>CM077828.1:22541585-23741585 GCA_039720395.1 Liquidambar formosana | reverse complement strand
TGACCCAAGGGGTAGTGGTTTTTCAATGTTTTTTCATTTTTATGAAGATAGTGGTTTCTCGATGTTGATTCAATTCCAGCCTTAATAGGCTCATTACAGCCTCACACGACTTTCAAAATTCAATTCCAACCTTAATAGGCTCTTTATTGCCTCACACAACTTTCGAAACCTTTTTTTTTTTTTTTGATAAGGTAAATATGTATTGATGATCAAAAAGGGCTTGGCCCATGTACATAAGCCATATACAAAGAGTAAGCACTAAACCCTAACAAGTTTGAATGAATGCACAAAATTTAAAAAAGAAAGATTACAAGTATTAGTATGACTAGAATACCACAAAAACAATAACTTAAGAAGCGATGACTTAAGTTCAATGATAGACTTCTCCGCCCCATCAAAAGTTCTAGCATTCCTCTCCTTCCAAATACACCATAAAATAGCATGCGGAGCCATATACCATATGACTTTGGCCTTTTTACCTCCTCCCTTAAGCCACCAACCCACTAATAGGGCATAAGCAGAGGATGGAAGCACCCAATGAACTCCAAACATATTAAACACAAGCATCCAAAGGCTTCTAGTCACATCACAATGCACAAAAAGATGGTCTACCGACTCCGCATTTCATTTACAAAGAATACATCTATTCGGCACATACCACCCCCTTTTTGCAAGATTATCCAAAGTCAAACACTTATCACTTCCCACTAGCCAACAAAAAAAGGTAACTTTAGTAGGAACCGAGGAAACCCATATAACTTTAGCCGGAGAAAAGGAATTCCCTAAAGGCCTTACACAATTATAATAAGATTTTACGGAGAATAACCCTTTAGAATCCTTATGCCAAACCAAGGAATCATTCTCACCAACCAAAATCTTACTTTTGTAGAGAACTTGAAAGAATACCAATGCTTCCTCCACTTCCCAATCATTAAAATGACGAATAAAAAGGACCTTCCAATGATGAGCTCTGGCTTCCCCTTCCACTACCAAACACTCCAAAATCAATGCTTCTTTGTTAGAAACATTCTTTGTTAGAACTTTCGAAACCAATTTCCCACCTTAATAAACTCATTATAGCCTCACATGGTTTCTAAACCCATTTCCAGCCTTAATAGGATCATTATAGCCTCATGCAGCTTTCTAAGTTCAATTCCAGCCTTATTAGGCTATAACAATCCCTTCAAATGGAACCCATTGGGTTTTAAATGAGTATAGGAATGGGTGTGAGCCAGCTGAAGTGATACTTAGACTCACGGAGCACCTGCAAGGTGCAGGGCCCACTAGTCCACCTACCACTTCAATGACTCAGGCCAGTACAAAATCCCTCTTTGCCAAGTAAATCACTCATAATATGATTCCCACAACAGATGGCACATTTACAAGGTACAGCCATCCTCCCCCACTCTCAGAATGGCCAAAAAGGTGGGCACTTCCACATTGACCCCAGGGGTAATCACCTACCATGACAAGCCTCTATTCCAAGGACCAAGACAAGTAACTGACACCCAAAGCATGTGGCAGGGCAAGAACTTGAGCACGTGGCCGCATGCACTGAGCTCGGTTTGAGCTCCTTGAGCCTGCCCATGACCCAAGCAAGTGTCAAACATTAGGGCAATGAGCACATAGCACTTCCAAAGGGAACCTCGGAGATTCGCCTGGCTAGGCTTGTGGTGGGCTTCCATCCAAGGGATGGCATCACTTAGGGGGAAGGGCATTAACTCGATGAGGTGAGCCATTAGGCAAGTTGGGAAGCAGAATGCGTAAGTGTTACGTGTTACATAGTGATTTCATATCAAGTTAGGAAGCACATCATGTTATTGCCAGAAAATCTTGCCAAAAATAAAAACATCACCTCTCAGAAACATATATTTTGCAGGAACAAAAATTTAGAACACTACTAAATTTTTATTAAATTACCAGATGAACTTTTTCAGTTTTAGATCCAACAGACTTGCGTCGCCCTCCAGCTTTACCACCGGACTTATCAGCAGAATTTGGGACAGTGGCAGAGAAAAGGCTTTCTAGCTCTGACACATCAAATTCTGGCGCACTAGGATTAAAAGAGTGCAAATATCAGTAACTAGTAAAGGAATAAAACAAACTCCAATCATAGTTCAAAAGCCATGACTAAATATATACATATATATAACTATACATATGTACAGATTTTAAACAAAACCATAATTGGCAGGAATATTTAACTGGAAAATATATGCGGAAAAAATGCACACCAAACAAACCATACGCTAAAATTCCATGAACCCATTAGGAATGGCAATTTTGGTTACGGTAAACAAAAATTGGATTAGTAAGAGAAGTTACAATACATTTGAGGATCTCCGAATCTTTGTAGTTCTTCCCATAAGCTTCCTTGCAATACCCTTGTCACTTTGCTCCAATGCAGTGGCTTTAAGGAAGATCTTCGAGGTGCTGAAGCAGGCCCAGACAAACGTGAAAGCCCACGTCCTCGTCCCAAAGGCGGAGGGGGTGCACCAACTGCTGGTCCTTTGGCACCAATGGGTGGAGGGGGAGGAGGTGCACCTACTGGAGGTCTGGGTGGTGCAGGAGGGCCAGGGACACGAGCTCCAGGAGGAGGTGGTGGAGGCGGCGCACCACCCACTGGAGGAGGTGGTGGAGGTGGCGCTCCACGCATTGGAGGAGGTGGTGGAGGCGGCGCTCCACGCATTGGAGGAGGTGGTGGTGGTGGGGCTCCTCGCAATGGAGGAGGTGGTGGTGGTGGGGCTCCTCGTAGTGGTGGAGGTGGTGGAGGTGGGGCTCCATGCATTGGGGGAGGCGGCGGAGGTGGGGGCCCATGCATTGGAGGAGGAGGCGGCGGTGGTGGAGCTCCACGCATCGGAGGAGGTGGGGGTGGTGGAGGTGGTGGAGCTCCACGCAGAGTAGGAGGAGGAGGAGGAGGAGGAGGAGATGGAACTCCACGCATGGGAGGAGGTGGTGGTGGAGGAGGTGGAGCGCCACACACAGGAGGAGGTGTTGGGGGAGGAGGTGTACTTGAGAGTGTGGCAGGGCTAATTATAGAATACCCAGGCTTCCAAGGGGGGGGAGGAGGTGGAGGAGGCAAAACCATTCCAATATTCTGCCTACTGGATGGAGGGGGAGGGGGAGGGGGGGGGTGGGGTGGGATTCTGGTTCCTTGAGGAGTTACTCTAGGTAAAGGGGGAGGAGGTGGAGGTGGAGGTGGAGGGGAAGTAATGAAAGCTACATCATGAATAGGTGGAGGGGAAGGAAGTGTCGCCTCTAACTGCAAAGATGGAGTAAATGGTGCAGAAGGCTTGGAGGAAAAAGTATAAAATGATGAAATGAAAAAGGAAGGTGGAGGGGGAGGGGGAGGAGGCGGAGGCGGAGGTGGAGGTGGAGGTGGGGGTGGAGGTGGAGGCGGAGGAGGGGGCACTGCTTGCCTGTAGGCCAGGATATGGTGACGAGGTCGGAGGAGAAGGGTATGTCACTTGGACCGCTGGCACTGAAGATGGTGGGGCACAAGTAAGTGTCTCTGGTACAGAGTCTGCAGGATTCACAAGCTCCACCTCCTCACTTACTGGTTCATGGTTATCATCAGTTGGAACCACAGATTCAGGAGCAGCAGTAACAAAAGAAGCCTTTGCATTGGAACCTGCATCAGAATCCTTTGTAAGGGCAGCAATAGCTAGAGCAGGTGGTGCACTATTATATCTTGATGGTGGATAAGATACATGCATTGAATTAGTATAAGGGCCTTTATTAGGGGGAATCCATCGAGATACTGTTGTTTTTGGCTTGCTTGCTTTTGCAGGAGCACTGGAAGGTTCTTGCTGCTTACTCTTTTGTTTGGCAACTGAATCTGCAGCTGGTTTTGAGTTGAAGGTTGGCTGTTTCCTTGGTGCAGGCGGCAGTAATTTCTCAGATTTTTTACTACCAACATCAGAACTCAAGTTTTCGGGTCGGAACCTTGGATTCTAACCTCTTCTGTATAGCAAAGTCTTCCCTATCACGTTTATTCTCCATCTCTTCTAATTTTCCACACACGTCTTCAGTGACCACCTTAGTTTCTATACGTCTGAGCCCATCAACAACCACTACCATGGAGTCTAACGCATTATGCCGATCATCCAAAGGAATGTCTTTAACTGCATAGAGATCTGAATCCACCTTCCCATCCTGTTTGTGATGTCTATCATCCACAGCAATGTCTTTCACTGCAAGAAGATTAGGATCCAGCTTTCCATCCAGTTTGTGATTCCCATCATCCGAAGTACAGTCCTCAAATGAGTGACGATCCTCCTCCTTCCAGACTTCTTTCTGATTTTCATCATCCAATGTATTGTCCTGAACAATATGAATATCATCTCCCTTTCCTTCCTGCCCATCTACTACATTGCTGAAGATCTCTTCAACCTCAAAAAACTCCTCAGGTGAAGCACTTTCTGTCTCATTTCCATCTTCACTAGCCACTTCTGTAGTGCGAATAGGCCCAACAGCATCAGCATCAGAAAAGAGTACCTGATACAAATATAAGTATGCATTCAACTCCTACAGCTTCAGAAAAGACATTCACAGAAGAAAAACAATAACTTACCTCTGCTCTAAAGTCCCTCGAAAACTGGTCCTTTGCATCCCACAGAACATCAATTTCATCACGGCTGAGCTTCAAAACACTTGACCGCACGAATGCTGTGTGGAACATAACTCTGAACATCATCTCCTCGCGTACCAGGTCCTCATCCAAATGGATGCACTCGAGAACAACATCCCCTTGAACACGGCAGTGAATATCTATTTTCACTAGTGCACACTCCGCCTGCAGTTACAATTCATAAGAAAACTGTAAAACTTGGTCAAGTCATCTTTCCAGCTTCAAATGTGTAAAATTTGGCATTACCTGTGGGTACTGGCGAACATGTTTTTTTGTCTTTGGAGTTGAAAACAGAAGTTTAGAACTTCGATTGGCAGGTGTTGAAGGGTCCTGACCATAAACACGAACTATTGGCCTCAAACCCTTTCCCCCATCAAACAGTGGAAGAACTCTAAGTATAATACAATCTAGAGCTAGAGGTGTATCTGATGGAGGCCAATCCACACCCAAGTTTCTTCTGGAAATGTACTGAAGATACCTCAGTTGGGAAGGCTGCGGATTCAAAGGAGACAAAAGATGGAGAAGTTCCCTAGGAGCTTGCTTGTAGACCATTTCAAGAGTCTTCTGCTCCCCGGTGTACTGTTTTCGGTACAACAGAAGTCCTGCAAGCATAAATGCAAGCACTGGCCATCCTCCTCTTTCGCAGTGCATCAACAGCACATTTTGTTGCCCCTCCAGTGACAACCAGCTCTCGCTTGATCGCAAAAAGTGGTGGATCATCTCCAATGCCAGCAAAGGACACCCCTCGTATTGCCGAGGGTAATCCATAACTGTCATATCATATTGGGACAATATGTCTGATATTTGGCTCCTCCTCTCTCCTTCCCTAAAGTTAAACACCATGAAAGAAGCATCGGGAAAGTGATCCTGTAGCTGTGCTACAATGCCACCCATGTAAACTTTATACTCATCTTCTTCCAATACGTCAGTAGAGAAGCAACAATCAAACACTGCAACACAATTAAAATGTAATCGGACAGCCAAAAAAACCTATAATTAATATGGCCCTCAAAAGCTATACAATAACAATAATAGCACATTCGGAATTTGCAGCTCAAATAAAAACACTAGTTAAAAAAGAACTTGAGGGAAATCTCAGGTACAGAGTGCCTTTTCACCATGCTAATTGCTTCCCTTACTTCACTAATTCATGAGGCTCCCTCTCACAAAGGAACAAGAATTTGGAGAAAATGAAAGGAAGATGACGCATAAATTTTTTCATAATTTTTATTTTAAAAAAAAAATTACATATCAAAATCCCCCAAAGTTATCCAATCACAAGTGAAACTCCAATGGGCATTGATGAAGTACGAAAACGACAAAAATTCTCACATAAGCGTCCTCCACAGACCCTCCTCAACCAGGGATCAGTTTACACAGGCAAACGCAAACAAGTATGGAGAGGATGATGAACAAAGAAATCGCCCTTTTGGGAATCCTAGTGCACTAAATGTACACTCGAAATGCATTGCATTGCTGAACTTTCTGGTGATTTCACAACTCTACTTTCCTGGGTAATATTATATTCACCATTCTAAGCTCAATCTCACAATACCAATAACCATGCATCCATGAGAGGTATACATACATATATGCCCGTGTCTGTGTAAGAGTACATAAAATTTATTTTATTTTTATTTATTTTATTAAAAAAAAAAAACCCAGAATCCAAAATCTCGAATAGTCCCCAATTGCACGAAATCCCCAATGTTTTACCGCACATGAAGATCACAAACTTCGATAATTAAGCACATAAAACACAAATTGCACGAAAATTAAGAACATAAAGCAAAGTTTACACACTAAATAAAAGCTTTCACATTAAAAATTCCTCGTACATTCCCTTTATAACTCAACAAAATGGCAAAATTCCCAACCTGAGCTCAACAGAAAATATATATGCATAAATGAAGCGTACCATAGACTCTCTCGGAGATCTCGAGAAGCCGATCCGGCGGCTTCCGATAAAAGAAGCGTCTGAACAGCGCCATCCGGTGGCGCTGTTTCTACCCCGATCGGATCCAAACCGTTGATTCAATACACCAGTTGCCAGATCAAAATCGATCCAATTCACCAACGGATCTCGCAAAAAGTCCAACTTGAATTCCCAGCACCAATCAATCCCAATCAACAACAACAACCCAATTCAGAGAGAGAAAGAAATACACAAATATAGATGTTAAAATCAAATTGATCCCAAAAGAAATGAGAATCTAGAGAGAGAGAGAGAGGGAAATTGAGAAATGAGTGGGGAGAAGTGACAGTGGTGGAGATCGAGGTGGTGTTGGGAGGATGGGCTAGGGTTTGATGAAGGGAAATGTTAGAGAAACGGATGAGGGTATTGATCATTCCATGGTTTTAGCATCACATGGAGAGAGAGAGAGACGTAGTGGACTGACAAGAAGAATACACTACGACCCACCTGCAAAAAAACTGGGGAGAGGTGGTGGGATTATGTGTGCACACACGTGGCTATATTGACAGGGATTAAACGACAGACAGCAACACCAGAGGAGATGAGAAAGTTGGTAGTGGCAATTGCAGGTCTGGACAAAGAGAGAATGCGTAGGGAAATGCACATGAGACGTGTTGAGGAGGATTTATTTTTTTATTTATCTTTTTTTTTATATTAAATAATAATAATCATAATAATAATTAAAAGGAGAGGGACGCTCTGTTAATTTCATCATTTTATCCTCCTCCTGCTTTCTGTTAATTTATGATTAACTGTTTAGTGTGTAATTATGTTTAAGAAATATCAAAGCTATAATAGAGGTGGCCTCATGGAGGTTTATCAAGGAGCTCCCACTAAATTTATCTCTCCATTTCATATTAATTATTTTCCTTTTTACTTCGGACTGTTTCAAAATTATCTTCATAGTAAAATAATCACTAGCTTTATGTTAATTATATTTTTAAATACTCATATTGATAGTACTAATTACATGATATGGACAAAACCAACTCAATTAATGATTTGTACTACCTTTCAGGACAAAATGGGAAAGTTAAATTATAAACCTAAGTGTGAGAGCATTTAAGACGACTTCCTAAAAAATTATGTTTTTTCAAACATGACAATTGATATGAGACGGAAGGAGTATCTTATATAAATATTTTTGTTTTACTTTTTTTTTTCTTTGATATCATGGGTTCCTAGTTGCTTACGTACCCGAATCGACTAATCTCCTTTAACTCCTAAGCACATGTAATCCCTCGTTACATATGTATCGGGCAATTACTACACCTTTATAATCAACTTTGACTTGTGCATGTAAGCCTCCTTATTAGAGACTAACTAGCTAATTTAATTTCATGTTTAGGTGGGGGGGGGGCTCTGTCTTTGTTGAATAGGGGCATAGGGTTGAGTCTAAATACTGGTTGGCTGTGAGTGAAGTGTGGTTTCCCAGAAGACACAATGAAAGTGTTTGCTCGTTTTCACAGATCCAAATCCAATTGCTGGGAAACTTGATGGGAAGACAAAATGGTCCACCCCCTTGACTTGGGGCACTCACCAAAAGATGTGGGACAAAATCATGCAAAGCAATTGCGGGGGAATACTTGCATTGGGCTTAATTGAGTGGAATACGTTTTTGTGATTTTGGACTTTCAGGACTAAATAATTTATCTCCATAAAGTTGAAGAATGGATTTTTTATTTTTTTTTTCCCTCCCAAGGAGAGCCCAAATGGGGCCTTTGGATTATAGTATTGTACAATGAGATAACTTTATAAATTTTCCACCCTATTGTTTAGAGGCTCGAAATCAACACATCCAACTTACTGAGAAGAAAAAATTAACACTAGAATACAACATTTAATAGCCGGCAATGGTAGAATATATATATATATATATATATATATATACCATGCATGGGGAGTTGTACTCCTTGTATTGGTTTAATGTACCTCATATCCCACTAATGCACATTGTATAACTCTCATTACGGGTGTTCATATAAATTATATCAGTACGTGCTAACTTGATTATCATCCCTATATATATATATTTACTCTTTCCTCGTTCCAATGCAAGAAAATTTAAGATTCAAAACTCATGGTGTGGACCTGTTTGGTTCAGCTCTCAAAAAACAATTCTCAAAAATACTTTTTCAGTGAACAGTAAAATATTTTAACAAAAAATAAAAACCGAGAATAGTAGAGGGTTTTTTTTTTCTTTGAAAAATAATGTATTTAGGAAAAAAAAATGTTTCTGAGAACACATTTATAAAAAAAAAAAAATGTTTTAAATTGTTCTATATTTTTAGGTTCTTCAAAAAATTTTATTTTGATCACAATCTCAAATGTAGGTCTATCATACATCTTACATATCTAGTCGAAATCTAGTAGCAAAACTCCAAAATTGGACCATCTATTTTGTCAACAAACGGCTCATGTTATCAATATATATCAATTGAGTTTGGCCATATATACCTTAAGGGGAGCCAGAGAATTAATCATACCCTTAGTTCGACATTACATTATAATACAAATTTAACATGCAGCTTTCAATCTCCAAGTGGGTACCAACTGCCATAGCTGTTGTTATAGCTATTTGGCCAATTCCATGGTGTATTAAATGAAAATGCCCATTTAATTGTGTTTAAATGACAATTAGTGCAACTCGATCAACTAGCTTTGGCCATAGTCTTTTCCTTAGCATAAAACTTTAATGAAAATACGTGGGATCAATATCTACTTGGCAATTTTTATTTTCCAGTTGAGGGAAATTTGGTATAGAAATTATATATATATATATATATATATATATATATATACATACGGTTATGTTCTCATCAGCACGTGTTGATATAAGTTATATCAACACCATGCATTGGGGGTTGTACCCCATGCATTGGCCCAATGTATCCCGTAACGTATTAATACACGAAGTATAACCTCCAATATGGGTGTTGAGTTGTATCAGCATGTGCTTACCCTGTGCATTGGCCCAATTTTGATTTTCTTTTCTTTCTCTCTTTTTTTTTTTTTTTCCTATTTTTTTATTACATTGGAGGGGTTCAATACTAAAGGCTTCTTTGGGAAGTTTAAAAATTATATCAAATCGTGTTTAATCCCTAATTGTTATCTGGTTTTTAAATAAACTAATTTATAGTTGGTTTGAAAAAATTATGTTTATACCTTGTTTTCAACAAAAAATTGAACTGATTAGTAGGAAAAAAAAATTAGAAAAAAAACAAAGACTCACCCAAACAGTGTAAAATCAAAACTAATCAAACTTATTTTCAGTTGGTTGGATTTTTATACCTCTAAACTACCCACCCCCATTATACTCAGATACCTCTAAATCACAATAAAGTCTTATCTGTTTAGCTTAAATTGAATAATAATAATAATAATAATGGAATTATATTTTAATTCACTTCAAAATAAGGTGTCTAAATGAAATAACTAAATATGAATGAAATCAAACTATAACAAACATACATAAAAGCTACTGTATATGTATTTTCTTATTTATAAAGGCCCATTCCAGACTATTGCAGGTATAAAATCTGTTTCTATTCTCATATTTTCCATTTCAACCAAACAAATATTGAATCTGTTTCTATTCTCATATTTCAGATATTTAACAATTTTTTTCCTAATTAGAGCTCCCTTCCAGTTCCAGCAACTGGGCATGAATCATGGAGGTACGTGCCTCGGCCCTCGTGGCTTAGCATCCCCAAGTCCAGAATTAGTGGTGCAGTTTGTTTGTTGGTAAACTTGCTTTCCAGGTGAAATGAGATGTCGGACTATAAACGTCACTTCATTTTTCCTAGAAGAGATAAAATGCGCTCAGGGTTCTACTTTAAACTATACGGGAAAAACTTCCATGTAACTGTGATAGGGACATGTGATATCATAAGTCAATGGGAGTTTTTCAAAGTGGGATTGTCAGTGTACTTTTTGACCCTATAATCCCACTTTGCAAGGCCTCCATTGGCTTGTGATACCACCTGGCCCTATCACAGTTACATGGAAGTGTTTCTCAAACTATACAAACCCTCAACAGATGGTCTTGGGTAAAGCTGAAAGATAAGTTATCACTCAACAGTCTTAAGGGAACGCTTGTGATATCTTTCTGTGTGTCCATCTAAATCTCTCTTGTCATTGGTTCTTCAGTAAATTAAAAAGGGGGAAATTAGCGAAAAGTCTACTTTTATCGGACTTATTGAGGCATAAGTTTATGCAGCAAACTTTTGCAGCCATAAGTCCACTTTTAAGTAAAATGAATTTACTTTTGTAATCGTTGTAAATGAATATAGTAAAGTTACCCTTGAGTGTTATTTTTTGTTTTTAAATTTTAAAATGACATAATTTTTTATCTAAATATCGATTTCCAATAAAATTTATATATTTGAAATCTATTCATCGAGCTTTTCGAAACAAGACCCATGATGAAAATAAAATTATGTATATAAAAAAAAAATAGTTACATTGATTACATATTTACATATATCGGTTTTAAAATAAATAAACATGTAACTATTTTAATGTGGGTTCAACTTTGTACAATTTCCCATACAAAATTATTAAATTTATTAGATGTAATTATTGAATCAGTTAAATTGATGTGTTTAAAACTAAAAATTTGTAAGATTTAAATATTTTGTGACTAAAATTCAATCACAATTGACTTAAAAGTAATTTTTTTCATGTAACTATTTTTTTGTAAGTTTAATACATACTTCAGTTATAAGTAGATGTTTGCCCAGATTTGATTGATTTTTTTTTTTTTTTTGGGCGGAAAGACTAGGAAAAAACTTCATGATGAATATAAAATTATGTATAAAAAAATATTTTAAAAAAAACAGTTACATTGATTATATGTAACTTTCTAAGATGAACCTTTTGCTACATAATATAAAGAGGTAATCTCGTCTGAAAATATTTAAAAGGGACTTTTGGTTACATAGGATTTTATAATAAACTTATGACTACACAAGTCTAATTTTATGGACTTGTGGCCAAAATCCTCATAAAAAGTCCATGGGTGAAAAGTCGCCACGACTAATTGTCCTTCTTCTACCTTTTATTCCTTAAAAAAAAAAAAAAACACAAAAAAACCTATACATCAAGAAATCGAATGTCCCAAATCCCATTTCTCCCATGCAATTAATATTTGTTTATTTTTAATTGATACTAATATTTGTTTATTTTTAATTGATACTGAATGAACGACAATTTCACGTGCATTTGAATATAAGTCAGATCAAATGTCCAAAAAGCTTGGGAAAAAATGAAAAACAAAATTAATTAATTCTGCTAAGAATAAAAAACACTACCTGCACCAATTTTTTACTCCATTATCTCACATGGAAGTGGAGTGGGGACCCATTAGATGTGCCCACATGAATGTTGGCTTGCCTCTTTGGGAGCTAATTAATGTTAAAATTGAGGTATGACACCTTAAAAGAATATTTGAAAAAAGGATTGACAGAGTCTAGGGAAACGTAGGTTGAGACTTGAGACCACCTAGCTTTTGGGTGGTCCATGGACTACCAAAAATTATCCCAAACTGGTCGGTCCATGCATGAATGGATACAAATTTCCTGTTTTAATTGTAGCTTTATACGGTGGACCATTCTCTATCTAGGCAGTAGGCACCCCAATCAACACGAGATGGTTCTTGCCTGCTGGCCCTGTGGCCCACCACCCACCCAAAGAGTTTCCTCGCGAGCCAATCACTGTCCAATTAGCTAACGATAGACGGTCAATGTCATCTACAGCCGCACGTAAAGAAGAATAATCTCTTGTAATACACAAATCATCTATATACCTATATATTCAATAATGTGAAAATGAAAACTCAAACCTAAAAGCCTACTGTTTTTGAGTCATTGTCTTTTACCATCTAAGCTATCTTTGTGAGTTAGAAAAACCTTTTTAAAAAAAGATGTCATTTTTAAAAAGACATTTTAAAAAAAAATAGATGTTCGTTGAATATATATTTTAAAAGTTTTTTTATGTAATAAAATAGATAAACATAAAGAATTTTTTAGTTATATCACTTATACACTTTTTTTTTGCCTTTTCATCAACGTTATTTTGAAAAACTATTTCTATAAATTTTGCTAAATATATTATATTGTCGAGTAAACTCTTGATTATCTATTCTCTTACACTTTTACCGTGGATTTGGATTTGGTGAAGTTACTGCATGGTGCAGTAAACATAAGATTGATGACACGTAAAAAGAGGAAAAATGAAGGACTGAAATTTGAAAATGCATTTGACACCCGACGCTTAACAGCCTTCATTTCTCATCTTTGCCTACATATTATTGATCCTATGTTTACTGCTTACATAACATTGATCTTACGTTTACTGCACCATACAATAAAAATAGCCAACTTCACCAAATCCAAATCCAAATCCAAATGCGTTTACCACTAGACTATTACACTCCGTAATTATTCAATTGACCAAAATGTGAGAACTCATAACCATATTTCGAAAAGCACATAATCGTTACGTGAAGGAAAGCTTCCCCAACCTTTTGACAACGTTTTGTTAAATGACTAGATTGCCCCCAATCATCCTCTTTGACAAACCACACATTTGCTTACACGTGGTGTTGAACCCATCTATAGCTACTCTAGAGTAAATTCAACGGGTTGAGTCCAGGCCAAGGGTCCCATATTACACTCAAACCCCACATTTATTTATAAGATCCAAATCTCACTGCTTTTTCCTGTTCTGTTACTTAAAAAACAATTAAGCTATTATTACTATAATAATTATTATTATTAGTATTGTTGTTACGAATATTATTATTATTATTATTTGATTAAGTTAACTACTACTCCTAATTACTATCTAGACTATCATTTTGTAATATATTAGGCCACGTGGCTATTTCTTGAACAGTATTAATGAACCACTCTAGTCTAAGGAATCCCACCATGCTATTGTTTGCACTATCCTAATTGGCTTGTCATGCATTATTTGGGGGAATTAAAGGTTGGTCCGGGTATAGACAAATAATTATAAATTAATACAAATTAGTATTCATTCTTAATTAAGTTAATAATCGTGTACTAGAAAGTTAGTAATTATTTGTATTGATATGTAACTATTCGCCTATAGTTAGATTCAACCTATATTTTGGGTTCCGAAGATGGTGCGAAGAGATGTAAGTTTAGGAGTGCAACTTAAACAGGTTGTCAGGAGTTGAGAGAGCAACTCAAGCTCAATCTAAAGTGTTAAACTTTCTTTCCAAATCCTAATCTAATTCAAAATACTACTCAGAGATTGCCTAATCCAAGCCCAACCCGAGGTGAAATTTAAAAAAAAATTTTTTTTTTATAAAATTTTGCTTGAGCTTTGTTTGGACTTGCTTTTGGCTCAAATTCACCTGCATTTCTAAACATGTTTTTTTATGCTCTTATTTATTGCACATTTCAAATTTTCAATTACTCAAAGCAATGTCTAATCATTAGAATTTAAATTAACTTATGTTAAATTTAATAGTGTTTAATGTTAAGTAATATAAATTATATATACTAAATACATGAATTCAGCTTCTCGGGTTAGGCAAGTTGCTCATGACATCTATCTAAGCCCAACCCAAATTAAAATCAGGTTTCCAAACATGCCCTTTAAATACCTAAATGGAGAAGAAAACAAATACTTTGTGTCACGTGTATTGCACGTGTCTTACACTAGGGGACAAGAAAGCCAGCACTTTTGAAGCAAATTCCCTTTACAAATAAAGGCTAATCTGGTGGTTTGACCATATAATTAAAAAATAACCCAGACCCCAAAGTAATCAAGGAGCATTGCAGTTGAAGAAATATGGTACACCATCAAAACATTTGAAATCCACATGGCTTACATGCAAGACGTAAGATGTGTTGTCAAACATGTTAGCAAAAGGTCAACCAAATGAACGGTCCGATGATCGCATCAAGTGGGGTCCATGAAATGATTGGTCCCCACCCCATGCATGTGACACACTTGAGCAAAAAAAAATAATTATCCAATTTATATTGGGATAATGATGGGAGATCTTTGGCCTTTTGGGGATTTCAATGTGGACAAATTCACTATACCTTAGTTTTATGGAACATTTGAACAGTGTGGAATGAGGACATCATCATGTGTTTTGTTAGGGTAATTATGGTATGACACAATTGCTCTAGGCATGCCATTTTGATAAGGAGGGGCCCACCTGCAAATAGGGTTATTGAGTTGAAATCTCAAGGTTTATGATTCCAAAATTTTACCTATAGCAGCCCATTGCCATCTTTGAACTATGATTTATTTATTGTTAGTTGTTATCATTGTCATCTTGGTCTTGTGGTTTTCAAGCAATGCTTCACTAGTTTACTTGGAAAAGGTTATTGGGTCTTATTCTTCTGAGGTCCTCACATTAGAGTTGTGGTAACATCCAATTAAGGTAGCATTAATTGAACTGAGTGGGTACCTCCTAACTGTAATGTTACGTGGAGTCTGACAATATTGTTTGCGATTGGACTAAGGGATCGAACTCCTCTTTATAATGGAGTAGGCACTATTGGGTATCGCGGACTCTCAGTTCCCTTAAATTGAAGTCTTTCAGTGCTTATCTCATATCATCAGATCAACATATTGTTAGTTGGCATGTATCTTATTGTCTAATCTCAAAATACTGTTTAGCACACTTGTTAGAGCAAAGAATGGAGGAAATTGCAACTATATAGAGCAAAGTAATTCACCAACTGAAAGCACCATTCTATCACAAAATTAAGGGGATGGAACCAAAGGCACATTCATTGTCAATGGTGGTGACACAATGGCCCATGGTCCCTTTTTCCTACTCTTTATCATTATTGTGATGGAGCCCTTCTCTCAAAAAGTCAATTACAAAAACACCCATCTCATAATTCGCAACCCATCTCCTTATCACAAATATGGCTCTGTTGGAATTATCCCATGAAATTTCCTTAGAGAAAGTGGCATCTTTTATGTGTCTTCATCCATTGAAGTTGGCTAAACAACTACTAGATGGTGATTGATTTTGAACATTGTGCTTCTTAGATTATGATGAATTTGGAACTAACTCTTTGTGCATAATGTGCAGTCTTTCCTATAATGATACTTGCATGTTCTCGACGAAAAGAACGATAACGATGCCCTAATTCGACATGCCATGACAAGGGGTGCAATGCACCATTGGCTTTCAGTCTCAGCCAAGGTTGTGGTTGCTATCAATGGCAAAAGAGATTAGATACATGCATATCAAATTGCTAGATGTTACTGTTTGAGAATTGAGACTTTGGACCAACATTGATTTAACAGGTCTAATTCTAATACCAGGCCCATCTACACAAGTGCACAACCTATGTGAACCCATTCTTTGTTGGTCAAAGTTGTAAACATGAAGGGAAAGATGGGAATGGGAAACAAATATCAGCCTTTGGAAATAGGATATAAAATATTTTATGACAGATGATGTCTTTTTTTTTTGGTTTTTTTTTTTTTTTTTTTTTTTTGGGCTGACAGATGATGTTACTTGATGGCAGTTTTTCTTGCATTTACAGGGAGGGGAATTGTCCTGCAGATAAATTGGCTAATAAGGGTGTCACATTATATTTGGTGGTCTTTTATCTCTTGACTTCATTGCAGCTGATATTGCCCATGAATGTAATGGGCTGCCTTATTCTAGATTCTCATATTAATATTGGCCTCTTTTTCATTTTTTTTTTTTTGAGTTTATTTTGTTTTCCATTGCAATCTTTTGTAGTTTTTCATTTTCTATTAAAAAAAATACCCATTAAAAAAAAAATGTTGCGGTTGCTTTTTAATGCTTTTCTTTCTTCTTTATTAGAAATTAGCACACGCCACATCTACTAAAGTTGTTATAAAATTTGACTCGTGAAAAATGCAAAAATGAAGGTGCATACATATTCTTCTTTTTTTATTCAAATAATGTAATATTACTATTTTACTCAATTTAATTTGTTAATTACAAAGTAGTGATAGGTTGGTCTCTTTTTGGCATATAGAAAAGAGAACCCTTTTAGGTTTTTTGGTTGCCAATAGGATACTACCTTTGGCTTGATTATATAATCCTGGAATACAGGTAAAGTCACTGCTCATTCAGTATTTGTTGACACATAAGAAATCTAATCAGTGGCTAATCCCTAGAAAGATTGAGAAGTCAAATTCAAAACATTCTATTCATTGAAGCGTAACTCCAAGAAACCACTAGTCCACCTCTTAGAGTCTCGCTTTCAATAATAATATAGATCTATGTGTGAAAATACTAAATATAAATTAATGCACTCTTTTTACTTATTGACATAGAATGACAAATTAGGAATTAATAGAAAAGCCGAGTCATTATTCTTACCTTTTAAGCAAAAATTGTGAAATTCAAAAATTCGAGTCTTTACTTATATGTCCAATCGTGCTGAAAAAGTTGTGGAGCCACTTATCTATATTCTAAAAGTAGGGATGCATATCGAAAATTTGGACTGGGCCTATTGGCATCAATCAATCCCAATGTTTTAGTGGGCTACCCTAATTTCCCAAGTTATGATTTGAGGCAAAAGTTTTGAAAAACCCACAAAAGCAATGAAATCAAAGCAAACTTTGAAGGAGCATAGAAAACAATTTACAAAAAAAAGCTGGGATTTTATAATAATGGGATTTTACACTTATAAGAGACTATTGATGGCATCCTTAAACACAAGGGAAAAGCTCCCACAGAGATTGAGACTACTGTGTATGAGGTGGTTCAGTTGGTTTTCACTTTTCACCTATGTCAAGAGGGATGGGAACATGGTTGCCCATGCAGTTGCTAGGCCAAAAATAGGCATGAAATTGAGTTCAAGCCGAATTCGGTGGGTGGCCAATATTATATAATTTTGGTTACACTAATTAGGCTTAAAAATTAATTAAAAGTCATTTGATTATTAGTAGAATTATATCAAGAAGTGATGCTAAGATTGTCAACAATGGTTTATGTAGTTTACGAACATACTCTTCCGATTAATTTTTAATGCTCTCAATGATTGTATTATGATTATTTTAGGACATAGTGTGAATGTCAAGATGAGTCATATTTATAGAGAATGTAATAAAGCCATCAAATTAAATGTAAACGGATTTGGGATTCTAATTTATTTTCCTAAAACGGATTTAATCCATTTCTTAGGAGGATATAGATAGTAGGTCTTGTCTTTGGGCTTGTTTGGATCTCAGAAACAATGAGGGAAAAGAAAGGAAAGAGAAGTGCCGAAAATAACCCAGCAATGGATTCCTTACTTTGGGCTGACCGAAGCCTGAACCCAATTTCAGAGTCATTTGCTGAGCTGGGTTCTGGCCATGTGCTTTGTGCTGAGTTGGGGCTGGACATACACTCAAAAAAGAGGCCCTCTATTGGGACCCAAAGACTTGCTCTTCATCCCCCACTTATTTTACATTTTAAAGTTTTATGAAAAATATATACGGTTTTCATAAAAACTAATTACATATTTTATTAGAAAACATCATTTTGAACAACTTTTTAGAAGAAAGTTTTTCCAAAATTTATCGTTTAAGTATTTTTTTTTGTCATTTATAGTATTCGCTTTGTAAATGACTAAAAAGTCCACTTAAACGATAAATTTTAAAAAAACTTTCTTCTAAAAAGTTATTCAAAATGATGTTTTCTAATAGATAGCGTGATCAGTTTTTATAAAAATCTTATATATTTTTCATAAAATCTTAAAACATAAAATAAGTGGAGGATGAAAAGTAAGTTTTTGGGTGCCAATAGAGGTCTCCCTCAAAAAATTATATTAAGCATTGGGTTTGACTTGTGATGTTCTTTTGGTAGGGTCTAAGGTGTTGTCAATTGGAAAGGTGGTATACATTTGGAAGCATCCTCAAGAAAAGGGACTCTGGATTGAAAGCTAGAACCCATTGGGCTATAACCAGACGGCATGTCTCCCCTTTTAAGGACAAGGTTTAGGGGAGGTTATAGTTTCAAGTTTCAACTTCTACTAAGCGAGTGTGTAAAGGGAGAAGGATTTATAGGAAGGAAGATGGACTACCCTCACTTGGTTAATCCAAGGACCCATTGGGCTCTCCTTTGAAACACCCACCCCCCCCCAAAAAAAAAAAAGAAAAAAAAAAAAAAAGGACCAGAACCCTGCTTCTAAAGCACAGGGGATGATGATACACCTTGGAAAGAAACCGATAATATGAATTAATTTTAATTTGTGTGACAGGATCAATACTAGGTAATTGGCCATTCGGTATTTTTAGCAGCTATTTATTTGGAAGATGAGACTTTTATGATGAAAGTGTGGAATTAAAAAAAAGAAAAGAAAGAAGGATGATTTTGAATCAGATGGCAGCAAATTATTTGATTATACTATTTTGGGTTAAAGAGTATTCTTTACAGTGTCCCTAAATCACTTTACAATTATGCCATATGGATCACTCGCGCTCTTGTACCAACTTTTACTGTCCAAACTTTTTCATACATTCCTAATATTTTGCTTAAGAATGGCTTCCAAATAATGAGAAAAACTGTCCCAAAAGAGCAAAGAAAAAGGGGAAGAGAGATTATATGAAGCATGAACATATACAAGACTATATTATATTCTCAGGCTCTATCACCATTAGTCTATACAATGCCCGGGGAAATTTAACAAATCTGACAAAAAAGTTTAAAAAAAATAGAAAAATTAAAATTAAACAAAAAAAAAAAAAGAAAGAAAAAAACTACTTGTTAAATGATTAAAAGAAGAGAATGAGCCATCATCCGAAACCCTTCTTTGATTCCTCTTCCTTGATGTCTTAGAGCTCTTCGAATCAAAATATGTAGTTCCATAGGATTCTGATTTCTGGGTTTCGTTGGTCATAAGTTTTGTGCTGCAGGATTTTGTGCAATTGATGATTCATTTGCATGATTGTTCGGTTTGGCAGCCCCATTCGAGCTTTTCTTTTATAGGGTCGAATTCTTATATCATCTGGTGTCTTGTCAGAGGCTTCTCTTCCTGAATTAATTGAATGGAGCATATATGATGATTACTTTCCGTGTTTCCTACCTGCAATTCAGAACACACTGTTAGTCATGGTGGCTGTTACAATGATTAAATTTGTTGGTGGGAATTTATAATGATGACAGCATACATTTCAATACCTTCACTTCATAGGAAAATAACCTAAAGTTGGTAGTGCTAATAAATAAAGCTACTCTTAGACTATTTTACCTCTCTGGAACCATGATTTTCGAACAGCCTGGCGGATGTGGCGCTCGTGCCTCTCTAAGAGTTCATCAACCCTATGTGATTGACTTAACAAGGGTCCTGAAAATTCAACCTTGTCCCCTTGATCCTGAAAACCCTGTCTCAAGTCCAGCATTAAGGAGGTTAGATAGGCTGGTTCAACAATTGCAATAACAACAAACAAAAACCAAAATGGAATCAATGCATCTGTCTTTAAATATTTGAGGTTGACTCAACCAAGTCAATAGAAACTCCATCATTTAAAATAATCCCAACAGCATCAATTAATCACTCAGATTTTTAATACATTTGGGTTTGAACTCAGTAGTGGGTTTACCAAAAGATTTTAGATACCAAATAAAAATAAAAATAAAAATAATAGTAATAAATTAATAAAATAAAATGAAATGAAATAAAGGAAGGGAAATGGAGCCTGAGTGCTTGACTCAACAACTTGAGTAACTAAGATTCAAGCAGACATCTGAGTTTTCACCATCGCATGTCAAAATATAGAATTATGACAAAATTTATATAATTTTTACATGTCTTTTCAATTTAACTCCATTCAAGATTTTGACAAAGTAATCATAAAAGAACTGAAATATTACAATCAATATTTCATTTCAATTTCAGAAAAGATCAAAAAGATTGATGTTGAAACTAACATTTGTTATCATGATTGGTTATAAACTCACCAAATTATTTCTCTTAGCTTCCATTTCCTCTCTTTGATAAAGTGCCAATGATAGTTCCTGTGAGTGATACCCATCAGATGCATCAAAGGAATCTGGACGCTCAAACTGGCCCCATTGCTTCTCCATCACATGCTTGGCAAGCTCATATGAATCATGATTTCTAGAATTGGTGCGGATCTTGTTAATAACATCCCCATTTTCATGTCTTTTCGAGTCAAAATTACTCCTTGCCTGCAATGCTGCTGAAGGTTCGAATGCATTGAAAACATGACCTCTTGAACTGGACCTACTATGTGATTTTGTGGATGCATCATCTATTCGCCTTTTTGCCCATGCGAAGCCACTTGACGCTGAAACTTGCAATGGGCCTGAAAAGGGAATGTCACCTTGAGATGCATTCTTTACATGGGAAGCCTCTTCTAGTATATGAATTGCTGGCTTTGGCAGCCCCCCACCTAATGTGACATCTCCTTCCTTAAAAATATGTACATTACCATTGATTTTATAGACACCTTGAGTATGGGCTGGCAAATCCTGTACAGAAAAAAGTAATCCAAGGAATGAAAATTAGTCTTTTTTCTAGGAACTACAGAAATTATACACATATGTAAGAGAGAGAGAGAGAGAGAGAGAGAGAGACCTCTGCTGGTGCCAATTTACTGATTCCATTTGGTTTCCTTGTAGGTTTTCTTGTTGTGTCAGGCCCACGGGCTCTCCCACCAGTCTTTTTCCTGCAAATTCAGCAGTAATTCATTTAATGTCCATGAAAAAGATGACATATATGATAGTAACAGAGGAAATGAACTCCCAAGTGCTGCCAATTGCAAAGGACCAACATTCAGTTAACACCATGAGTCTGGAGAGTGTTTCCCACATAATTTCTTAAACCCAAACTTAAGCTTTTGGACATCCCATGGGAATAGAATCAGTCCTCAGTGTTTTACACAGGACTAAATATGAATCCACTATGGAATTTTTAGCAACTACACCAATCTGTTGTTCTTATCACTTGTTTAGAAATAAGAAAGTTTTATAATTTCAGTGAATGATCACATTTACATTTTATGCATATCAGTAAGGCACTACCAACTTGTGCATTCAAATGCCATGCAAAACAAATGACTCATTCAATCTTCATTAGACATCCGAACACCACATAAAAACGTTCTGATTCAAAAAACAAAAAAATCTAGTCAATTCAAACCAAGTCGTAATTATAGTTTCTTGTAGACTGGATGTAGGTAATAACTACGTTAAACTACATCTATTTAAGCAAGGCTACCTAAACCAACTTCTTTCACTGGTCAAAGAAAATGAGAAACCTTACCTCTTTGCATCCTCCCGATTTTTGGCATCAATTTCTTTGTTAGGTGGATATTTTGGCAAGCTTGATGGATCACATGCATAAGGCTTTGTAGTGAAATACTGAGCATAGCATGTAAAGATATTGCATCAGAAGAATCCAAGTTATGTAAATTCAAGATTTAACCTATATATATTTTTTGCATATGTAGGCTGCATTTATCTAGAGTACCATGGATATGGCACAATAAAGTAAAAGTGAAATGCACTTGTCTAACGAAAATAACACAGAAAAAGTTAGGAAAAAATTTGTTATTGATGAATAAGAACTGCTATATGTGAAATTGATATGGACTTCATGACCTGTCTAATATATAAACCTACAGTTAATTGGGTAGACTTGGTTAGATTTAAATCTATGCATGCCAGACAAATCAGGTTAGCTTGGTGGTGCAACCTGCAGATCTAGGAAAAAAAGTGTGATATGTATTATATTCTGCATAACTACCTCGGATGCAAGAGCAGAGGATGCAGTCCCACGCTTGTATGGTTCTACAGAAAGTAAAGTTTCTATCATGTTCACAGCAGTTGTTGGTAGATCTTTAAAAGTCTCTTGAAGACAACTCTCATAAGGTTGCTGTGGTTTGAACAGAGTTGCATGAGGAAGTTTAGACTTTTTCCAGTATTCATCAGGTGGGGACCCACAAAGCTTGAAGATTTTGTGTAATTGTTCAACCTGTAAATGGAAAAAAAACATTCCCCTTAGAACTTCAACTGGCTAAGAAATTGAAACTAAAATATGAGAACAGAATGTTTGGAGAGTTGTAAGGTCCCACATCATCTAGTCAAGGTTAGCCGTAAGAGTGTATAAGGTTCCACCTCTCCTTCAAGAGCTATGTCATTTATGTGGGCTTCCTCCTTTGTGTGTTGTGCGTGTGTGTCAGCCAAAAAAAAAAAAAGAGAGAGAGAGAGAAAATTCTTGTATAACTTCTCATATGCATTTTATTATTTTGACACAGTTGAGTTTATCTGGATATGTACATAAATTCTTTTAAATGCTCTATAATTTTGATAAAAGCATGAAAACAGCCATTTATAGTCGTCCTAGTAAATGGGTACACTTTGCTGTTTCACTTCAACAGCAACAGCATAAAAATTCATACAGGAGAAATTATACCTTGTTTCAAAGTACTTTCCATATGCCGCATCTAAATTGTTAATCATAAATACCTGCCTCAATAGTCACAGTACTAATGTTTGTTGAATGAAAATTTTGTATGGCCCTCAAAACAGAGAACCTTAAAAGATAAAAGATTACCCCCAATTATTAATTTATTTTATGAAAGAACTATCCTCCCTTTCTTGTAGAGTTCATATACATGCACTTCAATTATTACATTTTAAATTTGGCCATTGTCACCATACTGATGTCTCAGAAGAGGCTTTTGGATAAGTTAAATCCTATTAAATCCTAGCATGTTTGTGGGGAAAAATCAGGGCATCATACAATAATACTAGTTGGAGGAGATAATACACGAGAAGTGCTTCAACTCTGACGTATCTTTTTGTCCTCACTACCCTTTCTACACTTGAGAATCCAATCCCCGGCATTTTTATTTTTATTTTTAGCAGAGGCATTCGTAAAAAGAAGGGGCCATACTGTCATATAATAAAGCATTAATTAATAATCTAATCCTTCTATGAAGTAACTTGTGGGGCAACATGAAGGAAAATACTTTGAGATGAGCTTAATAGATTGTAAATCCAAATCTAGTGTAAGAAAGGAATGCGCTGAAACGTATTATTTTTTAGTCCGAAAGGCATGTGCAATGTGCATAACGTATCCTCTAAAATAATCTACTCAAGCCACTTAGTCTAAAACTTTGCATGATAGTCTTATACTCTTATCTGGACAAAGAGGATTAAAGTATAATATGGATATTTCTGCTGAACCAGGTTAGTGTCTAGGCCTCTAGGTTGATGATACCTCTTTCTTTTCCAAAAGAATAAAATGTGGAGCTTCTATATCTTGGGTAATTCAAGGAGAAAGGATCCTTTTAAAAGAAACACATAGACACTCTGGGGATGACAATGCAATACGAATGCCATAGACACAGGGGATGATAGCTAAATACAGATAGTTGTTTGGGGGTGTCTCCTTTCTTGTGGCTCTTTTTGTATAGTGAGCCTTGGTGGTTTTTTTTCTTTTGTATATGTCTCATGTACGAGGGATTTGGCCCCTTCTTTTTATCTCAATACATACATTACTTGATCAAAAAAATTCAGATAAGTAGCCCAGACTGGCTGATTTTGGTAATAATGTCGTTTGTACTAGAACTGCATCTTTCTTATCAACCCTAGCTCCTTTCATTAGTATAGTTAATTGGCAGATGCAAAAATGATTAATATAATTACTATTGGAAAATGATGTACTTCAATAAGCAAATTACCTCAGTTCTGCCCTGAAGGATAGGGTTCCCAAGAAGAATTTCGGCAAATACACAACCAACACTCCAAATATCCACAGATGCCCCATAATCTGTTGACCCCAGCAGGAGTTCTGGAGGACGGTACCATAAAGTCACAACACGACTAGTTAGGGGTTGCCTGTACCCAGCACTAGAGAAGTTTGCCAATCCAAAATCGGCCACCTTCAAAATTCCTTCATTATTAATCAGAAGATTTGATCCTTTAATGTCCCGGTGCATTACACCTCGTGAATGACAGTGCTCTAGGCCAGATAATAACTGCTTCATATAGCATTTAATCTACACATTGCCATCAAATTAACCTGTTAATATAGAAGTGAACATGAAGTAAAGTCATCGAGGGGGTGCTTGGACACCACATGAAAATGACAATACACCATTTAATTTTGAAAATTATTTTTTTGCATTTTGATGAACTTTTTTCAAAAAAAAAAAACTTTATTAAAGTTCATTTCATGATTTCAAAAAATAAGCTTTGGTACTCTTTCTATTATTGTTCTGTCTGAAATTGAATCTATTTCATATGATAAAGTGATAAACTCATGTGTTCCTATGGGAATAAACATTGATAATTTTTTTTCAGCATGGTCTCCAAACACCCCCATAATAGAATTCTAGTTAGACTAATCTGCAAAGCCACCATAAACAGACCTGTGCCTCACTGAACTTGATGTCAGGGCAAGCCAAAAGTCCAGAAAGATCATGCTCCATGTACTCAAAGACAAGGTATATACTACACGATAATCGGGAAGTAATTAACCCCTCCAATTTTATGATGTTTGGATGGTCAAGCCTCCGAAGAATCATTATTTCTCGTGCCATAAACCTAACACTTTCAGGTTCAAAATTGTCAAACCGCACCTTCTTCAGAGCAACTATCCTCCCGGTTTCTAGGTCACGTGCTCGAAACACACTGCTATAAGTACCCTGCCCAATCTATACAAGCAGTTGAAATTGAACAAAATTATTTTCAGAAAGATGATAACCGTGGCAATGAGAAATGTATAATTTTATGTCAATAGAACTATTTACTACTTGTAGACACTTAAAAGTATGAAAATGAAAATATGACATTTGAAGTCAAATGAAGGACAAGCAGTCAAGGGGAAAAAATTATAACATATCAAAAGATAGTAAGGGACTCTTGGAGAGTAACCTCCTTGTCAAACTCCATCTATAGGGAATTTCTTATAAAATAGCAAAAGATACCCAGGTGTCTTATTTTGTACTTTTTGCGATATATTCCCACCGAAAAAGTTTTAATTAACATCGAAAACTCCATCATGTAAGTAACTAAATATGAAAAAGGTTAGTTCAGGAACTTTTAACAATGAAAGTAGGCGGTCCGATTAGAGCAAGCTTCAAACAAAATAATTCCAATTCTGCAAGTTGGATCCTAAGGTTACAGTGTTTCATGAGCAATCCAAAAACTCTAAAATGGTGGGTATATGGGTATGGTTATACAAGTACTGCGCCTCGCTATGCACGGCACTTAAATTCCAAGGCAGTAAAAACTTTCTACACATTAAAATTCCATAGATGATGAATATGTTACTCTAAGATCAGCTTCTAACACTATAAAACTGAAAATGACACAGTGACACTCAAACTGTCAGCATGCATGCACGCCCACTGTACATTACTATGCAAAATATTTCTTGAGCTCTCCACCAAGCAAAGTTCAACTGTTTCAAAACGCAGAAATTGGAAGAAACAACACAATATGTTGCACCTATAATAATGCCTATTTCGCAATTTTCCCAACAAATTGCAACATACCGATTACATATAACACAATTGTGTAAATTTTTTCCTCAAAATTCTCAAAACCCAACATAATTCTCTCAGTTAACCCCCCCAAAAAAAAATCAATAAATTAAAAAACAATAGACTTAAATTCAACTAAAATTGAAGTAGCACAATGTAAGATAAATATATATATATATTTTTAAAAAAAATTAAATTTCAAGTAAAATTGAAATTGCAAAATATAAATATATGGAACAACCTTCTCCAATTTTTCGTAGGCGTCGGCTCGGAGCGGCACCCAGCCATGAATGGCTTCGCCGGCGACGGCGCTGAGCCAAGCGGGCCACCCGGCGGCGACGTGCTCTCCCTCCACATACTTCTGCAAATTTCCCAATCTGAAGCTCAACGATTCACCTCCGGTGGAGCTCCCCCGACCCGACTCACCCAACTCGCTCCCACTCAGCCCCGACTCGACCACCCTCTTCTTCTCCAATTCCCCCAACCCAGTTCGTTTCCGACCCGACCCAACCGCATTGTCGCGAAACGCGCCCGAATGGTCGAATGCAGGCGTCACCGATACCGCCTGCTTGGAGCTCACACAACCCATTGAAGGTCACAACCACGGCCCAGAAACATGGAAATATCGGAGTTTGGAGCAAAACCCGGACCGACCCAGATGGGAGAACTGGGTCAATTGGGTGAGCTTGTGAGTTTGGGAAGAAAGTATTGAGTTCAAATTTGGGGTTGCAGAGCCATGGAAGGAGAAGATGAAAGAAAAAAATGGCTTATATACCAAAAACAAATGCAGGATTTTTCTTTATCCTCTATTTTCTCTCTCCACTTTCTCTCTCTAACTTTCTCTATTTTTGTTGAGTTATGCGGGAATTGCGGGAAGTGGAGAATAGAGAAATTTAATGGTTTCTCACAAACAGAATTTGAGCGAAATCAACGGAAAGATAAACTTGTGCGGTGGTAGCCTCTGTCTGCTTGTTTTTGGTTTTCTTATTTTGTAAAAATAAAAAATTGGAGTGATCTGAGACAAATTTTTGCTTTTGTTTTTATTATTTTTTATTTTTTGTGATTTCATTCTGTATTTTTGTTTGTATTGTTGTTTTATTTTTCAAACTTGTGTCCAGTCCCTGTGAAGACTCAATCCCAGAAGGGGAACAAGCATGAATGGGCTATACAGGTGGGCCCATTTTCATCAGCCAATGACATGGCGCGTGGATCCCACGCGCGTGTTTGTATTAAGATTTGTGTGAAGTGTTGGTTGGGTTGTTGTTGACTAAACGGGTGTTGTGTGCTGGATTTTTTTTTTATTGGGTTCATTTAAATCTGTACAAATTGACATTTTATAAGAGAGAGAGATCTCTAATTCTATATTGAAAGTAACAGGAGAGACCTAAAGTCAGAGGAGGGGAATTGATTAAAGAGGAAAGCAAAAGTGACCCCCCCCCCCTCCCCCCAAAAAAAAAAAAACAATCAATATCACTCCTGGCTTTTCCATGCCATCCACTGTACCCTTTTTACAGTTCCCACTTCCCATGCCTTCCTTTCTTTTATTTCATTAACCCTATGTGGCCTACACATATTGATTTGGGTGGAACCCACATGGGGCTAAATCAAAATGAGTGGGACAAGCATCTCTATGCTGCATTGTTAGGCTTCTCTGTCTCCACCATTCTCATGTTTATCACTGTCCACCACTGATGTAATTATCTTCTCTCTCACTCTCTCCGCATGTGCTGACATTTAGTGTTTTTAGAAGTACACTTTTGCATGTTGGATCTCTCTAAAATGACAAGAGTTTAGACATTGATGAAGGAGGGAGGGGCTCCTTGGGCACTTAAAAGGAGTTGGGGCCAATGATGTGAGATGAGTAAGCTTACAGCTTCCTATAATCTGTAAAGCAACTGCATGCATTATTAACCTGTCCACCTTCTTTTAGAAGTTTGATGTAAGACTAGAGATGGAGGATTTTTTTTTTTTTTTTTGATAATTAAGAATTACCCATATTCCTAATCCTCTAATATCAATAAATGGGTATCAATATTTTTCCATAAACTTGAAATTGAAATCAAAATCATTCACTTAACAAGCGAAGAAAATGTCATTAGACCATTATGTTATTGACATAATAGGTACTAACAAGTAAGAAAGGTCTTGGAATTAAAATTGCAGGAAATTTGCACTTCTAATTGGAAACATGGAGATTTTCTAAATTTATCGTTTTTGACTTCTATGACCAAAATTATTACAAAAGCAAAACCTTTTTACAAAACAGCAATTATAGTAGGAATGCTATTTTGGTTTATATAACAAAGAGGAATTATGAAAATGCCATCATAATCATGTATGCACTATATTTATCTATATGATTAATGTATGTAACAAATTCATATTTTAAATAACTAAATGAAATAAATAGTTAAACCTAATATTGACCAAGCTGATAGGTAAGGCTACACATTAATGTATAAGAAATATTTTATCTTTTCCCATTTTTCAATATAGCTACTCTAACCACACAATTCATAGCAGTCACTCTTAGATAGTAGGAGTGGCACATGCTATGCATCTATTGCCATTTCCTCTTCCATATGCTTATAATTAATTTGACACCTCAAAAATGAAGTAAAGGAAAAATGCTATAGATCCCAAATTTGATATTTTAAAATTTTTCTGAATGTCTCACATAGAATCCAATGAGACATTCGGAAAATTTTGTGATCCCGAATTCGGGATATGTAATATTGCTCAAGCAAAACTACTTTCAATGCATTAGTAAAGTTCAAGCAATGAAGTTTTTAGGGGTTTTTACTCGGAGTTTATTAGCGCTATGATGGGAGCCTAATTTATGAATAAGCTTTTTAAGTTTCAAAATGATTAACCATGCACAAATTATGGTGCATGTCGCTATAGCACATTGGGGTATCCAAGTCGGCCCATGCCCCATGGTTCTTAAAGTCGTGCAATTAGGACTAACATTTCTCTTTCTAATCAATTGTCAAAGGAGAATGGAATTTCATTTTTCCATCTCACGTTTAAATTGAAATATGTAATTTTCAAGGAAAAAAATCAGAAAATTGATTTTTCCTAGGTTTCTAGTTTTCACATTTTTGTTGACTACATGTTTTTATAAGTACAAATATATATTTAAAATATGTATATGTGGGGGAAGAGAGAGAGAGAGAGAGAGAGAGAGAGAGAGTGCTATAAAGCACAAACCATAAGTTGGTGGCAGTGACTCGCATATAACTAAAAGCCTAAAAGCTGGTGGTCCTGAAGTAACAAAAACGTGTAGCCCAAAGAGATGGAAGTCCACGTTGGTGTTGACATGTTCTCTTCTATAAGAAATAAGAAATAAAAAATAAAAAAAAGACCCAAGTCCTTGCAAGACTCAATATTTTTTTTAAAATTTTTTATTTTGGACGTTGAGCTTTTTTGACACACTATAATAATTTAATTAATTACGAGCAAAGTTTGGATTTATTGTGAAAATATAACAACAATGTCAATGTCATGACGTGAATCGTCTTCTAGAAATGGAATTTAATAAGATGAAATTCCATAGGAAAAATCCGAGTTAAGATCGTCCAAAATTTAAATTTTGAATTTTGAATTTTATAAATATTTTTTTTTTTTAAAAATGTCCAAATCTGAATTTGGAGCTCTCCGCCGCATGCCCCGGAACAAATGAGAGCTTTCCCACCACATGACATACGGTGAGTGGTGAGAACTGAGAAGCTCCTATTGAATAACGTCTGGTTGGGGGATTTAAATTTTTGTCTCCTCATGTCACAATAATATTGATTTGGTCAAGGACAACTACCATAACCATCTTCATTTTATTAATTTATTATAATTAAAATAAACAAAGACTACCGATATTTAGTAGTTGTAGTCCATTAATCAACCATAAATTGTCCAACAATTAGTGGTTATAATCAATAATTTTGATTTGAAAAGACAGAAACAAAGACATGAGACACCCATGGACACATGGTCCAACAATTAAATCCAACTGATGGTATCCCCACATAGTATAGGGCACCAGGAGGCTCTTTGTCCTAGTAGTGTGTTCAGTTCCTAGAGGCAGTACTGAGATGAGTGCATTTATACCTTACCAGTCGCTGTACAGCTTTTCAAAATCATGATTAAGAGAATTTGACTATTACACCATGGTTGGTATAAATGCTATGGAAGGTGAGAGGTTGCATTCAAAAGTGGTCACTGAGAAAGGATGTAAATTAAAATAGGGTAAATTGTACTTGAGGGTCCAAACTTTAGGTCAAGCTTCATTTAAAAATCTATTTTAATAGTGTCAATTTAGTATCTAATATTAGCGTTAACCAAAAATCACAGACGATATTAACAGTAACTTTGAAATGAACTTAATGTCCTCCAAGAAAACGCCGTCGTTTTGAATAAAATTCTCCTTACTTCTCAATTGTTCGAGAAGCTGGGCCATGCTACTCAAACCCACGATATTTCTGGCCTTGAGAAAGCACCAACTTGCTAGTAGCAACCAGAATGTTATATTCATTGAACATTCTTGAAATGGTTGTGAGAATTATTGACTACAAACTGTCTTTATCTCTAAAATCTACTTTGTGCTTTCTTTCTTTCTTTCTTTCTTTTTTTCTTTTACATCTTTTTTTTTTTGCACAAATGATCGAGATAAGCTTTTATTTAATCTAGTTATCATGTGTGGGCTGGCGTACATGCGTCCTCCTTTGAGAGTTGTATTTACTATTTAGTGTGGTGGCAGAATTTTTTATTTATGGATAAGTGGTGGCAGTAAATCCAATGGGTTTGGTGCTTGTATGCCAATTTCATAATTTAAAAAAAAAAAAAAAAAAAAAAAAGGAGAGAGAGAGAAAGAGAGAGAGAGAGAGAGGGGAAGGAGAAGAAGAAGTTGAAGAGGAAATACTTCTAATCCGTGATCTAATGTATGTGTGTGTGAGAGAGAGAGAGAGAGGGAAGAGATTCAAATCCGATGAAAGTAGGGATAATATAAAGGCTGATAGGGAGGATAAAATAAAGTTTTTGTACCATAAATGGCAAATTGGGGATAATTTAACTTGAATTTGGTTACATGCACGACATGTACGAAATTAGAGACAAATCCATTTGGTCAACAAATGGTTTTTAACGGTGGACCCCAAATTAAAACCTAACAAATAATTTGGGTATTAAATTGATGTAATTAAAATTTAGAACCCTTAAATGAAACATAGCCCAAACTCTGAACCCTTAAATGCAATTTACCCATTAAAATAAGAATTACGTACACATATATATAATATAATATGTATATATAGAGAGAGAGAGAAAGAAACTAGCCTATTGGCCCGTGTTTGGGCCATGGATTCGGATCCCCACTCCCCTAATGTTATTTTACGTCACCATGCATTTGTATATAGATTTGAATCTTGACTTCTTGGTGTAGTAGAAGTAGCAAAGAAGAGCACTGTCTTCTTGTAAAATAAGAACAAAGAAAATAAAATAAATTCTCTAAAATTTTATTGATCAAAATTGAATTAAATGGCCAAAAGGCCTACAACCTAATATATAGAAAACCTAATTCTTGCAAAACAGAAAATAATAAAATAGGGAAACTAGGTAATAAAGAATTGCCAAAAATTACCAAAAATGGCAATCCCATTTTTAGACTTTGTATCCTATTTGAAGGCTCCATAAAACCCTAAAAATACTTGGAAACCTTCTAAAATTAACCCCCAACTAATATACTAACCTATAATGACTCAATTTCGACTACTAGAACCTTAATAACTGCTAAAAATGAGCAAATAAAACATCAACTAAATTAAAAACGAAAATTAAAAAAATTAATAATAATGAAAATTAGACCGATGTGATTTGCCCAGATTCATTGCATCACTCCTTATGAATATAGTGATGCTATTTTTTTATTTTTTTTTTAATTTTTAAAAAAAAAAAAGGGTTTCAGGAGTTATCACCCATCCCTCTCAACCCTTTTCTTGTAGCTAGGGAGAGAGAGAGTCTCCTTTATTCTTTTCTTTTTTCGTTTTTTGCTTCTTGCTTTTGTTTTTGGTTTTTGGTTTTTGGTTTTTGTTTGTTTTTTGGTTTTAGGGGGTTGGGGCCTTGGGGAAGCCAAAAGTAGGGAAAAAGGGGAAGTTGTAGCATTACTAAGGTTAAAACAGCAACCACATATGCCTGCAGTTTTGATCAATGCACATTCCAAGACTGCACATATTTTAAGAACAATTTTACCACTTTATGTTATCATTGAGAGTTGCTCCACTTTTGGGTAGATTTGCTATAATGTAAACCTTCTTTAAGCAACTTGCATGTGAGGTGTGTTCTACCACTACTCCTACTCTCATATTAAACCATAATTGCTGCCTCCCATTACCTAATCAGCCTCTATCTCATGGTACAAATGCACTCAATTGCCATCAAGGCCTCAAGTAACAAATAAAATAAAAAATAAAAATAAAAATGATATAAAAACCATTTAATAAAATTACTGATCCCCTTTCACAGTGCACCTAAAGCTTCTTGATCAGTTCTGAGTTCACAGATCTGGTGCAACCAAGTAAATCTTGTTGGTTGTGTTGGATCTAGAAGTATTTTCATTCTAAATGCATTCCTCTGTTCATGAGGAGAAAATTGAAAGGCAGTCATTATTGGCAGACTACTATTGATCACTAAGAATTTTAGTAGGAAAATAATGTTCTTCATAAATTTTGCTCCCTTTTAACTGAAGTTTTGGGCGTGCTTAACAAAAAGGTCCCCAAAAAATGCCATTAGTTAGTCTTGTTTAATTCATAAAATACCAATGTTATTACCACCGGGCCCTTGTGGCCTAATGATGGTACTGGGGTTTGATGGGTCCTAAGTAGTATAGGTCCAGGACAATTCCATTTCAGTATAACAAGGAAAAAAAAAAGTACCAACATTGTTTTCAAAGGAAAACAACAAATTCAAGAGTGAAAGAATATATAAACTAACGGTCATGTAGCCTGATAGTGTCTCTCACCCTCTCTCTTGTAATGGGGAGAGTCTCAATCTTGAGAACAAACAAAAAGTTTTGTACGTGAGGTGCTAGGGGATAAGTTTATGTAGTGTGCATTGTATTGGCCAAAAAATTATTTTAAAAAATAAAATAAATGGAAAGAAAATACTGGAATTGGTTGTGTGGTCCTTCTATTTGGGGCTTAAACTTAAAAAGTGTTTGTATGTTCTTTAAGCCACAGTTGGCACAAAGCATCTTTTAATAGAAGGTAACCCTTTTTTTTTTTTACCCAGGTACATATGGAAGATACATACATCTATTAAAACCAACACCACCAAATTATATAGCATGTAGGTCTGAATCAGGTACAGAGAAAAAAGAGGAAGGACTGGAGGAGAGAGAGTGGGGATGTGGCTTGGGGAGAGGAGGGTAGGTCAAAGGTAGTTCCAGTAGTGTGGCCCTTGCCCCCATCTCTTCAAACAAAAACAAAAAAGGGCCGGGGGGGGGGGGGGGGGGGGGGGGGTTGTGTGGCCACCCAATCATTGCCCAACAACGTCAATTATCACATTAAAGGAGCAACAATATTAAGGTTAATTTCTATTTAGTTTGGTGGAAGCATTAATTTTGCATTCATGAGCATAGATGGCAAAAATCTGTACACAGTAGATAAACATGTCATATGGTAGTAAGGACCAAGATAATGAATAGAAGAGAAACATGGTACAATCTTTTCTTTTTTTTTTTTTTTTTTTTAATATTAGAAGGTTCGAGTAGCTTACGCATTGAGATAGTTCTTTCATCTCACATGTACAGGACAAATATAGGATATAAAGTCCATAGGGTGAGTTTGAAGGGAAGACATGCTACATACTGGGCTTAAACTTTGTACATCACTCAAAAAAAAAAAAAAAAAAAAAAAAAGAATTACTTTGTACATCATGTCATACATCTCTAGGGTGGTGTAAAAATATGATTAGAACATCCAATCAAATGAACATTCAGCAATCCGACTGAACGATGTGTAAATGTACACAGCATCTATACACAATATATAGGCTTTGTCTATTTTATGGGGTTTTTTTTTTTAATTTTTAATTTTTATTTTTTATAAAAAAAAATGAATAAATAATTAAAGATAAAATAGCTAACGTCTCCAGTCCACCAATTCTTTCTAAAAAAACAATATTGCTTATAGATTGTTCAATCTTATCTCGAGCTAGTGCTGGATATTTTTTTCCTTTTTTTTGGAGGGCTGTTATGATCTGAAACATTAAAGAATAGGATTACAACCCTACCATCTTATCCATAAGATCACTCTCTCTCTCTCTCTCTCTCTCTCTCTCATATTATGGGTTCATGGGCTTTTTTGGCTGTCCCTGTCCTGTAGATTTCCTCTTTGTTGTGTGGTGCACACACACACTCTCTTTTTCTCTCTCTCTAATCTTATGGGTTCTTAGACTTCTTTAGCTATATGTTCGTGTCCTATGAATTTCCTCATTGTCGTGTGATGATTGTTTCTTTGTGTTTATTTAGAAGAAAAAAATAAACAAACTCACTCTTATGTGCTTCCCATTTATAAGTACCAGGAAAACAATTTTTCTTGGGGCAGTTGCCATTAAAACAAGGCGAGTTGATTAGTCATTAAACAATGCAGGAGCTGGTCTATTCTACTACCTTTCCTGTATTCAATTATGCATGTTCATATGCTTAAGACCTAGTTATGTTGCTATCTCACTCACCAACCTGCCATTTTCATTATATGTTTCTTTACCCGATTCTGATCACCAATTATTGCCATAACCCCCCAACCCACCCCCCACCCAAAAAAAAAAAAAAAAAAAAGGAGGAAAAAAAAGTAGTGTGTTAGGTGTTAAGACAGGGTATAAGTGTATAAGAGATGTTGACTGATCAAAATCTTGTGAAACAAGTTTTCTGCCAAGAACCAGTAAATCTAAAGGATCGACTGAAAACCGTCAGCTTCATTTTCAGCTAGTTAAGTAGTAGGAACTATGAAGCATGCATTCATTTTCCATTGAAGCAAACAAATGTTACGAATCTCCAGACTATGCTCGTACTCCATCTTGAGGAAATACATTTCAAAAGAAAACACATTTTACTTCAATAATGTATAGTATAAATACATTCCAAAGAAAGCACATTTTACCTTAACAATATGCTCATACTCCCATCTTGAGTAAACACATTCTACCTCAATAATATATAAATAAACACCCCTCCCATAGGGTTGTAATTGCAAACATTCTGGCAATGGGCCAGACAGTGTACAGGGAGATTTAACTCCAATTACCAAGTGCCAGTCAAATGTATATCAAGATGTTGTACGCATTCCATTCAGGAATCGCAAATGAAAAGTTGAACAAAAATCCTAATCTGGATTTTTCCAAAGTAGTACTGCACTAAAGTTTTAAATTCTCGTCTGTTTTAAAGACTCATCATCAGATGGCAACTTGCAAGCAGCCATGGGGTTTTTCGACTTGTATTGGCCAAGCATTTCGGCAACAGTTCTGCAACGGCACTGGTTTCCTGGCCGGATCACATCCCCGTAAACAGCCATTTCGATTACATCAAGCTCCTTATCTGCAAGTTGAATACAACATTATTTTAAACAGACGTTACAACAGCAAGAATAAAAGGCCCATGCACATAAAGGCCTGACTGTTTCAAGTGAAATATCCAGTCTGGTCAAGGGTATGGCAGATATGAGGGTGTGCTTTTATCTTTTTCTGCTTTTCTCTTTCTTTATTTTTTGGGTAGGGGCAGGGGACTGTGCGCCCACACGGGTGGGGGAGGGGGTGGGGGTAAGGCAACCCTTCTTTTTGGTTTTTGGTAATTAGTTTAGCCCAACCATAGTCAATGGAAACCTGACAACAATGCAAGCTCGGGATACTTGAGACTGGGCTTTGCCCAACCCCATTGTGGGTTGGATTGGGCTTTGGATTCAACCTGAGCTTGACTACATCCTCGATACTTCTAGTAAAACTAGGAAAGGATACTATCTTTGCTTGTCTTTATCCCTTAAATCCAAAGAACCAGAACTAACAAGCCTTGTCCCAACTATTTAGGGCCATGAAGATTTGAGATTATTTTATGACTGGCTCTCAATTTGCTGTCAACCCTCTATGAATTAATGTCAAATACCTGAATGGCCAATTGGTGGCAGGAGAGGGGCTTGCCATGAACCTTGACCAAATTGGCAGGATAGGGAGCACATTAATATCTATAGATAGCATTTCTCAGTAAGTACAACTATGAAGGCAATGATTAAATTGAAATCAATGGAATGGAAAAGAAGCAAATTTAAGTCCAGCAGCCTCAACTGAACTTTACCTGACAAGATTCAGCCCTGCAAAAACTCAAATACGCTCTTATACACATATGCATATATATACACACACACACACACAGCAAACATGTCCTAACCTACTACTTAGGCATTCTAACTCGGGTCAATTTGATCATTTGATACTGTAAGGACTTAACCTCTTCGGCATTCTACGTAGGATCAATTTAGTCATTTTAATTATGAGGATTAGAACCTTCTCCTTCCTCGAGACGTATCTTACAGTATAACCCTCTCCTGTCTCCACATCTATCCCTGGCCCACCATAGCCACCTCTCACTCTCCCCTCACATGATCACCTAACCCCTGCTACCAGACTTTTCGTATGATACTTTCTCATAGAATAGGAAAACGAGGAAGCAATACCCAAAGCTGTTTACATAAAATCACAACAGTACTAATTTGTGAACTGGGGGGCTTTAATTACTTCAATAGCTCTCTGTAGCAACTGTGGGATGATGCAATACCTCCCCTGGTTCTCTTTAACAATGGTGTAGCAGTGGAGTAGGAATCGTCTTCAAATCAAGGTATATGGTGCTAAAAGTTTTGTAGCTGCAAATTCCTCGAAAACAATTTTACCTTCCACAAGACCTTAGAAGAAAAACTTCAATTTAGGTTAGCGAAGCAGAACTGAACCAAAAGTTACCATTGGTATTTGATAAAAGGAAATCTCATATATGGTTATACAAACTTCCCAATACTATGGTGCTTGCAACACAAGAAGATCAACTAATTTTCTTCGAAACATTAGGTGAGACTTCCTTTTCTGATTCTTCTTTTCCTCTTCCTCATACAACGCCACTCTTAAAGTAACAAGGTACCTAGGCATGGAGCATATCCCCTTAATTATTCTGTTCAAATGAGATTAAAATTAAATCTTAATAACAGAGAACATCCTGCAAGAAACTAGTCAAACTAATATAGGACATCTAGAAGGTAGTTTAGAAGTTCATAAATGGAACACCTTGTCCCTAAATCTTCCAAATTTTTTTAGACGACAAAAAGACCGTGGGTGGTATCAATCATTAGAACCCTCTAGACCCTATTGATTCCAATGATAGGAAGAATAAAATTTGTAACTTTGAACAGTCACACTACAAACAAATATCCATAATTAGACAGATTCTCCCATTCAAAGACCACTAGACCACCCCATGGATTACTGGAATGCTTCAGATTCATCTACGAAGATTGATAAGAAAATAAAGACGTGAAGGTGACCATCACTAAATAAATGGATAGATTTATGGCACTAAACATGAGAAAACTAAAAAGCCAGTTCCTAAACAAACATTGGTACCATTAGGTGTTTAGGAGAAGTAGATCCTAAAAATGGTCTTGGAAGGCACCATAGCATTTTTGTGTGTAGCAGAACAACATAAGCATTTTGTTAACGATAATTCTGCACTTCCTTAAAAATGATGAAAATTGGTTTTCTTTTCACTTTGGAATGCCTCCTTCCAGAAAATAGGTGGTCAGGCAATCCTAAATTTATTCATGTTAGTCACGTCTTCAATATAATAGCTTACCTATACATTTCTATCACCACAATATATGGCCTCACTCAACCACAAGGTTGCATTATCTTTCCTTTCCTTTTATATTAAAACAAATGAAGCATAGTAGGCATGTTCCTACCAAGGAAAAATCTCTTGGTCTTATAAACACATTTACCTCATATATAATGGACAACAAATTTTTTGTAACTTTCATGAGTATTGCCCAATTCACCATATACTTCCACCAAAACTAACAAAAATTTATGGATGTATAATTTACAAGTTATTATCAAATAGAAGTCCAAAGAAGCAAAGCCATTGCATTGTCGGCCTTTCAGAAATCTATATACATATTAAAGGTGAAAATCTAAGTTTTTAAACAATGCAATAAGCAAACTTAACTTCTATTCTTAAACACAAATTAGATCTGCAATGCATCATTTGGTGGTTCAACCATAACAAAAGAAAATTTCCCCAAATCCCAACTTAAATGTGATCAAGGAATACGAACAGCACAACACATGTTGATATTGTAATTCTTCAAAAACTTTTAAAACATTAATTCATTTTCTCCTGCAGCAGTCCCTCGATAGAAAGACAAACTTTAAGCTCAAGAGAGTGGCTATTATATTAAACCAAGACACAGGAACACTTCCCAAACCTAAATTCTAGGTTCTGTTCCTTTTTATGATATTCCGTCCCCAAATGAAAGACTGATTTGGATGCCATGGGTTCTAAAGGATATTTACAAGCCAACATTAGCACATTTCGGTACAAAGATCAGATAAGAGAGAGAGAAGCTAAGCATACCAGTGAACTTGACATCACAAGAGTAACCTTGCAATTGAGTTGTGTCCTACCGTTGCTTTGTCTGATTTATACCTGTTCACTCTAGTTTGAAGAATCTGACAATTATCTGCAGTAGATTCACCACCTACAACACAAACCCCAATTTTTCGATCAAACTCAAAAGCCCCCTCACCAATTCAACAGAACCCAAATCCCCAATAAGCTCAACTACCCACAATACCAATCTACCACCTTTGTACCACTTCAATACACAAATCCACAAACCCATTTCGAGAATGAGCTCAAATAGCACAAATTTCCAAGAAAAAGAACCGACCGCAAGGTGCACAACAAAAATCAGCCCAAAAAAACCCCAAATTTAATAAGAATCTTAACAACCCAGAAACAAATGGCGCTAAATGCGTTTGTTTGTGTGTGTATCTATATATGTGTGTGTATGTATAGAGAGAGAGAAAGGGGGGGGGAGACCTTTGGAGTAGGGGATGATGTGGTCATACTCGAAGCAGAGGCAGCCATAGCAGCTCCAGAAGCGCTTGCAGACGATATTGCCGGCGGCGTCCTTGCGCCACCTCTCTGGGTGTCGGCCTGGAACCGTTTCAGCTTTTGCCCAGCAGAGGCTCCTCGCCTTTGCGTCGAACGACCTTGGTCTTTCCTCACCCTTACTACTTCTATCATCACGAGAACGCGTCGGCGAAGGAGAACTCATCTCTCTTGCTCTCTCTTTCTCTCTCCCCAGGATTAGCACCTTGAGTCTAGGAAAGAGAACAATGCGAGCGAGAAAGCGCTGATCAAATGCTTGTGATATTGTCGTCACCTTTGTCTTATTTTATTTATTTCTTTTTCCCCTTGGTCAGAAAGATAAAACTTGATTAAACTCTTACATCAGCAAACAGTAAGGAACGTAGCCCACTTGGGGGAGAGTTGATAGAGCTTGGCATAGAGGCTAGTTTTTTTTCCCTTTTTTTTTTTTCCCCTGAAATTACAGTTTCACCATTAACTTGCAATGGAAAATTTACGAAAAGAAAAAAAAAATGATGATTTTACAAAGATAGCCTTACTATATGTGTAACTGACTGATGGAAAATTATGTTTCTAATTGACAAAAGGGTGTGAACTGTATTTTTAATCAAACTATAAGACGGTCAACATATTTAAAAGTAAAAATGAGAGGTTTAATGTGTCTTTTCGTGAAAGTTGGAGTGGAACTTAATTCTCTTTTTAAAAAAAAACCTTAAAAATCTGAAGGACAATAAAATAAGTCTGGGTTTGATTGGTACCCATAGTTGGAATTAATGTTCAGAATTGTAATGCCAATTCCAATTAGCCAAAATTATGATTCCGATATTTGGCTAAGCACAAAAAAATTAAGTAGTTATTATGGTAGTGATAATAATGAAGAGTTGATTGTTGTGGTGATAGCGGTGGCAATGATGCAGATGAGGTGGTGGCGACAACAGCAGTTGTAATGATAGGGGTGATAAGAGGTGGTGGTACGAAGAGATAGTAGTAGTAAACTAGTCATGGTGCTGATAAGGAGGTGGTGGTGGTGGTGGTGGTGGTGATAACGATAGTAGTGAATGGTAAGAAGAGGTAGTGGATAGTAGTGAATGGTAATAAGAGGTAGTGGTTATCACGAAGAGGTTCACCATCCATGCAAGCAAAAAAATCATTGCATAATGAGTAATCCACTGTAAGTCTCTAATGATGCTAAAGCTACTTTATATCACGTGAGTATATGACTTCAGATTTCATCATTTTGGTAGTTCGCTGCTCAAATGCAGCTTCTCCTATCGTTGCTAAATCAAAGCATTTGAAAATGAGAAAACATTTCATCAGCAAACCCAATAGATTTTACTAAAAGGCAACAGGCACTAAAAAAAAAGGTTTCATATTCACTTATGTATCTTATTTCCCACAACTCCAAAATAAAATACAGATGCTGCAATATTCCACAAGACAACATTAGAAATATGGACTTAAAAATCTAGATGACAACCAAGTTGTTTACGAAAGTAGGCACATCAAGAAAAATGTGTTACTTTCACAGTTTCTGAATCCACATAAAACCATCCGCACAGCTACTAACTATATCTGCTCGGACTAAAATGACAAGCTGAAAATGCTCTTACAAAAATATTTATGCTTAAATTGTGACAGCAATCTGCAAATCAATGAGAAGCTACTTTGGGCCAATGTCCTTGAGGGCGCAAATCTGCTCTTCACCCATTGAAGACATCACAGGTCACAACCAGGTCTTTTCCCTCAGCAAAAGCCATCCTTGATCTGCACTCATCAATAGATGATACAACTATGAGTGAGCTATCCAAATTAATTGGAATAATAGAAAGAGCAGCGAAAAAAAAAAAAAAAGGCATTTTGGACTTCATGATAGGTAGTGGATTTTCATCCCTCCCCTCACTCTCCCATGCGGGAATCTAATCGTTAATGGATTTTCATCCCTCCCCTCACACTCCCACGTGGGAATCTTAGGGTTAGTGGGACTGAGTATTCCGTCACTACAAGAGGGGAGAGAGGTCACACTATATCTGATTAAACATGTGAAAAACATGTAAGTAAATATTACAAAAGGCAAAAACAATTCCATAAAGTTAACCAAAAGAGTGAACTTCAAAGATGCCCACAATTAACCATTGTTTTCATCAATAGCAGGAAGGTGTAAAGATCCAATAATACATGTTCCTTGTAGAGGAAAAAAAAAAAAAATGTTAACCAACCTGGGTCAGCAGAGTATCATCGGTTGGGAGCTTCAGATCATCCTTAGTGTTACCATTTTCAGTCAGCAAACTCACCTGAAAATTATGATTCAGCGAGAAACTTAAATTCACAGAGACATGCAACAATGCAAGAAGGTCAAGAAAGTAAGAAAAAGGCAAAATGTTAAACATACAAATCCATCCTCAGAAATATCAATCAGCTGGTAGTCAGTACGATTGACATGAGGAACCTGCAAAAACAAAAACACATAAACTTGTTAATGTTGCCATTAAAAAAAGGAAGAGTAAAAATGAAAGCATCAAAATGGAAGAGTGGTTCTAAATATAAAAAAAGTTCATACATCGCAGTTATGGGACGAGGGAACAATATCCTCAAGCTTTTTGCCATTGAAAATGTCAATTCCAACAAAGTGGCATTTAGCATGACCATGCTTGCCAGTCTTGGAGGTAGAAACTTCAACAACCTGTTTAAAATAACACTCCAGATAAGTTGACCGCAGAAACTAACAAGAACAAAGAATCCATCAACCTCATATACTTAGAAAAACATGGTTCCAAAACTAACAAGACCTAAATAGTCTAACCAAAAATAAGAGAGGCTCTACGGAAATCAATTTTTTATAGCCAACTTTTTTTTTTTTTTTTTGATAATAGACAATTGTATTAATCAAAAAGAGAAGTACAAATTGGACAAGGAGTCCAACAAGGAGACCAAACTTATCACTGCCAACTTATCACTGCCAAGTTGACTACACAACATTTGCAAATTCAAAACATTAATCAGATAAGTCAAGAACCAGGAAAACAAAGATATCAGTTGCAACTTGCAAGATGAACACAAATCCCATAATAAATGATGTAGTGGATTAGCAAGACTGAGGATCAGGTCTCCAATTTGAAGGGAAAACCCTAGAATCCACTGGGGGTTACCTGAATCCACAAGGAGAGATAAAAGAGAAAACTCTTTAAATATTATTGATAAGAGTTCTGAATAATTCCATGTTTTACACTTTGGGGCCTATTTATAGGCTCCATAAAACCCTAATAAAAATTAAAAACCTTGACCCTATGTCCCTTCCTAATATGGCATCCCATAAGAACTCAAATTGGACAATTTAAACCCTGCAAACTACCAAAAACAGTGAGCCAAAGACCTAAACTACTTTAAAGAAATAAAATTATAACATAATAATAATAATAATATTCCAATGATTGCAATCTGCCCAAATTCCTTTCCCTACATCAATAAACAAGAAATATTAAATCTTTTTATATACCAAATCCCATCATTTGGATCACATCCATGGTAATCAATTTTGATGATAGATCTAAATCCGACCTAAATTGTAAACCACAAGTAAACCCCACAATTTACAACAATTTAGCACATTTCACCCACTGTTATTAAACCCGGACCAGACCGGCCGGTCGAACCGGTGTAACCAAGCCTGTGTCCGGTTCGGTTTAACATGGGGATCGGTTATGCAACTAGGACCGGTGAAAACCGGAATAACCCGCTCAAACCGGCTGGGTTTCTAACGAATCACCATCAAACCGGTCCGGTTTAACCGGATTTTTAACTCAATGTATTTTGTTAATTAAAAACCAACAATCTGTTCAGCGTAGGAATCGAACCTAGCATCAACAAGGAAATGAGAACGCCCCACACCACTAGTCCAGATTCTTCCTTGAGTCTCTACTTGCTACTTTTATTATTTATTAGTGTAATAAAACATACACCAAAAAATTGCTAAATATTTAAATAAAATAAGAATAGTCAAATATTATTAAAATAATATATAATAAATAGTAAATGGTTCAAATATATTTATAATAATACAATACAATAATAAATTTTATACATATTTTTTATTTTTAGTATAATTTCATTTATTTTTATAATTATTTCAAATTTTTATTGATTATTTAATTATAACACTGGTCCGACCAATGACCTGATAGTTGAACCAGTGACCCGGTGACCCTAGCCTCTCTGACCGGGTTAGTGACCGGTCCAGGGTTTAATAACTATGATTTCATCAACATTTTACACCTAAAGATTGGATACTACTAATTTTTATTCACTGACTCTCTGTCGTATGCTTGTTCCCCAAAGAGAACATACGCCACCCTCTTCCTAAGTTCATAAAACCTGATTTATCCAAAATCTAGGGAATTTATCACTTCTTAATAAAAATTTCAAGTAAACAAATAAATAAAATCCATTCTCAATATAAAATAGGTTTGTTTTGAGTGTATGTCTGTATGCATATATATACAGTTCACTTCAGGTATGAGATCCCAGGACTCAAAGAACTTCTGGGCTTCTTTTTGCAGCTGTTGGATCGAAATCACTCAAGTGAGTGATTTCGATCCAACAACTGCATATAATGTACGGAAAATTTTCCAGTCCGGGATCCCGGACTTGAAGTTTCCTGTGTGTGTATATATATATATATATATAAGTTTTGTAATCGAGGTTGACTTTACGTATATATGCGTTTTGGTACTTTAATTTTCCAAATGATTCTGCAACTTTCAATTTTGATGAGAATTTCAGCCAGATCATATGAAGAATATTCAGTGATGTTGGAGGGGAGATTGAATTATAAAAATATCAAATTTCTTAATTCTAGATGCGACTGTGAGCAAACCAATCAATTCATATATGTATATTCAAAGCAGCAAGCCATCAAAACTCAAACCTACCCAAAAAAAAAAAACAAAAAACCCCTAAATAAACACACAAAAACCTAATATGCATACACACAAATTCAAAAATCACCAGTCAATTCAATCAAGGAACAATCCGATCTATGTGGAACAAGAGATCGGAGAAAGAAGAGAGAGACCTTGCAGGCGCGATTTTTGATTACGATGTAACCGTTTTTGCGGATGGTACCAGCCTGCTGAGGGTAGGTCTTGGAGGCTCCGGCATCTGCCTTCGACTCGAAGTGGTGCTCCTCGTCCGACATGACTCAACTTCACTCGCCGACTCACCGATTCCACACCGAGTTTCAGAGATCGAAGTTGCAGGCAGAGCCCAAGACGCCAAAACGAAGAAGAAGAACGACTGCCTATATATAGCCTCCGTTATATATAGGTCTCTCTCTCCTCTCTCTAAAAAGTAGTGAAGTGTAAGGACGATTGTGGGCAGAGTCTAGGGTTTCGTAATGACTCGTAGGACCTTTTTTTGGTTAAATGGCCAATTTTCCGCCGTTGATTCATGGTATCGTTGACGGACAGATTTTGGATAAAATGCTAAGTTTGCATTTACGGGACGCCACTTGGCCTTTTGATTGGGATCAGGTTGGCTAATCATGCGCGAGTTATGATTGGGTTACCATGGTAGCTACCTCACCAAGATATTTGATTGGTCCACGTGGCAAAGGACCTTTTTGTTTATATTAATTTATGAGTAGTATTACATTGACATTGGATGTAGGTGCTATGCACTCTACCATATTGTGCACATTCAAGGATTGGTGTGTTGTCGATCATATCGAGCATAGTGATTATGTTGTACTACTGTGCAAACCGTTCTGGATGGCTGGCAACACACTAGCTCTTGGATGTGCACAATATCGGGCAATGTGATACTGTGCAATGCATAACACCAAATCTAAGCTCTACTGCATTACCCAACTCATTTTCCAAAATTTGTTTTAATGTGGTGTGCCATATCGACTATCACATCAGTTGGGTAAACAGATTTGGGTAAAAAGTTTAATTATTTGGCATTTTTCTTGATTTATTGAAGATTGAGTAGTAATAGTGATTCCTAGTTTGTATCCCACATTACACCAAATTAGTTGGGAAATAGAATGTTTGGAAAATTTTTATATAATCTTCACTAACACAAAAAAATAATGTGTAGCTACTCTTCACCTTTTTCCAATGAATATTGTTATTCAGTTATACTCATCCCAATAGTGTTTTACCTAATTCCAACCTAGGTTACAGGAAGGATCGGGTTGATTGATGGAGGTCAGCACACTAATCTTATGCTTCAAGGTGCCATAAAAACACTTGAATACATTCCAAGGACAACCCAAACCCAGCCATTTCCAGGGATAAGCTTTGGGATGAAATAAAGCCAAAATTCATTGGCAAAATTAATATGAATATGATATTTACTGTCAATAAACAAAGTGTTTTGATATTAGTTATTACATCACATTAAGTCTGTCCATTCATTGGTGTTTAATTGTTTATGATAATTTCTGTCAATATTTCCAAGGGCATTTGGAAACATCTTCAAGAGGAATGACTTCAAAAGCCAAATTATGAAATGTTCTTCCAGGGAAAAAGTGAAAAATGGGCAATTACTCATTCAACCATTGGAAGGGCTCCCTTGACTTCCCCAGAAATACATGTTGGTTCAAACTTTATATGAGAAATCACTTGAACATTGATCATGAAGTTCTCTGTCACCCATGGATGTATGTTGCTGGCTATTTTCTTGCTTTGAAGCATACAAAAAGAAAAATAGTTATTCTAAAAGCCATTCTTTCTTCAAATTGCTTCCAAATCCACACCTACTCAAGCATACGATGGATCGATCCCACCATTCTCAGAAGAAAGAGTTCATACTGAATTTTTGGAATTGCAAAATCCCAGAGCAACTAGTGTCACTCCCATGAAAAATAGATTCATTTGTAACAGAAATCTAACTTTATAAATGGATACCCAGCAAAGAACCAAATACAGAAAAGGATGCATAGTAATGGCAACCTGAACTACATTTTCAACAGCAATTGACATTTACAACAATCTTCTGTAGAAATCCACAATGCAATGATGGATAACGTCATGCACAACATTTTGTAATGCAGCAGACGACAGTAATCAAGGGCTAATGAAAAAATCATGTATTCTATAAACCTCAAAATTCTTCAACTTTAATGGCATCACGAGGCATTTCATAAGCATCTTTGGGCCTCGACTTCTTCACACCGGCAGTGAACCACACTTTATCAGACTTGTAGCTCTCCACAGCCACACTGGTGACTTTAACCCATACCAGGACCTTTGTCTTCATTCCTTCTACACCAGTAAGCTTTCCCCTTGACAGTGTCCCCTTAATGCGAGTGGCGTACCTTACAATGGATGAATCCTTGAAGCTAACCTCACAGGCAGAGGGTAAGTACACAATGAGTTTTCCCTTTGCCACATCAAATTCATAACATGTTATGTTCCGGGGAAAAAGGCCAGGAGGAAGGTTGTACTCCCGGAGGAGATCTGGCAAGGCTTTCTGTGGCTTACCTTTAAGAAATAACAGATGGATAAGCTTCTTGTACTTTTCTAAGAACACAAAGCTTGTAAAATGACCAAAAATTTCCAAGTTTTATGACATGTCTGATATAATTAAGGACTGAGATGGATGTGAAGGAAATATGCTCATTCTTGATGATGTAGTCCTTTCAAAAAATTCTGAATATTGCATTAAATTTTGGTGGAGCAGCAACTGATGAAATTAGGATTCTATAAGTTATTGAGCTTATGAGCCTATGGTCATAAGGATACTTTAGTGTCTCACCATTTCCCATAGTCATATACTCCTCAAAAAGGGCTAATCACATTACATAATGCTAATTAAGAAATGTGAAAGTTTGAAGAGAAGGGGTACGTCGAATGCCACAATTCACATATGTAAGTAACATTATTGAATGGTATATGTGATCTGAAGTAAATAGCACAGAGAATAGCAATTGGAGGAACACTGCGGACCTGGTTAAGAAACTGCATAATTAACTAGGAGAGACTGATAGCAAATGGAGGAACACTGCAGATGTAGTCAACAAAATGCATAATTAACTAGTTCTCTAGGATCAATTTGGATTCACGCATCCTCTCAACCAGAAGGAAGCACCATAAAAGCAATAGTTGTAGACATCACAAGGAGACTAAATGTAACAGATAAATATACTGGATCCACACAATTGTTATTATTGTTATTTTTTTTAAAGGACAAGATTTATTTCTGATTTAGAATTTGGTAGGATAAATAGTAAAATTAGCTATTACTCTTTTTTTTTTTTTATGAGCATAGAGCCTGGCCAAAATGAGTAATAGCTTAGCATAGGGCTTGATTGATTGACACATAGAAATTAAATTGTTCAATTATGTTTTGCATATAATCTTGTAAAAAAAAATCCATCATTGTCAATGGGACAGTGAGAAATAGCAGCCACCATCACAAATGAGAGTAAAAGTCTCATTCAGAAATAAATCAGCCTCAAGATCATACTCTACAATCACACATACCACTGAAAAAGGAAAATGAAATGAAATCTCAAATCCAGTTGGCTACCCACTATCACAAGAAAAAGTAATATTTATGTTTAGAGTATAGACAAGAAAGCATCTCATTCACTGATGCAATCCCACAAAACTTATCATGGGGTAGGGAAAAGAGGACCTACAACGCCAAAATGGCAATGAAAATGTCATCGACATCACTTTTGTTTAAGTACTCCTTTTGCAGAAAGTCATAAAATTCCATGAACAAATATATAATAATCAGTATATTTAAGCAATACTAAGACTATGAAAAGGTAATGGCAACATGCTGGCCTTATAACCTAAACTGAAAGAAGTGCAGCAAGGTAAAATTAGCTTCTCACCTTTAAGCTTGTTGAATATCCATTTTGCCTTCTCTTCAACAGTATTTGATAAAGACTGGAATCATAAGCACACTTTTAATTAAATGAACAAACAAGAGCTAAAATTGCATCTTCAAGTACATGCCATATAAGCATCAGTATTCCATTACCGAAAGTAGTCATCTACTTTGATTTTCAAATGCTCGTGTTCAACGATGCTTAACCGATTGGAGAATATCATTGTAAATATGATGGTAGGCCTTAAACAAAGCTACTTCTAGGGAATTTTGACAGTTTTCTGCTCAACTATTATGTTAAATATCTTGCTCACATGGAATCAATAAAAATACTGTCTTCTCACACAACAATAGATCTATGCCATTTTTTTTTTCCTTTTCTGTTGTAAATTAGCAAAGTTACATAGAGATAGACTTAAATTTCTACATACAATGCATATACATACGTACATACATATGTTTATATATTTATATATGATAAAAAGTTCAATTCAGCTCAACACTTCAGAAGATACATAAGAAAGCATACACACATTAATATGATTGTGCAAGGAAGCAATTCTTGAAGCTCATGCATGTGAGGTTAAAATATCACTAAATCCCCCTCACATGACACCATGTGATCTGTTTAGGCTACAGCTCCTATGTAGCTAGTGTCCAAGGATGGGTTGGATCACTTTCCATTACTATTATGTTAGAAGATAAATTGCATACCACCTTCATTGATTATAGTAAGTCATAAATTGAAAAACTTAATTACTGGTTAAGACAAGAGTTCAGAGTCCTACCTAATTTCATATTCGTAAATCAATATAAATATTTTGATAAAAGAAAATTCTCATTCTCAGAGAAATAATCAGAGAAATTCAAGAATCCAGACTCAGAACACAGTGCGCTGGGACATATAAATGTGTTTTAACTAAAATCATCAATAGTACAAGTCCTGTCCCAATTCCATCAACACCATCATTAAAATTGGTTTCCTGTTTCCAAAGAAGCTTGAGAAAACATGGGATTTATCAGATGGGTCGTGTCAAATTACCAATAAAAGCACGACCCATTGAACTGAAGTCCCAATTCCACCAATACCATCATCGAGATTGCTTTCCCGTTTCCAAAGAAGCTTGCCTTCTACATATTTATCAAATGGGTGGTTTCAAATTGCCAACACAAGCGCAACCCATCAAATAGAAGTCCCAAATAAGAACTAAAAAACATCAGAAAATAAATTCTTGAGACTGAATTGTATCTCGTTTTACACAAATTCCTCACACTTTTCTAGGCCTTTCTGGACAGGGAACTGTGCAAATCTCGATTCTCACATTCGACATGAAAAAACATGGTGTTCAAGAGAGGATCGAATGGAAAATCATCAGCTGGGTAAGTTCAATGAAGGTTAGTATTATAACTATAAAGAAAACCAGATTTGAAACATAAATGTGAATGAAACAGAGATACAGCAACCAAATCAAGAGAGAGTGAGTTTTAGAGAGAGAGAGAAAAAGAGAATGTGGGGTACATACAGAGAGGTCATCAGTAATGTTGGAGATCTCTTCTTTGGCTTTCTTGGAAATCCAAAAGCTGCCCACTTTTGTCAGTGCTTTCTCCATTTCCCTCCCGCACTCCCTCCCTCACTCTCTCTCTCTCAACTGTTAGAGAAGAAGAACAAGAAGGTGAAGCAACTCTTCAACCAAACACCACCTCAGCAAATCTCTTCCTCTCTCTCACTCTCTTTCTCCACGAGTTTCTCTCTCTATATCTATACGCGTTACAACTCACAGCATGTCACTAGAAAAAACGGCGCTCACAAAAATACTCCTCAAAAAATAGAATGGGAGTTGCCAAAAAATCAAGGTAGGTGATGATAGTGATGGCGAGTTAATAAAAATGCTCAACCGCCACATATAATGGATAATGAGATAATGAAAGATGAGTGAAGTATAATTTTCTTTATTATATTCTTACAAGGTAATATTCATAATTCTATTTAAGGAACAGAGGGGCAAATTCCAAAATTGTTTTTTTTTTCTACAACAGTATCGATCTCATCTTTAATTATTTTGCATTTTTTAAGCTTTAAAAAAATTTTCAAACATTGAAATAGTTTGATTTTCAAAAGTGACAAAAACGTTCTCATTGACCAACTGTTTCTATTGCTAAATAATAGAGTATTAATTAGTATTGACATGAAGAGAATGAATAATAATTCCTTCTTTTAAAATTAGAGTGACTGCCCATAGCAATTATAACTTGCAAAATACCTCTTATACCAACTATTAAACTTGTCAGTTTTTGATAATTCAAAATTTTTACAATGAATTTTCCAAATTATAAACTAAGTATTTAGAGTTTTTTCGAGCAGCTCAAGCTCAAAAAATGCACAAAACTTGTCTCACCCTCAAGTCCTCAACTACATTTACCTAAAATCAACTTCCTCCCCCCCCCCCCCAAAAAAAAAAAAGGCCCTTCTTTTAGTCTTTCAGTCCAACCATATTGCATGAAATAGCTGCATTTCTACTCTTCCTTTTGCATTTTTCTATTTTCTAATGTGATAGCCATGGAGGGTAGTTGTCTTTATTATTATTTTTTTTTTTTTGGCTGAGCATGGAGGGTTGTTGTCACAAGTCACAACACAAAATAAAGCTTTAAACGTACCAAGAGGTTGTTCAAGGCTTAAAACACAATTAATAGGGGGAAGATTCAAGTAATTTGTAAGGGAAACAAACAAGGACAGCTTACCATACAAAATGATTCAAGGGCAGTGATGAGATAACAGGTCGCAGCAGCTTTCATGAAATTTCCATTTAGTTGATATTTGCTTTTTGGCTTAGGGGACACAATAATATAACTAAAATGGTTTAAAAAATGTAACAAAAATAATTTTGACCAAATTTTAAAAATGGGTTTTATTTTCTTTATAAAAGAAAAATGAAATTTTAAAATATTTTGGGCCTTATAATGTTTTGTTATTTTGTAAATAATGTTAGTGGACATTGGACAATAATAATTCCACCTCACATGGTGCATCATAGGAATATACAGCTCAAAAGCTCATAATGACAAGGCGGTGTCTCCCTTCTAATTGGACAAGTCATGTGGGATCCAGCAGAACTACAGCCAATTCACCATTAGATGGGACAACAGCATTCCAACTCACTACCATATTATATGACTTTGATTCATCTCCTCCTCCAAATCATTAACAACTTCATTGAAAACCTGAAATGCAGCTTGCCAGCTCCCAACTGGAAACGCCTTTAGGTATCACCAAACCATAGCGCCCCCCCACCCCAAAAAAAAAAAAAAAAAAAAAAAAGTATCACCAAAACTCCCTGCAATAACTTGTTGCATAGCTTGGCGGTAAAGTCTCTCGGCATCATAAGTTCATAACAGAGACTTTGGTTTGAAATTCCCCGTTCGTCTTTTTTTTTTTTTTTTAATATTAATTTTTTTTAGATTTTTTATATTGACATTCAATAAACGGGCAATAATGCTCTTCCATGAGTTTGAACCCGATACCACTAACTTAATAAATGAGGAGCTTGCCACTCGACTATCATGCCATCGATAATCTGTTAACTCTCTAATCCCTGAATTATGCTAATTACCTTTATAATGATGTTATTCAATTTACCAAAAAAAAAAAATGGTGAAATTATCTTTATATGATTCTCAGTGGAATTAATCATTGGGGCCCTGCTTATGAGCCCAAATGCAATAAGCAAGGTTCCCTTTTAACACATTCAGGGCAGGTCTCTTCTTCACATAAATGATGCAAAATCAAGATCAATTGAGGATGAGATCTGTGCCCAAACACAAACCTGTGGAGTGAGAATTTGAGATCTCAATCTTGATTAAGCTTGAGGCCTGGTCCCTGGGGTTTTAGACCCTCTAATCGTCGATCTTCGTATAGACTAGTTCAGCACATCGATCAACTGTGCTTTGTCTGTATAGATATTTTATAAGCCACTCGGGCTAGTCCAGTAATGAGAAGGGAGGGGTAAAGGGTAGGATTAGAATAGGTTAGGATTCAAACAACTCCAATTGTACCCAAAAAAGTAACATGGTATATGTGATGACCTGAATTTTATAAGTATATTTATGATATTTATTTTGATCCTATGTGTGCAACTTCACCATAACTTAGGCAAGTATAGCATAAAATCATGCACTCAACCACACCATAGCACAACCATGGAGATGAATGTGAACAAGCTACCCATTTTCCTCCCCTATTCTGCAAGCCTAAACCTTCCCGGTCAAGTTTCCTCCTGCAACTCTGCAACCCGTAATGACCCAGCCCTGTTTTTCCTTCAGCAATTAAGAAGCCATGTTTCAGCCGCACCTACTCACCTTGACTCCCATCCCTGTTCCCATTTGCATCTTGTTCGGATATGTGTATATATATATGTATAGAGAGACCCGAGACAAAGAGTTAGGGAAAGAATAACTGAGAGAAAGAGAAACTGAGAGAGAACAGAGGAGAAAAAAAAGTGGTCTGGTGGAGATTTTTGGCTGAGTTTGTGGAGCTCTCTTAGTGAGGTAAAATCCTCACCTCCTCTATTGTTGATTTCATACACAGGGCCGGCCCTGAATAGAAAATACCAAAGCAGGTGCCTAGGGCCCCCCATTTGTGCTGGAAAAAAGGGGCCTCCAACCCATACATGCCCTTATAATAAACTCAAAAGGAAAAAAGTAATATCTGTTAATGAGGCCCCAAAACCAAGTTAAAGGGCTAAATCCAACCCAAATAATAAGCAAATCCAAACCAAAAATCAAAAGCCCAAAGAAGGAAGCCCAAACCAAAAATAAAAAAGTAACTTACACTCCATCAAATTTGAGATTAGATCTATGTAAACCTAAAAAGACTCTTTTTTCTCTCTCCCTCTCATCTTACTTTCTTTGCTGTCAAGGACACACACTGCCACCCTCTCACGCCTCTCTCTCTTTCACGCTTATGTCTCTGACTCTCTAAGGTATTAAATTTGTCTTATGTGTATTTAGATATTTTATTTTTGACCGAATATGTTTAGCCGTATAGGGGGCCTCACTTTAGGGGATTCGCTTAGGGCCTCCAAAAGCTTAGGGCCGGCCCTGTTCATACATATATATATATATATATATATATATATATATATATATATATATATATATATATATATATATATCACGTACGTATTGTGTATATGTACATATGTATATGTAATTTTATTTTCTTATGTTATTCTTAGAAAGGATGATCGTATTTTATGTTTTTGAGACCAAGGAACACCATGGTAGTGTCAAATTTTAGAGAAATTGACTGTAAGTTGAAGTTTTAGAAATTTTAGAATTTTGGATCATGAAAACCCGAAACTTTAGGCTTAAGAACGAATATGATTTTATAGGATTCTGAATGAACAATTTATATTCGCACGTAGTACTCCGTATGAGCTTCGATTCGACACTTGAATCACTGAAAACGGTTAAGAAATGAGGGAGATATTAATCGTCGAAGTTGGCCCGTTGAACACACAGTGTAACCCGGTTACACAATTCAACCCGCGGGAGGTTGAAGATGACCCCATAGGTCTATGATCCTGTGTGGGTGCATCCGTATACCTTACCGTGTTCTCACGCATTTGAAAGCCATACGATAATCATATGAGCCCCAAATTTGACCGTTGGACTCGTCTTGGCAGGCCCTACCATGTGGGACCCTTAGTTGACCATTTTGACTGTAGTTTGACTTTTTGGCCAAATTAATATTTATTAAAAATTCCAAAAAATTCCAAAAATTACAGAAAATTCCCAGAAATTATAGAGAGTGTTTTAAAAATTATTTTGATCATTTTGGGACCACAGTTCACTGTTAGAAGGCCAATAGTAATTTTTGAGTACGTGCGTTATATTTATTTTGAAATTTACCTAAAGATTACGTATGCATAATTATCAGATTTTATCGGTCCTCGGGAGGACCCTAGGGAGCATTAACGCTGCATTCGCATTATCAGTGTCTATCACGTGGTTTTGGGTTGGTATTGCTCGCAATTGAGGTAGGAAATGTGGCTTTTTTACATTTAATATGGTGTTATTTTATAAATGTGATTTTAAATGCCTTAATGATGCTGTTGGATTTTCCCACTGATTTATAACTCAATATTTTATTACTTGTTCAAAATTTAGGGAATCCTTCAATATATCATTTGATACAACTGTTTTATATTGTTCTTTAAAGATACATGGTTATATACTCGTTTAAACGTTATTGTGAAATATCTGTTAAATGTGTGGAATTTTCATGATACTTGGATTTTGAAAAAATGCTTTATAAATGTTGTTTACTTGGAAATGCTTTAGAAATGTTACTGAAATTCTAGAAATTTATCAAACATATTTATGGATACTTTTGGACACTCGGATATTTATTTGAATGATGAAAAATGTTTTGGATATATGCACCTTGGGTCTTGGTATGCATCAAACGGGTGGGGGCATCACAATGGAGTGGTGTCCTGCGATGAGAATACTCCGCGAATAGCAAGCAGGGTAAAGTGCCCTTGGGTGAAAGACCCTAAAGCCCTCGAGGAAGAACGCCGCGCAGGTGTTAGTTATTTTCGTGCTTGGCTGAGCCGGGGGTTGACATGACGACGTAACCTGTGATCAGCGACGGTTGATGCATGGTTTGATCCCATAGTATTGGGAATTGGAGATACCATGAGAATTTTGGGGAAATTGACTTAAAACCCACACAAAGTACTGATTTGTGACTGATATTTGATTTTGAGTTATTAAATGATTTAAATTTATATACCATGTATCTGCACATATATTAATTGTATAGAATCCACACATATTTCCTATTGGGCTTTGCAACTCATCCTATTACTATTTCAAATGATCAGGTGATGAGTGAGGGTTTGCCGATGGCGGATGCCTAGTGGCATAATCTGAGGTTGGAACTTGAAGGTGGCATACTAACATAGTCATGGATGAGGATAGATGCACGTGCATTGCATAGAGACTATGTTATTTTGATGTATAGACATTACTATTATTATTATTGTTATTACCATTATTACTTATTGAACTTTGAATAGTTTGAATCTAACCTATGTGCCAGGGATGTTGGCATTATTTTGGGATCATATATTATTTTGGGCATGACGTGTGAGCATAACATTTCATGTTAATTATTTGGGTGTTATTGATGAGCTGATACAATTATTATTTAAAAAAAAAAAAAAAAAACACGTGGATTTAACTAAGTCTTCCGCAACTTTTATACTCTAACTTATCCACGTGTACACCTTTTTACTTTGACTTTTATCCACGTGTCGACTCTCCGAGTCGGGGCGTGACAGTATATATGATGTATCTTGCTGAACTCTAGGCCTTATTTGGGAAATTTGAAAATTGGATTAGAGTGCATGCATTCATTAATGTTATTTGTTATATTTATTTATAAATAAAATAACTTACAATTAATATATATTTTCTTAAAATTGTGTTTATACTTTGTTTTCTTTATAAAGCTGAAGAGATTTACAATTAAGATAGATTTACCATACATTAATGAAATCAAAACTGAAAAGGCAAACCTTCAGTTAGGTTGAATTTTTATATTTTCCAAATAATCCCATAATTAAGTGCTGGAACTATATGGTACTTAACGAAAGGTAATGAATTTGTTTAAGACTTCTTAGCACCCCAAAAACAACAAACAAGAAAAAAAAATCCAGTAATATGAAGATAGACAGAGAATCTGTTAATTACAATGATAAACTACTACTCCATAGTAAAGGGAGCTCAAACAATAGGACTAGAGCATTTTGAAGCTCTTGAAAGCTCAATAAAGTGCTGCGAGTAACAGCAAGAATTTTGGGCCATAAGAATAAAAAATGGGCCAGCAAGCCCTTATTTTCGGCCCATGGGTCATATTTGTTTAATTTTGGCTCAGCTCATGAGTCACATTTTTCATAAAACCTCAAAAAGTTAAAAATAAGTGACCTTGCAAATAAAATTTAGGAGTGGCAATAGCCCACTGCTTTAATTTTTAATCTTTCTCTATTTTTTTTGATTCATAAGATAGAAACATAAAAAAACTACAGACTAAAAACTCTAGGGAAAGAAACCCCCCGCATATCCTGTTGAAGCAGGGTCAGGAGATCAGTAGGAGGGAAGTCAAAGAAGTAGGTATTAACTGAAGAACGAGCCCCTTCCTTTGCCAAGAAATCAGCACAGGCGTTACCTTCTCTAAGCGTATGGACTATCCTGCAGTCCCAATCCCTATTTACCATATCCTTACAATCTTGGATTAGAGCACCAAGAGGATGGAGCACATCCACTGGATTAATAATCATATTCACGGCAGCTTGGGAGTCAATTTCCAGAACAACTTTCTTGAACTCTTTGTCCCAAGCTAGAAGGAGGCCTTGTCTTGCTCCTAAGAGTTCGGCTGCAAGACTAGAACAATAGCCCCTCTGAATGGAAAACCCAGCAAGACACTCACCCTGGTCATCACGAATAAGTCCCCCTGCCCCAGTAAGTTGCCCATCTTCCATAGAGCTCCCATCAGTGTTAATCTTGACCCACCCTTGAGGAGGAGGAACCTAGCCAACAAGAACCTCACTCTTGGAGGGGAAGACCTGGACTTATGGAGAGAAAAGAATTCCATAGACAAATGCCAAATATGTTGCCTTAAAGCTTCAATAAATAACGGATTATTAGAGAAAATTTTTCTATTTCGGTTCTTCCACAACAACCAACATGTAAAGGCAAACACAAGGCTCCAAGGGATATAATTGCTACTTATTTCAGCATCGGAATTAATATTAGAAATGATCCACTCCTCTAGATCAGCAGAAAAGAAGTTCCTGTGAAGAAACCCAGCACCTAGCCTAGACCAAATAGTGTGAGCATCAACACAGTCACAAAGCACATGCAAAGAGCTTTCCTCCCCTAAATCACAAATGCTGCACATCGCATTTTCAGACATACCTCTATTAGTTTGGAGCCGATTTGTGAGCAGACGGTCTTGACAAGCCAACCACAGGAAGGTTTTAATTCTATAGGGACCTTTCAACTTCCAAATCTTCCTAGTCTCAGTTGCCAGGGAACGAGTAGAGGTGCCTTCAATACTACTATAAGCAGATTTAGTAGTAAACCGACCCGATGAGGAGTGCTTCCAGATTAAGGAATCAGGAGTGGAATGCGAAAAAGGCACAGGAGTACCCAAGATGGCTTTCTTAATCGCCGGAGGGATAGAAGTCTGAAGCCCACTCAAATCCCAGGCCCCTGAAGCGCTAATAATATCATTAACAGTCTTCAATTCATCATTCACATGAATATCAGTATGAAGCATATTCTTGATAGGCCCTGGTCCCAACCAATTATCCAACCAAAGATTCATTGACCTTCCATCCCCAATTCTCCATTTCAGACCTTCTTTGAGGACAGGTAGAGTCTTAACAACACTTCTCCATTGAGGCGAAATATTGCTATTAGATTGATAATCTAATAAATCTTGCCCTTTAAGATACTTCTAATCCATAACCTTAGTCCAAAGGATATTTTTATTCTGAAGCATACGCCACCCTAACTTAGTTAGAAGAGCTTTATTCTGACTTTCAATGTTCTTTATACCCAGGGTGCCTTCTTTCTTGGGTTTGCAGACCTTCTCCCACCTAACCAGATGGATTTTACATTGTTGGGAGGAACTCCCCCAAAGAAACCCTCTATTAAGCTTGTTGATATACTCACAAGTGACTTTGGGAAGTATAGCTGTTTGCATAGAATAGTAAGGAATCGTGGATGAGACTGATTCGATTAAAGTAGCTCTCCCTGCCAAAGATAAACACTTCGATTTCCAACCAGCCAACCGAGATTGGACCTTCTCAATCACATGATGAAAGGTGCGCTTGTCCAATCTGGCATGATAAAGAAGGACACCCAAATATTTCCCCAAATTAGCAGTCAGACCCATATCCAAGATAGTGGCAATATTATGTTGTTGGATAGTAGGTACTTAGGAGAGCAAAAAATCTTAGACTTCTTACCACTAATTCTCTGACCAGCTGCCCAACAAAATTCGTTCAAACACTTGTCAATCACTTCGGCTTGAGTCGTTGTGGCTTTAGAAAATAAAATAAAATCATCTGCAAAAAACAGGTGCGAAATGATAGGGCCTCCTCTAGCTGGTCTCCTCTAGCTGGTCTAAGCCTTTGCCAATCCATATTCCTCGCAGCTTTCTCAATACCACCTGATAGGCGTTCCATGATGAGGACGAAGAGGTAAGGGGAAAGAGGGTCTCCTTGCCTCAACCCACAGAAAGCTTGAAAAGCATTTGTTTTTTCACCATTAATTAAGACAGTCATCTCAGAGCTAATACAAGCCATAATGAAGTTAATCCACTGATTGGGGAAGTTAAAGTCCTGAAGAGTTTGTTTAAGGAAATCCCAACTAACTCTATCGTACATTTTATCCAAATCCACCTTAATAGCCATACTTCCTTTTATTCCTTTCATTTTCTTCATAGAGTGAATCATCTCTTGAGCCAGGATAACATTATCTGAAGCTTGTCTCCCTGGGATAAAGCTGCACTGGGTAGGGCTGATGATGTGCTCAAGCCAAGGCCTCAGACGATTGACTAAGACTTTGGTGATCAACTTGTACGTTACATTACACAGGCTGATAGAGCGAAAATCAGTCACCCTCTCTGGAGCATCAATTTTTGGAATAAGCGCAATAAAAATTTGGTTGATCCCTGGCGGCACCACTCCTGTTCTGAAAGCTTGTCTGATTAAAAAGCAGAGTTTATCCCCCATAATATCCCAGTGCCTCTGATAAAAAACTGCCTGAACACCATCAGGGCCTGGCGCTTTGAAGGAGCCTATGCCATCGAGAGCCCTTTTAATCTCACCATTAGATAACGGAGCTGTAAGCCTCCTAACCATATGATCTTGTAGTTTTTGAGTAGGAGGAGGGATAAAAGCAGCAGGCCCAATATTTAAAGAATCATACAAATCCCTAAAATGCGTTACCACCAATTGTTGAATATCTTCTTTCTTATCAATCTAGAAGTTATCATCAACCTTGAGCGTGGTTATTTTGCTCTTTAGACGACGAGTGAGAGTAGTCGTGTGGAAATGCTTAGTGTTCTTATCACCATAAAGTAACCATTTCACCCTTGATTTCTGGTACCAAAGGATTTCTTCTTGAAGAAAGAGGACATTAAACTAATAAGGAAGCTCCTTTTCCAAATTGGTGAGGAAGACTGAGGGATATTGTCATAGAAAACACTGAATCCCTTCCAACCTTGCAAGAATCCAACGTTTGTTCTTAAAAATATTCCCAAAAGTCTCTTTATTCCACTCCTGGAGAGCCTTCTTAAACTGCTGAAGAAGACAAGTAAGATCAGCACCAGGTTTATCCCAGACCTTTCAGACCAACACTAAAAATTCAGGGTGTTCTATCTAAGCAACTTCAAACCGGAAAGGCTTTAAGTCATAAATAGGGCGAGGACACCATTCAAGATCAATCAAAAGAGGGGAATGATCCGAGTGAGTACGAGGCAAATGAGAAACTAGAGCATTAGGAAAATGATGCTTCCAATCCAAGTTGGCTATAGCTCTGTCCAAACGTTCTCTAATAATGTGGATTCCATGGCGACAGTTGGTCCAAGTAAACCTAGGCTCTTTGAACCCCAAATCGATAAAATTACAAGCATGAATAACTTCATTAAATTTCTTACATCTAATACGACTCACAGGACCCCCAAATTTCTCAGATTGAGCAGTGACATCATTAAAATCACCCGCCACCATCCAGGGAAGGTTATGGCTCTCTGCTTCATTCTTCAGATCTTCCCAAAGCAAGCCCTTGTTCTGAGTATTAGGGCTAGCATAGACAGCCAAAAACAACTAATCGAACTCTTGGCGCAAGATAGTCACATCTACTTTCTACGAAGAAACCCGAAAGAATCTGAACATCAAAAGAGTTTGGGTTCCATGTTATCCACATACCGCCAGATCTACCGACAGCATCCACGATGATCTTCTCCCCCAAATTAAACCGATTACAGGCATTAATAGCCGTCTCCCTACAGAGTCTAGTCTCCAATACAACAACCATGGCTGGGTTATGCTCTCTAATCAAATTCCTCATATTCCTAACAATGTCTGACTTCCAGCACCTCGGCTATTCTAGACAATAATCTTTATTAAAACCTGAAAATTAGTTGGTGGAGCACAAGGCTCCTGAACTATGCCTAACTGGGCAAACCTCTCGAGAAGATCCTCCCGAAACACCACTTTGTACAAGGGTAGATTCCCGACCATCGGCATTAGGTTTACCACTATATTCACTACTCGATATCGTGGTGGAACAGTGACCATGTCCGGTAGCTCATCCACCCCAACTCGTACAAATTCAATGGACTGGTCACCATTGGCCAAGTCAAAGTTTGTGTTAGTTCTTGCTCTAGGGTCCCTATAATTAGGTGGATCTGAAGGCTGGTAGGGTGAATGGAGGTTCAGAGAGGGGTTGGAAACAAGGGATGGAGGATTAGAGACACTAGGGCCAGTAGGTAGCACTTGCGCCTGAGTGAGATAATGGGTCTAGAAAGAAGGAACTGGCTTTTGAGAACGAAATTTGGAAATATGACTATTTAGCTGGGACTCCTTACCTTTATTAGATGAACCTTGGCCAACTATCTACGTGGCTTTTTCTTGTATGGTTCTAGTCCTTGGCTCATTAGAACTTTGGGTGCGTCTTGGAATCTCATTAGAACTTTGGTTGCGTCTAGGAGGGCTAGGCCTATTTCTGGCTTGACCTTTATTGGGTTTATCTCCTGAATTAGCAAGTTGATTTCTATGGGGTCCCTAATAAAGCAATTCGGGTCTCGCAGACCCACCAGCCTGTATTGACATGTCACCAGCTTCTTCACAGAGAAGATCAAATCTAGACCCCTGGCACGTGGGAGAGCTGGCGCCTTAGCATGAATGGGGATTCTCTCTAGGGTTAGCATTAGTCTGCTCGTGGCCAGCACATGCGCGATTAGCCCTGCAATTAAGACGCGTTACCTTCATCCACGGTCCAAAATTCTCATCCTCCGTCTGAGCAAGAGTAGGATTTTCAACCGTCATCAACCTTGCTTCCGACGGCGCCGCCTCAGAACACACGCCCTCCATGGGGGTATTATCTACAGTAGGCCCTTGATTCGTTGGGCATGCTCCCTCCACATGGCCAATACGACCACAAGAGTAGCAGATTGTATGTATCCCCTTATATTCAACTTTTTGGAGAAAATCCTAAATCATCACCTTGGAAATCAGGGGTTGATTCATATCAACTTTAACACACAGGCGAGCAAACTTACCTCTCGTCACTAGAGCCGTGTTTTGATCAACTTTGATAAATCTGCCCAGAACATTTCCCACCTTAGTTAGAAATTCCTTATCATAATACTCAATAGGAAGACCCGGAAGTCGAATCCACACTGGAGTAGACAAAATCTGGTCCTTATCAGGCCAGAATCTTGGCAACCAAGACCTTGTTGTAACATAGTGGTCATCGACCATCCACGGACCCTCCAACAGCACCGCATCTCTATCCTCCAGCAAATCAAACTTAAATAGAAAGCAGTCATAGCCCAGATCGAGCGCTTCGTAGCCTCCTTTTAACTTCCATAGCTTTTCGACTCTAGAGCACAAATATTGGTAGCCAATAGATCACCCTAGAGGTTTTATAATAAGGGATCTGCGCCAAGGCTGACGGAGTCGGTTAACCTCATCTTTCGAGGTGGAGATATGGGGAATCGAGGGATTTGTTGGTATCCTCTTAGGCAAAGGCTCGTCCTCCAAAATATCCTTTTCTGGTCCAAAAAACCATTGTTTAACATCATCAGTTTGACTAGAATCAGCCATTAATTTATCTTTAAAAGAAATGGGGCCTACATCCACCGACTTCTTTCCTTCAGTCATCATTGAATGCTCCCTCACATCAACCTGACCTCCCTAGTCCACCACCATTATCATGGGTATGTCATCTTCAGTGGGCCTACTCTGCCCTATAGCAGTGGGAAGGTTAGTGTTAGCCTTTATTTTCTTCACGCTCCGTTGGAGGTGTTCACAGGCTCTTTTGCCACGTCAATTTGGGCTTTTGGAAGTTCTATTTGAATTCTTAAAGGGTCTATTTGGGAACTTAAAAAACAGGATCAGACTGGGTTTGGTTAATAACTATTTTATAGTTTTTAAATAAACCAAGTCACAGTTGGTTTGAAAAAAAACTATGTTTATGTCTTATTTTCAAAACAAAACTGAACTGCTTATCAAGAAATAGAGATTTACCAAACAGTGCAAAATCAAAACTGGTCAGACTTATCATCAGCTGGTTAGGTTTTCAAGTTTATCAAGTAGCCCCTAAGTTTTATCTTTTTGCAGTTAGATTTACTAGATGGTATTTTGGAAATTGGATCAGGTTGGTCTATCCTTAAATGCTATCTAACGTTTAAATAAATCACCTCACACTTGGTTTGAAAAATAAAAATTTATATCTTATTTTTTGTACAAAGACTAAATAAATTTACATGAAAAATAACCTTTAAGGCACAATTATAAAATAAAAACAAATCATCTTCAATTGAATGAATTTTGAATTTCCCAAATGAGATCTACAAATAATAGGAAACTAGAGGAGGAAAGACCTAAGAAAATTAGAATATACATATTAGGCATATTCGAGCATTAGTCAGGAGCTCAAGCCTTCTATTATTTTAATTCTGTTTTTTTTTTTTTTGGGGGGGGGGGGGGGGGGGGGAGGGGGAGGTCAGCAGATAACCCCCTTATATTTTAATTTTACCAATGTGCCCTCAATTCAGTTGGAGATTTAATTCGTTTAACACCGTTAACGGTAGGCTTAAAAAGACTTATATGCCTCTGCACCCTCTGCATCACGTTTCACTAGTCAGAGGCATTTTGAGCAACATGGGTCCCTTAATGGTGTTACGTGCGTAGCACATGACTAATTTCCGTCAAATTTTATCAATGGCAAGTGACAGTGGGGCACATTGACAAAAATTAAAACATAAGGGGAGCACATTAGTAAAATTAAAACATAAAAGGAGTTATCTGGTGACCCCCCCATACTTCAAGGGGGTTTTCTGCTATTTACCCATAATTAAATATGAATATAGATAGCTGAATCAATCTGTAATTCCCAAACTATGGTATTTACTCAGTCTGCCCTCTGAAACTCTCACACCCCCTCCCCAAAAAAAAAAAATAAAAAACACCTTTGAATGTGCAAACATGTATCCGTTAAAAAGTACAAGGTCCTTATCTGACACATATCTAGACGTTTGTTATTATAAAATGAAAAAGATACAATTCATCGTTTTAAAAGTAATGACAAACATGGGACATATAGACACGTGTGCATAAAACAATATGGGACAAACATACATGAGATCTCTAACATATATATTGATGTAAAAGCATTTAAATGGATTTCATAAAAAAACGTGATTCTTTTCAAAGAGGAGAATCAATTAGGATCAGAGAAAGTAATAAATTATCCTGCTAGCCACCCTTCTCCCCCCCTCCCCCACCAAAAAAAAAAAAAAAGAAAAAAAAAGAAAAGAAAAGAATGCTAAGATGCCAAAATTTGTTTGCCCAACTATCGTGCCAGCAGTGAAATGAGACTAATTGGTAAGCATTTACTCTCCAAAAAACTTACCCCACCAGGTACCAACATTCGTATGTTTCACGTTTGCCCCCTACAAACACAAGCGTAGCGTGTAGTCCTAACTCCTAAACCACCTTTTATGCTGTGTTTGGTTGGAAGGAAGGAAAGAGGGAAGGAAAGGAAAGGGGAAGGGAATAGAAAACCCATCCCTAGGGAAAGGAAATTTCTTTCCTTCCTATTGTTTTGGTAGGGAGGATGGAAAGTGGTTTTCTTTCCTCTCTCTTTATTTAGTAAGAAAGAAGATAAAAGGGAAGGGATAAAAGATAGAAAAGGTATTTTACCATATTACCGTCATAAAATAAATAAAAAAAATTTGGGCCTGTTGGTTTTTTTTTCTTTTGTTAAATTATTTAACTCTACATTTTTGCTTTCCATTTTAGTTTACAGAGAAAATTCTAGAAGAGGGGAGGACTACAAGAAGCAGAGAGAGAGAGAGAGAGATGTCGCCGGCGAAGGTGTCGACGAGGACTACACCGCCGCCGTCGACGTCTCTGGCAATACCCCGCAGTCCGGATTCACCGTTGAGGACGACGAGGTTGCTGTAGACCACGTCTCGCATTCCGTCGGTAGTCCTGAGATCTACGGATTCGGTTCTTCCTCAGTTACCGACGATCCAAGAGTGCAGACGCAATCTCCGTAACGGTGATGGCAATGGCCGGCATCTTGGTCTGGGTTTTTTTTTTTTTTTTTTTTTTCCAACTGAGATGGGTTTGAAGGGTTGCTCTGATGGGATCTTCCTGGTAGATCCAACTCGATGGGTTGATCTTCTACGTTATTATCTGTTAAACGCCGACCAGTTGGAGCAGACCCATTCAAGGGTATTTTGGTCACTTCAGTTTTTCCCCCACATTTCCATCCACTTTTCCACCCGTTTTTGGGCGGATTGAAAATGGTGGGCGGGACGGAAACGGGGTCCTTCCTGTTTTCCTTTCCCTCCTGTTTTCCCTCCCAACCAAACAATGGATTTTGAATCCTTCCCTCCCCTTTTCCCTCCCCCCCTTTCCTTCCCTCCCCTTCTCCACCCAACCAAACACAGGGTTAGTCTCTTCAGAGTCTAGAAGAAATGGCATATAAACGTGAAACCAAACGAGCCCTTCTCATACACTTTTCCTCTTGCGGGGGGCTTGAGTCAACCCAAAGCCGCAAAATACCCTGGCCTGTTCAACATGGGCGGCTCACCCCGCCCCCAGCTTCTTCCCAACCTTTTCTTCCCACATACTATTCATTTGCAATGACTAAAGAACAAGAGATAAACCCCAACAAAAAGATCATTAGTTTAATAAAACTGTTAATTTCCACCTAAGAAAAAAATCAAATCAAAGAAAAGTGAGAAACTAAGGAGGAATTAGTTCCAAGTTTGGTTTAGTCCTTCTGCAGGCGCTGTCCTTCAACCCCATTCTATTTCCTTCAACTTCTGCGTATTTCGCAGTTCATAGCCTTCATACTTTGATTCTTTTCTTCTTCTTTCTAATGTGGTTCTAAGAAATCATAATTCTATAGTTTTGCTTTCGAAGAAGAAAGATTGGATTGGGTTGATCATGTCAGTGGGCGAAACGGGTTCTTGGCACGCTGCATTAATCGTTTTCTTGACCCTGATCGCGGGTACTGATCGAAATCTTGTCTTCATCCTTTTTTCCAATCTCTTTTTGCGTTATATGTTCAAAGTTTGAGGCGAAATTTTTTTCACGAAAATCTGTGTTTTCTGTATGCTGCTGTGTTGATTTTCCAAACATAAAGTTTAGTTTTCAGACATTTGATGAGTCTCACTTCATGATTGCCATTTCTTCTTCAATTTCAATCTCTCATGGAGGTTGAAATCTTAATGGTATTTTTGCTTTCCTATGTTTTTGAATTTTTATAATTTGATTTTGAGTTTTTCGAGGATGATTTCGAGTTGATTTGACATCTACCCATTTGCAAATTCCGAGGTTTCTGATATCGTACTGATTCCATGATTACAGGTATTGTCATCGCGGTTACCGGAGACTCTCTGGAGACAGACAAACAAGTTCTGCTCAATCTCAAGTCGTTCCTCAAAGACCGCAACCCTGTTTATCATGGACAATATATTAAATGGAATCAGAGTTTCTCCCCATGTGAGTGGGCGGGAATCCTCTGTAATACCAACGGCACACGGGTTACCGGTATTAATCTTTCTTACGAAAACATCTCCGGCGAATTATTCAACAACTTCTCAGCTCTAACCGAACTTTCTTACCTAGACTTCTCCAATAACACTATAAATGGAGAAATCCCCGGCGATTTGAGCCGATGTAAGAACCTGAAACACCTTAATTTGTCACACAATATCATCCTCGGCGAGCTCAATTTATCTGGGTTGCCAAACTTGGAGGTTCTTGATCTGTCTATCAATCGAATATCCGGCGATATCCAATCGAGTTTCCCGTCGATTTGCGGCAAATTGATCGTCGCCAACATCTCGGCGAACAATTTCACCGGTAGAATCGACACTTGCTTCCAAAAGTGCTCTAATCTGCAGTACCTAGATTTGAGCTCCAACAATTTCAGTGGAGAAATATGGGTCGGATTCGACAGGCTCAGAGAGTTTTCAGCCTCCGAGAACGTGCTCGTCGGCACGGTTTCGCCACCTATGTTCACTCCCAATTGTAATCTGCAAGTTCTGGACTTATCGGAAAATGGGTTCTTCGGCACTTTCCCGGCGGAGATATCAAATTGCCGGAATTTGTTGATACTGAATTTATGGGGAAACAACTTCACCGGCCTAATTCCAGCCGACATTGGGTCGATTTCGGGTCTTCGAGATCTGTTCTTGGGGAACAACGGCTTTTACAGGGAAATACCAGAGACCCTTTTGAATTGTACTAATCTGGAATTCTTGGATCTAAGCAGGAACAATTTCAGAGGAGAAATTCAGCCCATTTTCGGCAAGTTTTTGCACGTGAAGTTCATTGTATTGCACGCAAATTCATACACCGGCGGGATAAATTCCTCGGGGATTCTCAGGTTACCGAAAATTTCTCGATTAGACCTCAGCTACAACAACTTCTCCGGTCCGTTGCCCTTGGAGATATCCCAAATGCAGAGCTTGAAGTTCTTGATACTTGCATACAATCAGTTCACCGGAAATATTCCGCCAGAATTTGGAAATTTGCAGGGTCTCCAAGCTCTTGATTTATCCGTCAATCGACTAACTGGGTCAATACCATCAAGCTTTGGAAACTTAAGGTCTCTGCTATGGTTGATGCTGGCGGACAATTTGCTTTCGGGTGAAATTCCGGCGGAGATTGGGAATTGTGGTAGCTTGTTATGGTTGAATCTTGCTAACAACCAATTTTCCGGGAAAATCCCACATCAGATAACCAATATTGGAAAAAATGCCACGCCGACGTTTGAATTGAATAAGCAGAATGTTGGGGTCATTGCAGGCACCGGCGAGTGCTTGGCCATGAAGAGGTGGATTCCCGCAGACTACCCTCCATTCAGTTTTATGTATACGCTTTTGACAAGGAAGAGTTGCCGGAGCATTTGGGATCGGATGCTTAAAGGGACTGGCCTTTCTCCAATGTGTGTCGTGGGGTCAACGGTGAGGACTTATCGTATTTCCGGTTATCTCCAGCTCAGTGGGAATCGGTTCTCCGGCGAGCTCCCTTCACAGATTGGTACAATGCAGGATTTCACTATGCTCCATTTGGGTGTCAATGCTTTCAATGGAAAACTGCCTCCAGGGATTGGACGGATGCCACTTGAAGTGCTAAACCTCACAAAAAACGAATTTTCCGGTCAGATTCCGATCGAATTTGGCGACATTGAATGCTTACGGAACCTTGATTTGTCCTACAACAATTTCTCAGGTGCCTTTCCGACGAGCTTGAACAACTTGACTCAGCTGAGCAGGTTCAACATTTCATACAATCCATACATCACCGGTATAATCCCATGGACAGGGCAATTGGCGACGTTCGAGAAAGAGTCTTACCTCGGAGACCCATTATTGCGCCTTCCATCTTTCATCGAGAACTCCACAGATGGATTTCCAGGAAAGAAGGATCCAAATGACAAGCCGAAAAGGCTTAAAAAAATGTATGCAGTTATGATTTTCTTAGCTCTAACACTATTTTTCTTAGTATGTGGAATTGTGTTTCTTGGCCGGGAAGAATGCCGGCGGCGGTTTAAAGGAACCACATTGAACTAGATTTTGTGCACATGAACCTGGTGGGCATGGAATTATATGCTGGCCAAAACTGTTAAACAAACATTTTAATCAACCCAATTATGTTGATTTTTGACTAATCTAATTCATTTGGGACCCCTTAAGCAGTGGTTTTAAAATTCTTTACACGAGAATCACGTAAATCCAACATAGTTTATTACAAAAACCCATCTAGATCAACATCTGGCCGGAGATCCTTTTGGGTTTAGGGTTTCGGTTTAATGTTAGGGGTCAGGCTTATAATTAATGATGAGCCTAATTGGTGGTAAGCTGCATTAACTTTGTTCTTGACTTGTCTTGAACCTATCTTCATGGGTTTTTGAATTTATACCACTGATGACTAAATTTCTTTGTCTCCTATTGCATGGATGGTAGCAAATGTAGCTGTTAGTAGCATAATAAATATAAATTTATGAGTCATGTGTGACTCATTTTAGATCATTAGCTCTATTGTCCCAACTTGAAAAGACAAAAAAAAAAGGGATCAATGGCCATAATAAAATTCAAAAATAATTTATTCAAAAAAAAAAAAAAAAAACCCTTCTGATTTGGGACATGTTGTGGACCAAATCTCGATGATGAAGTAAATTTCTTGATCTTGTTTTAATGGAAAAACTAATTATTAGAGGTGGTACCATGGTTTTGGCCATTTCCACAACCTGTGGATCTGAATAAAAAAATGGTGGGATTTGGTAGTATTGTCTGAATCGATATTGAGATTTTATTAAAATCCAAGATAATGATGTTGCACGTGAATGCCGATTTGACTATTTTTAAAAGCACTCTTGACGAGGGGTGGGCTTACGCAATAAAATTGGATCACTTCCTATTTTTTGTTTTATTTTGTTTGTCATTATTATTATTATTATTATTATTATTATTATTTTGCTTTCATTTGTATGTCGTTAGAGTTATTATTTTTTACCAATTTTATACATTTTTTTCCCTAGTGGAAATAGAAGTGGCTCTAGCTGCCTGGCTTAAATTGTTCTATGACCAAAATTAATTTTATGGCAGGCCTAAGGTAAAATCACCAAATATTATAAGGAAAAAGTTGCGATGTATTATTTGCCATGCTTTTACTATTTGTACATCTTATCAGTGGTTAGAGATAAAAGTAGGTTTTAATGATTGTCACAAAAAAAGAAAAACAAAAACGGACCAAAACTATCCTTTAATTTTTAGGGGGAATTATAGATTGGTCCGGCTACGGGCAAATAATAAAGCATAAATAAAAATGGCTACTAACTTCATAATATATTATTACCAACTTAACTAAGAATAACTATTGACTATAATTATTTGTTTGTAGCAAGACCAATCTGTAATTCCTCCTAACTTTTATACGTTATATTGTCTCGGGGCAAGGATTTGGTGTTGGTTTTAAATCCGGATCCATATTGTCTCACCTCAGTGACCTCATCATTGGTGCAAATGTAGCTTTACCATTTTTCATTGTTTCAATGTCCAAGCATTGGAATATTTAGACAGTAATTTAAAGGAAGGTTTGACAAATGCTCTATAAGGCATCTAATAGTAGCTTTTAAGGGTTTTTATTTTTTATTTATTTTTATTTTATTTTTTATAAAGACATGTTTGACTCTCTTTTGTTTGTAACTTTCCTTTTAGTCACAACCTCTCAATTCTATATATATATATATATACACACACAGCCCCACAATGGTGTAACTAAAAAAGGGGTTTTGTCTTGACAAGAGCCAAGAAAATCTCTTGATCCTTTCTCAGAACGGGAAAAAGGGAAAAGGGAAAGGGAAGAAAAAAAATCAAAAATCAAAAATCAAAAGAAGAAAGAAAATCTTATCTTTGGTACGTTCATTGTATCCTTTAAGAGCATTAATTGGTCAAAAGGAAAGGGATGTTTTCCACAAAGAGTTGTTGGGGCTCCATTTTTCTTGCTTTGTTTATCGACCCAAGAAAGGGTTTTAGATCAAGGTCCATCTACCCCTATGTTCTTGGATTTGCCTTTAGGCTAGGGCAAAGAAAACTATTCGCATCAGTACCCCTAGGGCAGTCACCCTCAAATGTAATTATCATCGTTGTATATGCCAGTACACAACCGGTAACCTTTCTCCTTCTTTCAAATTTCACCATCCTAAAGTCTCTTGATCTAATAGCATCTCTTCCCCTTGTGAAGAAGGAGGTCTTTGTTCTGATTCCTTGTAAGATGTTTTTACCTATACTGAAATTAAAAAAATTAAAAAAAAAAAAGTTAGGATGACTTAAACTTATGACTTCACATAAATAATATGTCCCTAAAAAGATTTGAATTCAGACATGAGAGATCACGCCTGTATGCATTTTAATGAATTGCTAATTGCATTATATGCATTTCACAACTTACGAAATAGAATTTATAAAATTTCAGCCTCTAAATAGTGCAAGTCAAAAAGGAAAAGAAATGGAAGAATCCAAACTTAGAACTAGTTGCTTTAGAAAATTTTATTAAGTGTAAGAGTAACAAAAAATGGGGTGCAAAATTGCAAATACTAATGCCAAAAGTTTATTAGAAAAGAAAAGATTATGAAATTCAAAGAAGAAAAATAGGGAGATAAGGAATATAACAATAAAATATAAATTCCAGGTCACCTGCTGACAAGGACTATTACCATTGTAATCTTTGTTTTGATTATCAAAAATACTTTTCGGGAAAAAACTAAAACAGCCAAGACTGCCTTGATCGGCATCATAGACTAGTAGACTTTACAAAAAGCCACAGTGGTCTTTGCCTTTTATATATATATATTTTTTATTTATTTTATTTTTTTAGGTTCTGTCATAGTTGTCTTTGCCTAATAATAACATGTAACCATTGCCCCTGCGGGATTGGTTGAACGGTAGGTCCTGTGTGTACTTCCTAAAAGTCATCATTTTAATTTCTTACAGAGATCGTTACTTGTGTGAATATAGAGCATCTCATATGGACCGTTAGGGGAATATTTTGAGTCGAAATCTCGGTGGGAGTTAGACCTAAAATATCCCTAATAGTTCATCAGGAAAAAAAAAAAAACATGTAACCATTGTGGAGTGGACAATATGGGTCTAAATTGTACTAGGACGATGATGACACCAACAAAAAAAGAAAAAAAAAAAGACAGTAGTTTCTCATTTACGTTCAATTCGGAGGAAGAAAGATAGTATTTTCGCATTTATGTCCCACTAGGAAAAAGGCATACCTGAGTTTTGCCCTAAATTAAACCAATCATTTCTCATTCTAATTCTAAGATGGGCATATTTCACTATGGTCACACCCCATTTTTTTTTTCTCTTTTTTTTTTAATTATTATTTATGATAAGGCCATGGCCACACCATGTGGTTCATGTTTTTAAAATTCATTGATCTATCATAAAAACCCAAAACCTAGAAAGGTGCAGCTGAACTTGGATATGTCTTTCTTGCACTATTAAAAGTCTTGACTAGAATCAGCCATTAATTTATCTTTAAAAGAAATGGGGCCTACATCCACCGACTCCTTTCCTTCAGTCATCATTGAATGCTCTCTCACATCAACCTGACCTCCCTGGTACACCACCATTACCATGGGTATGTCATCTTCAGTGGGCCCACTCTACCCTATAGCAGTGGGAAGGTTAGTGTTAGCCTTTATTTTCTTCATGCTCCGTTGGAGGTGTTTACAGGCTTTTTTGCCACGTCAATTTGGGTTTTTGGAAGTTCTATTTGAATTCTTAAAGGGTTTATTTGGGAACTTAAAAAAAGGATCAGATTGGGTTTGGTTAATAATTATTTTATAGTTTTTAAATAAACCAAATCATAGTTGGTTTGAAAAAAAACTATGTTTATGTTTTATTTTCAAAACAAAACTGAACTGTTTATCAAGAAACAGAGATTTACCAAACAGTGAAAAATCAAAACTAGTCAGACTTATCATCAGTTGGTCAAGTTTTCAAGTTTATCAAGTAGCCCCTAAGTTTTATCTTTTTGCAGTTAGATTTACTAGATGATATTTTGGAAATTGGATCAGATTGGTCTATCCTTAAATGCTATCAAACGTTTAAATAAATCACTTCACACTTGGTTTGAAAAATAAAAAATTATATCTTATTTTTTGTACAAAGACTAAATAAATTTACATGAAAAATAACCTTTAAGGCACAATTATAAAATAAAAACAAATCATCTTCAATTGAATGAATTTTGAATTTCCCAAATGAGATCTACAAATAATAGGAAACTAGAGGAGGAAAGACCTAAGAAAATTAGAATATACATATTAGGCATATTCGAGCACTGGTCAGGAGCTCACCCACTAACCAAATTGTGAGAATCGTAGCTTTAATTTGTTCAATTAACCCCACCTCTCCCTGGACAAAAAACACGCGCGAAAAATACGAAAAACACTCTGAGAAACAGAAAAAACAAAACCGTTTTCAGGGAAGACAACAATGAAAAATCAAAAGCACTGAAACTAGTTTTTATTTATTGGCCAGCGTCGATATATTCGAGGCATGGGCCGATCAATCGTTATCCCGAAACTCCAGACTCTTCGATGGCGACTAAATTCATCACCTCGACTAGTCCAAGAATCAAAACACCAAAAACAATTTCAGAAAACAATGATTACTGCCTTTTCTCCCATCATATTCTTTTTGATACCTCTCTCGAATTTCCCGACAATCAGGTTTCGGGCAACCCCAGGTCCATCTCTCTCTCTCTCTCTCTCCATATATATATGTATGTATTTAGTCAATTGTGTTCAGTTTGGTTTCTGAGACAATGTAGGAAAAAGGAGGCAAAATGAGATTTGTTGCCCGAGAAAACTGAAATAAGTAGAAAGGTGAGACTCATAGTTTCTTTTTCTTTTCCTTTCCCTTATTTTCTCGGCTACCAAACAGAGGGCGTCTCAAGCTCTCATTCAAATTAGGTTTGGACTTCGGTGTCATTAACTATAGAGACCCTAAGTTTAGAGTTAGTGTTTTTTGTTTTTTTATAACAAATATTATTAATTTATTGCACATTATAGTTTTCATGTTGTGCCAGAAAATATAACTCTGTTGCTGTTGTCTTGCTTCCTCTTAATAGTTCTTCAAATGGGTAAGTTTTTAATGTATACAATTTGAGGTCCTTGGTAGCCACCACTTTTAGGGGAAGTAAAGTCTCTAAAATTGTATGAACACAAATTCCATATTGAATTTAAATTTTTCAATGCTACAATGGGACATTAATAAGTCACGGAATATATATTAAGCACGTAAATTTCCGATCTTTAATTTGGTACTTTATCCGTTTTTTTTTTTCTCTTTTTTTTTTTTTTTTTGGGAAATTAAAAAAAAAAAATGTCATACTTTTTTGCTGCAAGCTCAAGACTTTTTGGGTTAAAATCTCTTTTTGCGGCAAAAATGGACATTTGGTAATGGATCTTAAATGGCTGGAGTAGCCTTTTGTTCCATACCCAATTTTTTCAGTTGGAGAGGTGGGGAGGTAGTTCTTGAACCATGTTAGCATGAAGCTCCAAATTTTTGCACATACCCATATTAAAGGGTACAATATATATATATATATAGAAAATATTTACTTTTTCAAGAAAGATCAGTAGAGAGTAGTCACCCATTTTCATTCAGAATGCTTTTAAAACTGCCCTTCCACTGAAAGTCCTCCACTACACAGCACTTCCATAGGATGGAACCAGCAGTTAATGCAGTTTTATGTGGGATCTTGGTCCTTGCCATTTAATTAGAGTGGGAGACATGTTACTAAGTTGTGTATCCTTTTCAATAGAATTTTAATATCTCATATTTCTTTTGCTGTGATGATGCCAGTAAGGCGTATTATATTTACTAGTTATCGTGTATGCTGTGTTTACTGTCTAGTTAGTCCACTATCTTTATGCTCTTTGTGTGTCCCAAAATTATAAAATGCTTGGAAATCTGTTAATTGCGGTTTACATTTGTTGCAGATTGCTTCTTGAATTTTGTGAGGATATCACTGGTTTTTTCAGGCACAGTTTGGATACCTTTTAATAGCAAAATATGGGTGAGATTGATACAAAATCAATTGAATCAGTGCAAACTGCATTGTCGTTTTTTGGGGAGAAATATGAGAGAAGATACCGGCTCAACGGCAATGATGTAAGATATTTTGGAAGTACAAAGCATTCAGAAGTTATATTAGCGTTGGCCAAAAGAAAAAAACCTATAAGATCAAATTGGGTTTTGGATGGGTCAGAAGTCCAACAGTAAAAAAATTCAATTCTGAATTTGATTTCATTTATTTTTGGCATTTGGTAGTTTCAATTGGGTATGAATTCAGATCCAGTTATTTAGAATCTGGCAGATTGATTTGAATTTGGATCCTTGTTTTTATTCAAATTTGAATCTCACTGGATCTATGCTGAAACAGAATTGTTTACAGCCTTGGTGGTTGTATTACACTCTGACAATATGGTGTAAATTTATGTTGAAAATTGTATTTTGAGATGTGTTGCACAGAGGGGAGAAGATCAGTCTGTTTTGTGCCATCATTGATCAAAATAGATTTAATTGAATAACTAAACTAATTTAGTGTATAACCTTTACTATTGATTAGGTACTTTGGTTGGATCCATCAAAGAGAAAAAGGAAGAGAGAGAGAGAGGGGGGGGGGGTTGTTAATCAGGGACTAATCATCAATGTTCTCAGACAATGACTTTCCTAATGAATTTTTTTAATGCCTAAACTTGTTTCTTATTTCCTTCTCCAGGAGGACTTAGAAAAAGAAAAAGAGCTTGAAGGCCTTCAAAAGGACTTGGCTAATTACAAGGTGCAAATAGAAGTAAAGGATTCTGCCTACATGCAAGCCGTTCTAAAGCTAGAACACTACCAAAAATTAGCTAATGAATTTTCCACCCTGCTAAAGAACTCTGAGGTTGAGAGAGATAAATACATAGACGAATGTAGAGAATCTAGAATCTGGATAGATGAACTTGAATCCAAGATGAAGGAGATGGCTGATCAACTACTGGAAACTGCAAAGATCCGAGAGCAGCTTTCACATGTTTTAAGTGACTTGAAGGCCACACAAGGAGAGCTTCTTAGCATGGAAACTGAACTTGCTGCCGCCAAAGAGTTGAAGTTCGAGGCCATGGCACAAGCAGAAATGATGGAAACCGCTGCCAACATGGAGAAAGAAAGGACAGAAGAGCTTCTGAAGCATGTAGCTGAGCTCAATGAAGCTATCCTTCTGTCAAAGCTGGCTGCCAATGAATCAGAGAAAGAGAAATGTGCAATTTTATCTGAGAAAGAGGCTGAGATACAATTAGCTACAGCAACAGCATTGCAAGTTCAAGAGCAATTAGAAGACATGGAAAAACAAATGGAAATGATGCAGGATCTGGAGAATCAGCTTCTGGACAAGTCTATATTTATTGATTCGTTACAATCAGAACTTAGGCAAGCACATGAGCTACAAAGTGAATCAGCACAAGCTGCTTCTGATGCTGTAAATGAGTTGAACCAACTAAAGGCGGATCTGGAACTGAAAGTAAGGAACAATTTGGATCAAGTGGTTCGCATTGAGTCATTGGAGATGGAGCTGGATCACTTGACACTAGAACTTAAGAATGCAAATAAAGAGGTTGGTCGCTTGAATTGTGGTATTGAGAAGCTTACGGTTGAATTAGGGGAGGTAAAAAATGAGATGAATGAGATTAGGGAAAAAGAGATTGAAGCACAAGTTGAGATAGCACTGCTGAAATCTGAGCTTCATAAAGGGAGGTCAAAAATCGCAGCAGCAGAGGCGGCTGAGGCAAGGGCCATCAGTGTTAAGTCAGGGCTTTATCTTGCAGTTCAACAGCTAGCTGTAGAAGCAGAAGAAGCCAAGAAGGAGAATCGAAGGTTAAAAGAAGGAGCAGATAAAACAGAAGAAGAAATTGAAAACTCTGTCCTTTTCAGTTCCCATTTTGAGAACTCTTCTCAGGATGTAGAACTTTCTCAAATCGAGGACTCAAAAACAAAAGCTGAAGAGAGAAGAGATGACATTGATGCCCATATCACTATTTCGATGAAGGAATACGAGTCCTTGATTAGGAAAGCTGAGAAGGCAGATCAAGTTCCAATTTCACCGATTGGAGATTCAAGTCAGTTAACCACATCTGAAAGTAAGTCTGAGTTGGAAATCTTAAAGAGGGAGTTGGAATTAGCAATGGTGAAAATTGGGGAGTTCAGGACTCGGACAGAACAGGCTCTAAGCAGGGCTGAGTTGGCCGAGAGAGCTAAAGCAGCAGTTGAGGATCAACTGAGGAAGTGGCGGGAGCAGCAGCAAAAGAGAAGGGCTGCTTGGGAAGCACTACGGGAGGAAACTGTTCCTAGAGAAATCAATCCTCCTACGTTTGTCAAGACTCCTGCTCCATATCAGCCATTGAGTAAGGTTCTTAATATGAAATTCTAGTCTTGGAAGTTTCATGAAAGTTTTTTTTGGTTGAAGTAATTTTTGTATGACAAGTATTGTTTCCAGGACTTAGATGATTCTCTTAGGTGACTTGTTTCAAGTCTTTATGCCAATAAGGGTAATTCAATGACTCCCCATTGTGACATTTTAATGTGAATTTTTTTCCTATACTGCCATGCCATGTGCCTGTCTTTTAATGCACAAACCATTCGGTTTCTGCTATTTCTATGTGTCTTAGAAGCATCCCTGTGTAGGATATAAATGTCTCGATTAGGCATTCTTGACCATCCTTTCTTCAAACTTCTTATGTGATTATTGGCCTAAATTTATCTCCCGAGCATAAAATTGACCTCTTTTTTTCCTTTTAATTATTATTTTTATGCAGATGGTTTGATATACTGTGTCCTTAATTTGATCAAATAGGAAAATACAGAGTGCAATGTTGTTTCCATCATTATTTAGGAAAATATCTAACCTGCAACAAATCACCGCCATAATATCCAGATATGAAGTAATGGATGGCCTTTCCTTACTCCCGAATGAATTTGATTGATCAGCTTATGAGGGTTTCAACCACTGAAGTATTTTGGGGTTTCAACCACTAAAAACAGCTCACAAATTTTCCTTACTCAAGTCTGGCCCAAATGCTCAAGTTTTCTTTTTACCTTCAATCTCCAGCTCTTGATTTTACTCTGTAATTTTTCCATTTTCTGCAATGCAAACACTGTCATCTGCCTGATGTTTTAACATCTTTCAAACATATGCAGCATAGAAACACCCTCATGGGTCACTAGAAGGAAGTCTGTACATCTTTCAAACATATACAGCATATAAACATCCTCATGGGTCACTAGAAGGAGGTCTGTTTCAACGAGTGCTTTCAGATCTCCATAAACACTCAAACCCCAGATGCTCTATTGCAGAAGTAAGCCCAAATCTTCAATGCTTTTTCACCATAAGATCCCATGGTAGCCTCCATACTAATTTTAGTGCTTTCTCTAAAGTCATGAGGAAATCTGTAGCATTTTTACATATGACATGAACTTCAGCAATTTCATGTGTAGCATCTCTTTCTTGTCAGTAGAAACAGCCATACTGACTCCAAATGATCCAAACTCACACTGGGAAACTCTGTTCTAGCTCCATTTTACATTAAACCAATTGGTTACAATGCCACTGGCATTAGCTAGTGTGTCTAGCTGTTTCTAGCCATGACAGATCAGTTACTCTTTTCCATTATCAACTTCCACTTGCTAGCTTGGTGGATCTGCTGAGTTAGGAGAGATTTTCCTGCATTCTAGTGGGGGATGCCCAAGATAGATGATCTAGTCGCAACTTTAAGTGCACAATTGGATGGTCACAAAGGTTGGAAAAATATTGCTTGAGAAGTTGCATGGTAGATACACCATTTCTTGGCCCAATCTTGGGTTATACAAAATAAGAGAAAAGGAAATTGGGAGGATGTTTGGTTATGTCAAGTACTTGGTGTCAACTTATCAACTCATCCAAAAGTTCCACCCCACACCCCCCCCCCCCCCCTCTCTTCTTCCTGCAATTGCAGTATCTCCCATACGTAGGAACTAATTTCCATTAAAATAAAAAAACGTAGGAACATCAAGGTAGAAAGAAGAATTCGAACTTAAGACATCCTATTCTGATATCATGTTTACTTGGATCATATCTAGCTATGATGGAAAATAGCAAACTAAGGTTTCATTATCTGGCTTATGTCTTGGGGACCCTTTCCTTGAGGTGGTTGTCATAGGTCATATCACTGCCAACTCATGATAAACTTTGGAGGGCTGTTTTCTAATGGGGCCAGGCTTAGCACAGCATAAAACAAAGGGAGCGGTTATTGCCAAGCTTAGCACAGCATAAAACAAAGGGAGACGTTATTGCCATCTCTCGACTTGATTTGCATCCTCCACTCATTTAAGGTTTTATAAAAAAAATTTAGAAGGTTCTCATGAAAACTAGCTGCATTTTGCATTTGAAAACCTTTTATATTTTTCATAAAACCTTAAAAAATCTAAAATGAGTAAGGGGTGCAAATCAAGTCGAGGGGTGGCAACCTGAAACAAAACATATCATGGACCTTATTCCAACCCAAACTATAAATTATCTGATGGAGTGACATCAGTCCAAAGCCCTTTTTAAGCACACCAACTCCACCTAAACTTCTTCATCCTCCTCCGCCACCAGCACCACCACAACGGCAGCACCACGGACCGGATTAATTGCACCAAACCCTAACAACTGCCACTCCTTCCACATCCATCACCACCACTAGCAAATATTAAAGTAAAGAGCAATGCTATTTGCCCCCACTGTTGGGATAACTTTTTGTCTCAATTCTCTCACATGATGTAAGATTCGCACTCATGTAGTAGGTTCTATCCTATGTGAGAGAAACCCATGTGGGTTAGGGGCGGAGCCAGTAAGTGAGGACCCAGGGGGGTTGGTTGGCCCTGCTTAATTTTTTATTTTTAAATTTTTTACTTATAATGTTTTTTGTAATTGAAGATTTGGCCCTTTCTCGGATTTTTTTTGATCCCCTTTATATTTAGTTTTTTATTCTTTCCTTTTATAAATTTTCTCATTTTATCCCCTTTAAATTTTGTTTTTGCTCCATATTTTTTGTTTTCATTACTTTTCTTTCATCCTCTCCTCATTGTAATTATTATTTTTATTTTATTTATATAAGTGAACAATGTTATATATCCCAAATTTTTTGTCAAAATCAACTTGCCCAAATGATATTATAGCTACCACATCAATTCATTGTAGACAATTGTTCTTTTCATAAAATTTTTGAGCGATTGGTCAAGTTATCACTTCATATGAGCAAGTAGATTTGAGCAAAAAAACAGGCTCTTCACCATTATATGTTATCAATTCTAGATGTTCATTGATAAGAAAAACTTATTTTTGTTCAAAAATTTTCTTTTGTCGGGTGACTGTCAAGTAAGAAAAACATTGCCCAAAAAAAAAAAAAAAAAAAAAAAATCATTTTGAATTAAGATAAATTTTTTTTTAAAAAAATCAATCAAAGTTTAGCCCTCATCAACCAAAGTTCTAGCTCGGCCACTGGCGTAGGTTTTATCCTATGTGAGAGAATCGGGCCAAACAATTGTCTCAAGTCACAGTAGTGGAGACGCTTAAAATTTTCCAAAAGTGCATGCATGTGTGGGTGCACACGTGCACATGTGAGAAAGTGAGAAAGATAGGTTGGGCATGGGATTCTTCTGAGGAACATTGTCTACACGGTTTGTCTAATAGTCATCACACCTTTGTAAATTCTTGGTCTAACTTATACTTTGAATTCCCTTTCTCTACCAAATAAATGGAAATGGGGTAGCACTCAGAAATGGAAAACATATTTTTCTCAAAAGGGGACATGCGGGTCAAAGCTGATAACAGTCCTGTATTTTTCAAAGCAGAAACATTGTGCTTTCTGTGGTTTTCAAGGGTTCCAAAGTCATTTTCTTTCCTTGCATTCATAATCAACCCTTTTTTGAAGGTCATCCCAAGTTCCCAACCACTTTGTTGGACCTATTAAACGTGGTTCTCACTATTCTTTTGGCAATGCTTGTGGGAGTTACACACAATTTGCTGTAGAAACGTATAGATGCAGTAAGACCGTATTTGTTTGGTTGGAATGGAATGGATGAGAATGAAATTTCATGTTTGTAATTGTTTGGAACGGGAAGATATTTAAAATGATTGTTGGAACAAGTTATTTGATTCCATTCCAATTAAAGCACTTGATCCAAACACGTTGTAAAATGAATTGTAATGTGATTCTATTCTATTCATTCCATTTCAGCCAAACAAACATGGTCCAAGAAAATTTGTTTCTGAACACATTTTTATACGATAGTGTCTTGTATTAGAAAGAAGGGGGGTTTTTTTTGGGCATGGGAAACCCAATTTTTCATGGAAAGAATCAGTTTACTACAAGCCAAACAAGCCCTTTATGTTTAAGATGGTGACAAGATGTAGAATATGCATAAGGGAACAGATGAGAACAGTGGCCTATGCTTTTTATTTTTATGGGTTATAGGACTATGCTCATTTGAAAAGTGTAAAATGCTACATTGCCATATTTTAATGGCTCATTGATCATCCAAATGAGAATTAAATAATTTTAGTGTATTTTGTATAATATTGAAATTACAAATACATTAAGTCGTTGGGGTTACCCTAGTGGTGAGGGAGGATGGAGTAAAAGATAGGAGTAAGATAACGATTTGAACCTTTCCATTGTATCCCATAAAGATAGGAGTAAGATAAGCTAAGGATTTGAACTTTTCCATTGTACCCCATATATATATATATATACTAGCTTTAGAACCCGTGCGACGCACGGATTAATTTATAAAAAATAAAATTATTAACAAATTAAAATTTTAACAAAATTCTTATTCTCTAAAATAGTAAAATATATTTGTTAATATAATATGTCAATTAAATTGAAAAGATATAGACAAAAATAAATAAAATAATTTAATCAAAATAATCTTTGGTGTGATGTTAGCATAATGTATAACACAAAATTTAATTATATTCTCGAAAAGATAAATTATTTTGAAAAACAATTAATTTAATAGTGGAAAGTTGTAAAAAAAACGAAGGAACTGATACGTTATGATATTTGGTGGAAAAAGATTAAAATTCTCTAAAGCCTAGTCTATCCCACAATCATGGTTTTAACATGTTGGTATATACCAAAGCAAATATAGCTGTTGAAGGTGTCTCGAAATCCGACGGTGGAGATTGTAAAATGCATGACAATGATAAATCTTGACCTTTCATGAAGTTTCGAGTGGGTTTCACAAAGAGTGAAAAACTATGGGGAAAAATATCAAAAATATGTTTGAAATTAGATCATAAAAAGATGAGAGAAAAGTCTAGACTGAGAAAGAGAATAGGAAAAAAAGCCAGAAGAAGAAGAAAATAAGAGAAAGTATAAATCTTTTCAACTTTATGTAATTAACCATATGGGAAGAATTTTTATTCAAATAGATTTTTTTTTTTTTTATTCATGTCAGAAGCAAATCGGGAGAATCTGAAGATTCTAGCAGATTGTGTTTTCTTTTTTAATCCTCCTTTTCTCTATTTGTCTTTCTTTTTAATTATGACTATTTATAGTTTTATACGTTTAATTTTTAGGAGGGGAAATGAATAGGCATAAAGAAAACAGAAAAATATATTACAGGTTATTAAGTTTGGGTTGAACATTGTATAATGTGGGTTTTCTAATCTTCTCACATAAAAACAAAAAGATATGTAGTGAACACCAAACGTCAATGTACCTCCACCATATAAGAAAGAGCAAGTAATATAAAAAAAAAAGAAAAAAGAAAAAAGAAAAAAGAAAAGAAAAAGAAGGTGAGGAATTTATCTTTTGGTGACCACTTCCCAACTTGATACCAAACAAAGACAGTTAGTAGTCCTTTTGAAGCACTTATCAAATCAATTTGTAGCAAGTTGACAGACAATATCATTTATTTTTTATAACCCGTGCAATGCACAGGTAAGGTCTGTAAATATAAATATTATGAACAATATAAATTATATATATATATATATAATACACACTCGTGTGGTAGTTCAGATAATAAAGAACCGCGGCTCCAAAATCATAAATCTTGAGTTCGTGTCTTCGCTCCTCTACTATCGAATGCATGGACTTGAGAATGATTTGTACATCATGTAAATTAGTTTGGATCTAACAGTTTGAGATACTCCTTGTTTGGCAAAAGTGTATTTGCACAATTTTGAAAGCATTTTTATAGTTTTCTAAGCAATTTGATATGTTAATACATATTCCAATGTGTCGTATTTTCTTTTTTAATCATTATTGCCTTTATTTGGCTCCTTTTCTGATTATAAATATTTATAATTTTATATGTTTAACTTTTGGGAAATGAGATGAATAGACATAAAAAAAAGGAAGAAATATGATATAGTCTACTAAGTTTGGGTTGAACATTGTATAATATAGGTTTTTCGATTTTCCTACATAAAAACAAAAAGATATGCAAGGTACACCAAGAGTCAACCTACTTATACCGCGTGAAAAAGAGCATGAAAAAGAGCAGTGAAAACCAAAAAATAGAAAAGTTAGACAATTTACCTTTTGGTGAACACTTCTCAACTTAATACCAAACATGAAACATTAGTAGTCCTTTTGAAGTATGTATATAGTCAATGTGTAGCAAGTTGGTAGAGAATATTCTTTCTTTGGCATTAAGTTGAAAATTGATCACTAAAAAATAATTTCTCCAAAAGTCATATCTTTTTGGGAAAATTACTTTTTAGTGATTCTTTCTCAACTTAATACGAAAAAAAGAAAATTCATAGTTATTTTGATGTAAGTATACAGGTAATTTGTAGCAAGTTGATAGATATTGTCCTTTTTTGGCATTAGATTGAACAATGGTCACTAAAAGGTAATTTTACCTTTTTCCCAACTGTTCACAAACGGACATGTGGCACCAAAAGGGAGGCATTTCCTCCGTTTTAGTATATATATATATATAGATATATATATAATCCTAAAAAGTTGGAATCACTACTATAATTGATCTTTCAAGATCAATTTTTAGGGAACGTCTTTATTTCAATTTTTTTTTTCTCTCATTTTGTGATGATGACTACCGTTCTTTTGAATTTTTTTATTCAAGATGATGGATTTGGACCTTCAATATTATATAAAATAAATTATAATAGCTTAATTTTTATTTGAATGACCAAAAGGCCTTGAAATGAGGGTTAATATTTGACCTCCCACACGTGGAAAAAATGCCGCCCACGGTTAACGATTTATTTATTTATGTATACATCAAGGACCAAATTAATATTGGCCTAGATTTTGTGCACATGATCGAGCTGTGTGGGGATGGAATGATATGCTGACCAAAACTTCCACAGACTTTTAATCATCAAATTATGTTGAATTTTGACAAATCCAATTGATTTGAAACCCCTTAAATAATTGTTTTAATTCTTTACACGTGAATTGCGACCCCTTAAATAATGGTGGGCTATGCCCATTTGGGGAAAAAAAAACACTAAAATGCAACATTGTCATACTTGAATGGCTTGTTGATCATCCATATGAAAATTAAATAATTTCAGTATATTTTATATAGTGTTGAAGCCATAAAATCATCGTTTTGAATGAGACTATCTAAAAAATTTCGAGTCATCAGAATAGGATTTTTTTTTTTCTTTTTTTTTAGTGCAGAAAAAATATAATTTCACCCTCTTCAACTTTCACTCAAAAACAACTTTGCACTCATCTAATTCTTTTTTTCAAACACTTTGGCCCCCCCCCCTCCCCACCTGTTTGGAAAATGACACCTTACACCATTCCATCACTTAACTGCTTGTTTTTTATACAAAAAATGATTGTACATGATCCACTAATAACATTTTTTAGACAAAAATGCCTTGGAAATGGGGCATTTCATCGAGATACGGTAAAAATACATTTATAAAATCGCTGTTTCTAACAACATTGTAATGATTATATACATTTTCCAAACATGAGGGGGTCAAAATGTTAGAAAAAAAAACCTAAAGGGGTACAAAGTATTTTTGAGTGAAAGTTGAAGGGGGTAAAACCAATAACAGGGCAAAATCACTTAACTGCTTGGTTTTTTTTACAAAAAATGATTGCATATGATCCACTAATAACATTTTTTAGACAAAAATGCCTTGGAAATGGGGCATTTCATCAAGATACGGTAAAAATACGTTTATAAAATCACTGTTTCTAATGACATTATAATGGTTATATACATTTTCCAAACATGAGGGGGTCAAGATGTTAGAAAAAACAACTAAAAGGTTTCAAAGTATTTTTGAGTGAAAGTTGAAGGGGATAAAACCAATAATAGGACAAAATCCATGGGTCGCCTCAAGGGGGAGTGATGAGAGTTGAGCCTAAGACCTCTTGCTTGGGAAAAGGCTTTTAGACCACTTGGTCCACCCTCAATTCATGAATGCCTCTAATTTAAACTTTCACTCTCATTTGTGCTGATGATTATCGTTCTCTTAAATTTTCCTTATTTAAGATGATAAATTTGTAATTTCATGAATACTGTGTAAAATACATTATTATCATTTATTTTTTTAATTGGACGACTAAATGGGGCTTGAGAGACTATTCAGATGGAGTTGGCTAGCACACAACATGGGCATCTTTTCCTCATTCATGAGGTTGGGGTGTCGAATCTTCAACCTCCCACATGCACGTGCCCGGGAAGAATGCCGGCGGCGGTTGAAAGGAACCACATTGATCTAGATTTTGTGCACATGAGCCTGGTGGGGATGGAATTATATGCTGACCAAAACTGTTAACAAACTCTTTAATCAACCCAATTACGTTCATTTTTGACTAATCTAATTCATTTGGGACCCCTTAAGCAGTGGTTCTAAAATTCTTTACACGTGAATCACATAAATCCAACACGGTTGATTACAAAAACCCGTCTAGATCATCGTCCGGCCGGAAATCCTTGTGGGGTTTAGGGTTTCGGTTTCTTGTTACGGGTGGGGCTTATAATTAATCATGAGCCTAATTGGTGGTTAGCTGCATTAACATGGTTCTTGACTTGTCTTGAACCTATCTTGATGGTTTCTTTAATTTATGCCACTGATGACTAAATTTCTTTGTCTCCTATTGCATGGATGGTAGCAAATGTAGCTGTTAGTAGTATAATAAACATAAATTTATGAGTCATGTGTGACTCATTTTAGGTCATTAGCTCTATTGTCCCAACTTAAAATATTAAAATTTAAAAATAAAAAAAAATGAGGGATCAATGGCCATAATAAAATTCAAAAATAATTTTTAATTTTTTTTTAAAAAAAATCTTCTGATTTGGGACATGTTGTGGACCAAATCTCAATGATGAAGTAAATTTCTTGACCTTGTTTTAATGGAAAAACTAATTATTAGAGGTGGTACCATGGTTTTGGCCATCCCCCCCAAGTTGTGGATCTGAATAAAAAAATGGTGGGATTTGGTAGCATTGTCTGAATCGATATTGAGATTTTATTAAAATCCAACGATAATGATGTTGGTCGTGACTTGTGATGTCTGTCCTGGGTTGCACGTGAATGCCGATTTGACTATTTTTAAAAGCAGATGTGGGGGTGGGCTTACACAATAAAATTGGATCACTTCCTATTTTTTGTTTTATTTTGTTTGTCATTATTATTAGGGTAAATTACATTAAGACCCCTCTAAAATTTGACAATTACAAATAGACCCCCTCACGTTTCTGAAATTACATTAAGACCTCTTCCTTCTAACTTCCGTCCATAATCCATTAAATCACTTTCAATTTTTTTCAAAATACCCTAATTACCCTTATTGGATGACAACTTCCATGTTAAATGCATATAACTCATCAGTCCAACACATTCATCCAGTACATTTGATTGATTTATTTATTTATTGATAAACAACTAAAAGATTATATATATATAAAAGAAAAATGCCAAAGAGCTTAAATTTTTGTCCAACTGATGTGGTAGCCATCAAATTTGCTCATTATAAACAATTATCTATTTAATTGATGTGTAAAAAAAAAAAAAAATTTTGTTTTGCCAAGTTGCCACCTCATTGGCCACCTCTATACATGCATCTCCATTGTAATAATTCTTTTTATTTATTTCTATATATGAGTAATGCTACATAGCCCCTTTTTTTTTATACTCAAATCTACTTACTCAAATGAGGTGGCAACTTAGCAAATCAATTTTTTTATTTTTTATTTTGCAAATCAATTAAAAATTTAATTACATAAATAATTGTTTCTAAACAGCAAATTTGACAACTGTCACATCAGTTGGACAAAAAATTTAAATTGTTTTTAGCATTTTTCTTTTATATATATATATATATATATATATATATATTATCTTTTAGTTGTTTATCAATAATAATTAAAAAATTCAAAAGTATTGGATAAACTATTGGACTGGTGAGTTATACGCATTTAACATGGAAGCTATCATCCACTAAGGGTAGTTAGGGTATTTTGAAAAAATTTGAATATAATTTAACGGATTAATAGACGGAAGTTAGAAGGAGGGGTCTCTTTGTAGTTTATTTTGTAAAGTAGGGGGTGTCAGTGTAATTTTAAAAACGTGAGGGGTGTATCTATAATAGTTAGATTTTACAGGGGGTCTTACTGTAATTTACCCTTATTATTATTATTATTATTATTTTGCTTTCATTTGTTTGTTGTTAGAGTTTGTGTTTTTTTCTTTTTTTTAATATATTTTTTATACCAATTTTATACATTTTTTTCCCTAGTGGAGATAAAAGTGGCTCTAGCTGCCTGGCTTAAATTGTTCTATGACCAAAATTAATTCTATGGCAGGCCTAAGGTAAAATCACCAAATATTATAAGGAAAAAGTTGCGATATATTATTTGCCATGCTTTTACTATTTGTTTATATTCTAAGTGGTTAGAGATAAAGGTAGGTTCCAACAATCGGCCAAAAAAAAGAAAAAAAAAAAGAAAGAAGAAACTGACATAAAACTATCCTTTAATTTTTAGGGGAAATTATAGATTGATCCGACTACAGGCAAATAGTTACACATAAATAAAAATTACTGACTATAATTATAACAAGACCAATATGTAATTCCCCCTAATTTTTATATGTTATATTGTCTCGAGGCAAGGATTTGGTGCAAATGTAGCTTTACCATTTTTCGTTGTTTCAATGTCCAAACATTGGAATATTTAGACAGTAATTTAAAGGAAGGTTTGACAAATGCTCTATAAGGCATCTAATAGTAGCTTTTAAGTTTTTTCTTTCTTTTTTTTTTTTTTTTTAATTTTTATAAAAATATGTTTGACTCTCTTTTGCCTGGAACTTTCCTTTTAGTCACCACCTCTCAATTATATATATATATACACACACACACCCACAGTGGTGTAACTAAAAAAGGGGTTTTTAAATTAGGTTAGTTTTTGTCATTGTTGGTAATGGCAGTGATTGCAACTCTCCAACTAAAAATGGCCATCTATCTCACCCATAAAATCTAATTATATAACATTTGACATAAATGAGTACTGAAAATTTGACTTTCATTGTTATTGGCTTATATTATATAAAAGATGATTGTTACAATTTGAGGTTGACTGTCTTGTCCCAAGGAATAGTTTTCCTTTGCCCCAAAGCCAAATCAAAGAACATAAGATTACATGTGGCATATACAAAGATGATAATTACATTTGAGGGTGACTGCCCTAGGGGTACTGATGGGAATAGCTTCTTTGCCCTAGCCTAAAGGCTAATCCAAGAACATAGGGGTAGATGGACCTTGATCTAAAACCCTTTCTTGGGTCGATAAACAAAGCAAGAAAAATGGAGCCCCAACAACTCTTTGTGGAAAACATCCCTTTCCTTTTGACCAATTAATGCTGTTAAAGGATATGATGAACGTACCAAAGAGAAGATTTTCTTTCTTTCTTTTGATTTTTGATTTTTTTTTTTTTCCTTTCCCTTTGCCCTTTTTCCCCTTCTAGATAGATTTTCTTGGGTTATCTAGTGTAATACAGTTTCGAATCTTGAAAGCGGTCACTTTAATTTGTTTTCAAAAACAAAGATTAAGATTCTGCTCACCCTCCAAAGACCCCACTTAGCGAAACAAACACTCGATAATGACCCTTTTTTTACATGCCTTTTTGTCTTGACAAGAGCCAAGTGGACAGTTTCGACTACACAACCAGTAACCTTTCCCCTTCTTTCAAATTTCACCATCCTAAAGTCTCTTGATCTAATGGCATCTCTTCCTCTTTTGAAGAAGGAGGTCTTCGTTTTGATTCCTTGTGAGATGTTTTTACTTATATCGAAATTTAAAAAATTAAAAAAAAAAAAAAAAGTTATGATGACTTAAACTTGCGACTTCACATAAATAATGTGTCCCTAAAATGATTTGAATTCAGACATGAGATATCACGCTTGTATGCTTTTTTAATGAATTGCTAATTGCATTATATGCATTTCACAACTTACGAAATAGAATTTATAAAATTTCAGCATCTAAATAGTGCAAGTCAAAAAGGAAAAGAAATTGAAGAATCCAAACTTAGAACTAGTTGCTTTAGAAAATTTTATTAAGTGTAAGAGTAACAAAAAATGGGGTGCAAAATTGCAAATACTAATGCCAAAAGTTTATTAGAAAAGAAAAGATTATGAAATTCAAAGAAGAAAAATAGGGAGATAAGGAATATAACAATAAAATATAAATTCCAGGTCACCTGCTGACAAGGACTATTACCATTGTAATCTTTGTTTTGATTATCAAAAATACTTTTCAAAAAAAAAAACTAGAACAGCCAAGACTGCCTTGATCGGCATCATAGACTAGTAGACTCTACAAAAGGCCACAGTAGTCTTTGCCTTTTATATATTTTTTATTTTATTTTATTTTTTTGGGTTCTGTCACAGTTGTCTTTGCCTAATAATAACATGTAACCATTGTTTTTGCGGGGTTGGTTGAACAGTCAGGTCTTGTGTGTACTCCCCAAAGGTCATCGTTTCAATTCCTTAAAGAGATCATTGCTTATGTAGGTATAGGGTATCTCACATGGACCATTAGGAGAATAGTATGGGTCGAAATCTTGACGGGAGTTAGACTTAGGATATCCCTAATAGTTAATCAAACAAAAAAATAAAAAAAAATCATGTAACCATTGTGGAGTGGACAATATGGGTCTAAATTGTACAAGGACGACGACAACAACAACAAAGAAAAAAAAAAGACAGTAGTTTCTCATTTACGTTCAATTCGGAGGAAGAAAGATCGTATTTTCGCATTTACGTCCCACTAGGAGAAAGGCATACCTGAGTTTTGCCCTAAATTAAACGAATCATTTCTCATTCTATTTCTAAGATGGGCATATTTCACCATGGCCACACCCTTTTTTTTTTTTTTTTAATTATTATTTATGATAAGGCCATGGCCACACCATGTGGTTCATGTTTTTAAAATTCATTGAGCTATCATAAAAACCCAAAACCTAGAAAGGTGCAGCTGAACTTGGGTATGTCTTTGTTGCACTATTCAAAGTCTGATTAAGGCAATCATTCTGAAAAAAGATGATTCTATCCTAATAAAAAAACCATTGATTTTTCTTGCCATGCCTTGGGCGGTCATAGATTCCCATTTCCTAAAATATTTTATTACTTATAGATCTTAAGAAGTGGGCTCAACAAAAAGAAACCATTAGCTCCTAAGATGAGTCTAAAACCATTGATTAGGATCTTATAATAAAATTTTGCATTAATAATATTCCAAGTGCGCATAATTCAATTTATTTTACGGCTTTACGACTCTGACCACAAGTGTAAAAAACATGAGATCATCACTCACGAAAGAAGTTGGCAAAATTGACCGTGGCCATCACTCTAATCTTTCATTAAAGTAGCACGCGGTTTTTTTAGGTTTTATCCGTCTCCGATCATACACATACACTAAAACTAAAACGTGAGATAATCACTCACCGGAAAAAAATTGACGTAGTCATCACTTTAATCTTTCATAAGAGGTGGCATTAGTTATGTGTGTATGTGAATGCATTCTGGAAAGTTTTTTAATTTTTTTTATAAAAAAGTGAAGACCAAGGGAGAGGACGAAAATGCCCTTCGCTTAATTAATAGTACTAATGAAGATTAACCATGGGGTTCTGTTGTATCCAACATATAGTTCTTTTTAAAATTAATTCTTGTGGTTAGGCCTAGCCAACCTTATAACAAAAGGTTAATAGGTTCTTACCAAAAACTACAAGCCTTCTATTATTTTATTTCTGTTTTGGACGGCTTTGACTAAAACTATAAGAGAAACTATTCATGAGAAGAATAATCACAGTTGAACAAATAGGGAAACCTCCAAATCTCACACTCATACACTTTGTTTTTTTCTATGAAAAAATGGCTGTTATTGTTGTATACATGGGTGTATCCAAAAAATTTTAGTCTATAATCTCTCAAGGAGTTTGTTTAAAAATTTATAATTTAGAATCAAATTTTGAACGGCCAAAGTTTTTGTCATTTGAATTTCGTTTTGATACTTTCGGCCACTGTATTACAATTCTTAATTTTTGCCAACTTTTTCTTAGCAAATCCTGAAGGAGGAATTACAAATTGGTTTGGTTACAGGCAAATAATTAAACGGTAAATCGCAGAAAACCCCCCCAAAGTATGAGGGGTCGGCAAATAATTCTCTTACGTTTTAATTTTATCAATGTGCCCCAAGTTCAGTTGGGGATTTAATTGGTTTAACACCGTTAACGGTAGGCTTAAAAAGACTTATATGCCCTTACACCTTCCCCATCACGTTCCACTAGTCAAGGGCATTTTGGGCAATGCGGATCCTTTAACGGTGTTACGTGCGTAGCACGTGACTAATTTCCATCAAATTTTATCAATAGAGAATGACGGTGGGGCGCATTGATAAAAAATTAAAACATAAGGGAGGCACATTAGTAAAATTAGAACATAAGGGGGTTATCTGGTGGCCCCTCCCATACTTCAAGGGGTTTTATGCTATTTACTCATAATTAAATATGAATACAAATAGCTGAATCAATCTATAATTCCCAAACTATGGTATTTCCTCAGTCTGCCCTCTAAAACTCCCACACCACCCACCCCCCCTTCCCCCTCAAAAAAAAAAAAAACCCCTTTGAATATGCAAACATGTATCCGTTAAAAAGTACAAGCTCCTTATCCGACACATATCTAGACGTTTGTCATTATAAAAAGAAAAATATACAATTCATCATTTTAAAACCAATGACAAACATGGGACATATAGACATGTGTGCATAAAACAATATGGGACAATCATACATGAGATCTCTAACATATATACTGATGTAAAAGCATTTAAATGGATTTCCTAGAAACACGTGATTCTTTTCAAAGAGGAGAATCAATTAGGATCAAGAGAAAGTAATAAATTATCCTGCTAGCCACCCCCCTCCCAAAAAAAAAAAAAAGAATGCTAAGATGCCAAAATTTGTTTGCCCAACTATCGTGCCAGCAGTGAAATGAGACTAATTGGTAAGCATTACTCTCCAAAAAACTTACCCCACCAGGTACCAGCCTTCGTATGCTTCACGTTTGCCCTCTACAAACACAAGCGTAGCGTGTAGTCCTAAGCCACCTTTTAGTCTCTTCAGAGTCTAGAAGAAATGGCATATAAACGTGAAACCAAACGAGCCCTTCTCATACACTTTTCCTCTTGGGGGGGGGGGGCTTGAGTCAACCCAGAGCCGCAAAATACCCTGACCTGTTCAACATGGGCGGCTCACCCCGCCCCTAGCTTCTTCCCAACCTTTTCTTCCCACATACTACTCTTTTGCTATGACTAAAGAACAAGAGATTAACCCCAGCAAAAAAATCATTAGTTTAGTAAAACTGTTAATTTCCACTTATGAAAAAAATCAAATCAAAGAAAAGTGAGAAACTAAGGAGGAATTAGTTCCAAGTTTGGTTTAGTCCTTCTGCAGGCGCTGTCCTTCAACCCCATTCTATTTCCTTCAACTTCTGCGTATTTCGCAGTTCATAGCCTTCATATTTTGATTCTTTTCTTCTTCTTTCTAATGCGGTTCTAAGAAATCATAATTCTACAGTTTTGCTTTCGAAGAAGAAAGATTGGATTGGGTTGATCATGTCAGTGGGCGAAACGGGTTCTTGGCACGCTGCATTAATCGTTTTCTTGACCCTGATCGCGGGTACTGATCGAAATCTTGTCTTCATCCTTTTTTCCAATCTCTTTTTGCATTATATGTTCAAAGTTTAAGGCAAAATTTTTTTCGCGAAAATCTGTGTTTTCTGTATGCTGCTGTGTTGATTTTCCAAACATAAAGTTTAGTTTTCAGACATTTGATGAGTCTCACTTCATGATTGCCATTTCTTCTTCAATTTCAATCTCTCATGGAGGTTGAAATCTTAATGGTATTTTTGCTTTCCTATGTTTTTGAATTTTTATAATTTGATTTTGAGTTTTTCGAGGATGATTTCGAGTTGATTTGACATCTACCCATTTGCGAATTCCGAGGTTTCTGATATCGTACTGATTCGATGATTACAGGTATTGTCATCACGGTTACCGGAGACTCTCTGGAGACAGACAAACAAGTTCTGCTCAATCTCAAGTCGTTCCTCAAAGACCGCAACCCTGTTTATCATGGACAATATATTAAATGGAATCAGAGTTTCTCCCCATGTGAGTGGGCGGGAATCCTCTGTAATACCAACGGCACACGGGTTACCGGTATTAATCTTTCTTACGAAAACATATCCGGCGAATTATTCAACAACTTCTCAGCTCTAACCGAACTTTCTTACCTAGACTTCTCCAATAACACTATAAATGGAGAAATCCCCGGCGATTTGAGCCGATGTAAGAACCTGAAACACCTTAATTTGTCACACAATATCATCCTCGGCGAGCTCAATTTATCTGGGTTGCCAAACTTGGAGGTTCTTGATCTGTCTATCAATCGAATATCCGGCGATATCCAATCGAGTTTCCCGTCGATTTGCGGCAAATTGATCGTCGCCAACATCTCGGCAAACAATTTCACCGGTAGAATCGACACTTGCTTCCAAAAGTGCTCTAATCTGCAGTACCTAGATTTGAGCGCCAACAATTTCAGTGGAGAAATATGGGTCGGATTCGACAGGCTCAGAGAGTTTTCAGTCTCCGAGAACGTGCTCGTCGGCACGGTTTCGCCACCTATGTTCACTCCCAATTGTAATCTGCAAGTTCTGGACTTATCGGAAAATGGGTTCTTCGGCCCTTTCCCGGCAGAGATATCAAATTGCCGGAATTTGTTGATACTGAATTTATGGGGAAACAACTTCAACGGCCTAATTCCAGCCGACATTGGGTCGATTTCGGGTCTTCGAGCCCTGTTCTTGGGGAACAACAGCTTTTACAAGGGAAATACCAGAGACCCTTTTGAATTGTACTAATTTGGAATTCTTGGATCTAAGCAGGAACAATTTCAGAGGAGAAATTCAGCCCATTTTCGGCAAGTTTTTGCACGTGAAGTTCCTTGTATTGCACGCAAATTCATACACCGGCGGGATACACTCCTCGGGGATTCTCAGGTTACCGAAAATTTCTCGATTGGACCTCAGCTACAACAACTTCTCCGGTCCGTTGCCCTTGGAGATATCCCAAATGCAGAGCTTGAAGTTCTTGATACTTGCATACAATCAGTTCACCGGAAATATTCCGCCAGAATTTGGAAATTTGCAGAGTCTCCAAGCTCTTGATTTATCCTTCAATGGACTAACTGGGTCAATACCGTCAAGCTTTGGAAACTTAAGGTCTCTGCTATGGTTGATGCTGGCGAACAATTCTCTTTCGGGTGAAATTCCGGCGGAGATTGGGAATTGTGGTAGCTTGTTATGGTTGAACCTTGCCAACAACCAATTTTCCGGGAAAATCCCACATCAGATAACCAACATTGGGAAAAATGCCACGCCGACGTTTGAATTGAATAAGCAGAATGATGGGGTCGTTGCTGGCACCGGCGAGTGCTTGGCCATGAAGAGGTGGATTCCCGCAGACTACCCTCCATTCAGTTTTGTGTATACACTTTTGACAAGGAAGAGTTGCCGGAGCCTTTGGGATCAGATACTTAAAGGGACTGGCCTTTTTCCAATGTGCGTCGCAGGGTCAATGGTGCGGACTTTTCGAATTTCCGGTTATCTCCAGCTCAGTGGGAATCAGTTCTCCGGCGAGCTCCCTTCACAGATTGGTACGATGCAGAATTTCACTATGCTCCATTTGGGTGTCAATGCTTTCAATGGGAAACTGCCTCCAGGGATTGGACAGATGCCACTTGTAGTGCTAAACCTCACAAAAAACGAATTTTCCGGTCAGATTCCGATCGAATTTGGTGACATTGAATGCTTACGGAACCTTGATTTGTCCTACAACAATTTCTCAGGTGCCTTTCCGACGAGCTTGAACGACTTGACCGAGCTGAGCAAGTTCAACATTTCATACAATCCATACATCACCGGTGTAATCCCATCGACAGGGCAATTAGCGACGTTCGAGAAAGAGTCTTACCTCGGAGACCCATTATTGCGCCTTCCACCTTTCATCGACAACTCCACAGATGGATTTCCAGGAAAGAAAGATCCTAATGAAAAGCCGAAAAGGCATGAAAAAATGGCTGCAGCTTTGGTTTTCTTAGCTCTAACACTAGTTTTCTTAGTATGTGGAATTGTGTCACTTGTAATCTGCATCATGGTGAAGGCCCCAACAGATTCACCAGGATACCTTTTGACAAGATACAAAGTATCGGCATGACTTGGCGTCAAGTTCCAGTGGATCATCACCATGGTTGTCAGATGTGGTGAAGGTCATCCGTCTAGACAAAACAGCGTTCACACACACGGACATTTTGAAAGCAACCGGTCATTTTTCGGACTGACAGAATTATTGGGAAGGGGGGATTTGGAACAGTTTATCGAGGAGTGTTGCCTGATGGGCGAGAAGTTGCGGTGAAGAAGCTGCAGAGAGATGGGATTGAAGGGGAAAGAGAGTTTCGAGCAGAAATGGAGGTTCTAAGTGGGAATGGCTTTGGTTGGCCACACCCAAACCTTGTAACATTATATGGGTGGTGCCTTGATGGGTCAGAGAAATTATTGGTTTATGAGTACATGGAAGGTGGGAGCCTAGAGGATCTTGTGTCGGATCGAATGAGATTGACATGGCGGAGGCGGATTGAGGTGGCAATCGACGTGGCAAGCGCTCTTGTGTTTCTACACCACGAGTGCTACCCTGCGATTGTACACCGCGATGTCAAGGCCAGCAATGTCCTGCTGGATAAGGAAGGGAACGCAAGAGTTACAGACTTTGGTTTGGCTAGAGTTGTTGATGCTGGGGATAGTCATGTTAGCACAATGGTGGCTGGAACAGTGGGATATGTTGCACCCGAATATGGGCAAACATGGCAAGCCACTACAAAAGGAGATGTGTACAGTTTTGGGGTACTGGCAATGGAACTCGCGACGGGGAGGCGGGCTGTGGATGGAGGAGAAGAGTGTTTGGTAGAGTGGGCGAGACGGGTGATGGGATATGGACGGCAGGGATTGAGTCGAGCAATGATACCAGTTGTGATGTTGGGATCTGGGCTTGCTGAAGGGGCAGATGAGATGTGTGAGCTACTTAGGATTGGGATAAAGTGCACAGCTGACTCGCCGCAGGCTAGACCAAACATGAAGGAGGTGCTAGCAATGTTGATTACGATCTCTAGTAGCCGGCGGAATTTCAATAACGTCACGTCTCCTCCCTCATTGTGATTTTAGGGTTGGAGATTCAGGACTAAAAAAGCTGTCCATAATTCTAGGTTCTACATAGTTTACACATACACTCAGTTAGACACTTCTAAGACACATACATAGGTTTGTTGGTGTGATTCTTCTTGTACACAAGTCATTCGTGATTCATTATTTTGACCCCAAAAAAAAAAAAAAAAAAATGTAAGTACTAAATCTTGATCAAAAAGGCTTTTGTCCCATGTTCTGAAGCAGCTTTAGGGAGAAATTTCTGCTAATATGAGCTTCTAGATAATTTTTGTTCGTGTGTTAAAGCAATTTGTCGGGTGAAATAATATGAATCGGACCATTTTGGAGTGTGATTCTTTTTCTTCCTTCAATTTTTTTCCCCAGACAAATGCAGGAAAATATTTGTTAAAATGGATCAAAGCAATTGTACATCATTCATGTCTGCAGCACTCAAATATAGCTACCTCATGAGTAGCCTTATTTGCTGCTCTTTGAACAAACCAAAACCCCACCACACGAATTTCAGTCCTAAATTTTGCCATGTTTTGTATCGATCACTCCACCTCTACTCAAATTCTCAGTTTCCCCTTTATACACACTGAACAAATCCTTTCGCATCATTCTCCGGAACCATACAGCTCAAGCATCCATGCAATGTTTTAAGCTCTCTCAAATAGCTCCCACCTCTGGTTTTACAAATTTTGGCATTGGCTATACTATCCCAATGCCCTTGGCCTTACGAGTCGTGTTCACAGCTGCATCGACATTTATTTTCAGCCAAGGCCCTTGTGGTAGTCAATGACATAATCTATTTGTGCAGTGTCTCATAAATATTTGTAGCCATGCCTTCACCTCCAAGTACCATGAGCATGTTCAATGACATAATCTAGAGCTTCTTGAGCTACTTCCTCTGGGGTACAGTTCCAATTGGGGTACAGTTCCAATTATTGAATTCCACTTCTTTTTTCCTAACCTTCCACAACCTCCATATAATGCAGCTATGCTGCTAAGTTTCTTGTAGGAGGTATACCAATGAAAGTATATTGCACAAGCACCACACAGCCTTCTCCTGTAAAAAGGTAATTAAGAGATTAAAAAATAAAAAAAAAAAACCTCGGACTCGGACAAGAAGCCAGATGACACAAAACCATAAGATTGCCTCAGATTGATATGCCGAATTTTTTAAATTAATTGACAAATTAGGGTTTGTGCTAGCTGCCACCATAGCTGTTGTTTTGGTCTTCTTTTTATGTATCTCAGCTTCTTGAGGGGTAAGGAGTCAGAATTGCTGTAGAAAGGCTATACATAGTCAACAATGGTCATATCTGAAATGCCTCAGTCTAACATGTCACTTTGTGGTAAACAAGGAAGTGCTGTATCAGTTTGAGCTCAATCCACTATCTTAATTGGTGTGGATCAACATTGGTTTTAATTCCAACTGAGCCAGACGAAGGCTAGTGGGTGGGATTCACTCACCCACCCCCACCCAAGCTCATTCATATATAGGGTGTCCATTTTAACCAACTGGTATGAGCGATTAGTACTAATGGCTACTAAAATAATTTAGGACAATATTTGGCTCCTCACAGTGGAGGAGCAACTACTCCTCCCTCCCACTCATATTACTCTAGTGTATAACAAACAAATGACAATTGATTATGTACATGTATCCCTATATTATGTTGTTATAGACATACATCTATGTGTCTATATATTTGTATTCACGTGTTCACGTATCTATATTCACATATCCATATTTTTAAAAATTAACTATTACATGTGGCGTAATATGAGTGGGAGGGAGGAGGATTTGCTCCTCCACTGTCAGGAGCTGCTTCTTCACTGTGGAGAAACAACTCCACCTCCCTCCTACTCATATTACGTCACGTGTAATAGTTAAATTTTTAAAAATATGGATATGTGGATATAGATACGTGGACACATAAATACAAATATATAAATACATAATTATATTAATTTGAACACATAAACATAAATATATGGATATATAAATGCATGTCTAATAACATAATATAGGGATACATATATATAATCAATTCTCATTTATTTGTAATACACGTAGCATAATATGAGTGGGAGGGAGGAGCAGTTGCTCCTATGAGGAGCTAAGTATTGTTTTAAACATATATACATGGATACGTAAACGCATGTCTATAATAACATAACATAAGGATACGTGTATATAATAAATTCCCATTTGTTTTTCATTTAAATAAATAAACATATATATATGGACACATAAATGCATGTTTATAATAACATAGCATAAGGAAACATGTATATAATCAATTTCTATTTGTTTTATTAGACATATGGCATAATATAAATGGGAAGGAAGAGGAGTTGCTCCTCCACCATGAAGAACCAAGTATTGTCCCATATTATTTAATGACAATTAATATATATATATATATATATATATATATATATATATATATATATATATATATAGAGAGAGAGAGAGAGAGAGAGAGGAGGGGCTAATCATATATGAGCTATCTTATCAAAACTTTATAAATATAGATATAGATATAAATATACGGGGGAATTACAGAGAAGTCTGGTTACCGACAAATAATTACAGTCGGTAATCATATCCCCTAACCAGATGCTAATATTAAGACCATGGCTGTAACCCAATTATCAAAACGAGGACATCCTCTTAACAAATAAATAAATAAATGCCGCTAGTGGTGTGAAAGAGTGAGGTAGGCCTCATCAGAAATCCATTGCATCAAAAATAAATAAACAAATAAAATAAATAACCAAGAGATCCAACGGTCAGAAGAAGCCATCATCAGATGGTTTCTAGAATAGCACTCTAGTAAGATGCCCTCGTACCGTTTTCCATTAAAGGAAACTGGGACCCACTTTATCTTCTTATAGTTCGCCCAAATGACGACAGTGCCCCTACAACCATACATTAATGACCAACACACCCTCTAAAATTACCCGTGAAAGGTGCCACCCTGCTAATTTTGGTGCTCCTGCTGTATTTGCCAGTTCAAGCTCTCTCTCTCTCTCTCTCTCTCTCTCTCTCTCTATATATATGAATAGATATTTATATTCTTCCCAACAACATAAAACCCTAAACCCAGAGGAAGAGAAGAGAGCAGGGGTAAGGGTAAGCCTTTCTTTCCTTTTCCTTTATTTTCCTAGAATCCATTTTCCGGGAAAATGAACTTCATTCCAACTCTCTACACACACACATTAAAATAAGTGGTGGGTTGTGTTTCATTTGTGTTTTTAATCACTACTCTGCCATTTATGCATATATAGATGTTTGTTCATTCTAGTATGCTTTGTTTGGTTGCTAAGAAAATGGAGGAAAAGAAAAGTGAAATTTTTGTGAACAAGTATGTTTTTCCCTTACCCTTTGTTTGGCTGCTGAGAAAATGTTGGAAAAGAAAATGAAGTGAAGTTTTGAGTCCTTTGTCATCTGCCGGTTTTTGTTACATTTCCTGCATTTTCTCATCAACCAAACAGATCCTTAAATTTAATTGACTAATTAATTTATTTTTTAAAACTTTCCGAGAACATTGGGAATACATCTTTTTCTCAGTCTATTTATTAAGGTCGTGTTTCGACTAACCATAAAAATTGCATGGGGACCATTTTATTTTACTATGCATCCCAATGTAGAAATCTGTAAGTGCAAATGGGGCCATTCAAATTTCACTGTCCATGACCAAATCTATTTGTGTAAGTTGCAACTTCCGATTTAAAGTGATAAAAATTGAATGGGACCATTTTATTCTACTCTGCATCCCAATGTAGAAATCTTTAAGTGCAAATGTGGCCATTGAAATTTCACTGTCCATGACCGAATTTATTTGTATAAGTTGCAACTTCCAATTTAAAGTGGTAGAAAATTCTTTTCATTCCATGGTGCTGGTGAAGCCATAGGGAGGAGGATTAAGTTGGCCCTTACAAACAGCTTCATAAACTAGCTCCCTTATGTTTTATGTATGCAAGCCATTGTCATCATTGTCATTATCATTATTGCCTATATAGGAATGTGTGAATTTTTTTAAGGGTTTTGAAGATGAGATCACATTAAAGTAAGGGGGAATTACAGATTGGTCAGACTACAGGGTAAGTAATTACAGTTAGTAGTCATTCTTAGTTAAGTTAGTAGTCATTTACTAGGAAGCTAGTAGTTATTTGTATTGAGCTGTAATTATTTTCCCGTAACCCGATAAATCTAAAATTCCCCCAAACCTTAGAGGCACTGAGCAAGCCAGGTTCTTGACTTTCTTCAAATGTGTTAATGCAAAATGCCATTACTAGCATTCTTTTAACATGTCAATTACTTAGAGCTTGTTTGGATATAGTATAGAAATTGAATTGGTCTATTTTGTGGATGTAATTTTAAGGGGCCATTTCAAAAAATCGTGGCCATATCAGAATGACAGTAAAACTTTCAAGCTGCAGAACAAATCTTAAATATACCATCAGTTATGGTGACTTCCAAATTTCTTTAGCTGTCCCATTTTGGACAATAAATTTCAACCTCTATGCTGTTTAAAAGTTAAAACACATTGGAAATATCCAATTTCCATAACACATTTAAACATGCATTTAGGGTATGGGGTGTTTTTAGGGCTGCAATTTGGACCTTTTTCAGTACAAATGTACCTTTAATGATATGTGCTAATAAAAATGTAATACATGCACAAAGGATATGAATTTGTACTTACTAATTTATTCTTAAAAATGAAAAAATTACATTTAAATAGTGCTCTTGATAAACAGTACATTATGTTTCCTTTACGTCTGTAAATTACCGTAGCCATACTCATGTGGTTATTAGTCCCTAGTTTACATTATTTTATTTGTTTTCGAGTATGATTAATGAAATATTGCAGAGGATACAACTGAAAGAGAAATGGATAATGAAAGGAGGGGCAATGCTATGCCAGTGGAGCTTGCAATTCAAAGGGAGCTGGCATATCGGAAAAAGGTAGAGATGTTGCAGTTGCAACCATTTGGTACTGACTCTTGGAAAGAATTTCTGCCTTTGCAGGTTAGGATTTATCTATTTTTACATTATTCTGTTTGGCTGTTGATGTGTTGATGTGTGTGCTTGTGCACTGTGCTCCCTGGCCTTGTAGAACTTTGTAGCATTCCCTTGTAGAACTTGGTAGTAGTGTAGTTGATCACCTCTGCTTCTCACGATAGCAATTATAATTCATTATGTAGCCAGAATTAGAGCACAAAATCTGTGTGCAAATCAGGTTACTTGCAAATGGGTCTGTTTACTAGAGTTTGAACTTTGAACAAAATCTACAAACATTGTATGGACATTTGGGGCTGAGGGTCTAACTTGTACCATTACACTTCACATAAAATTATTAGGAGTTGTTATTGTAAATGTCAATGGAGTCATTCCATTTACTAGGCTGTGCAACCGCACCCTTAATGAATTTTGTGATGATCAATAGTAATTAGATGACTCTGTTAGAAGGAAAGTGAGGGAGACGAGTCTGTTTTAGGTACAAAAGATAGAGGAAGGTTAGCGTCATTTCAGATTCCTCAAGAGAGGTCAGTGTTAATTTGTCAGACCTTGGGGATTGTTCCTATCTTTTGGCCCCTAATATGAATTATGCATTGAAGCTTTCTGCTTCTGAGACAACACTGTCGTTGAGTTATTTAATGTGTAATGTCTTTAGTGGCCTAATGGTGGGCTTGATAGAGTATTTAAATATTTTGCAGGTTTTGAATTGGATAATTATAACAAACTCTTAGACTGTTCATCTTAGCCAAAAGGCCCAAAACTGCTTGGAAACAGTTTACTGGCAGACTCAGTGATCAAGGATTAAAGTTTGATTGCCTATATAATTACTGTTTTTTATGAAAGCATGATTAGATCTAGATCTGTCTGAGTGTTAAGGGACACCATCACAGAATATGAAGACCTCATTTTCTATAAGCAAAATGAAACCGATGAAATGCAAAATTACATATAAAACATCAGGGGGGGAAATAAATACTGAGTCTTGAGTCAACTTTGGAATTCCAAAATTTTGAGCCTTGTGCAATATGATAATTTTTAAAATGGAAATTAATTTGAGCATTGTCGTGCTTTTGATAAGATATTACAACATAAAATACCAGAAAGCAATATTCTCCTTGTTTTTTATATTTCTAACCCTAATAAATCAGGTTTTATGTACTGACTACTGAACTGTTGACGAACTACTCCTGGGTCCTAGTTCTGCAGATCAGTTTTTTCTTTTCTTCTTGTTAATTACCACATTTGCTTCTAATAGGTGCCAAGTCCAAGTCCAAGTCCAGTTTCAAGTTCAAGTCTTAATCTGGTGCCCTGGCCAAGTGCAACTTCAAGTCCATGTCCAAGTCCAACAGGAATAAAGCGAAAAGCACCAACTAGCAGCCTTCAGTGCCTCCCATCTCAACAGCTACAACCGATTGACAGTGGTCTCATGCATAAAACTATGTCAGATTACTATTTTTGCAAGGTTTGCCAAGTGCCTTGCTCCGGTCCCTTTAATTTCAAGCAGCACTTGAGAGGTCGCCAGCACAAGGCTAACATGAAACACAGTAGGGAAGATGGCAGAAAGCAAGCAAACCAGCAGCAGCGGTGTGAACTGTGTGAAATTTCGTGCATGGACGAATATGCATTAAAGCTGCACTTAAATGGACAGAAGCACAAGGCTAAAGTTCTAGAGTTGGAACTTGGTAGGAAAGAATGGGGAGGAATTGCACACCCGAGACGGTGGTGCGAACTGTGTAAACTCTGGTGCATGGATGATTATGCATTGAAGCAACATCTCGACGGAAAAAAGCACATTATGAAACTCCATGCTGTTAGGGGAAAGAAGAGGGCTGAGGAGGATGAGGCTGCTGGGGCAATGCTCAAGTTGAAAGATGTGGAGTGGCAGATGATTTCGTGAAGCGTAACATAGCAGCTTATCATCAAGGGAAAACTCCTCAACTGAAAATACAACCCTTCTCCTTGTCTAGTTTCTTTTCTTTCCTCACAGCCAGGTGCACACACATACGTACTGACATATACATGAAGCCAAAATGGGTAAATCTTAGCTAATCTTCTCTATTCAGACCAATTATGTCAATTCTCATATTGATATTTTAAAACTGATACTATCTTTTGAAACTGATATATGTTATTAGAAAGGGCATGACAAGACTGGGAATTTATGTATATACCCATTATGTGAATCCTCTCATTGCTGTAACAGTTGTTTTTCAATTGATAAATTGTCGCTTCATGGCTACAACACGTCGCTGTGAAGGATGTGTATAAGGGCCCTATGGGATGATTGAACAAATTTTTGGGGATGGAAAAAACAGGTGCTGCTAAGTCAGCTCCTTAAGTGGTCAAACAGAAGCAAAGGAGAATTGGGTACCTGCCATTCATGCTTTACAGTAATAGCAGGGGTCCAACTTGGTTTGGTGGTTCTTTACACTCTACTTTTTAGCTTATTGAACCCCATATTGTGTGTAAGGAAATTTGTGAATATAGGTAAGGGGAAACACATGCATCAAAAAGTGGTGCCTCTACTCCAATGTCTCCAATCGTATTAAGTTAGTTGGGTTTTGGTGATTCTTCTTAATTAATCTTCATTTTCATTTTCTTTCTTTTAAAATAATAATAATAATAATAATAATTAGAGGGATTTAAATCCCTAACCTATCATAGTCCTATCCCTTATGTCATCATCCCTCACCACTAGAATAACCCCAATGACATTATAAACTCAAATTCACATGCATCTCTACTTTAATAAGAATTACTATAGAATAACTATTTGAGATAAGGACAGTCGAATTTGATCCAATACATCATGTCACAATCATAAGAATATCTCCAAGAGTTGTAATTATTTTTTAGCTATTTCAGCTAGCAAAATAATATTTCTTAAAATAACTAGCTAGTTACTCAAGTGATTAGTGGGCACTAGTTATTTTTTAGCTATTTCAAATATTTTTATTAATAATCTAACTGTTTTTAATCATTTGGTGAATAGAAAAAATAAGGAATGGTTCATAGAGTGAAGAAAAAAAAAGTCATATTTTTTACTAAAAAAAGATTTAACTGATAGAACATTTGCTAATTAAATGTAGCTAGCCAAAGATGACAATAACCAAAATAGCTAGTATTCGAAAAAAAAAAAGATAGGGGGAATTTTAGATTGGTTAGATTATGGGAAAATAATTATAGTTAGTAGTCATTTTTAATTAAGTTGGTAATCATTTATTAAGAAGTTAGTAGAAAATACCATTGAACTGTAATTATTTTCTTATTACCCCAAAAAATAAAGTTTAACTAGGTAAAATAGTAAAGGGTTGGTTATCTGGCCCCTAGGATATGGCCAAAAAAAAATTATAATAAAAAAATTATAATGAAAGCGATGTTAGTAACTCCGCTTTTGTGTTATTAGGTTTTTTCCTCTCCCCAGCTCCACAAGTCACTCATTTGGTTGGTCGCTCGGGCCTCTTCCTCCTGATTCCGTCGGAACCCCATCCTCCACCTCTTCCTCCAGCACTCCGTCGTCCACACCCACCTACGCCCCTCCATCGCCACCGGATTCGGTTCCTCCCTCTTCTCTCAACAACAGCAGACTCCCCTGTTTCAGCCACCGATCGTTCCGGTGGTTTCTCTCGCCAACAACAGCCATCACAAATGGCTGTAAAGCTTCGAAATCTCAACGTTTCTCGAATTCCTAAAACAAACCCTAAACCAATCTTTTACGGCACTATTTCCAATTTTCTTCAGTGGTCATTTTGGAAGAGAGATGAATCAGGAGACCAAATGCAATTTTATATGCCAGTGGAACGTGAGATCCAAAGGGGAGCTGGCGAATCGGGAGAAGGTAGAGATGTTGCAGTTACAATCACATGGAGACTCTAGGATGCTCCCTTTGCCTTCCCAGGTGAGGATTCATCTAGAGTATACTATTGATGTTGCAGTTTTCATCTAGAGTTTGAGCTTTGATTTATAGGTAGAGATGTTGCGGCTGCAACCACATGGTAACTTTAGGATAATCCTTTTTTTTTTCCCATGTGAGTATTCAGATGATTTTTGTATTATGCTGCCTAAGTGTTGACTACATCTTGATGACTGCAAGGTTGATGTAGTGAGTTTTAAGCTTTCATGTCTCTGAGCATTTGGTATTATTTCCTTGATATGTGAAAGAAAAAGTTACTTGTCCACTATAGTCTTTAATTTATAGAATTTAGATTAGTGATGGTTGATCATGACTGTCTCCTGCCCATTATGGGTCACAAAGTGTGTTCGCAAATCAAATTGCTCCCAAATTAGTTAGGTTTTGATTAAGAGTTTTGAAACAAAGATTTATAGGTGGAGATGTTGCTGTTCCATCCACACAGTGACTCTAGGATGGTCCTTTTGCCTTCCCATGTGAGAATTCATCCTATGTTTACATTAGGATGCTGAACTCTTTACTTCACTTTATTATTCGTGACTGCAAAAGTGATCTGTTCGCTGCAGTAGTCATTAATTTTTATAGAATTTCAGACCAATTAGTAGGTTAATCAAAATTGCTTCTTGCCTGTCATCTGTATTTTAGTTTTGCAGGCAAAATTAGATGATTTAACAAATTAAATTGCTTGTAAATGTGTCGGTGCTTGATCAAGAGATTGAACATTGATATAGGTAGAGATGTTGTGGTTGTGTTTATACTTGAAAATCAACCCCTCAGTGTCTACCACCGAGGTGCTATGGGATTTTATTTGATTATGTATATGGAGTATAAAAAATATATTTTATTAATGTTTGTGTTCTTGCCATGTCTTACCCTTGATTTTGAGGATTTGTTGTGTCGACATGTCCGTGTTGCGTTGCAACCGTGGTAGTGTCAGTGTCCGTGCTTCTTAGCCTCTATTTTTTGTTTTTAGTACAGCAAGTTTTATACGTTGATGAACCCCTGTCAGGACATGGTTCTACAGCTCAGTTCTGTTTTTGATCTTGTGAACTACCATATTTTCTTGTGTCAGGTTCCATGTCCTAGTCCTAGTCCTAGTCCTAGACCAGAGCAATGGACAAGGTTAAGTTCAAGCCCAAGTTCAAGTCTATCTGCGAGCAGCCTTCAGTGCCTGCCACCTCTGTATTTACCACTACTTGATGGTAATCACGTCTCAAGTAGTGGTAAATATAGAGTTCAAGTCTATATGGTAGTACTTGATGTTTTGTTTTTACTACAGCAAGTTTTATATATTGATGAACCCCTGTCAGGACATGTTTCTACAGCTCAGTTCTGTCTTTGCGAGTGGCCTTCAGTGCCTGCCACCTCTGTATTTACCTCTACTTGATGGTAATCACGTACTTGAGAATCAGACTGATCACTTATTTTGCAATGTTTGCAAAGTGTACTGCTCAGGTGTCTTGAATCTCAAGCTGCACTATAGAGGTCGACTGCACCGGGATAAGGTACAAGAGTTGAAACTCAGTAGGAAAGAAGGCAGAAGGAAAGCAAACCAGCGACAGTTGTGCGAATTGTGCATGAATTGTGACATGAATTGTGAAAAATTTTGTGCGAGGATGAATCTATGTTTAAGCTGCACTTAAACAGTGGAATGCACAGGGCTAAACTACAAGAGTTGGAACTCAGTAGGAAAGATGGAAGGTAAAAAAAATTAAACCGGCGACAGTGGTGTGAATTGTGTAAAATTTGGTGCTTCGATGAGATTGCGTTCAAGCAGCTGTCAAGGCAGAACACACATTATTGACCTTCATGCTTACTGGGGAAAAAAAGAGAGCCGAAGAGCAAGAGGCTGCAGCAGCAAAGCTTGAACTGGAGTTGGAGATAGATCTCCTGCTGTATAAATGAGCAGCATACCATTGAAAAGAGACTACTTTAACAGGAAATATGACTCTTCTCCCTTTTTGAATTTCTTTCTTTTTCTTTTCCTCACAGCTAGGCAGATACACACAAGCTTAAAAAGGTATTAGCATGTATATAGCTAAGGTTTTGTATATTGATATGTTGCAACTGATAAAAGATTTCACACAGCTGAGAAATGATATTAGAAAGGGCAATGACAAAACTGGGATTTTTTTTTGTTCACACCCAATCTCAAAAATGCTCTTATCTGGCAACTGATGCATGTTACTTCACAATATGAAGCCATTGCTGTAAAAACCATGTGCATTAGGGCCCTAGGATGATTGATATATTTTGGAGGACAATGAGAACAGGTCCTGCTAGGCCAGCGGCCCAGCTCTTTAAATGGTGACAAGTGAAACTATTGAGGGTGCACAACCATAGATCTTCATTCCATGCTTGGAGGTCATTCATAGAGAGGTGAGTTGCCACTGAAGAGACTTCGATTTGGGCTAAACCTGATACTGTGTTGGGTTGACCAACGCCTTCCATATACCTTAGAGTGGTTGCTTACTTAAGAAACTAGTTGGTGTACACATTTTCAATAGGAAAGATCATTCTCCGCTTGTCAACTTTTGCAGTTGGTCCTGCTGGGATAAACATGACATCGTGCTTTGCTCATTTGATCAAAGGAACTGTATCAACGGTGCTAGATTCATCCAGCCACATTGTTCGATAGCCATCATTTTTTTGTGGACCCATTGTGAATGGGCTGTTCTTAGCTAGGCCTATAGGGATTGAAGATGGGGTGAACAACTGGGGTAGCCATTGTTCTTTGGTGGACCCATTGAGAAAGGATTTTTATATATTAGTCCTAAAGTGGGTGAAGAACATGTGAAAAAGTGGGATCATTGAATATGTAATGAAGGAATTGTGATATGGGACTAAGGAGAGCATAGTTTGTGGCATTCCGCTGCCTGAAATGTTGGAAGAGAATGTGATTGGGGTTTGATTTCAGATTCTTTGGTGGATATTGTAAGAGGGAAAAAGAACACTTAAAGGAGGAGATTAGAATTTGTTATTGTTGCACTGGGGCTGCTTTTATAGTCCAGTGGCTAATTTGGGGAGTGTTGTGCTATGGGGAACAGTTTTTAGGGCTCGAGTGCCCTAGAAGGGTTTTGTGACCTTTAAAATTGGGGGCATATGAGGAAGACCAAATGGCTTAAGGAAATTAAGTTGGCTACTACTGGAAGTAGGGCGATAATATATATTAATACATATGCATCTAAGGAACCCTCAAACTCAAAGCCTGTATTGTGAGGGGAAGAAGCCTTGAATCATAGTGCCCTATGGATAAACCGATAAAGAAAGATTCCCAATGCAAAATTGATGAGGATCTACTCTCTCTTGTATTTTGTAAGATCCATTTAAAGGCTTGCTCTTCACCTCCAGTACTGGGGGTGGAACTCATATATAAGTATTTATATACTTATATAGTTAGTGGGATAGTAAGTTGATGAGGACGGGTATTCCTATGGGGATTCGAACTTAGGCATAACATACAACGCTTGCATCATCATAGTGGCTTACCTCTCCACCTCTGTAATTCTACTTTGTTGTACAATTTTTTTCTTTGAATTGGAAGGACCTAGAGGCCAAATTACCCAACACAGTTTGCATCATCATAGTTATTATCATCATCAAGAAAATGCTATGTGTAAAAAGCTCATGTGAAAAGAAAGAGCAAAAAGTGAATGCCACTAAAGTAAACCTTAATTGGGTACTGGATTTATGGACTGCCTAGCCTTCACAATGCCCATTAGAGGTGTCATAATTGCCTTGGAAACTACCTCAGATAAATTTATCAATTTTAAAGCATTATGAGATCATTGAAAACTTTAGTTCAGGATACCATTCATAGCAATTATGCATATGATCCATTGAAGCTGATATAACATTCCAAAATATTACAGCTTTATGACTGCTATTGATTAGTGTCAATTGATATCTTACAAAGATTTGAGAGAGAGAGAGAGAGAGAGAGAGAGAGAGAGAGATGCATGCATAATTGATGCCTCGGAGCACATGAACATATTGAGCATAAACACATGCATAAATGTCCATACATGTTTTTTTCCCCAAGCTCATGGGTTTTCTTGCATTAATTGTCGATAATTGTCCAGACTGGACTCGCAATATCCGGAACACGCCAAGCACAAGCACATGAATACGCGTACATCTTCTATGTAAGCTAATGGATTTGTTGGCGCTTGATGTGGACAATTGTCCAGATTGGAATCGCAATTTCCGGGATCTATAAAGCAGAAGATAACCCATGATGTCTGTTTGTCCACTTAGCATCCATGAGCAAAAACAAAAAAAAATAAAGAAGCAAAGTTCTTTGTTGGTCCTTAACTTCCTTTTGTACTATATCTCTAAATTTTACCATTCATTAAGTTTTGAGGGGAGAAAGGGGGTGGAAGGGGAATGAGTCCAAATTGGCTTGGAACAAAGGTAGATTCTCAAAAAGAAAGGAAGATATGGATGAGAGCTCAAAGACAATATCAGGTAGTAGACCATGTGTTGCCTATATATATATATTCCTATTTCCTAGTAAAGAATATGCAGGTGGGGAGTAAGTGATATCAAGTCATGACTGGAAAAATAGGGACATGTTTCCCATATCTCACGTGATTATTGCTTCGAGAGCACACTCAAGTGCTCCTCCACTAAGTAACCAAATAGTGCATTTTTTCTTCCAAAAAGGAAAAAGATTGAAGGCTATCAAACAACCCATCTCTGTTTCTCAGTTGTCTTTAAATATGTGGATGCATGAGCTAAGGTGAAACAAAATTGGACAAGAGGAGATGGAGAATGGCCATGGGTGTGCAAGAGCAACCAAGGATGTTTCCCTTCAAGAACTTAGAGATACGCTTGCTGAATTTTCTAAAGTAAGAGGATGGGATCAATATCACAGTCCTAGGAATCTCCTTCTAGCTCTGGTAAGTACGTATTTTAATACTTCATTTATAGCTCTACTGTGTAAATAGATGTATTGTTTAGGCTTTTGAAGTTTGCCATGCTTCTTAGTTTTATGTGTTATTTTATCATCTTTATTCAGTCATGTTGTCCTGTGTGACATTTTTCCCTCCCCATTGTACCCATTACATAAAAAAAGTACCTAATACTTTATAGCTCTACTATGTACCGATATATATTGCTTAGGCTTTTGGAGTGTGGCGTGTTTATCAGTCTTTTGTGCTACTTTATAACTTTTATTTAGTCATGCTGATGTGTGGTCTGGTAACTTTTTTTCCTCTCCATCTTGCCTGTTGAGGAAAAAAAAAAAACCCCCTTTTACAAACCTACTACAAACGATATGTATCATTTTTTGATTTCTTACGTTTTTGTATTGATTTGTGTAGGTCGGAGAGGTAGGAGAGTTGTCTGAGATATTCCAATGGAAGGGAGAAGTAGCAAGGGGACTACCCAATTGGAGTTCTAAAGATAAGGAGCATTTAGAAGAGGAGATCTCAGATGTCCTACTCTATCTGGTTCAACTAGCAGATGTTTGTGGACTTGATCTTGGCCAAGCTGCACTGACCAAGATAATAAAGAATGCTCAGAAATACCCAGTTGTTAATCAAACAACATCCTCCTAGCTCCTATAACTAAGAACCTTAATTTCCTCATCATTCTATATGTATTGTCCACATTTATGTGTTATCGTAGGCATCTTTTCTTTCAGTATTGTACCTTTGAGCTCAAGTTTGTGACAGGGAACCCTGATAATTTTATCAATATATGTGTGAGACATGTTTAGAGCACCTTAGCCAAAAAAAAAAACAGGAGATATATTAAGAGCAAGGTTTTGGAGAACCAGTTTCTCCCTTGTTTTCTGCGCGCAGTTTCCTTTTTACTATAAGCTTGAATTTGAAAATATATATTGTATATCTTGAGTGGATCAATTTTCCATTTGTTGTCGTGTAATTTGTGTTATCTCTAGCTAGCCAAATGGCACTACTACAATAGTTGTGGTGTGGGTTGTGCTATGTATGGTGCAATTTGATAGAACTGTCCATGTGGTTATTAATATTGAATATCTGAATTCTCATCAATAATAGAATTGCTTAATTAGTTTAAATAAAAGTCCAAAGATAGACTAAATATGGAAAAGAGATAACCTAAGATTAATCAAATATTTATCTTCCTAATCAAATCACACTAATCCAATCTCAAATATTGGGATTGAGATACATATCTTAATTACATTATTATAATAATTCTATTTCTATTCACCTATAATTAATAGACCTCTCATATATATGCTATGATTGAAACCTCAAAACACTATTGAGGATAACTTTTAGGCCATGAAGCACCATTAAAGATGATATATAGAATGTCCAAAACTGAAACATCATGTATTCATGTGGGTTTTGGTTCTTAATGGCCTTGCTTAATTATTTGTTTTTTTATTTGACTAGTTCAATTTCTTGCACTCGTACTAGCTAGTTTCTAGGTTTTTTTTTTTTTTTTAATAAACGAAAAAGGTAGAAGGGGGATCAACGATAGCTATCTGTCCTTGGTCGTGAGCCTCTACCCGTTAAAGAATGCCCGATTTAAGTTATAATTATTACCCAAATGGCAAACACACGCATCATCCTAACTCCACCAAAAACCTAATAGATGCATAGCCGGTCATCATGAAAAATGTTATCGGAGGCGTCGCCATGTTTCAAACCTATAATCATTTAAAATCAAACCACAAAAGAGTAAGCCATATAGCATTACGCTACCGCCAGGGTGGTAGCCTACTTTCTAGTTGTCGGTTAAGATTGTTGGTGGTGAAATTTAATTTTAGAAGCCACAGGGATTACGAAAAGATCATATTCGAGAAGTGTACTTGCTTAGTGTGGCTGTTTAGTACGTCATGATGATTCGACAAAGGCCTCAAGGAATATTGTTAGAGGTTGATTTGTGTTATATAATGTGAAAGTAAGATAGAGCATGCAGCTGTCTATTACAACCATGCTATCACCATTCCTTTCAGTGTCATTGTCATTATCATATCACCCTCATCGTTATCATCATCATATCCTCTTCCTAGCTTTTTCCTGTTGCCGTTGTCACGTGTTTACTGGTAGCAACATCAAAAGAACCAAAGCAACTAGGGTTTACTGATCAAGGTTACTGGATTAATTTCAGTATCTTTGTGGGATAATAGTTTGTTAGAGAAATAATGAAGCAATTCAAGCAACTATTAATGAAATGAATCACAGCATAAATATATATATATATATATATATATATAAGGAAATTTATGATGTAGCTGTAGGTTTTTTTATTTTTTTTAATTTTTTTATTTTGGGCCAAATCTAGAAAGATCGATGTAGCGGCTCTTTTCCCTAAATAGTAAGTTTTTAAAAATTTATTTTAACTATTGTATAATTTTCAACTTTATTTCTAGACAGTGATAAATCGTGGTTGATTAGTAACCACAATTTTATTAGAATCGTGGCTAACAACCACGATTTTAGGTTGGGCATATGAAATCCCTCTCCCTAGCCCAACCTAAAATTGTGGTTATTAGCCACGATTTTATTAAAATCGTGATTGCTAGCCACGATTTATCTTTATTTGGGAATAAAGTTGAAAATTATACAGTAGTTGAATAAAGTTTTAAAAAAACTTACTACTTAAGGAAAAGAGCCTCGATGTAGCTGTAGTTGTCATGGTAAGACTTATTATTCCCCCTTCATGGATAAAACTGAAAAATTGGGACAGCAAGGGGAACCCTATTCAGGATTATTTTGCAGGGTTCTTAAATAGCCAAGGGTCTGGAATCCACTAGAAAGAATAAAATATGAATTTTATTAACCATGATGTGATTTTTCTTGTATCTTACAATCCCTATCTACATAGAACTAAAAATGAAATTTTGAACTAAATAGGAAAGTCTAGAACAAAGACAGAATCGATGCAAAGTGATTATGGGTTCTACGTAATTATTACTATAATGAAATTTTTCTAAAATGTCAAAACTGCAACTTTGATGGCTGAACTGAAAGAAATTAGGGTCAAAAGTGAAGAGTTCAGGACATAGCATGAAGCTTGAAGATCTCCTCTGCATTTCTAATTATACCACCAAATTTCATGCTGATTCTAAGATCAATGGGACCTTTGATTCCTATTGATGCGCGCTGTTACTTTTGGTGGTCAAATTTTTCTATAGAATCCGAAAGCCACTTGTATTACATCAAATATGAACTAAGCCAAGTCAATCTTGATTTGGGTATGTACTCAGCTTGTTTCGAGCTCATTAGATGTACTCCTTCACTTGCCTAAACAAGCTAATCTTGAGCTTGAATTCTTAAATTGGTTTCTTAACAAGCCCAGATCAAGCAACACTAAGCAAGCTTGGTTAAGTTAGATTTATCCTGATATTAGTTGTTATTCTAACTAATTATTTACTTACAAATACAACGACGTTAAAGGACCAACGTCAAATCTAAGTAGTTCAAAATGCACTCAAGCTTTAGCTGAACTCAGAAATGCTTTTTGGGTCTATTGAACTGAGCATCAACAATGCACTACTTGGCTCAGTTGTTCCTTAATTTCCACAAATTGCTTAGCCTAATGATGGACATCTTTCTACTAATCACAATGCTTACGATTTAAGAACCACAAAAGAGCTATGATTACCAAGTGGTCTTATAATAATTACAGCAATAATGCTTCCCTTTTGTTCCAAACTAGAAGTTTCACTTGACTGACAATTGAAAGAAAAAATATAATTGCAAACTAGATTTTGATTCCTGCCTTAAGTGGTATAGAGAATTACTATTTTTCTTGAATAAATTGGAATATTCAAGAAATCAGGACAATAATTGGACTATATCTCAAGCTTCCTAAGCAAATCTAAATCATATAGCAATTGTAAGTGGTGAGTGGATCAACTTTCCATTGTTGTCATTTCGTCTGTGGTATCTTTGGCCAAATGGTCTTTAGCCAAATGGGTTGTGGTCGATCTATAACCTCTCCCATACTATGATTGGAACTTCGAAATCCAAACACTTTGAGGACAGCTACTTTTAAGGCATGGAGAGCACCATCAACAATAGTATATATATCCATAACCTCTTTGGTTGGCCTTGCTTGTTTGGTTGCTTATTGAATGGATCAATTTCATGCACTCAGACTATCTTCTAGTCAATGGTTAAAATCATTGAATAGATCTTCATCCGAGAAGTGAGCTTGGTGTGGGTTCTTCCTCATAGCGCCCGCTAGAAACTAATCAAAATTGGGTTATATGAGTCTCTTAATTCAATGATATGATGATTCACCATTATACCTCAAAAAATGTTAAAGACTTAAGATCAGGTTTTTTCTTTCCTTTGTTTTTTTTTTTTCCTCCCTCGATCCGGACATGAGGATAGGATTTAGCTTGCATGTTGTTGTCCAGTATAATTATCACCATTCCTTTTTAGTGTCCTTGTCGTTATCAATATCATCGTCATCGTTCTCAGCATCATATCCTCTTCCTCTTCTTTGTTCTCTCACCCAAAAAAAAAAAAAAAAAAACCCCTTATTGGGTTGACCTAGTTATTGGATGCCACATGTTGGTACGTTGCTTAACAAACTCAGCTCAATGGAGCAACTCTAAGCTTAGAAAGCCACTCGGTTAACCTAATGGTAAGAGCGGATGGCCCAAAGGATAGGAGTAGGATAGGTTAGAAATTCAAATCCCTCTTATTGTACCCAAAAAAAAAAAAAAAAAAAAAAAAAGGGGGAAGAAATGAAAAAAGAGGAAGTACTAAGCTTGGCTAAGTTAATTGGGTTCAGCTTGGTTTCTCTATTGCATGTTAAGCTAATTTATTTATTTACCGTACTTACAAATTAATAAACATCTACATTTGGAAATTACTCTTGATTAGCTAATACATGTAGGCCTCGTCTGGAGCTTGGAAAGTAGGAGGAAAAGGGCTGGGAAATGCATTAATAAACTGGTAAAAAACGATTTCTTTCTTAAGCGCTTCTTATGATTTTCCTTTCATTTCCTTTCCATTCCTTCCAAGATCCAAACAAAAGGCTAAGAAAAGTTAATACCTCTTGAGTTCTAGTGTAAGTTAATAGCATCGCACCAAAAAAAAAAAAAAAAAAAAAAAGGTTAATGACGAGCCAAAATCAAGTCTAAGTGGTTCATAACACGCTCAAGCTTGCCTTTTTTTCTTTCTTTCTTTCTTTCCTTTTTTTTTTTTCTCGTTACATTGGAGAGACTCAAACCCTTAACAACCAACATCCCAGGTGACCCACATACCACTAGGCCTCAGTGCTTGTGGTATAATGTGTACTCAAGTTTCCTCGGATTGTCTAGTACAACGAAAAAAATCCAATACCATAATCTTCCATAAACTTAGACCATAGCTTCCTCGGAAAATTGTTAAACCAAGTACAAGACTCATCTATTCTATGATCCCAGTTAGCCACAAAATCTGCTGCACGACTATCTTGTCTAAGACCCGAAAACAAACCATGACGGTTGTGAATATGTTGGATCTGATTAGAAATGGTCCATCGAGTGTGATAAACCTTATTCATAATATTGATCAAGATTTCAAGACCCCCTTTATTGGGATCAACAGTGACAAATGGCACTTTTTTTTTCCTTTTTATTTTTGGGGGTAGTAGAAAAATGATAAAGTTCAGAAATTTGCATATTTAGAAGTAGCTGCTAGACATCTTTTCAGTATGGATCAGCCCAACAACCTTTTAAGCCCATTAGGTCATCGACTAAACTGAACTAAGTTTGTACCCAAAAAAAATAAATAATAAATAAGAAAAAGCTAAACTAAGTTAAATAATAAAAAAAATGATAAATACATAAACTTTTTGAAATATAGGATATGCAGAACTGATAAATAAAAATTGTATAAAAATATGTGAAAATCGAACGAGTTTAATTAAAAAGTGGAAGGCTTCTCCATAATTTTGAGAAATATATAAGAGTCTACCTATTGAGATGGGCTCTTGAATTTTTGGGCTTTTAACTTCATAATAAAGCTTGGGTCTAGATATTGCAATCCCTTCAAATGATTTCTTCACTTTATTAATTTTAATTTTTAAAAATTTCAGAAAAATATAAAAGGTTTTTTAAAAAATTGACATTGGGATGCACTAGAAAACATCATTTTGAACAACTTTGTAAAAATTTTTTTTTCTAAAATCTATAGTTTAAGTGGACTTTTTGGCCAAAAATGAAATAAGGATTATAAATGGCCAAAAAGTCGACTTAAATAATAGATTTTGAAAAAACTTTCTTCTACAAAGTTATTTAAAATGATGTTTTCTAGTATATTACATGATCACTTTTTATAAAAACTTTTTATATTTTTCTTAAACCTTAAAAATATCAAAATTAGTGGGATGGAGAGATCACTTGAAGGGGTTGCAATATCCAAACCCAATAAAGCTCACTGATCCATGTAACCTAGGCCCGGTTTTAGCAAGTGTTCTTAGTAAGCTCAAAGTCAGCGCAGGACCATCACATTATTCTAAAGGGGTGGTTATTGGCATCAAATACTTGCTTTTTATTCCCGACTTATATTAAATTTCTTAAGGTTTTATGAAAAATATAAGGGTTTTCATAAAAACTAACTTCATAATCCACTAGAAAACTCAAAAATATCATTTTGAAACAACTTTGTAGAATTAATTTTTTTTTCAAAATCTGTGATTTAAGTGTACTTTTGGGTCATTTACAGTTTTTATTTCATTTTTATAGTTATAAAGACTTTAAATGGCCAATAGTCTACTTAAACCACAGATTTTAAACAAACTTTCTTTTACAAAGTTTTAAATTGATGTTTTCTATTGAAAATGTAACCAGTTTTCATTAAAACTATTTATATTTTTAATAAAATTTTAAGAAATTTAAAATAAATGGGGATAAATAAATAAATAAAGTAAGTTTAGGGGTGTCAATAGAGGCCCCTATTCTAGATGCTCCCGCATTGGATTCCTCTCACCTTAGGAAGGCAGCATTTTTTTTCTTGATAAGTTGGGGCCCACCGGCCCAGGCCCTGTGGGGCCCGAAAGGCAGATCTAGGAAGGTGTGATGGTGTGGAAGTGTGAAACACAAGACAATGACCTAACGAGGGACAATTCGGTAATAACGGGGAGATTAGTGGCATATTCGTAGTTTACGGCAACACAGTGTCTAATTTAATTGGAAGGCAAAAGATTCTGGGACATCGGGATTGGAGAACAAAGAAAGAAAGGGAAGGCGCCGCAGGAATTTCGGCCGCAACGGGCAAAGCTTTATACGTGTAGAGAGAGAAGAAATTTGTACGGACGATTCTACCGTCTTTCTGCATTTATATCCCTCTGTTAATCAAATTTACAAATTGACCTACCTAAATTTTTTGTGTTGGTCTCACAAAGATTTCCCTAATTTTATTTTATATGAAGATATTGTTATAAGGGTATTTTTGTTTGGATTAGCCATTTTCCTAGGAAGTTATGAGGGTTTATTCTTAAGGGTTATCTTGGGGTTGCTATTCTTAGATTTAATTTTGTTCGTTTTACTTTGTTTTCCCGTTTATTAAAAAAAGATAGGAAAAATTTTAGGATTTCGTGGTCTAAGATTTCTATGCAAAAATTTTGAAAAATTATTCTTTGAGACATATATGCGCCTCTTAAAATGCATACCAACTCTCACGTGTTGTTAAATTATAGATAACACAACAATGCAGCGGGAATGTTAGGATTGGTTTATAAGTAAGGTTATGTGCCTCTAAAAAGTAGCCTAAGTTTTTGAAATAAGTCATATGTGTGTGTTATTTCATTAACTCTAATCGTAGATATGTGATACTTTGACTTTTCCTCCGCATCTTATTCATAGTACAAAAAAGAGAAAAAAATGATTGATGATTTGTGTCCAATAAACATATGTGCTATCACATCAAATTATCTTTCATTCTCAAATGTTATATAAATTTACTTCTTAATTTTTTTCAGTCAAATAAATGGATATGTAGATAGGTGACTCTACATATCCGCCAATCGTTGCACCTTAGCAACACACAACTAATCTATAAGAAACCTATCGAACCTATGTTGGCGCCGAAGCTTAGGTCCCACCACAAGCATTGGACACTAAAAAGTAGGTTAGTCCCACCAAACCATTGTAAAAACTTAAACCCGAGCGCGAAAATCTTATTACTAACTAAACGCTCGGTTGTGTTATATAAAATTACTTCATATAACCGTTTCATATGTCAGACTAGACATGGTACATTTGTCAAGTGTAATCGCATGTATATTTTATCTAATTTGACACATACATTGGTTATACGGAATAAAAATATATTGTAGGGATGATACTATTCGTCTCTAGCTGAAGGATTCCAAAATTCAATGAGTGGTTGGTGTGTGCATGTGCACATGTGAATTCCTACTCCACCTATTCAGTTGAAAAGGAAAAAAACAGAAGTAAATGGGTAATTATGCCGAATGGAAATTACCTACCAATATTTCATAACACAATTGTCTAATGGGTGAAGGATTTGAACCAAGATGCATGCATAACATTTATTATATTATCCTTCAAAATATGCTAGTGGTCATTTTGAAATATTATTTTAAGCAATATCGATCCATTTTTACTATATATAATCTTGACTATATTAGTATATGTTCAGATAAGTTATATCAACACCATGCATTATGAGTTGTACCCTGTACATTAACCCAATATACCCCTTATTAATAAGTTATGTCAGCATTTGCTCATTTTGTTATTTGATCATCTCCGATCTATCTATATATATATATATATATAAGAGGAATCAAAAGGAGAGAGAGAGAGAGAGAGAGAGAGAATGAAAAAAAATAAAACAAAGAAAAAAGATTGACTCTGAAGGAGAATAAAATTGACATCATTAACATTCTGCTAGAAAAATATCATGGACTAATGCGAAAATTTTAAATTTTAAATAAGATTGTAAGGGTAAATTAGCGGCGGGGAATTAATTATTGGAGGTAATTCTCATTCAAGAGAAAGCGACATTGTGGGGTTTTCACTGAACCAAAAGAAAGCCTCATTCGATGGCCTATTAGAAATTCTTAAAAATTAATGTGGAAAATGGACTTTGCTTTCTTTTCAATCATAGAGTGAAATCTCAACCTTTTACCATTTAGAGGATTATAATATTATATGAATTCTTCTTCACAAGTCAGTAAGACTTTTGATTTTATAGGGTTAGTCTTTCGATTTTTCGTAACTATAACTACTTGTGTTGGTACTGAGGTCGTTAGGGATATAATTTGGGGATAAAACCTCAATAGAAGTAAAACACGAGATAATCCTAATTTTTAATAAATAAAAAATCAAAAGTATTTCTTTTAAAAAATGAAAAGTAATACCAAAAGAAGGTTTACTACTAAATTGGGTAACACAAAATGCTAATGAGAGGATTAGTAGCTTTAAAAAGAAGATTTTATACCTTCTTTTTTCCTTTTTCTTTTTCTTTCTTATTTTTATTTTTATTTTTATTTTTTTATCTGAGTTGAAAATTTTGTACTATTAGTTATTAGCATCCACTATTTAGATAAAGTGGGACAAGAAAAAGAAAAAGCATGACCTAGACTGATAGAAAGGCATGAACCAGGTGTGCTTGCCTACGTCACAATAAAATGATTCAATTTAAGGAATTGTTGTGTTCATCTGAATTATTATTAAATATTAACTATATGAAATGATTTTATTCTGTATCATTGTTTTTTTTTTCCTCTAGTATAAAAAAAAAAAAAAAAATTGAATTTTTGAATAGGAATGTCATGGTTGAATGTTCCGTTGAAAATATTAATAAATCATGCATAGATATTCTTCCTAATATTTTGACTGCTAAATTTAATCTAACCAACTTAAACTTGATTTAACAAACTCCATCGAACATATATGAATCATAGATTTTGCTATATCTATGTTTTTTTTTCTAGAAGGGGGGTGGGGAGACTAGGTATCCAGACTTTTCGTTGAACTAATTCCCTAAAACGATCGTAAGGTATGACTCACTTCACATTATTTCACACCTTATCTTGGCTTATGGTTTGACCCATGAGAAAGAGATAAAAAAAGGTGTGATTGAATTTTTTTGGGAGATGAAGATGAAGCTCGTGTAGGACGGGATCGCATAGTTAGGAGTCATGCTTGGAAAACACGCAAACGCATATAAAAGTTATGAACGATTCACAACCGTACAATCTATCCTGGATGGTCTATATTCGATCATCTCCCTTTCATATATATATATATATATATATATATAATATTTATATTGGAGTATTAATTTCATAAGGGACCATGAAAGTTGGATGAAACATTAGCTGAAAATTTCAAACTTACTTTAATACTTTCAATTTGACAAATTCAACAAATTCATGGCTGGAGTACACAGATGTGACCGCTAAGTAATCAATGAGATTCTATTCACAACAACTATCTATTAACCACAATCTCAAGTTCTTGAAAATTACCCTAACCCTCATTGAAGACCCAAGCCTCTACAAATTTGGTTCACAAACCTTTTACTGGTTGAAGTTTTTAGGCAATTTCTGTGACAACAACTAGGGCATGATGTGGGTCATATTTCAATAATTCAATCCAAGTTTTGGGGGAAAAAAAAAAAATCTAGAATGATAAGGCTCAATTGACTCCCCAACAATTCTTCGTATGTGGCATAATTGTCAAACCAAACCTTTTTTCTAAAGGAATTTAAGATGTATCATGATGAGTTGATTACAATAGGTCACCTTTCATTATTGCTAAGAGTCTGTCTATATAGACCCTAGAGAGTTTGTCTATCATGAAGGCGCCCTCATCCTTCTTGCTATGAATTAAGTTTGTTCCATTGGTATAAATTCGGTTAAAAATATGACAAGATGGTAGATACATAATGGTTAAGTTGACGAATAAATTTAGTTTAAAATATGACAAAATTATTCATACACAACAGTTAAAGTTGACATATAATTTTACGGCCTGTTGGATAAGTTTTTATTTTTTATTTATTTATTTTTAATTAAAGTAAAGAAATGAAAACTTTTGATAGTTTTTTATACTGAAAAATTTTCAAAAGTAAAACTCTTATAGGATTCTCGACATTCAAGCTACGTGTCTTAAAATTTGTGCAACATCACCTCAAATGTAAAGAGTTCATTGATTAGCGGATGATGGGCTTGCTTGATGTAGCTTTTCTGAACCGCAAAAATGAGCAATACATTTTTGTAATTAAATAAAGAAAAAGGGTTATTTATGTAATTAGAGTGAAATATCAATACACCCACATGGATGGTCATTTAAAAATGGTAAAGGGGACCACTATCTAGAATCTACTCTTGTTAGCCAATTAAAGAACATTAAAGTACCTTGTAGAAATAAATAAATTAAAAAAAAAAAAAAAACAATATATTTCAATAGGTTCATAATTAAATAGGAAGAATCAAGGTAGTATAGAAGATTCAATATCTTATTTTATATTTTTATGTTTTTTACGTAGTTTTTTAATTCAGCACTTTATTTCATGGGATTGGTTTCTTTTGAAATCTTTCTTAATAAGAGAAAGAGAAACCCAATTGGTCAAAAGTGGCAAGTCTATTATTACAAAATAAATTAGGTGGTGTGTGGTAATATTTGTCTTTAGATTTTATATACTAGAACAAATTCCTCATGCTGCCTAAGTCTCACAATATTGAATTGTACAAAAATATATATTCAATTGATAATCTTTAAAAAATATAGAAAAAGATAGCTCACACTTTAAAGAAAAGAAAAAAAAAATCAAATAAAAAGTCACGAGAGCTTCACAACTTAACTTAAAAGAATGATAAAAGGGAAAGCAAATGCAAAGTTTAAACTTTTGCTTTTTAGTTATATTGTAGGGGAATTAACCCACGAACTAGAACCAGTCAAATTTTTACCCTCCTTGGTATCACCATTAAGTCATAAAGACCAGTGGTAAAGTTTAAACTTGAGCACTATGACCTTGCACTGCTCAAGCCCTCTTCAGCATATAATGCTGCCATTTTTTTTTTTCTTTTGGGGCCAAACGATAGAGGAACACACTTACACATGCACCCACGTGGAGTTGAAATTAACATCTCTGCAAATCCTTGCCCTTATTAATGTTGGATGTGTCATTAGGCCCAAAGGCCATTAGTGACATGAAATGCAATTTAAGAGCTCAATTTCCTTCCCCTTGCATATAATACAAGCAACCAATATGTGTACTATTATTATATTATCAAGGATGGGGAAGATTTTCATAAGTGTCTTGATAAAACTCTTTTATCAATACTTCTTTATGAACTTGGATTCAAAATCACTCACTCAATGAGTGTTATAGCTAGATATCAAAAAATATTACATAATTTAATAACTTGCGGTCATCAAAGTTTGATGCTGTTCCATTCAATAATATTGATCAAAATTTTTTCCATCAACTTTGACGACAGATGTAGGTTACCATTACATATTTTTGAAAAAAATTATACAAATACAAATGATATTGACCAATTTTTTTTACCAACTTCGAGTGCAAATGTAGGTCACTTTTACATTTTTAAAAAAAATAAAAATTTATACCAATATAAAATAATAAATGTGATAAATACGTTAAGGCATCCTATATTCTATGTCTTAAATAGTTAAATTGCATGCCCAAAAAAAAAAAAAAAAAAGATGAAAAAAATGATGGAAAGACGAAATGGGGCGCTCTCACATAGACGGACCCTTCTTTCCCACACATCCTCGAATAATCCAAAAACAAATATGAGCGAGAAACAAATCAAATCAAATATATACTCTAGAGAGAGAGAGAGAGAGAGAGAGAGAGAGAGAGAGAAGGTGTTGACATATATATCATGTCTCTTCTCATGTAAGTTTGTTTCCTTCTGTAGATTTCTTATCTGGGATCTCTCATTCCAACTCTCTCTCTCTCTCTCTCTCTTTCCACATCTCCATTGAGGGACTGGCCCAGCGGATGCAAATCTCCATTTCTTTTTCTCCTCACTTTGATTTTTTACCCCTGATGACGATCTAAGCCTCCCCTTTGATGGCGTTTCAGGTTCACCCACTTCCTTTTTTGAGCTCTTGCAGTTCCTACACTGTCCATTGGTTCATGGGCTTCTTCTTTTTGCTTGGCACGCTCAAGCCTTGAGTTGTTGACACGCTCAAGCCTTGAGTTGTTGAATGAGAAAATCCATGATGGATTTTTGAAAGAGGGGATGGTAGAGCATCTGGGTTTGAGGTATATTTTTAATTATCCTGTTAATTTGATGTTTGATATATATATATACACTTCTTCATTTGTTTGTTTGATTTGATAATTGGTTTGGGCATTTTTTTTAATTCCTTTTGTTTCTTTTGAACTGCTTACTCATTATTAATATTACTGTTGCTTTTATTGGATTCTTATTGCAATGATTTGATGAGCTTTTATATCTAAGTAGTGATTTATCCTTTGTGGGATTTTTTTTTTCTTTTGTTATATACATTCCCCTTAGGATTCTAATTATGTTCTGGTCATGCCTTTGGTACCTGTATCAATCTAAAATTCCCCCTTATTTTTCCATCTCTCTCTCTCTCTCTCTCTGTATACACACACACACATATACATATGAAACTTTTCTGAGGCATGAGAAGTCTAAATACTAACCTTGATTGGGCTTTTACTCATTGCTGAGCAGGGGAGTCTAAATAACTTGATCCTGCTCTGCTCAATGTTTGAACAATGTAATCAGATATTTATTCTCCTTATTATTCTAATAGATAGATTACTTTGTGGATAGTACTGCTGTTATATCCCATGGTTGGCTATCTGTCTCTGGAAGTACTACGTCATTTATCATTCATTCTTGGTGATAACAATGTTTTGGTGGCTTGATAACTTGTGGGCTCATTTCAAGTGTGACAAATTTCTTGAATTATTCCCAAGATTCCCAACTTATTCCTGACTCCATCAAGTGCGGATATGAATTTTGCCCTTATATTTCAGTAGTACTGAATACTGTAAGTCCTACATTGTTATTGGAGTTGGTTCAGATTAAATAATAACATGAATTTAGCCCTTATATTTCAGTTGAACTGATTACTGTAAGTCCTACATTATTATTGGAGTTTGTTCAGATTAAAAAGCAATACATCTTTTTTTCTTAATGTATGTTGCTTTTGTCTCTCAAATTAGTTCTTGCATTTTCTTTGCATCTTTCCCAATCAGCTTGCCAATTCTTAGGTGCTCTGAGGATGAAAAATTTCCCAAATCCTGAATTCTCTTTATGCTCATTTCCGGATATATACATTAGAAGCAAGATTATTTTGATGTCTATGTGCTTGCAGGTTTTATGAAGTTTCCTCATGGCAATGGATGATGTATTAGTCATATAATGACTTACCCTTTAAACTCTTACGGTTTGCAGAATGCTTATCTGGTTTGAATTCAAGCTCTGATTTAGCATATATATATATATATATATTATATGGGTTTGCTTTAGCTATCCACATTGAGAAGATACTTGTGTGCTTGCAGTTGCAGTGATGACTCTAATCTGTGGCGAAGAAAGTTGAATTTAAAAATTGCCTGAATTTTGGCTTTCTTTCATGAGGCCTTTCTTTACATTTTTTATGTACATTGCAATCAAGAAGCCCTTGCAATAATGCTTACATAACATCTTACCTATTATTAGTTCCATAGCAAGTTTTTCTCATAAATAAGTTGATGGTGCTCAGTTATCTCTTGTTCTGTTATTAAGTCAAATTTGTTCTCCATAGGAATTGCTAGCAACAGGGGCAAATATGCAGTGTAAGAGCCTCCCAGGACATCACTCCACGCAGGACCTTAATGTGGATGCTCACTGCAGTAAGTGGCCACTATATAATGTTAGTAAAACCTTGGACGGTGGGCACTACTACAACATTTTCTTGCCACCACCTGCTCCAGATCGACATTTAGGGTATGACAAGGAAGTGATAAAGCAGACAATGCTCAAACATGAAGTCCTTTTCAGGGATCAGGTAAATTTTTTCTCAACTTTCACCATCAAGCTATCAAATCATACTTGTTATGTTTCCTTGACTTAAGAACATTTGGATGTCTGATAGAAGTGAAAATCCTTTCATTTTATTTTGCATATCGTTTGTTGGCACAATATTTTCCCCCTTCTAGGGAGTTACTATGAAACAATGATTGGAGTTACTTCTTCATAAATAAAAAATGATTGGAGTTACTGCGAAGAATTTGAGTCATTATACAGTTTCCAGACTAATATAGAAAGCTGCGAATAGGTTTATTTCTTCAAATCCTTAAAATGATCCGATGCATGATATGAAATAGTCTCTTTTACATTACTTCGAAAATCAAAATGTCAATTACCTTGCTAATCAATTTTGGGTATTGAAGTATCTGGCAACTCAAGGAACTGTGATTTCTGCTAGCCATTAGGGCTTACTATGCAACTTATTTAGAGGACATAAGAAGAGTTAAACATGCAATTGCTTGGGGTAATTGTAGAATTTGTTCCAAGAAGTGTTTGGGCACCTCAACCTGAGAAAAAAAAGGGGTATTTCAGGGGGTGAAATAAAAGCATTTTTTGAAAGACAAATTCCCAAGTGTTATATTTGGCTTCAACTTTCTACAAAAGGAAAAAGATCCCTGCAACAGGCCTATAGAAATCATCCTTGTAATCCTTATTTGAAGTCATTCTTCCTTAAGTCTTCTGCAATTATGCACACAACCTTATTGCATTCATTTGGCATTTATCATTAACAAGTTCAGACATAATGGGCCTGATTTTCTTGAATATTTATTATTGTTCTTAAACACTTCTATGCTTTTGAAATGCGTTTTGGTCATTCAGGTTCATGAACTCCATCGCCTTTATAGAAGACAAAGGGAGTTAATGGTTGAAATTAGAAGTAAAGAATTATATAAACATCATATACAGTTGGAGACATCACAATCGAATCCTTTCTTGACTCAAATACCGTCTGCACTTGTCCCTAGCTTGCCCTGGGTTGGCCCGGCTTGTAATAGACTATCTGTTTCAAGCGCAGAAAACATTCAACCGCCTTTGAGTTTTATTGAAGAAAAGAGCATGCAAACAGGCCATGATCTTGACCCATCTGCAGATGTCCCAAGCTTGCCCTGGGTTAACCCTGCTTGTGATAGACCATCTGTTTCAAGTGCTGAAAACATTCAACTGCCTCTGAGTTTTACTGAAGGGAGGAAGAGCATGCAAGCGGGGCATGATTTTGACCAAACTGAAGGAAATTACAAATACTCTGAACTGTTGGAGTCTAAGTGCCAGAAGTTTCAGAAAAGGAAGTTGGATCTTCAACTTCCAGCCAATGAGTATGTTGATAGTGAAGAAGGCGAATGGTTTGAAGAGGAACGAGATAGTGATGTGCCTAGCTATTCTCTGAGGAAAATTTCTAAAGTTGTGCCTGAAACTGATTCTTTTTTAAGGAGAACTACTGGTTTAATTGACTTGAACGAACCGTTCCAGTTTGAGGACGCAGAATCTTTGAATTCTGTTGATTTTCTATCACCTGTCACCAGTCATAGGGAGATCCCAAACCATGATCTGTCTGAAAAAACAAATACAGGCTTTCAAGTTTTGTCCAAAGAAACTTCTCAAAATACTCAGACAATAAGTGATCTTGAATCTTGTTCAAACATTCTAGATGCAGAGAAGAAGGAAAGAGGAGGGGAGTGGCTACCCTGTAATGACGAAGCTGGTAAGAATTCTTTGGCAAGGTTACATCAAATTTAAATGATTGGTTCAGCATCTTCTTTGAATTTCCTCAATCTTTTCTCCTTTTTTTTTTTTTGTATATATATATAGATATAAATTTTATAATTCTTCAAATTCTTCTTATGTCAAATCATTTCTTCATGTTATTTTCATTTTTGAATGCGTGATGTATTCATATTGTACAACGATTCTTTTCAGGGCAAAGTGGAAGCAATTTGAACTCTTTTGCTAAAGGATTCTGTTCAGAAAAATTATCCACATCATCCAAACCATTACAAGTTGAGGCTAAGAAGGCTCATGAACTTCCAACATCACTTCCCTTGGATAAAAGTAACGAAAAAACATGCAGTGAAAGAATAAATTTTGGTTTAGATATTCCTAAAAGAAATCGTATTCTCTCCAGAAGTAACCATCCCAAACTGGTTGGTGCCTCTTGCATGCCCACTTCATGTCAACTTGTTCCTCAATCTAATATGGCCAGTTTTGAGTCGTCCTCAGTTACAACTCGGAGAAAATCTAAACATGATTGGAACCGGAATCCTATAGCTGTTCAAGCACTCCCATGCTTTAACACCCCTGCTACATTAAGAAAGGGTTCTAAATCATCAATTGGAAGCTCTGGGCTTATTGGAGGCAAAATTCAGTTTAGTAAAAGTTTGAGGCACAGTCCAAGTTCTATGAGTATGAGCTCCCTCCAAAACAGCTTCTGCCATGGATCCCAATTAGAGTCGAAGACATCAGAGGCTTGTGCCACATCAACCAGATTTGATTACATGAAGTGCAATAACAAGACTGATTCTGCTTCTGGACATGGCCCTACAAAGTACTCTAAGGGTTCAGAGACCATGGATGTGAAGTTTGTGAAGGATATGAATTTGAATTTCATGCCTCCAGACTGTTCTCCAGTTGTCGCAGTTTCCAAACTAGACACTCGAACTATGGATGGAGAAAAGCTTGAAGATACATCAGGGGAATCACCTTGGCGTAAAGCGAAGCTATTTTATGATGGAATCCCCAGGAAAGGAAGAGGTTCAAACTCAATGAAATCAGGATTTTTCCAGGCCTTTTCATCATGTATCCGAGATGTTGAGCCGAAGAGGGTTGACAAAAGTGAATGCCCAAGTAATGACCAGTTTTCTTCTCTTACCTCCCCCTCTAATTCTGATCAGTGTCCATCTGAGGATGAAGACATTGAGAATAGTGAGAATGTTGGTGTACGAGATATTTACTTGGTCCCTGATCCTATACCTGAATCGAGAAAACAGACTGCTGATGATATGGTTGTAAGGACTGGGTTAGGTAAAAAACACTTGCGATTTGGTAATCACATTGACTTGAACTCGTGCATAAATGATGATGATGCTTCACCAACACTCTTTGTTCAAAGGTCTGTCTTGAAAAGCACAGCAGAAATTGATCTGGAGGCACCTGTGAGTCCAGAAAAGGAGGAATGTTCTCCACCTAGAGGAGAATCTGATGAAAACCCACTTGAGACACCTTTTCAATTGTCAGGACAGGAAAATGGGGACCAACAAGAGGAACTACTGAGGTTTGCAGCAGAGGCTTTAGTTTCCATTTCATCATCTGGGGTTCAAATTTGTTTGGAGAGTGCCACTTGCGAATCATCTGAAGCTTCTTCAGGTGACCCCCTGCGTTGGTTTGCAGGTGTAGTTTTTTCTGTGGCAGTTGATTCAGAGAATGAAATTGGAGTAGATATGAGTGGCAAGGATGGTGGCAAAGAAATTTTGAATGATGCGATTGATTACTTTGAGGCAATGACATTGAAGCTAACAGAGACAAAGGTGGAAGAGTACTCATGTAAGAGTAATTGCGAAAAACAGGAAGAAACTGATGCCACTTTGCTGCCAAGACAGCAGAGGAGGGGTCGTATGAGGAGGGGGAGGCGGTGGAAGGACTTTCAAAGCGAAGTTCTCCCTTGCCTCACCTCCCTATCAAGGCATGAGGTGACTGAGGATCTTCAAACAATAGAAGGGCTGATGGAAGCTGCTGGTACTCCTTGGGAAACAGGTTTGTCAAGGAAAAATGCAAGTAGAAATGGGTGGGTGAGGGGGAGGAGACGGTCGTGCATTTCTACTTCCAATGTGGTGGAGACAACTGTCTGCTCACAGTTGAATCAGCAAACTAAAAGAAGTGAACTGGGTTTTGATGAGAGAAGCCTAACAGGTTGGGGAAAGATAACTAGACGTCGCAGGGGGCAGAGATGTCCGGCTAGTAATCTTACACTAATACTGAGCCAGGTATGATAAAGTGAATAAAGAGAATGAGATTTCATTATAGTATCATAGAAGGATGAGAAAAAGAAGCTTGTTTTAAGGTTTTTGGGGTCAGGTAATTGTGAGCCATGGGAGTTGTACATTTCTTCTTAACCCAAAATTTTGGGTTCTTTTAGCGATCTTTACTAGTTTATATATATTTGAAGCACCCTCCAAGTAGTTGGGATTAAGGCTTTGTTGAGATGAGTTGAGTATATATTTGAACACCCTCTCGACGGCGAGAAAAGATAGTTTGAAGTAAGTATGTACAAATTTGGTGTGAGATCATTGAGACTTCTGAACCATAAATTGTCATTTACATGTTTCTCTAAGACGAAAATATTTAAAGAGAAAAAATGAGTATCATCTAGGACTGAGTCCAACATTTTTTTTTCTTTTCCTTTTTGGAGAAAAAAAAAAGAAAAAAAGACAAACACAGATGCTCAACAGCCCAAGTCCAAAACAGCAAAACACCAGCACTGGATGATGAAGGCATTCTTTATGGAGGCTTGGCTGGCAGAATGGAAGCATCTCTTCGCGCACTATCTGCAAGATTATGAGGACTTAGAGTACAACTAAACTGCTTTTCTTTTTCTTTTTTTTTCTTCTTAAATTTTGGTTCAAAAATTGCCAATTCTTTGAATGAACATGTTTGAATCCATATGTGGCCCTCCTCTAAGGTTCAATCTCTCGGCAAGGACAAAATCTGAGCCACATTAGATGAGAAGCATTAAACAACACCACAAAAAATTCATGTTTACAAAACAGGTAAATGCAGTAGCCTTAATTTATTCCAAAGCTTTTACTTGAAGAGTTCACAAATTACAAATCACCATCCAATTCTTGCAGATGCTGAAGAATATTGTGAGAAATAGGGTGAAGATGGCATGGCTTACTCTACTCCCAAAGGGAGTGTAGGGAAACATTTTTTTTTTTAAAGATATTTTATTTTAATTTTTAAGTTTCTGTTTTTTGGTCTAAAATGGTAACAATTGGCCCTCTAACCCTGATCCTTTTAAGGGCAGTCCCCCTACTGTTGTATTGACTATTGAGTAGTGTACTAGCACCAACTCTAGAGTGGTTCAACAACCCTAATTCTCTCACTATTGATGTGCAATGACAGATTCAAAAAAATTTATCTCAATAATTACACGTAAGAACTTATCGACAAATTAAATTTTGAATTTATATAATCTATAAAAGTGGTTGCATATATGCATATGTGCACTATAGTGTATCTTTGCTATACCTAAATAAATTAATCAAAATTAACCATTTTTTATAGAACATTGTAGTAAATTTAACTAAAATTACTTATCCAAATATATTTTTTTAAATAATAAAAAATTGAGTGGTTGCATGTATGCACACTTGCACCATAGGTTTAAATACCCATTCGATAAGCCAAAAAAATAAAAATAAAAATAAAAAAGAAAGAAAGGAAAAAAGACACCCTCTACCACGAGAAAAACTTGTATGTAACAGTGCCATGATTGATGTGGTGTCACGGGTTAATGAGAACCAAATAAAATGGGATTGTCATAATACTTTTTAACCCCACAATTCTACTCTACTTGACTTCTATTGGCCCATAACACCACGTGGCCGTATCACTGTTACAGTGGGAGACTCACTACTCCACCGCTATATGAGCAACGTCACTTCTCCCGCTTAAAAACGGAAATTCACGACGCTAGAAATGAATTCCTGGAAAATCACAATGTAAATTCTAAATCCTTTCTTTTTCAGCTTCATTTTCCCAAGAAACAAAGAGGAAACCCCTTTTTACGATACAATTATTCTACCATACCTCAAAACCATGAAAAGATCACTGAAACAATTCCTACAAACCTCAAGCATCCTCTCCCTCTGCATCCCACCCTCAGCAGTCCGTTCATCTTCAACCTTAACTCTCAAAGAGAACCCAACTCAATTGACACAACCCACACTCACCCACTTGCTAGAAACCCTCACAAATCACACCCACATGAAGCAAATTCTCACCCACATGATCGTCAACAACACACCCATCGACCATTTTTCTCTGATGAAACTGATAGATATTACTGTATCCTCACATGGGTGGGGCCCCTCTGCTCTGCTCTTCAAGCAGTTCAATCAAGTCATTGATTCTGAGGTCTGTAACTTAGTGATCAGATGCTTTACCCAGTTAAATAAGCACCTACATTCACTTTTTGTATATACCCAGATGCGTAAACATGATATTCTTCCTGATTATGGGACTTTTCCTGCTGTTTTGAAGTCGGTCGCGCATTTATGTCGTCGAGAACTTGGAAGATCGATACACTGTTGCGCAATTCAGATGGGTTTTGATTCAGATGTCTATACAAACACTGCTTTAGTTCATATGTATAGTGTTTGTTTGTCGGTCGATGATGCCTGTCAAGTGTTTGATGAAATGCCCGAGAGAAATGCAGTTTCGTGGAATGCATTGATAACTGGTTATACCCATAATAGGATGTTTAGGGAAGCATTAGATGTGTTTCGAGAGATGCACGCAGAAGGGGTGGAGCCAGGTGAGGTTACGATGGTAGGGGTGCTCTCGGCTTGTGCCCATTTGGGAGCTTTGAATCAGGGAAGGTGGATACATGATTATATTATTCATAATAGATTGAGATTGAATGTGTTTGTGGGTACTGCTCTTATAGACATGTATGGTAAATGCGGGGTGGTTGATGAGGCGGAGCAGGTTTTTCGAGAAATGAGAGCGAAGAATGTTTATACATGGAATGTTCTAATTTCTGGGTACGCCATGAATGGACGAAGCGAAACTGCTTTAGAGGCCTTTTCGAGGATGGTCATGGAGAATTTTAAGCCTGATGAGGTTACCTTCTTAGGTATCTTGAGTGCTTGTTGTCACCAAGGTCTTGTTGATGAAGGCCGAAGGCATTTTATGAGCATGAAAGAAGGCTTTGGTTTGCAACCAAGGATAGAGCATTATGGGTGCATGGTTGATCTACTTGGTCGGGCTGGATTCTTGGATGAAGCTCAAGAGCTAATCCAAACCATGTGCATGAAACCAGACCCCGTCATATGGAGGGCGCTGCTTGGTGCTTGCCGAATCCATGGAAATACCCGATTGGGTGAGTTTGCCATTAGAAACCTTCTTGAGATAGAGCCAAACAATGGGGAGAATTATGTATTACTAGCAAATCTATATGCTAGGGACCAGAGGTGGGTGAAAGTCGAGGAAGTGAGGGAAATGATGGATCATAGAGGAATTCAGAAGGTTCCTGGTTGCAGTTCCATTGAAATTGAAAATGTGGTTTATGAATTTGTTGTATCAGATACAGTTGAACCAGGATTTGAGGAGGTTTATAAGCTGTTGGCTGATATGAACAAAGAATTGAAACTTGCTGGCTACTTTGTGGACACTGACATGGTTTCATATGATGTGGAGGAAGAGGAGAAGGAACATTCTATGATGTATCACAGTGAGAAGCTTGCGCTGGCATTTGGGCTTCTAAAATCTTCATCAAAAACTTTGAGGATAGTAAAGAATCTGAGGATTTGTTTAGACTGCCATGGCTTTTTTAAGCTCGTTTCAAAGGTTTACAAGAGGGATATTACTGTTAGGGACAGAAACCGTTTTCACCATTTCGTTGGAGGTGTTTGTTCTTGCAAAGATTATTGGTGATATCCTGATATTGTTCTGATTCTTGCAAGAATGTACTTGTTCTTGCTTCCAGTCTTATTAGCTTTTACCACAACTCTGGATGTGGAAGCAGGATATAGAAAAGGTTCGAGCACTGATATCTTAGATTGAAACTACACGTCAGAAAGATCATAAGCACACCATTCATAATCAGATTCTGTCTGCAGCCAAAAATTGAAGTTCTGTGAAATTTCGTGCAGGATAGGTTTAACTTGTGTTGGTCTCTCATGCATTTGCCAAAGTCATAACAGGAAGAAACTCTTTCATGCTATGTTTGGATAAGGAATTTCTAGGTGGAATTTGTCTTTGAGATGGAATTTGTACAATTTCTATAAGGAGGTTTCCTTATAGAAATTGTACAAATTCCATCTCAAATACAAATTCCACCTAGAAATTCCTTACCCAAACATAGCGTCAAGGCTTCTGGTTGATGGGTTTCATCAGAGTAGTTTTATGCAGAAAAGGAGTAATCAGTACATGGTTCTCATTTCTCTTTCCAGAATTGACTCGCCAATTTGGACTTTGGAGACCTTTTACAGAGGTTGAATTTTGATCTATCTATGGTTTCATCTTTGAATTTTTTGAAGACCAACAAATGCAGCATAGGTGATTTGGTGCAATTTGAAGGTAATACAAAGACGAGAGCAAGACCAAAGAGAACGCTAGCCAAGACAGAGAAAATTCATGATTGGGAATGATCTTATGAAGGACATCTCAAAATGGAGCTTCTTGTCAAAAAAAATATCCGTCTAGGCAACCCCAAATAGTTGGGATTTAAGCCTTTGTTGACTTCGAGTTGTACTCCAGTAATAAATCTTGTAGCTAGAGCTCTCTGACTCTAAACAGGTTATTGAGTGAGTCCAACTGTTTTATAAGTCGACTGATACATTGATGGTGTAACCCAAAAGAGGGGAATAATCAGTTTAATGAATGAAATCCATTCTATTTGGAGCTAAGTGGAGGGCTTATGGCCAGCATGCTTGAGTGAAGTTACCCAATTAAGTAGCTTGTTGGTCTAAGCTTTTGGAGTGTAGCGCACCTGTCATTTTATGTGCTATTTCATTTCTATACAATCATGTCGCCGATATGTGTGGTTATGTGACTTTTTTCTCTCTTCCCCATCTTATTCATACCAAACCTTTTTCTATAAATTTTAAAAAAAAAAAAAAAAAATTGTAGGCTTAATTGAATTGATATACAAGTTGACTTTGTTTAGAAATGAGCCGACCCATGTTTTTTTTTTTATAAATCATTTAGAAAAGCCTGCCTAACCCAACCAACCTATGGGCAACCTGAACTCAGAAAATAGAATTCGGAATAATCATGGGTAAAAGGACTTTTGAGTTGAAGTTCCACTTCGTTGGGAATGGCCAGGCAGTTTATACTCTGTGCATGTATTTTACACAGCATAGGTAACTCAAACACAGAAGTCCGCAAATATGACATAGACCGAAAGAGGGCCCAAGTGCCCATATATTTAACCCACACTTAAAGCACTCAACTTTCAAAAGGACCTAACTCTAGTTTAAGTTCACATTTGTGCAAGTAGTTTGCTGGGTCAATTAATGGGATGGGGTTGCTGATTGCTTTCCCAAAATGGACCTCTGTGTCTAATGCATAAACTTAAAACCATAGAGTATTCCTTCTTGGTTTGCAAAATTGTCGATTTAACTATGCCTTGAATCAGTCAGTGCAGTAAGATTTATGAAGGTTTGCAAAAACCTGTTTGATTAGATTATAGTATGAGGTAAGGTTACTCTTGGACAATCTTTTTTTCTCATTAGGAAACAGAGTCAAGCACCACAATCTACTGGCTTGTTTTGTACTGTCATTCACCATTTTAAGATGATCCATTGTTTCATGCGACTCACATGACTAATACTGCAATCATGTAAATGTTAATGTGAATAATTTTCTATTTCAACAAACTGAACATCTATTCTACTACATAAAGGGATTGAGAAAATGAGTGATTATGCTTTTCTTGTTGTACTTCCTATTTGTATTTTTTTTTTTTTTCTTTCTTTAGGTTAGCTGAGGTACAATTTTATTTCAAGTGTTTTGACAAAACACTGCTATGCTTTTACATTCGGATATTTGAGGAAACTAAAAATATCAAGTATGTGAACATTCATGCTAAAAAGTTTCAATTGCATAAATGTTCGTTAATATTTTTCGAAAACACATTTTTGATAGAAATTGATAAATAAATAACATTTAAGTTGTTCAAATTCAATTTCTCAATTTTGTGAATGTTTAAAGTAACTAACCAACAAACCGAACCTTTCAAAAGAACAAAAATATCTAGTGGCTCATGAACTACCAAAGTGGGCCCTAAGGATAGGGAACTCGGTTGTCCTTCTGCAGAGAAATTACTAGAGATGGGTTATCCATGGTTTTCCATTGATCTTGGTTATTAAGTGACTGTAGTTTGTCTTTTGTTGTTGGTTTGGCTTTTTGTTTATTGCCTTGTTATCTGGAAGAAAAAAATAATGATCTGAGTCCAATGGGTGAAGATTTATTTCAGACGAACTCAGAAGAATCTGTAAATAGAGGTCTCGATCACAAGTAAATTTATGAGACATACTTTAATTCGACTAATGTAAGTGTTAAAGAAGCAAGCAAATATTAATCTCATTCATTTCTTTTGCCGCCTTTTTTTTTTTTTCCTTGAAACTAATTTATATTTATGAATTTCTCTTATTTAACTGTTTCTTAATATATTTCAGAGAGATGATAAGCATCATACCTTCGAAACAAAAATGGTTACAAAATATCTTGATTCGCTAAAACTTGTTTACCAAGGGATTTGTGTGTCATTTGGGATGCATTAACCGTGGCACGTGTATATCATCTCTCACATGTCCTATTAAATTGAAAAATGTTCTCGATTAATTAAGTTATATCTTTGAATTTTTTTATATTGTAGTATTTGTAAATGATTAAAATTCACGCACAGTAAATTTCAGTTTTGTAAGAGCAAAGGAATTGTTTTAATCTGAATCTTAGTGTATATATATATATATAGGATGACGGTCAGGTGAGGACACGTTGATATAACTTATATCAACATCGGCATTGAGAGTTATATCTTGTACATTGGAGAGTTATGAGGTACATTGGGCCTAATCCACAGGGTACAACCTCTAATACAAGATGTTAATATAACTTGTATGAACATGTGTTGACCTGATCGAGACTTTCTATGTATGTATATTGAATTTTTTACTCGTAATTTGGAGTTTAGATAGTCTCCAAAACAATTGTGGTTTTATCCTAAAATGTGCAAGATGATTTCCTGCTATAATCTCTCGTTAATCTTGATCACTTATTCACTTAAAGAAGTTAATGATTACACACCAAGATGGATTAATTATAAGGGTATAAAGATGTGTGTGTACATATTATTCTAAGTTTGAGTCTTCTGGAAGTTTATAATGAAGGTCTCATATAGGGTGGAATTTCAAGCCATGGGTTGGGTTTGTGGGGGCTATGATAAAGAATTCTTGATTTCTTAGAAGAAAAACAAAGAGCTCTAACAACGATTAGCTCATTTGTGTATTACACCTTACGTAGATTTAGTCTAAGAAAACCTGAACTTTAATCAATAATAAATTATAATAGGAAGATTTAGTTAAGAAAACTTGTACCCAATTTTTGACAATATTAATTAGTTGTTGCCTTGTTGATCCAAAGGTTTTCAGATTGGCTCGTTAGTCTTAGGTAGTACTAATAGACACGACGTTTTCAATTTTGAGCAATTTGGGTTGGTGAACTGGTTTTAAGGAAAAAAACAAACCAAATAGTGATCTTCCAACCAGATTTGGACACATGGCAAGCTTTTATAGGGGAAAAAGGTCAAATAAACTCTACCAAATTCTAACACATGGCATAACAAAAATTTTAAAATTTTAAGATCCCACAACTTTCAATCTACATCTCCGTTTTTAGTAAAATTTATATTTCTACAATCTACTCATTGAGATCTTCGAAACAAGACCAATCGTGAATAGTAAATTTTGGAAAAATATATTTGAAGTTAAACTTTGCAAAAATCAAGTTAAATTTAACATAGAAAATCAAGTTAACATTAGATATTCTTTCTCAAATGGTGGAAGCCATGGCAATTTGTTGTGGAGGTCGCGATCAAGCTTCTTGCGGCCAATCTACACCTCTGTGATGGTACTGAAGCTAAAATTCACAAATTTGGAAGATTTTTGTAAAATGAACTAGATTTTGGTAAAGTTAGCTAAATTTTTTTGTAAAGTTAACTAGGTTTTGGTAAAATTAGCTAGATTTTTTGTAAAGCTAACTAGGTTTTGTCAAAGTTAACTAGACTATTTATTATGGTCAATAACCCTACTCTTTTTTTTTTTTTTTTTTTTTTTTGATCAGCTAGAAAATATCCCTTCTTATTGGCTCATTAAAGGCCATGGTACTCCAAAAGTGGGAAACTTTCTGAAAGGTTATCTAACCCAAACAGGCAAAAGGATACTCAAGAGTCAAGACTCAAAACCACTCATGAATACAAGTTCATCTAACGAAGACAATGTATGTACAGCTTTTCCTTCTACCCCCATTCAATATGTGTTGTCTCTCCATTGGCTCCTAAAGGTAGCAAATCTTCCCTTATAGAAGAGGAAATAACAGAAAATAATAATTTATTCCAAAAATTGTGGAAATCGTTTGAGACTTGACGATCTCCCATTTTCGGCTTACGTTCAGCTAACCATATTCGGTCCATCTATCTTTATTCTCAATAAAAACTTAATAAGACCATTGGATTTTGCAAGATCCAACGGTTTAAAAATCAAGAATTGTATTAAAAAAAAAAAATGAGTGCAAAAATTCTCTCTTAATCATGACTCATATACCTAGGAGTGCAACTTGGTAGGGGTAGACCCAAGAACTAGACCATTCCAATCAATTCGGTTTGATCCAGTCCGGGCCAAACACTAATTGGTTCGGTTCTCAGGCCACAATTTTATGAACCGATGAATTCAGTCCGGTCCACGATTTATGGGGTTTTAAAACCGGCCCGGACCGAATTCCCAATTTATGAAGGAAAAAAAAAAAATATATATATATATATATATAAAATTATATGTTTATATTAATATATTATACTCCATATATAAATATTATTGAATAAATAATAATACTTATTTAATAAAGTTATTACCTTTTACACCAACAAAAAATAAAAAAATAAAAAATAAAAAAAACAAAGAACCGGATCGTTTTTGCCAGTCCAGTCTGGTCCAATACAATTGCCAGTCTAGTTTCAATCCAATTTTTGAGATCCTGAATTAATTCGATCCGATCAAGATATATTCCTGACTCAAGTCGGCCCGGATTGAGTTGCACCCCTACATATACCTATATGTACTAGGGGTGTTAATGGTTTTGGTTAAAACCGAGAACCAAACCAAACCAAACCGAATCGAGCGGTTTGGTTTGGTTTTTTTGTCATTAGGTTTGGTTATGGTTTTAATTTTAGAAAACCGAACTCAATTGGTTTGGTTTTGGTTTTCAATTTTAAAAAACCAAACCAAACCGAAAAAACCGAAAAATATAATATATATATATATATATATATATACAGAGGTGATCCCATCGATATATATATATATATATATAAACCCTAAACCCTATATATATATATTTAAACTTAAAGTTTGTAAATTCCCAATTCTAATAAGGGTAAAATAGGTAATGGGCTTGTTTTTGTTGATTTTAAGTTTCTTATTGTTTTCCCTTTTTTAGATTGGCATGTATTAAACTAGTTATTAATGTTGTGTGTGATATTGATATATTGATATATGTTAATATGTTTCTATTTTGATACAATGTTTGTTTTTTTTAGTTGCTGATGTAATGCTTTTATTAAAAATGTTTTTATTTGGAGTTTGGCATGTCATTTTTTTCACTTTCAATTATTTGTTGTTACTTGATAGGTTAAAACCGAAACCGAACCGAACCAAACCGAAATATAATAGTTTGGTTTGGTTTGGTTTTTTTTTTTAGTATGGTTTGGTTTTGGTTTGGGAGGAACAAAACCGAAATATAATGGTTTGGTTTGAAATCTCCCCTAAAACCGAACCAAACCGAATCATTAACACCCCTAATATGTACAAGTATTTATCAAAGCCCAAATGATGTGGTAGTTATCACATGAACCCATTGTGGATAGTTATTCTTTAAAGTTTTTTTTTTCCCCTTCAATTTGGGTTGTGTAAAATTGGCCAAAACCAAACAAGGAACTTCAACTTGATTGTGCTAGGCGCACAGGCCCCAACAAGTATCACCAGTAACGAGATTTTGGAGTTATAGGTCACAGTAGAAACTTTATTGGTTGGTTAAGGTGTCACATCATTTGGATAAAAAATATATATATATATATATATAGTTATGAGGAGCACGTGTTGATATAAATTATGTCAGCACCATGCATTAGGGATTGTACCCCGTACATTGGCCTAATGTACTTTATAACCCATTAATGCACGAGCTACAACTGTCAATATAAGTGTTGATACAAGTTAGCACATACTCACTTGATCGTCATCCTATATATACATACACACGTATATAGAATTATTTTAATATCAAGTGCACTTGATATTACTCAATGGGGAAATTGATTTCTTAGAAACAAATAGAGCTCTAAAAAAAAACAAGTAGAACTTCGATTATCTTGTAAATTGAGTAACGAATTAAATAGAAACATTCGGTTTCAAACACTAATAATGTGTGAGTATGATACTTGTACTTTGGGCTTTGCATGGAGCACTAAATTTGGGACTAGGCACGTCAATGCCTATGAGAACACTGCCTTCATCATCTGTCAAACTATAGGGACTTTGGGCTTTGCATGTAGCACCAAAAGCCCAATCAGGCCCATTTAAAAATGGACGGAGAAGGACCAACAAGCAAGTGACTATCTTTTAAAACAAAGGGCAATTCTAAATGGTAGATTAGCCGCAACTAAGTGAGGATGAAATACTAAATTAAAATTCTCGAAAGCCCCCCCCTTTTTTTTTTCCTTTTTTTTTTTCAATTTGAAAATTAGCGTTTGACTGAAATGAATCAAAACTACAAATTAGGAAGTAATAATAGGAACAAATAATCCAAACACGATTATAACAAATAATCCAAACATGATTACAACGGCAGTCATTTCTATTATGAATTAGACTAAATTGGGGTAATTTTAGATTCATCGGGTTGAGAGAAAATAATTACCCTTGAGTGTAAAATGCTACTAACTTCCTAGTAAATGACTACTAACTTAACCAACAATGACTCTTAACTGTAATTATTTCTTCATAGGTCGACCAATCTAAAATTCTCCCTAAATTTAATGGCAACAACCTTTAAGAGAATTTACAATTTCTCCATAATTAATATATTATGTCTTCTTCTTTTTTTTTTTTCTTTTTTTTCACAACATACAGATATCTAGCTAGGCCAATTTACATTGGAGGTTGGGCTCAGACTAGTCCCTTAAGGATGTACAAGATCGCTTACAAGACATAAGCTATGTTCATTTAATAGTCCCAAGATTCGGTCCCTTAAGGATGTACAAGATCACTCACAAGTCATAAACGATGTTCATTCAATAGTCCCAAGATTCGATCTTGAGACCTCAAGTTCATAAACCATGGTCGTTGACCTTTTGATCTACCCTAGTGGATTACGGGAATTACAACCATAATCTCTAAAGGAAAATTAGATTCTCATAATTACACTTTAATAGTTTAATACAACTGACAACTAACTTCCTAGTAAATTACTACTAACTTAACTAGAAATGACTACTAACTAAAATTATTTCCTCGTAGCGTATAGGTCAATGGAGTAAACCAGATGATTCACAACCTGCTGCTTCACTCTTGTTACTATTATTATTTATTTTGGTGTTCGACTTAAATAACACTCATGAAGAATTAATAACTGTTTTTTTTGGGGTAAAAGAAACACAACTTGTAAAGATACATTTTCTTGAAAATAATGCATTGAGAGAAAGAAAGCATCCAAACACCCCTTGAAGGCCCTTCCTCAGAACTATGGCCATAGGCACTGGCTGGTTCTCATATTGGCCAAACTCCTTAAATTTCTACTTTTTAAAATCAAATATTGCTTTCATCTTTGCTTTGAAAAGCACTTCCATTATGCTATATATCCATCAATGCTTAGGTATAGACAACAAATGAATTGCAATTCTATGATGAAAATATGACTTTGAACTATATATTCTTGACCAAATCATTGGAAAACAGGGAATTAAAAAAAAAAAAGTGAACTCTCTTTTCTATTTGTAATTTAATATCTTATAGTTATGATTGTGTTGACCCGACCCGGCCCCCATTGTTAAACAAGGACAATAAATTTAAATTAAAACGTGTAAATCGAAAATGAAATCAATTGTGGGTGGCTACAGAGAAAAAGGTTGATCTCCAAGCTGAGTGAAATGAGGGCTTTGGTAAGCCACTTGAAGCAGTTCATGATCGTCGTAGATATCGCGATAAGTCTCCAAGTTGGCATAAGAATTTACTAGGGCTGAAACGCAGAGCTCTTTCCTCCACTCCTCAATGTGTGGGAATCCAACATGATCTCCATATCTATCACAATACTGCAAGACAAAGCAAACAATATTAGAAAAAATAATAGTTAATCTTAGAATGCAAGGTATATTAATCTTAGCTTACAAAATTAGTATGAAAGATTGGACCGTATTTCTCCATCATGGTGCTTCATCCAATTAAGTATAGTAGTTTTATATGGGTACTCAATTATCTAAGATATCCAATCAAAATTATTAATTTGGACATATTAATTTGGACCACCCAATTGAAAATTGGTTCAACATTAGGTGGGTTTGAAAACCCATCTACATATTGTTATTGGGTTTTTTTTTTTAATTATTTTTTATTATTTTTTGCCCCTCCCTAAATTTTCCTACCCTTCTCCTTTTGTTTATCAATTGTAGCTATCCTCAGCTCCCCAAGAGTTGCATGCTTTTGCAATTTTAGTGGCTGGCTGTGACCTCTGGTGAGACTGTAGGACAAGTTTTGATATGAAAATATCATATTACATAACAATATAATGAATCACACTATGTTAATTCTTATAAAAGAAAAGTTATGGATTCAAAACTTGACTCCGTTACGAAAGGAGGTTTTTACTGCAATAGCTTGTTTTTTAATTTTTTTAATTTTTAATCTTTAAAGAAAAGTTAGATGTATGTCCAGTACATCTAAGCATGCTTAGATTAACCAGAAAATCCAGTGATTATCCAGTGAAGTTCAAGAGATAATATTTTAACAAACATTCATAAACCTGATTAGTCCAATTAATTACAGTCAAAGTGGAGATATTTGGGAAAATGGGTAAAGAAAATTATACCTCAAAATTGGCAATATCATGTGTGTTTTGCTCTGGAATGCCAGCAACATCCAATGAGTGATAGAACTCCTTAATGGACTGCATCATATCATCAAATGATGGCAATGTTCTTTTCCCAGACAGCAGTTGAGCTACCCATTTTGCTTGTGACTCAAAGAAAGGGAACCCTAATATCTACATCACACAACATCCATCAAAGTGAATATATATTTTAAGAATACATGTAATTATAAATAAAATTACACCCCCACAAAAATATAAAAGAATTTGCACAATCAAATCATAAGAATACCTTTTTAGGAATGCCCACAAAAGACAGAGAAGGGGCAAGTGATGGGGGAAAGGTGTGCTCATATAGGGGTCCTACTCTGCCATCCTCCACTATTACTGTTCCTTTGGTGTCAAGAAACGGGAATGAATATTTATACCTACACATAGCCCATCAAAAAAAAGATATATTTATTACTTATCTCCATGGAATTAATGAAGATTGGTTGTCCAATAGGGGAGTTGGAACAAGTGGAAGATCTCCTAGGTCAATAGTCATGATCATCCAATCAGACTTACCTTTTGAAATGGGGATCTTTATAGGCAGGACCCAGTGAACAGTATGTATATTCAATAATTCAGTGACTATACTTATAGTGTATTTATTTATTTCTTGTATTTAAAAGCGTCACGTAATATCTAAATTACTTTACAATTACTTAAATAAAATACTAAAGGAAGAGAGTTCTCATAAGGCCAAGAGCTCATTGACATGCTTATAGAAGTTTGGTTCATATGATTATGCAGTAGTTACATCAAATAAAATGATAGTTTACCCTGTGCTATATATGATGGTGTCCGCGATAACCCAAGAGCCATCTACAAATAAAACCCGTCCGTCTTCATGGAGTGAGTCAATCTGCAATTTGTTACATTTTTAATGTCGTCATTAGACATTAATAAGACTAGCACTGGCTCTAGATTAATCTAGATAATTCACTTAACCGAGTTAGCTATTAACTCAGTTGAGCTACATTCAAACTGAGTCAACATGACTCGGGGGAGCCCGGGTCAACTCAAAGGATATAGTTAAATTAAAATTTGGTATATGGGGGAGGGATATGAGTACCTGTGGAGAAAGGTGCAAGTTTTTATGTTTGGAGATTACTTTAGATAATCCCTCAGTAATATCAAGAGATTTGGAACAAAGATAGACTTCCTTTGCCACTTCCACAAGCTCCATTGATATGTCTTGCCCACTGTATGAATTTCCAACAACCACTACCACCTGCACATTGAGAGCTCAAGGGTCATTTAGATGCCAAAAAATATTGTGTTTGGCAGAGTAGAAAAAGTCCTCCATGGAAAATGATGCCTAAGAAAGGCATTTTGGAAGTGGGGAGAAAAAGGCTACTAGAAATGCCCTAATCGGCCTCGATTTTTATTTCATATTGTAACTCATTAATCACAGCTTCATCGCACTAAACAAAAAAAAAAAAAAAAAAATCTAACACTTAAGAAAGTATTTGTTCCTCGATCACCTCATTGCGGAATGGCTCTGGAACTCTGTAAATGTGACTATGCATTTGCTTCCTCTTCCATGCATCCATTCCTTATTGGCAACAAACAAGATTATTATTAAGATAAGATGTAGAAAAAAAAAAGATTAAAATGAAAAATTTGACATATACACATTAACACATACACTACATATATACCTTTAATGGTGGGCAACTTAGGCTGAGAGTAATGACCTGAAGCTACAACCACAGCATCAAACACCTCTTCCACCATCTTTTCAGACTTTTTCTCTTTGCTTCTGACAACCCATTTCAGATCTTTGCCAAACTCAGCATAATCCAACATCCCCACATACTCTACCCTAGTGTTGAACCTTATCATATCCCTCAACCCAAACCACTCACAGAAATCACAGAGGTACAAGAAAATCTCCCTATGCCCAGGAAATCTCCTCATGTCCCTATCTTGTTTCATCAAAAATGGAAAATCGGTAAAGCCCATGATTTCTCTAGGGGACATGACCCTCATAGAGACATACATGCTACTATGGACCTTTAGGACAGGATTTCTTCCTAGTGGATCCTCATCCTCCACATTGGGATCATAGAGCCATTGTCCACCAATGTCATGGTGTTGTTCAATGACAACCACACTATGACCTTCTCTCCTTAGCTCTCTCCCTGCAACCAACCCCGCCGGTCCGGCACCGATCACGCAGACGTGTTTCGATACGTTTTTCTCTGAAACCATGGCGGTCTACCGGATTCCGGCAATGGTCCTACAATGAAGTTTTGTGTGTGTGTGTGTGTGTGTGTGTTGGGGGGAGGGAGGAGGGAGGAGTGGAGAGGGGGGAGGGGGGCTTATGTAGATTTGTAAAATGGTACTGAATATTGTTGGAGGTGATGAATGTGTTGGGGCGTGAGGGTGGGGTTTTATATATAGTTTGATTGAATTGAAATCACGCAAACAAAGGGAAGCAATTATGTTGAATTGGGGTGGTTTGCTGAGGAGGAGACACACGTGATAATTTAAAATCATATATATATATATATATTTTGTATTTTTGTATTTAGGAAGTTTTCCATTTGGACCTTCTCTATGGAAAAAATTATAGAAGTTGTAAACATAGGCTAATAACCTCATGAGACACATTGCCTTTATGAAAATGACATGGATGCTTAAAAGAGGTATAAACCTATTTGATGTGTGGAATCTTATATTTTATTTATAAACAATAAGCTCGTGAGACATGTATTATGTATCATAGTGACCACTTACCATTTGAAGTGATCAATTTACTATTTCAAGTGGTCCACTTATCATTTGAAGTGACCATAACAGTTAAGAGGGTTTTACCATAACAATTGAGAAGGCAAACGAGGTATTAAATAAAAGATAACTCTAACTTCTGCATCAAACGTCAAACACATTTAAACATATATATAGAGAGAGAAAAAAAAATTCCAGTCCAAGGATCCCGAACTAGAATTCTCTCTAGGTTGCTTTTGAAGACATTGGATTAGAATTCACATAGATTAATGATTTAACTGAATCCGATCCGACAACTTGAAATAGAGACTAGGATGGAATTCCCGTATAGGATAGGAAGACGACTATATATATATATATATATATATATAAACAGCTAAACATACTTTTTCATGTGCATGGAGTATTATAAATTTAAGGGGATTTGTCCAGAAAAAATTTCCATGTTTTGTATTAAAGAAGAACATAGACTCTACTTTTTTCATAAATGTTAAAGTAGTTTTTCCTACATTTTTTGGATAATTCTACCGCCAAACTACTTCATACTAAATACCTTTGTAACTAATTTTTAATTTCAAAATTAAAGGCATTATCCCAAAATAAAATCTTAGCCATCCCCAAATTCATTCCCCGACGCCTCTGTAATTCTTCTGTGCACAGGGCCGGTCCTGAGTTTTTTGGGGGCCCTAGGCAAACTCCTAAAATGGGGCCCTCTATACATATTCATACGGGCAACAAAATTTATACTCAACAATTTTTTTTCCTTAATACATACAAAATTTGCCTAAATATATTACTACTAAGATTTGATTATATAAATTAAGATAAAAATAATTCTTTATAAGAACTATAAATAAATAAAATCTTATCTTCTTTCTTTATAATTTAGAAAAAAAATCACATATACAAGAAGAAGAAAAAAAAATTTGAAGTTATAATACCAAAAAGAAATGAACCAACTATAGCAAAGTATCACTTAAATATTACTCTTCTTGCATTTTTAACTGCAAAATCATTTATTAAGTTAGCATAATCAAGCTTTTTTTACCATATCATGTTCAATAGATAATATAGTTAATCCGGTCAATCTTTCCTGTGACATAGTAGAACGAATGTAAGATTTGATCAACTTTAACTTTGAAAAACTTATTTTTGCAAATGCAATTGTGATTGGTATGATCAACAATATTCTATAAGCAATCTAAGCATTCGGGAAACAACTTTCGATTTCTTTCAAATAATTCAGTACTTCAATTAGTCTTTTTAGATTTGTTGGTAAAACTTCTTCCAAGACCTGTAATTCTAAAAATAAATCTCCCCCAAATAATATCAGAATACCCCTTATGTGTGTGTGTGTGTGTGTATATAGGAAAGAAAAAGTGAAGAAATTAATTAATTAAAGAGAGAATGGTTTGGACGTTTGGTGTACTTAACTTCTTTGTTTGAGAGGTAATCATATACTTTTAATTTTCCGAATAGAATTCTGATCTGATCTGATCTGATTAGGATGGAGGTTGTGGGAGGTTGAGAGCACTAAGAGAGGAAAAGAGGAGGATGTTGGAGTTTGGAGACTCAAGCCAAACTGACAGAGGCGTTAGATTTGAATCTGACTTAGGGTTAAATGTTTTTTTTTTTTTTGGGAGGCCTTGAGTTGAGTATATTATTTGGCCATTTGGATTATTGTACATGGACTTGAGTTAGAAACTTAGGAATTATTTGGGGCCCTTAAATAGGATTAGGGCCTTTTCTCATCTAGTTATTAAAAAAATAAAAAAAAAAAATTTTTTTTTAGACTTATTACAAAGGTAACAACTAAGTTGGGCTCTTATTTTTTGTCAAAATTTTGGGACCTTACGCGACTGCCTGAGTGGCCTGACCTCAAGGCCGGCCCTGTCTGTGCATTCTTATGGTTCGTACTCCTAGCATGCCCTCCCCCCCCCCCCCCCCCCCTCTCTTTCTTTCGCTAACACCATCTTTAATATTTGCTAGCCATCCCCAACTGACATGAGACACATTCCTCAATCACCTTATACAATATCTCCAATATTTGTTATGGATCCCCAATATTGGCATTCCTATTTTGCTAGACAATGCAATTTTTGTCAACTAATCTATACCACCTCAGGTGCTATAATGGGGGATTTGACATTAGCATCCTTTGAATAGGACTTTTTGTAGCAATGGGGGATTTGACCTTTAGCATTCTCTCAATGATGTAAGACTTCAAGTCATGGGGTTAAAAGAAATTATAGGTTGTGTTTGTTACGAGAAAATGAGGAAGGAAATAGAATGATGATTCCAAAGTGAATGTTTGGTAGTGAAAGGAAATAGAATGACCATACCTTTATGGGATTCTATTCCCTCAAAAAAAGAAATAATCATTCTTTCTCAAAACATGAGAAATGGTTATCCCATCCTTAAATGAATGAAATCTTTAAAAAATGAGTCCTACCCAATTTCTTCCATTCTATTTTCATCACTTATCAAACACTAAATGCAATAATCATTCTTATTCCCACTCTCATTTAATTTTTTTCTCTATTCTATTTACTCAAATCATACGCAACCTTAGTGACGGTAGTTTAATTAAGACTTTCCTAACATCCGGTGATTTGACCTTACCACTCTTTCGTGTAATTTGCTTGGCTTCAGCCTTTTTTTTAATATACATTTACTTGTCAAAAAAAATAAAATAATAAAGTTAAACAAATCCCTTAATTAAATTTAATGATAGACTGTAGTATTTTAATTGAAAGTCAAAATCAGAAGGGATGGGGGCCCCTGTGAGCTGTCCATGTGATATTCATGGCCACACGACGTGCATGGGATGGGACCAAGTCCTATGATGATGACCAGACAAAGCTGAGCTTACCAAAACTCAACTATAGGAGCTTAGATCTCTTGTGGGACCCACTAATTATGGGTGCCCTACATCCCACCGCTGTGGGTATGTGTCGTTTTGTATAGCTTCTTGTACCTACTCATAAATGTGAATTTGATAAATAAATAAAAAACAAAAACAAAAACACTGTAAATTTTTGTGGTATTTCCACTATTCCGTAACTACATTACTGCCATGGGTTGGTGTCGGCAGTGAGTAGTGTGTCGTTCTATTTATTTATCTTTAGGCATTATTATCATCTTAACTTTTAATAATAATTTATGATATATAGAATATATAGAATTTTTGAACCATTAAAAGTCGAGGCATAGGGTCATAAAACTGAGTTAGGCCAAATTCAGACGTCTGATTTTTTTAAAAAAATTTATTTTATGGGAAAATAAGAAATATATTATTGCAAAAGAGAAACAGTAGTGATCAAATCCCTTTCATCCATCTCCGCAAAAAAGAGCAAAAGGCAAAAAAAAGTGATTGGGACAAATCCAAAAAAATTATAGTGAGCAACCCATCTAGCCAGAAACCAAGTTTGGCCAAATTCAGACGTCTAATTGGAAATAGCATGACCTTTAGAATTCATGCTTTCTCATGAAATTTTCACTTTTTGATCAAATTCCATAACTATTATTTTATTATTTTTAAAATGTTTTATTTGGGTAATAACTGTAGTAATAGAAGTTAGATTTATTGATTCTGCCTTTATTTGTGGTCATAATATTATCGGTTCCTATACTTAGTGGTTTGGTTTTTTTTTTTTTTTTTCGTGTACAGTTAAGAGAATTACAAAATGTCCTCAAGACCTAAATTTATTCTAGTTCTCAAACTTCAAGTAACAAAAAGTTAAACTCGTTTACGCAATGGATTGCTTAAAATCATTATCCTTTCATGGGTTTCTAATTAAAAAGCGCAGTGTTAATCAGATGCATTGAATTATATTTAATTTTTGGGGTCTAATCTCAAAATTATACGCCCTTTTTTTTTGGGGGGGTGGGGGTGGGTTATTGTTGTTTGTGCATTATAGGTCAGCGACAAAAAATGAAAATAAAACATGATGATTTTGCCTAATGCTTAGGGTCCCCACAGTGGAATGCCCCTTCTTCAAGCCAAGGGAACAAAAACAATCATGGAACAGTGATCATGTTCATTCAATACAAATCCATGGCCTCCCCTTTCCATCTCTTTGCTTCTTGCCTCTTGCTTCTTCATTACGTACACCAATAGAAGCAGAAAGGATAAACAAAAGAAAACAAAGAATTTTGCTTGCATTTGCAGTTTTTTGTGTTTCTGTTTCTGTTTTTAGTAGTTTGTTACTTTGAGTAAGAAAGGATCCATGATTTTTTTTTTCTTTTTCTTTTGGGTATAATTTAAGAATACAAGTACAACAAAAAAATTTGTTTTTTTTAATTAATCATGATCAATATCATCGGCTAATGTGTCTCTTTACGTGTATTTGATTTAATAATCAGAAGGGAATCGTGTATAATAAATTTTGTCGTTGGTGGTAGTAATTAATCGTACGATCGATGGTTCAAAATATTTCTTAATCATATCCATGTGAGGACCCCCAAAAATATAGTTGGGACTTTGAATGACATTTTGTTGGATAATCAAGTAACTGCTTGAAAAGTAGGTGTATATAAAATTTGAAAACATGAGTTGTGGAAATCCAATTTCATTGTGTTTTGTGCTTTAGGACAAAAGGTTAATAAGGATTTAATTAATGCGTGGATGTCCCATATGGGTAAACATGTTGAGGCTAAAAATCATGAAACCGAGATGGTGTGGTTAGCTTGAATTCCATCCCCGCCCCATTGCCCCCACAACAACACCCCCTAAAAATAAAAATAAAATAAAATAAGAAAACCCATTTTGAGAGGTCATTGTTTAACGTAAGGGTAAAAATTCGAGGCTACCAATCATGAAGGCACAACTTCAAATTTTGATAATGACCACTTTGTATTTTTTTATTTCCCCTTCAGAGATTAGGACTGTATCCAGCTTACCCATTCCAACACCTCATTTAGCGAACTAATATGAACCAACATTGAATAATAACCTTTCTTCTTAGTAGAGACTAGTAACCCACTCCCTTGAAAAAATAAAAAATAAAAAGAAGAAGGTTCGTACCCGGTCTAATAACTATGCTTTTAGCAAAAATTGAGAGTAGCTAGAAAAATACCTTTTTTTTTAATAAAAAAAAAAAAAGGAAAATGTTCAATTTTTTACAATATTGTTAGTTGTTACCAATGGAAAATTTTGGAAAGCTTAGTTGTAATTTGACTCAATCATGTCCAAAGATAGTAATCTATTGCTCTTTTAATTACGCTAAGATGCATGGCTTTTTCATCATTGGACTTTCCTTAACTAATGCTAGATTGTTTACTTCACTGGAATTCCAAGAAAAAGAAAAAATGCAAGGCAAGGAAATTGAAAACTGGGAATAATGATGCACAAACTAAACCATGTTAATCAATAATCATTAAGACCTACATGTAATTAAGTACCTATTGTCATGATTTTAGAAGTTTCATATGATAGATAGATAGTCTTGAAGACTGTTAATTAGGGTTTGACTTGGACTGGGGCCCATGGTGAATTGTCCCTTTTGGGGTTGGTGATATCCACAACAAGCATGATGACAAAGAAAAATGGAGAGAGAATCAACTTCTACGTGTCAAAAAAAAAAAAAGAGAGGGGACTCCCCCTTCCTTTTTCTCCCTGTTTTTTGTTTTTCCATGGTATGGAATTTTTTATACCTAAGCATTTTTCATTTATCGAACATAATCTATTGTGCAATTTAGGTAAAGAGATGTTAATCACCCTAGATTTTTTGCTTTTCCAAAACTGAGTGATGCGACGCATTCAAAATCCTTACTCAACTATTATTTAAACTCTCTTAAGCCATGTTTGTTTGGTTGGAGTAGAATAGGTGAGAATAGAATCTGATTCCATGCTTAAAATAATATAGAATGAAATGAGATTGAAATAAATATTGTGAAATGAATATCATTATAATTCATTACTATTTTTTATTCTATTTCCATTTAATTACCTCATACAAACATGTTGTTTAGAATGAATTAGAATGAGATTCTATTCATCCATTCTATTCCAACCAAACAAACATGGCATTAGATGCGATGGAAACTAATGAGACCCATGCTCTCATTTCCACCTCCTTGGGATTATAGTTGGGGTGATCAGCGTTTTATGTCCTAAATAATAACTTTCTGCATATATTGAATTAGTCTACTTTTTATTTTTTACCTAAAAATATAAATTGCCAATTTCACCTATTTAATACTCTAAGTGGGTTGTGTCTATTGTCTTGCTTTTGTTTTGGTGTCATCCCGGTTTGATGGTTGATGTGTTGGTTGCCGAGGGTGGTCTCCTCGATTTTGTGGTGTTCATTTTTCTTCATTTTTGGTTGGGTTATCCTAATTTCTTATGTGTCTTTTTGGCTTTTTGGGAGTGGCTTCCCTGTTCATTTAGGGCTAGTTTTTGCTTGGTATTGCTAGGGATGTTTTTGTTTGGATCGTGAGCATTTCAGCATCAGTGTTATTGCTTCTGTTGCATCTGCTGGAGGGCTTGCCACTGGTTATATCTGGGCTTTGTTTGTGGCTTGTGGTTTGGAATGTGGTCTTGGTTTGTGGTTGTGGCTGTGGTTTTTGTGTGGGTGCTCTGTAGTTCTCTCAGTAGTTCAATAGGGGTTGCTTTTGTATCTGGGCCTGGGTGTAACCTCTCTTACCATTAATATATTATCTCTTTTGCGGATCAAAAAAAATAAAATTAAAAACTTGAAAACAACTTTGGAACCAATCTTCTATAAATTATTAGGTCACCTACCTCCTCCTGCAAAAAAAAAAAGGTGTCTCTTCCTTAATTTTATTTATTTATTTTTAAGGTTTCCATAGGTTTGTTTGAGATCAAATGACAGCATTGTTAAATTAAGAGAATTTTTTAAATGATTAATCTATTAAGTTGGACCTTGTATGATAGATCTTGTATCATGCAAGGTCTCGACTAGTGAATATAAATATAAACTCACAAAAAATTAGTCACTTGGTTCCAATTTTTATTTTAAAATACAATGAAAATTTAGAAGATGGGGTTATCAAAACAATTGAATGAGCTCCATATATACAATAATACCATTGAGCTGGAAGTGTCGGTAGGCTTGTTTATTTGTGAAGTTCATGTGTTGTTATGAGACGTGATGGCTTTCAAAAATGGTCCTCATGAAAGAACAAAAGCAGAAGGAAAAAAAAAAAAAAAAAATCTCTTTTTTGTTTTATTTTTTCTTTGGTTTCCCAAGGTGTCCTCAGGTTTCGCCTAAGACTAATCCTACAAGGTACTATCGGGTGCCTGAAGCGGGACCTCTCCCTAAAAAAATTTGCTACATTCACAAGGAGCTCGAATCCAAAGTCCTCTTACTTAAGCGATCAAAGCCTTTTCCACTCAAGTCAATCTTCATTGGTGTAAAAAATGCAAAAAAAGTTCTCTTTGACCATAGTGAAGGAAATACAAAAGAAATCGTGATTCCCAAACACGAATGATCGTAGACAATAAAAGAGACGTTATGAACAAGACATCAATCATTTCAACTTTCTTCGTTTTGGTGTAAACATGATGAGAGTACAAGCTTTTCAATTATTTTATGAATCAAGGTAGTCCATGTCTAATGTCTTGTACGAGGGCATATTTCTCTTGCCCCAATGGTAAGAGAGTTGAAAATGAGGAAAGAGAACAAGACCTGAGTTTGTCCCTGGTGGTGTATGCGCCTTTGCACCGAAGCATGCCTTCTAAAGTTGCTACAATTGCATGCTCTTCCTCTTCTACCTAGGGATAATGTTTTGAATTCATGAGACAACTCAAATTTCATTGTCTCTAGTCTTGAATAATTGAAGGCATTTGTCTAGGCTTTGTGCCAATTTATGGCGCCTATTATGCAGTAGACGAGGGTGAGCATTTTTATATAAATAAAAAATAAAAATGAAAACCCAAAAAAGCCTTATGGGTAGATCAAATCGGAAGTGATTTGGTGCATTTGGTCACTTTAAATGCACCGTAAAGTTATCGTACGATGAGCGACACGTGGAGAGAGTTGAGATTGGAAGGCTGAAATTGGAGACAACCATTTCATATCCAACCAATCTTAGTCCTCCAATATCAACTCTCTTCACGTGTCGCTTATCGCACAGTAATTTTATAATGCATTTAAAGTGACTAAATGCACCAAATCCAAATCCAAATCCAGATCAGAAGGTGCTAGCACCTATGCCTCAAGAAGCAAAAGGTGTTGATTTCAACTCTCATACTTCAAAGGGGCCAATCACCCATTATAGTTTTTCTAAGTATTTGTGCACTCGAGTAGATGATGACCCTACTCGAGACTAGGGATTAATTGAACCAAAGGTCCAGATATCTCCCGGAGCTATAATAAATAGCAATAATAATGATGATGATTCACATTTTAGTCTAAAATTGCTCTGCCGCTGCCTCTAATTGTACATCATGCAGCAAGCACACCTACTTCTAAAAAGACTAATAAAGTTCTAAGACATTCATGGTCATTAAAGACCAAAACTGTACAGTGAGCTCAACCTTCAATTCCCCTACTTCGGTTACAAGAAATGCATCAAGCAACTAGACCTAACTATGATAATTATATCTTCCTAACCCTGCATGAATATTCTAGGCCCACAACAAGCTGTTTCCAAAAAAAACCTAAAAACCTGAACAATGATATAGATCCTCCTTGAAATTTAAAGTAGCTATGCAAGGAAAAGAGGAGCAGGGGAGCCGATCTAAGACTTTTTTTTTTTTTTTCCCTCAATAGTTGCACATAAGAATTTATTGACAAATTAAATCTTATCTTCATATAATCTAAAAAAGCAGATGATTTTTCCTTTTTCTTTTTCCTTTTTTTGTTTTTTGTTTTTTTCTTGGGAACAGTAGATCTAGGATCTCAGTGATCAAAACATTTATCTCACTGGGTTATCTTTCCTTTGATATGTGATATTAAAATCTTTCTTGATAGGTTACCTATGTGGGTTGTCTGTAAGAATCCGAGGTTGGCTAACAAAACAGCCCACTCTCTTGCCTTATGAACCATTTTTTGTAACTGCTTTGTTTCCATCCCAATCACTTCTCTTCTGAAGGCTGCTTTTCTGGCGAATAATGCCGAAGGGGATGGAACATATGATGTTTCAATTTCTTAATTTATCTAATAATTTGCTTATCAAATATAAAAAAAATCTAGGGTCTCATGTAACATACTTATCCAAAAAATTCAAAAAAAAAAAAAATCAAAATCAAAAATTTGAGTGGACGTGCCCACAGTGGCACCAGTCACACCATGATGGAAAAGGGTATGTAGCTAGGTTCTAAAATGTTTTCAAGACACCCTAGAAGCAAATGACCAAAAATAAAGGTTGTACCAATTAATGTTATGTGATATATTCTTCAAATTTTGTAGTCATCCCAAGAGCCAAAAATAAAGGTTGTAGCAATTATTGTTCTTGTCAATTTCCTATCGTTGCCATGTCGTTATCCAAAATCTTAATTGCCTTCATAAATCGACCCCAGATATTCCTGAAAAGTTCTGAACTTCTGATTAGTGTTTTTTTTTTTTTTTTAAATTTTCGAATTAACATTTTTTTGATTAATTAAAATAAATAGACATGGAATAAGCTAATGAACTTAATTCATTTACCAAAAGAAAATCTTGAGGTACTAAAACCCTTTTCTTGTGGCCCCTTCATGGATGATGAAACTCGTGTAAAAGGTAGTGCACTACTCTTACAATTTACACAAAAGCAATAATACATCTCCCACACAAGCAGGAATGTTGACTGCATATGCTTATACACAAAATTATTATATTTTATGAGTACCCCCATTCTATTCAAGGTTGCAGTACAATTTTGCAATGACAACCATTATGATATGTAGACATGTTCGATACATGAGTGTCACATTTTTTTTTTTTCTAATTTCTGTAGGAGCATCCCATTATAAATTGTGGCCTAAAACTAAAATTGTAGATGAGATCTTTTCAAACGAGGCTTAAGGCCAAAATTTTAAATTGGGCATTTTATACAAAGAATTTTTTATAAACAATCAAGCTGTAGGAACTGGGGTCTAAAGCGATTGCCTCAATTATTATCATATTGACCTGACCGTGAATGTTCGAATAATTTATCATTTCTTTTGAAATAATATATCATCAGGTCATGTAAGCATTTTCCTTCCTCTTTCCTTTTTTTTTTTTTTTTTTTTTTTAGAGGGAGACATTGCTTTTTAGAGAGCAAGTTAAAGGAGTAACACATCTCACTTCACCCATGTTGCATTAGCAAATAACGAAATGTCATATAAGCATTTATCTTTTTTCTTTTTTTCTTTTTTGGGAAGGGATGAATTACTTCTTTTGATGGCAATTTAAAGATGTAGCACAATCTCACTTCACATATAGTACATTCCTATTCAAAGGGAGCAAAACCACCCCACTTTGAATAGCCTTGGAATTTATCAACAATTATACTGTTGGGGTAAAACTTAGAATGGGGCCAAATTGGAGTTATCAAGGCATTCATTTTGATCTGACATGCCTAGGCAATATCAATTTCACCTTTCCATTTTTCCATCATGGTAACTTTTTCTTGGAATTTGCTTCTGGACAAATCCCTAAATGAAGTTTGGTAAAAGAGCCTTTGCTCATCAACTACTTTCCCATGGACTGGTTTATGGGCAAGGGATTGAGTCAACTTTTCTTGCTCCAACAATATTGACTTCATTATCGTCTTTACAAGAATTTTTAGATTGCTATTTTTTTTTCCTAATTACAATGGAGTGATTTGAAGCTGTTGTGTTTGGGTGAAGAAATTAAACCCAAAAAAAATAAAAATAAAAATAATTGTTTTTTTAAACAAGGAATTCTATGGTTTATGGGCAAAGCGATTGAGTCGACTTCTCTTGCTCCAACAACATTGACTTCATTATCATCTTTACAAGCATTTTTAGATTGCCATTTTTTTTTTTTCTAATTACAATGGAGTGATTTGAACATGTTGTGTTTGGGTGAAGAAATTGACCCCCCAAAAAAAAAAAAAAAAATTCATGGATTTTTCAAACAAGGAATTCCATGGTTTATGGGCAAAGCAATTGAGTTGACTTCTCTTGCTCTAACAACATTGACTTTATTATAGTCTTTACAAGCATTTTTAGATTGCCATTTTTTTTCCTAATTACAATGGAGTGATTTGAACTTGTTGTGTTTGGCTGAAGAAATTGACCCCCCAAAACAAAAACAAAAAAAAAAAAAAAATCATGGATTTTTTAAACAAGGAATTCCATGGTTTATGGGCAAAGTGATTGAGTCGACTTCTCTTGCTCCAACAACATTGACTTCATTATCGTCTTTACAAGAATTGTTAGATTGCCATTTTTTTTTCTTAATTACAATGGAGTGATTTGAACCTGTTGTGTTTGGGTGAAGAAATTGATCCCAAAAAAAAAAAAAAATTCATGGATTTTTTAAACAAGGAATTCCCTGGTTTACAGGCAAAGCGATTGAGTCGACTTCTCTTGCTCCAACAACATTGACTTCATTATCGTCTTTACAAGCATTTTTAGATTCCCATTTTTTTTTTTTCCTAATTACAATGGAGTGATTTGAACCTGTTGTGTTTGGGTGAAGAAATTGACCCCCCCAAAAAAAAAAAAAAAATCATGGATTTTTTAAACAAGGAATTCCATGGTTTATGGGCAAAGCGATTGACTCGACTTCTCTTGCTCCAACAACATTACTTCATTATCGTCTTTACAAGCACTTTTAGATTGCCATTTTTTTTTCCTAATTACAATGGAGTGATTTGAACCTGTTGTGTTTGGGTGAAGAAATTGACCCCGAAAAAAAAAAAAAAATTCATGGATTTTTTAAACAAGGAATTCAATGGTTTATGGGCAAAGTGATTGAGTCGACTTCTCTTGCTCCAACAACATTGACTTCATTATTGTCTTTATAAGCATTTTTAGATTGCCATTTTTCTTCCTAATTATAATGGAGTGATTTAAACCTATTGTGTTTGGGTGAAGAAATTGACCCCAAAAAAAAATAAAAAATCATGGATTTTTTAAACAAGGAAATTTATGATTATCAAAATTGTAAAGTTCATTGTTTACTAAACTGTTTGAAAGTGTTAATTTCTAAATGGAATTTGCAATTTCTTTATTTAAAAGTTGACACTTAGAAAACTCTATGTAGGTAATGGAATTTTTAGATAGAATTTGACCCCCCCAAATTCTGAGTTCAATTTTCACTACAATTTTGAAAATTCAGGCTTCAATTAGCTGAAGACAAAATTGGGTTATAAGAATTTGAGAAATTCTATTTTAAAGGTAAGCTCTGCCTAAAAATTTCCCACCCAAATACATTCTAAAGTTGAAAAATTAAACCACCTGCATCTCATCCCATCCGACTGAGCACCATCAAGCCACAAGGGACTATGGTAGAATGCCATGTTGTGGAAGAAAGAGTGAGTGACAATGTTGTGGGGTCAGGTTGGATTGCTACCATTTTGATATATTGGACCATGAACATAGGATTAGTTATTGCACTCCTAAATAAATAAAAAAGGGCAATGGTCTCTTGGTTTTGGAGAAATACTGGACCATTTCTGATCAAATTAAGTAGGGACCCTGCCACCCTGGTTATTAAATAGTGCTGTAGAGAAAGGGCTATGCATTGATTGGATGCTTGTGAAGGACTCTGGTAATAGTAATCAAACTGCCCCATGAAATATTTAACTCATTTCAACTGCCATGCAGTGTCTTCATTTCAACAACCTTTATTTAAAGAAGAAGAAAAATCAGTTGCATGGTGTGGGAAAGTTCCTAAAGGCTTTGTCTGGATCTGATAAAGGAAGAAGGTAAAAAAATAAAATAAAAAAAAGGCTGAAATTTCCTTTTAAATGAATTCTCTTCTATCTAAACCATTTTATATTTTATATATATATATATTTTTTCAGGGGAAAAATTTTATACTTCACTTGGTGAAGCTAGTTTCTATATATACCGATAATAGCGTTACTTCGTTTGATAACAGATGCAACCAACTTTTACCCTTAACCCCCTAATATCAATAAATAGTTGTTAATATTTTTTCATTGCACATGATTGAACCGTCTTAGGCTGTTTTATTCCCCAGGAAAAAAGGGGGAAGAAGATTGATCTCTTAAATAAAAAATTGAACCGTTTAGTTCATTGCACATGATGGGTCACACCCGAGGCCCACATCTAGTACATAGAGGACTTAAAGCCCATTAAGACAGCCCAATCCACAGACCAAGAGGGTATCCAACTTTGCCCATTTGAATCCATCTACATATGAACCACCAAACGATAGCGGCCCAAGAATTATAGGATTGAAGTCAACGGCTGAAATCTGTGAAATAATATAGCACGGTAGCTTGCGATGTAGAGGAACCTAATCTTCCGTCCCTTCCACTTGGCGTCAAGTCCCCAAAAATGGCCACCTAACATTTCCTCAGAGAGAGAGAGAGAGAGAGAGTTTGGTTTGCCTTTCTCGTCCACCGAACACTCGTCGAGATCGACAGGACTCGTGGGTAAGATCGCATTACGAATTCGTATTGCAATTCACTATACATGCACATGGAATTGTATAAATCCTGTTCTCATATCTGCTGCTGATTTTGCCCTAGATTTTTGGGGGTTTGGCTTCTTGTTTTTCAGTCTCTATAAATGCTTCTTCTTATATGATATATTTGGTGTTAATGTGGAATGGTAGGGACTTGTATGCTATAAAATATATGGGATTTTGCGCCAAATGTTTTGGGTACTGCTTCCAGTTGCCCAGAGGTTTTGCGTGCTGTTTCTTCTTTTTTAGTGTTTTTTGGAAGTGCTTTAATTGGTTTTGAGTGCAAGATGATATCAAATTTTGCTTTCGAAAGTAAAAGAAGTAATTCTAAAATGTTAACCAAAAAGGTTTGCCAAGGCAGGGGCATGGGTAATTGAATAGCCAAAATTCATGCCAGAATGAATAGACAAAAGTGAAGAAGAGTATTCCCGAAGGATGATTTAGGAAGAAAAATTTAGGTACTTGGCTCTTTGCTCCTCACAGTGGAGGAGCAACTCTTCCTCCCAGCCACTCATATTACGCCACGTATAATAGTTAATTTTAAAAAATATGGATATGTGGATATAGATATAGATATGCGGACACGTGAATACAAATATATAGACATATAATCATATTCATTTGGACACATAAACGTATGTATATGGACACATAGATGCATGTCTATAATAACATAACATAGGGATACATATACATAATCAATTCTCATATGTTTGTTACACACATGGACATAATATAGGTGGGAGGGAGGAGCTGTTGCTCCTCCACTATGAGGAGCCAAGTATTATCCTACAAAATATATATATATATATAGATAGATACATGGATACGAATATATAGGCATGCATTCATATTCACGTCTATAATGACATAAATATTGGGATGCATGCATACGATCAATTCTCATTTGTCTTTTATTTTTTTACTCCATATTTTTTTTGGACACATGGCAAAAGTTTAATGAAAGCATGGTGCGGAGCTAGAAAATTAATCTTGGAGGGTTAAGAGTTAAGACATTCACTCACTTAAAAAGTGGTTTTGTCCCTATTGTTCAAGGTGCAAGTGTAATTTACCCTAAAAAAATTAGTGCTAAAAGTTAGATAACAAAAAGGGTTTTGACTTTTGTTTTTTGGTGTAATAGTCAGATTTTTAAAAGGGTCAAATTTATGGGAGCAAAATAAAATTTTGAGAGTCAAATTCGCAATTATCAAAGGTAATTTAAGGCATTAAATATGTTTAATGGCATCATGTGATGCTCAAATCATTTATTATCCTCAAATTTCCCAATGTCAAATAGGCAGATGGTGTTAGAGTGTTACAAATTAATAGTTTAGGGGGGTTATTTCTTCATTTATCATAATATAAACTTAATAGTTTCCTGTTTGTTTGGAAGTCTGATTCTATAATAGTACTTAATGGGTTGCAGTAGTCATATGCTCTTTGAAATATTATTGGCAGGGATTGTTCAGTAAGATTGGTTTGATTCAACTGTCGAAAACCTTGTTTAAACTACTTGGGGTCTGCTAGGCCAATTCCTTTTTGCCATGCAACTATATATGCCTACATCTTTGATGTGTCCTACATCAATCTTGTGCTAAATTATTCTGCTAGGACCAATTCTTTTTTGCCATGCAGCTATTAACTCCTATCTGTTCACTAATCCATCTCAACATGCCCATTTCAAAACAAAATTGATAGTTTTTGAGCTGAAGCTAGAGACTTGAAGGAGGAAGGTGTGACAATTCTCTGCATAGAGGGATATCAATGGCGTTTATGAGGGGAGAGCCGCTGGTGGCGAAGTTGGTAGTCCTGGCAAGGTTCATGGTTCTTCCGGGAGCGATGGCTGCTGCTGTGATCTACTCTCCTCCAGATTATTCTTCCAAGAAAGATGAATCCAAGTAGAAGATCCCCTTTTCGATTCCCCATGGATATCTGGCCTGGTGATGCTGTGCATGCTTGCAAATGTCCTCCCACTTGGAAAAATTTAGAATGTAATAATCTCCATGGACCAATTGTTGCTGGATCTTGTATGTAGGAACACATAGAATTAAATATATGTCTGTGTTTTCCTCTGGACCAAAAAAAAGCTCATTTCAGCTGTGTCATTTTTTGAAAACCCCTTTTCTTCACCGCCTAGTTTCCCGAAATTCGATTGGCATTCATCGATCAGCTCAACAGAGTTTTCTTTATCCATCCTACTCTAATTCTACGAGCAATGTCGTATGCAAGCTCCCCTTATGGTTGTGGATGATGGATCCTAGATGACAAATATGATTGCTTTGGGTGAATAAGAGTAAAGTTTCATAAATGGAAAGAATGAAAGGATGAGTTGAGTAGTCTCTATGTACTGAGGAAAATGAAGTTGAGAGAATGCTTGTAACATTGTTGAATGATTTTGGAAGGTGAGGCTCTTGTGGGTCTAGTGATATTGATTTTTTTCTAGTGGTTCCTCAACGGAATCTCTCCTAGGAAACATTGGTGTGAGAGCATTGGTTATGTCTCATTGTATGGCTTCAATTCCTATCATATAACACAGTAAATGGTGCCCCTCATATGTTTTCTCTGGGCGGTGGTCCACACAGCCTCTTGTAGGCACATTTTTTTTCTTTTCTTGTTTTCCAAGGCTATGTTTGTTCTCCCATGGAAATCATTAATTTCCTGGCAAAAATTCCTATGAATTAAGGAAAAAGTCGTAGGGCCAACTCTTCTGGCCAAGAATCGGCCCAATGGGCAGTGCGTTATAACCGTTTTGGTCCGATTCTAATCTCAGATTTATCTTGTTCTATCTTTTTTTGAGGAGGTTGAAATTGGAGATGGGGCAATTTTAATATCTTAATATATCTCTTTCACTTGCTTATAAAAAAAAAAAAAAAAAAAAAAAGACATATTTAACTAATGGAACAATGAGGTAGGAACATATCAAACAGCTTAGATTATGTATTTCCATTAAAAATAGGCTGGCCTTATTGCCAGAGTCATAAACTATTCTTCCACGGTAATTTATTACACATGGACCAAATTGCCCTTTTTGGTTAAAGGAGGAGAAGTGATCGAGAGAAAGGCCTCAAAGGAAAGTAGACCGACAGAGGTGTGAAAGGAAATTGGTGTTGACTCAGGTAAATATCTAAAATATGCAATTCTTAATCCTTTTCATGTGATTAAAGGTGGGGAGGTGTGTTTTGTTGAGTTATATACCGTATGTACTTGATATACTGCTTTAATTTGGTTGTTTTATGCCCTGTGTGCAATCAAATGGGTTGAGCTCAAATGCCCGTCAGGCCATCTATCATGGTAGATTCATGCAAGAAATGGGTGGCATGATAGGCACTACCTATTTACACAAGGGACTGTTGAGAAGTCTCACATCCCACATCATTTAATATACATGTTTGGATTCTTTACCTAAAAAATTTAAACTTTTGGGGTTAAGTAATGTTCTAACGAAATCGGTCATGACATTGACTCCAATTTCGGTTCAAATTGGTCTTCTCTCTACGGGGTCCAATCTTGTTGAGCGTGATGGGCAATACCTATCATTGCCGAATATTTAGACAACAAGATTTATATGAAAAGGATGACAAAACAAAAGAAAATAAAAATGTCTATCCCACACACGATTTTCTTTTCGTTTCCGCCCCACTTTCTCACCACCCAAATAGAGTAATACTGTCCAATTGCTCACCTCCTCCTCTCACCAGTCTCCTTTCAAACCCGCATCTATTTCAGGAAACCCTCAAATATCCCTTCTCTCCCTCTATCTCATTTTCTCTCTGCTAGCGTGCCGCCATGGCTAATGTGCCGAACCCTTTTCACCTCCCCATTCCTCTTCTCTCTCCTCTCTCTTAACATTTTTTTCCCTCTCTTTTCATTGGTTTACTTTACTTTCTGTGATCTTTTCTCTCTCCAGTCTTTTAACCAAAAAGGACAATTTGGGTCATTTATAAAAAATGTCGTGGAAGCATAGTTTTTGGCTCTCTCAATAACACCGGCCTAAAAATAAATAAATAAATAAAAGTATATTCAAGTAGGCCCTTTGTTAGTAGAACATTGTTCATGGAAATTTAAACTTACCAAATTGCCATATTGTTGTTGCATCAACCTTACCATACTCAATTATTTCAAGATTTATTTATTTATTTATTTTATTTTTTGGGGGTGGCGCTAATTCTTTTGTCTTATTTGCTAGTTGCCACTTACCACCATAGACCATCACCCCATTACCAAACGAGAATGGCCCAATAATCACTGGATCGGAATCAACCGTTGAAATCGTAGAATCAATTTAGTACGATAGCTTGCAATGTAGCAGAACCCAATCCACTGTCCCTTCCACTTGGAATCGTCCCAGACTGGGTCACCGAAAATATATCTCCCGACACTTCTTCTCAGAAAGAGATTTCTCGAGATAGGGTTTCATTTCTCTTCAATTCAACACTCATTGGAGATCGATTCGACGACTAGGTAAGATCGCATTGAAAATTCGTGTTGGGAATTTAATATATACGCATTGAATTGTATGGATCTGTTCTTATCTGCTTCTGATTTTGCCATAGATTTTCTGTCGCTATCTGTTTTTTCTTCTTTGTTTTTGAGTTTCTTATTTAATATCTGGCGTTTGTGGATTTAGAGGGACCTGTCTAGTGTAAATTTATGGGTTTTACTGTTTTAGTGGGGATTCAATGTGATTAAAGCTGTGTGTGTGTGTTTTTTTTTTTTTGTGAATAGTTTTGCATCAATTGTTTGGGAACTGGTTGGGTGGTTGTAGTTGCGGAGAGGTTTATGCGCTGTTTGGTTGGCGTTTTTGGAAGTTTTTTTTTTATTGGTTTTGAGAGAAGATTATAGTAATTGTTGCTTTTGAAAGCAAGAAAAGTATTTCCAGTATGCTAACCAAAAGGTTGGCCATAACCGGAGAATGGGTGCCATTGATTAACAAAAAATTCATTCCAGTTTACTGATAATATTAAAGAAAAATATTTCCAAAATATGATTTAGGAAAAAAATAAGGTGAACTACACGAAATCCCCCAAACTATTGGTCATTTTCACAAAGCCTTGAACTTCAAAATCAACAAATTACGACCTGAGTTTTTTGTTTCTTTTTTTTGATGAAGTAAAATGTGTATTAATAACAAAACGCTAGGCCCAAGTACTTGAGACATATACAAGAACAAAGCATCAAAGCAACAAAAAGAAGATCCCTTTATATCTTTAGGGAATCTAAGAAAAGAACAAAAGAAGGTTTACTAATCTTGGGATAGCTAGAGTACCACAAAAAAAGGGCCTTAGAAGGGATTGAGGCAATCCAAACAATCTTGACCGGGAGAAAACCATTACCAAGAGGCCTTAAGGAATTGTAGAAAGATTTTACGGAGAATAATCCTTTAGAGTCCCTACGCCACACAAAGGAATCATTCCCACCCATTAAACACCTGAGCTGTTAAATTGTGACACTTTGCCCCCTGTCTATTTCTGTGGTTTTCACATGGTCTATTTCTGTCAAATTTAATCTCTAATCCAATTATAAAAATGTAATTTAGGCATTCCATATGTTTAATGGCATCTTGTGATGCTCACAAGATCTATTTTCCTCTGATGGCAAATAGGCAAATGGGGGCAAACTGTTACAATGTAATAGTGGAGGGGGTTATTTCTTTAGTTTTGAAGTTTAGGGAGGTTTTCTATAATTTACCCCAGACAACCTCCATTCCCCACCCCCAAAAAAGAAAAAAAGAAAAAAAATCATTTACTATAATAAATAGTTAATAGTTTCCTATTTGTTTTGAAGCACATTTCTATAATAGGACTTGATGGATTGCAGTAGTCATATGCTCCTTGAAATATTATTGGCAGGGTAGTTAATAAGATTGGTTTAGGTTCACAGTGTAAAGTCTTGTTCAAAATTGCTTGGGGTCTGCTTCAGCCAATTATTTTTCACCATGTAACTATATATGTCTACATCTTTGATGCATCTACATCAATCTTGTGCTAAATTATTTACTGTCCAGTCTTTCCTTACCCCCTTGACCCACATTTTTTTTTGGATCCTCTTGTTCTTGTCCCATTTACCTCTTATCTGTGTGGACTGGTCCATCTCAACATACTTATTTCAGCTGCATCATTTTTCAAATATATCTTTTCCTCACTACCTATTTTCCCAGAATTTGATGGGTATTTATCAATCAGCTCAACAGAGCTTTTCTTTCTTTAATTCATCCTACTTAAATTCTATAAGCAACATTCCTTTCAATCTCCCCTTACTTATGGTTGTGGATGATGGATCCTAGATGACAAATATGATTGCTTGAATAAGATTAAAGAGCCATAAAATAGAAAGAATGAAAAGATGGGTTGATTAATCTCTATGTTTCAAAGAAAATGAATTTGAGACAATGCTTGTAAAATTTTTTGAATTTGGAAGGCGAGGCTGTTGCTGGAGTAGTGATATTGATTGAATTTCCAGTGGTTCCTCGGTGGATACCCTACTAGACCTATGGCATGAGAGCTTTCTCTGTCGCATTGTATCGCTTCAAGTTCTATGAACATATACAGTGAATGGTGCCTGCTCATATCTTTTCTTTTTTTCTTTTTCTTTTTTTTTTTTTTGGGGGGGGGGGGATGTGGGGGTTTGGGGGAGCTTTAAGAAGAAAAACATGTACTAAAAAGAAATAATAGACCACTATAAAGTTAAAGAATTAATAAAATTGAATATGTTACAAATTTACAATGCTTGTTTACTTATCAGAAAATATTGTAAAGTAAAAACTAAAAAATAAGAAATAAAAATCCATTTTGGTCTACTAGCATTGGAGTGATGGAGCCATGGAGCCATGGAGGTGATGTTGGTGGTTGGTCCTTCACTTTATTTTATTATTTTAAATGGAAATTATAAAGTATATCATCAGGTGGACAGTTCATCAGTTGATGCACTAGGGGCCTTTGATGTCATCAATAACAGCATGGGGCAGTTTCATGACTCAGACTTACATAAATGATATGTAATCTATATTTTATGTTACATGCTAGTCTTTTGATCTTTAGAAAGCGAAAGTATCACTTGGCTATGATGCAAAAGATTAAAATAATAACAAAATAAATAAAATTCTTTTATTTTAAAATTTTCTTTTCTGGTGCAAGAATATCAGAACATTACATAGCACATAGTCCATACCCCACTCCATGAGCTGGCTTGAACCTCCAACCTCATGTTTCTGAAGTTTTTAAGACAACCTCTCCATACCAACCCAGATACAGCTCGTTGTAGATTCATGTTAATGAAAGCATAGAAAAAAAAATATTAGATTCATTTTCTTTACTTGTAAAGTTTCCACTCTTACCTAATTTATTATGAAGTAGACTCTTTATTTTATGTGATATGCTCTCCATATTAGGGTTATCAGGAGGTGCTAAGCCTTTGTTTGTATTACTATAGATGGTCAAGCATGATATAGAGGGTCTTCAGATTCTTCTATGATATGGATTTTATTGTATGTTTGGATGCTGCATGAACTCTATGTGATGTATAATTGCTAGAAGAAGTGTCAGAGGACACTCTTCCCTACCATAAACAATTGCTTAATAGCATTGGAAGAGTTCCTCTAGTCCAAACCTTGAGAAGTAATCAGAGATTCAGAATCCAGAAAGGCCTGCAATACCAACTAAGTTTAATCTTCCAGTTGTTGTAGATAATGAGCCCTTAGGTGCAAGACAATTAGGTGATTCCCTTCCTTACTATGTACCTACCATTCTTTCAGGTTTGTTTCAAGGAATGGGTGCTGTTAACAGTTATGCTTAGAAAGAGAACTACTATAAAACTCTTCATGGCCTGGTATACTTAAGACGGTACCCTTCTGTTAAGCAGACTCTTTCCACGTTCACCATGTGGAATTTTGCTTCGAATGCCATTGCTGGAACCGGTGGACCGAAGAATGACTATTTAAAGCCAAGCCAAGCTCCTTCAGAGTGCTCAGATGATGAAACATTGTCAAACACCAGCAGAGAGGAAGGACTGGAATGCCCGATCTGCTGGGAATCCTTCAACATTGTCGAGAATGTGCCCTATGTTTTATGGTGTGGCCACACCCTCTGTAAGAATTGTGTCCTAGGGCTGCAATGGGCTGTTGTAAAATTCCCCACATTACCAATCCAGCTTCCATTCTTCGTTTCTTGCCCATGGTGCAATCTTTTATCCTTTCGGCTGGTTTACAAGGGGAATCTCAAGTTCCCTCGTAAGAACTTTTTCCTCCTCTGGATGGTTGAGAGCATGAATGGTGATAGGTCGAAATCACATTCTTCCTCCTGTGTGGATCATCAACCAGTGTTTCCTTCAACCAAAAATTTATCCATGGGAAATCAAGTTAGCCTCATAAACCACAGGCGATCCACATGTATTCGTCCTTCGGAACATATAGAGTCCAACCGTGATGAAGGTCGCCATGTTAGGAGATACCTCAATGCAGAAAGATTCCACTTATCTCTTCGCAAGTCCTTGGTTTTCTTTGTTCACTTGACAGCTAAGTTCCCATTGGTAATCATTTTTCTCCTGATCGTTTTGTATGCAATTCCTGCCAGTGCTGCCATCTTAGCCCTGTACATTCTGATTACAGTTTTATTCGCTCTCCCTTCTTTTCTCATATTGTACTTCGCATACCCCAGTTTGGATTGGTTGGTTAGAGAAATTATCACTTGATTTGCCATTGGTTTATGGTCCTTATTTCATAAATCCGGTAGCATGATGCTGCTTCCCATCTTAATCCACCAGTGGTGCAATTTGTCGATTTTACCTACTTTGAAGCTGACGCAGTTTCCCTTGTTTCTAAACACTGAACATGGTCCTTTAATTGAATCTTTCCATGTTCAGAAAGCACAAGGCTACTGTGATGTAATGGCTGTTTTGATGGTTCAGGAATGGCTTCTGCATATTGATTCAGAGATTTCGGGCAGCAATAGTATGATCCTGTAATTAAATGTCTGTTTTGGCCAGTTAATGGTATGTTGATTTTGTGTGGTAGCAGAGTTCTTGCAAGAAGACTGTTGAATAGTGATTATGGTGGTTGTATTTTATAGAACAGAGTTTTTTTTTTCTTTCTTAGTTTTTTTCAAGTCCTTTGTGGAGAAAACAGTCTTTGTTTTGTGTGGGGAATTATATGGTCCCATCCTTCCTTTGTTATTGTGTTTATGTCCTGCTGTCACCTGAATCTGTAAATTGGATGTATCAATCACCTCATAGGCTTGATATGGGAGCAAAGCAATGAGGCTGTCAACATATTCAATGATCACTTGACTTTTATGGTGCAAGAGGACTAGGGCCTAATAGTTTAAACTGATCACAGGTTATCCTTTTGCACTGCCCAATCTGTATGGAGGATTTCATGGCAATCATTTTAGGCAATTTTAAATTTTTGCCGCTTAACTATAGAGGTCTTATTTTCAGCCTTAACACTGGAGGGAACGAAACAAAAGTCTATTGTTACCTTGCATGAAATTGATTTCTTATAGTTGGAACTTGGAAGTGATTTTTTTTTTTTGGCACCAAATCTCCCTTAAATGCTCTATGCCTCTATTCAGTCACGGCAAGGACTTTTAAATATATATATTGAAACTGGCAGTAAAAAATAAAATAAAATAAAATAAAACCCAAGAAAATTAGGAAGTTTTTAATTAATTATTTTTATTTTTGCATCTGGAGGGTTTTTTTGGAATTAAGGCAAGAGCCAACCTGTTAAAGTAGTGTTTAACCTCAACTGGCGATTGATCTCAAAGCCAATGGTAATAAGCTGTAATAAACTTTTCCCAAATACGAGGGGAAAAAAAAATCTGTTTCCCATGGAAAGGTTATTAAAAAAAAAAAAAATTATGTAGAGCTAAAAAATTATGAAAATTGTGTATAGCAAAAAAATAAAAAAATAAAAAAAGGAAAACTTTAAGGGGTGATTTGCTTGATGAGTTGGGGGGGCCAAAGAAGGCTAAAACCAATATTCAAGAAGGCCCAACCAGGGTATGGGGCTCATAATGGGACATCTGCTTCCCGTTAAAAGACGAGCTTTGTTTGCTGATTAAGACGGTCTTTTTTCATTTGGATTAAGCATATTTGGCCCTTTTATCCCTCACATGAAAAAGAAAAGGGAACGGCTATTGCAACCCCCCATTCTTATCACCTCACCCCACATCTTATAGGGTTTTATGGTTTTACACAAAATATAAAAGGTTTTTATGAAAATCAGCCGTGATGTCCACTAGAAAACATCATTTTGAACAACTTTGTAAAAGAAAGTTTTTCCTAAATCTATCATTTAAGTATACTTTTTAACCATTTGTAGCCTTTATTTCATTTTTTGCCAAAAAGTCTACCTAAACGATAGATTTTGGAAAAACTTTCTTCTGCAAAGTTGTTCAAAATGATGTTTTCTAGTGAACTACATAACCGGTTTTTGCAAAAACGTTTTATATTTTTCATAAAATCTTAAAAACTAAAAGGAAAGGGGTGGGTTTATAAGAATGGGGGGTTGCAATAGCCATTCCCAAAAGAAAATCAAATGGACACATTTCAGGGAGTGATCTTATACTATGGAAAATGAAATTTACTTTTATTAAGGTAGAGGGTCACTTTATATACTTTATCACTGCTGCCTAATTAGATTATGTCTCCATAGAAAATTTGAGAAAAGTGATGTGGGGGTGGGAGTAAAGTTCCTATGGTCAGCAATTGATTGCACTTGATTAAGAGAGAATTAGCTCTTGTGTTGCACAGAGAGAGAGAGAGAGAGAGAGAGAGAGTTCAAGGTTCCCATGATGGATTCTGTCCTTTTTCTTTTTTTTTTTCTTTTTTTTTTTTTTTTTTGAAATATTGGGATTAGATTATATTTTGCTTTCTTTTTGGGCCGCAATGTAATGCTAAATCAGGAAAAATCCCTTTTCAGGAAGCCTTGGTTCCATGTCTTTTTGGGACCATTTTCTTTTTCCTCCTTTCCCCTTAAAAACCGTAGCTGCACATGGAAAAAAGTGGCACCGCAAAAAAAAAAATTAAATCCAGTAAACCTTCAATTAAATCTTTTATAGAGAATTAAACGTGGAGTAAATACGAAACCTTTAACTAAATCTTGAGAAGAATAAACACCCAAACAATTTACAGTTAATAAACCTTCAATTAAATTTTTAAGAAGAATACTTGTACTCCCAAGTCCAGCCACCAATTTGAATTTTGCCGATTGATTACATGTTTAAATAGATCGTGACCTTACTTGACACCAGAGAATAATCAAGTCAAAGATCCAAACATCTTAGGGCGTTAGCCAGAAACGAAAGAAAAATACTGAAACCACTGGCAGTGAATAAATCCAGTAATTTTGACTAGAAGACAGGTGTTGACATGAATAAGTGGCAACACAAAAATGAATGAATTTAAGGGTAACACAAGTTGGGAACAATATAGGAGAATACCCACCCTTAGCTCGACTCAGTAACATCATAATTTGACTGGAGCCTCCCTTCTGACGAACCAAGATCATCAATCTCCTTTAGGGCTGATTCCCTCTAACCCAAAGCCTATGCCCTTAGATTGTGTTTGGTTTGACAGAATGGAATGGAGAACGAATGGAATGAGAGTAGGAATGGAATAGAAATGAACATTCCATCCCAATGTTTGGTAAAGGGTGGGGGGGAATGAAATGAAATAGCATATGTGGGACCCATTTTTAACGATTTTTACTTCTTAAAATGAGGGAATAGCCATTCCTCTTGGTTTGGAAAAGAATGAGAAGGAATGGCTATTCCCTCATTGGAAAGAATAGAGCCCTATAAAGGAATAGCTATTCTATTCCCTTCTGAAACCAAACACTCATTTTTTTCGGAAAATGGAATAACCATTCCATTCTATCCCTCATTCTCTCATACCAAACATAGTCTTAGATTGCGTTTGATGGGTAGGAATTAATAAGAGTGAAAATGGGATGACTATTTCATTCCAAACATAATTGGAATGTTTGGTTGGTAAAAGAAAAAGTAATGAACATTCCATTGTGGGCTTTGTTTTCTCCCCAAACTAGAAGGAATGATCACTCCTACTCATTGGGAATGAAATCACACAAAATGGGTCCTGCTTATTCCATTCTCACCCCTTATTAACCAATGAAATGGAATGATGATTCTCAATCTATTTTTATTCTTATTTCAGTCATACAATCCAAACACAGTCTTATTAGAACAAAAATGCCATGAGGCCCACTAACCTTAAAGACTAGGGTTTGGTGGGAAAATTAAAAATAGACTTTTAGCTGCTTAATTTTGTCCATGAGACCCATGAAAACTTGGATCCCATCAAAAAAAATTTATTTATTATTTTGACATGGCAGCCTAGGAGAGGATGTGCCTTTCTTAGTCAGTTAATTTAACAAATAATGGATAAATTCTCAGACTATGACCGTTTCATTTGGCGGGACCCCTTTCCTCCACGCTTCTCTCTCCCTCCCTTTTGCAAGATAAATAGTATAGTGAGAGTAACGCCTTCTTTTTTGCATTTTTGGGTTATTTTTGCTGTAACAAACGCGCATTCGGCATTCTCACAACCATTCAAACAAAACCAGAACCCAAACCCCCCAAAAAACCTCCATCTTATACTCCCATCTTTGTTTTCTGAATAAGTTTGTTTCTTGGACATACCCTTTACTGTGTCTTTGCCTCTTCACTTTCCCATCGAGAAAAATCCCAAAAGGTATGATCTTTGTCACGTTTTTCTCAATAGTATATGCTTTTTCCTTGCAAATTTCAAATGGGTCTGTCTCATTTTTGTTCATGGAGATGATAGCTGCAAAACTAACATGATTGGATTTTTATTATTATTTTTTTTTATTACAAAAATTCAAAATTTTAAAATTTTTAGGTGAAGGGAATAGAACCAGTGTGGGTCTCGTCTCTTCACATTTCCATTAAGAAAATCCCAATAAATGAGTTTTTTCGTGGGAAATTTTTCATTTTTGTACACGGATATAACAGTTTAAAAAATAATATAATTGAATGAATTTTTGTCCTTTTTATTTTTTTATTTTTATCATTTCAATGTGAAGGGAAAGGTAAACGGTCTTGATTTTACTCACTTATCCAAAAAAATAAAATAAAAATAGAGGTCTTGATTTTGATGGGTTGTTGTTCTTCAACATTTATATACCAGGAGTTTCTTGAATGCGTTCTGTTGTTCAACAACTGGTGTTTGAAATGCAGAATTCTGTTGTTCAACATGATTGAATAGATTGTTTTCTGCCTTCCTTTTTCTTAAATGATTTTTTTGAGTTACAATCTTATGTACCTTTTTCTTCTCTTTTATTTGTCAATCATGGGATATAATAAATGGATGATCCAATTACTTCTCCAAGATCTTTAATTGTTTCACCCAAATTTGCATCTTTCAATCAATATGATTCAATCAAAGTATTGAATGAATGGAAATTGTTATTCCGCATGGTTTTTTAGTTTTTTATTTGATGTAAATGGTCTTTGCGTATGGAAATGGTCTTTGTAGTTTACAGAAACATTTTTACCCTCTGTTTGGTTCTCACAAAGGATGAAAGAAAGGAAAGGAAAATGCTTATTCTCAAACATTTTAAGATACAAACAAAGCCTTCATGTGCAAGGATTTATTTGACTAAAAAGCTAGAATTTTGTTTAATAGATGACAATATTCTTAACTACGAAGGATCTAGGGCTTTAGCTTATTCAAAAAAGTTATCTCTCCCTTGTTTGTTCTAGGCTTGTGACTGTAGAAAAAAAAAGTTCAATTTTAGTGGGTTGAAAAGTTTATTGATTGGAAACAATGAAGCTAGTTTTTTTTTTCCCAGGTTAAAATTGATAAAATTGGAAGATAAATGAGGATTGTGACGGTCTTTTTCCCCATCTTAAATTTCTTTCTTAAGTGTAAATGACTGTCTAAAGGCTGCATATTGATTGAATTTTAAAGATTGGTTATTAATTTAACCTTGAAATTTCTATCAGTGTTTGAAAGGAAGATTTTTGATGGGAGGAGAATCGCAAACTGAAGAAGACTCAAAAGAGTATGTCCTCTTGATTTTTTTATCCTTTCATTTTGTCCAGTTCCATGTTCCATGCATAGTATTATCACCCATTGATAGTTCTTAGCTGATCTTTGTGGAGATTGATTGCAGAATTTGTTGGTAGTCTTCTCTTTGTTTCGACTCTAAATGGTCTGACATTTTGTTCAACAATTTTGAGTTTTAGTTAAGGACTTAAGTACTTAAGTACTTAAATCATGAAAGTTTTTAAATGGCCGCATATTACACTTCAACAATTTTTTTATATTGAAGGACTTAAGTACTTAAATCATGAAAGTTTTTAAAATCTTTTGAGCCTGACAGATAAATGAATTTGAAAAGTTATTGGGTGTTTGGGTCTACCATGGAAATGTATGTTGACCATTGTGCTTCTCTTTTCTTTTTTTTCTTCTATTTTATTTATTTATTTATTATATTCTACTTCTTTTTTCTTCCTTTTATGGTAGAAGAGTTTTACATAGCATTTTTACACAAAAGTTGGAAGTGTAATATGCTGCCATTGTTGCAATCACCAAAACAACATAGAAATGAGGTTTCATAAAAAAATTTAAAAAAACAAAAAGAAAAAAAAAAGAAAGAAATGAGGTCAAAACAAATACACGCATCTAGTGTTCTCAGAAACATGATTAATTTGTCTCAAAAACCATGAAAAACACAATTGATTGGTTTAATTGCAACGGGACATCCAAACATCCCTTTACTTTTCTTGTTCTGTTTTTGGAAGATTGATGAGTATCATCAGATCTTTAAAGTGGTTCTTGTTAGATATTGTTCAAGCCGACAATCTTGTTAACGTTTAGGGCTCAGGATAGTGTCCACTTCATAATCATACCAGATTCATACTCTCTCCATAATTATAACTTTGAGCCCTTTTTAACATTATCTTCATAATTATAAATCCTTCTCTCTCTCTCTCTCTCTCTCTCTCTCTCTCTCTCTCAAAACACTTCTTGCTGGCTGCAGGATTGTAGATTCTCTTTCACATTCAGCATTTTCTCATCCTATAATGATGGGTGAGAACAATATCCCGGTGACTCCAGAGATGATTGAGATTGAAGTCGACAACATAAGGATGAACTCTACTGGAAAACTAGGTGTTGTAGATGATGGAGCAAAGATTCTGCCACGTTATCTCAGAGCTTCAATTGGTTCCTGCCATGATTTGTGCAAATATGGACGGAAACATGATTTTGAAACAAAGGCAGAGAGTCCCCTGCCAAAACGGATTACAGGAATACTATGTGAAGGAAAATACCTGCAAGATACTCGAACTCTAGCCAAGAAAAAGAAGAAACCAGTTATTAGAGACAAGCCTTCTCCTGATTCCAAAGCTAAGACACCTGACAAACCCCTTGTCATCTGGAGAGAAGTTTCATCATCAACCAAGAAAGTATGTGCTAAAAATGACATTTCATTGCCTGGTAAGGGAATAGATGTTTCGACAAAATGTGCCAATGATTCAAAGCTGAAACCAACAAAGCCATTTTCTTTTTCAGCAACAGAACATTCAAGCATTAAAAGAAACAGTGACATCAGAAGGAGTTCATTGGGAGGTTCAAGCATTTTCAAGGATGGTGAAATTAGAAATAGAAAAGAAATGGGGACCTCTAAAATGGGTGAAAAGGAAGTTTTGGTGCCACCGGCTATTTCTTCGTCTCCTAGACCTTCTGCCAAGAGAGTGCCAAGAGAAAATTCTGGAAACTATAAGAACCCCAAAGGGACGTCTCATTGGAAGAATCGAAACAATGCTAGAAAAACTGAACCCGGGCAAGCCAGTGATGAGAAAGTCCTGGAAAAGACACTTTACATTGAACCAGAGGCTGAAAACAAAACTGCTGGAACCGCTCAAAATGGTACTCATACCACTCAATTGTCTCCATCCTCCAAGGAAAAAAGTTTGATACGCGCTCATAATAGCGTCCAAACCACCCAATCACCTCCATCCTCTGAGAACAAAAGCTTGATACGAACTCGAAAGGGAATTCATAGCACTCAATCATTGTTATCATCCACATCTTATTCTAAGTCTACACTTAACATAGAAAATGGCGCCATCTCTGAACACAATGAAACTGAAACCAAGAAGCAATTAGCAAACCAGAAAGTGGAACACAAGAATGGGCCTAGAATGTGTGGGATAACTAGCTCACAAAGTATGGGCCGCAAACCCTGGAAAATGAATTTCAGGAGAGGAAAGGTGGTCAACTTTCATACTGAGAACAATGGTTCAAGGAGACTCAGATGTAGGCGAGGAAGAGTGCTAGGTGAGAACCAAAATGGTAAGGATGATGCCAAAAGAAAGTATAGGTGGAGACATGTAGTTGAAGGTGTGTTGAATGCTAATAATACTGAACCAGAGAAAGTTGTTTTGAGACGCCACAACTTTGAAGGAAAGAAAGACACCCAGAGTTTGTTCAACAATGTGATCGAGGAGACCGCTACTAAGCTTTCCAAGGCCAGGGAGAGTAAGGTCAAGGCTTTGGTGGGTGCTTTTGAAACTGTTATATCCCTCCAAGAGACCAGACCCTCGGCAGAAACTACTACATGATGAGTTCTCAAAGGTCTATCTCTTCTGTTCAGCCATATCTAGTTTTCTGTATATAGTAATCTGAAAATACCTGAAGTTGTCAAGGTGATTTGCATGGGATTTTAAGTCATGAACTTTTGTAAAGTTGCGACAGTGTCAATGGAGAGTTCTGCCTGAGATGAGAAAGATTGGATGAACGAATTAAAGGGTTCTTTTGTGTGCATGTGCTGTTCTGTATGTCTATTTGAACATTTGCCTAAATGGTATTGAACTTTGTTATATAATTCTAATGTTATTCTTGTTGATGTATTTTACACTTTTTGATTGAGGTTTATTTGTCACTGTATATTTATTCTGCAAAACAAATTCACTTTTTGATTGTCTGCTCTTCACCATTAGGATCAAGTTGTGACATATGTACTCATGTTCAACTGTGGGCATGTTGATCATTTATTTTCGTTGATGTAACTTGCAGATTATTTTGAAGCATTATATTACTGTTTCTTCACCGTTCAACAGAGATATTTTCTCGTATTGTGTTGTGATCAACTAATTGGAACAAGCAAATGTATGAACATGTTCAATTGTGCTTAAAAGATCAGTAAACTAAAACTGAATAAAATGAAAATGATATTATAAGATCATCATGAACATCTTCAAATTTAAAGCTGTAGTTGAATAAATGGTTCTCCACACCCCGACCCTCAAAATATTAAAAAAATAATAATAATAATAATGATTATAATTATAATTATAATGTTACTCAATGCAGAACTAAAGATCATCCCTTTCTTGACATAATTTTATTCGATTACTTCCTATATATTATGGCATTCGTGAGTAGTGACAGTATAGATATAAGAAATGTGGTCTAAGAGATATAATTATTGAGGATAATGAAGTATGATTTTAACCATCGTCTATATTGTTAATTTGTAATTTTAGATGAAAATATATTGTTTGTAAAATCATGAATTTCAAACTAAGTTAAAAACAAAATATTAGGTATAGTTTTAATGTTTTAAAACCATTGTCTTAAATAAAGTAGAGTAGAATTTTCTTTTTCCTTTTTTTCTTTCTTTTTTTTTTCTATCAGATGAATAAGAAAGAAGTAATAGAGAAGATGAAAAATTGTACCTCTCCAATACATGGCTTGTATTCACAATGGGTCAAGATCATCCTGGTGTGTCTTATTTAACAGATCAAGTGTAACAGAAAGCTTGATTGGATGGGGCAGAGAAGGCAGAGGTGGAAGCTTGATTGGACGATGTGAGAAAATTCTAAAATTTTTGGGGACCTTTTGAAAAAATCTAGGTGAACTTGTTTTCCTATTAGCACTCTGCATCATAAGAAACGCTCAAGAAACACAATGTTTTCCCATAGGAAGCATTTTTATAACAAGAAATAAGTTCCTGTCGCCTATATATTTCTTATGTAAAATAGCCCTCACATTTGAAATCATTCATTTTCTCAACACTTTCCCTCCTCTTGACACTGTTGCTCTTTAGGTTTATTAATCATCCCCAAACTATTTTTAATATTTCATGTTTCCTACACTTCTTTTTTCATTCACTTTTTCCCTTGTCAGATCTTCCCACTTGCACCATAAGAAATTAATACTCAAGAAATTTCCCAGTGTCCATATTTTTAAGTTGCTCAAGTACGCACTTCTAACAAGTCATAAAGTCTTCCTTAACTATTGACAAGGGTTGGTCATATTGCAAAAGTTGTTGTATTACACCATGTGTAGGCATGGCATCGTTAGGCAGGGTAGGGTCGGGGATTCGATCTTTTACTATACAGAACACAAAAGAAAAAATAAACAAAAACCATAAAAGACTAGGGTTTCTCATATGGATGTTAGTGCTAATTTGCCACAGTTGTTGGTCAATGAGAAATGCAGGTTAGGAAAAACTTTTTTAAATGAAAAAAACAGAGTAAAAAACAAGGCTAGATGTAGCCACAAGGATGGAAGTGCCTGGTTGGGTTATATTAGAACAGCTCGAGCTCAGCCTATATAAGTTAGCCAATGTTCCATATCAGTATGTAGTTTCAATCGGGTGAGTTTCGACTGACCCAATTTGAACCTCCCACTAAAATTTCTGTTTACTGTAGTAGAATAATTCCTAATAGGTGAGTTGGAGAGGACAATTGATAAAGGTAAGAATATGTAGAAATCACTTTCATATAAGATAAGGCAATATCTGTTCCAAGTGTACAGAAATGTCTGTCTCCAGCCTGTGACAATGAATCAAATGGTCCTGACTACTTCATTGTAGGAAACTAATTCATCATGTGAGGGTGAGCCTTAGCTCCAATTTTCTACTCATTTTATGATCCTATTGGATTCTAGATATGAATTTCTGAGTTTGGTACATGTATTTAAAGCAATGTTGGCTGTTAAAGGCTTATAGCATCAATTGGAACAGTACAGGTGCTTCTAGTATGTAGAACCTGGCCCAAGCGAAATCTCTGCCAAATGGTCTAATGGTCCCTGTGGATTATGACCATAGCATACATGTGGTGCATATTAAGATGGCTGGGGACCTGGGGTACGTCCACAATCCCTCTGTCAAACCCCTATTTGTCGAGCGATAGAAAATGAATAGTATTTCTTGATTATATATTGTGTCTCAACCATTTTTGCACATACCCGCTGTCCAACAAAATCTGTCTTTGATTTTCAATGAATGTGATGAGTGTGACTTTCCCCTCCTCCCCATCTCACCCGTAGCCCAAAAAGAAGAGGAAATTATGGTCACTGGTATGGTTACGATACATCTGACTACTTCAAACAACCAATTGATGATCTTTGTACTGATTAAGTTGGTTGGATAAATCTCAATCTCTTAGGTCAGATATCTACTTGGCAAGGTGACCACAATGTAGATTCTCATTTATTGGCAATGCAGGTAAATGTAGACCTTGTCTTTGATTTGCTTAGCAGGGTCGAACCCTTGACCTCCGAGATACCACTATAAGGTCGGTGGCACAGTGGGGAAAATCTTGAGCTTCTGGGTTTTTAGAAGATTATGATCATTTCTTAATCGCTTGTTTATGAAACCTTACATATGCCACTCACTGGGATTAGAACTAACACAAGCCAATGCTGAAGAACTTCAGGGACAAGCCAATTATTCGCTACAACTTGCGCCCAAAAAAGAAAAAACTCCCTGTCAGGCACAACAATATGAGATTGACACCAATGAAACCCCATCTTCTCTTCTTCCAATGGTCTCCCTACATCCTCTAGATTCAACTTAAGAGGAAAAAAAAGCATCAAATAGTAACAATGACTGCCCTTGGGCCAAGAAAATAACACCTTACCTAACGACGCCAATGTGTCTCTTGAGGGATCGATCATATATTTGGTGGGTGACAAAAATCTTCATTTTCAAGCTTTGGCAATATGTGTAACTAGGAGAAACCCATGTTATTCCTCCTATAAACATGGGCTTTCCACATGGTTTTAAAGTTTTAGTACGTGTAGTGTGTCCGCGTGTCTAAGTTAGGTGTGCATGCAAACAATTCAGCCAACCTGTGTGTCTAGGTACACACTTGCACAATCTGCCAACGTGTGTGTCTAGGTGCGCATAGTGCATGCGCACTAGGCAGTAAGGATTAGAGGTGTTAATGGTTTTGGTTAAAACCGAGAACCTAAATCGAATCGGACGATTTGGTTTGGTTTTTTTGTCATTAGGTTCGGTTATGGTTTTAATTTTAAAAAACCGAACTTAATTGGTTTGGTTTTGGTTTTCAGTTTTAAAAAACCGAACCAAACCGAAAAACCGAAAAATATAATATATATATAAACTTAAAGTTTGTAAATTCCCAATTCTAATAAGGGTAAAATAGGTAATGGACTTGTTTTTGTTGATTTTAAGTTTCTTATTGTTTTCCCTTTTTTAGATTAGCATGTATTAAACTAGCTATTAATGTTGTGTGTATTAAAATTGTGTGTGATATTAACATATTAATAGATGTCAATATGTTTCTATTTTAATCCAATGTTTGTTTTTTTTAGTTGCTAATGTAATGCTTTTATTAAAAATGTTTTTATTTGGAGTTTGGCACATCATTTTTTTCATTTTCAATTATTTGTTGTTACTTGATAGGTTAAAACCGAAACCGAACCGAACCAAACCGAAATATAATGGTTTGGTTTGGTTTGGTTTTTTTATAATATGATTTGGTTTTAGTTTAGGAGGAAACAAAACCGAAAGTATAATGGTTTGGTTTGAAATCTCCCCTAAAACCGAACCAAACCGAACCATTAACACCTCTAATAAGGATGGTATTAATTTGAGGGGACTTTTGTCACAAATTCTTAAAGTTGAACCTTGTGCAAGCATAAGTCTATGCACAAAACTTATATAGCCAAAGTCTATTATGTAGCTTTTCGCCCCAAAATACCCTTCTCACATAGTGCAACTTATCTCCTTCATTTTCAAGAAACTCAATTGGATGTTCCCACGCTTAATCCATCTACACCTTTTCTCCAGTCTCCACACTAGTTGATCATTCCTCAGTGGAGAAACACAAATCCCACTCCTCTAACCTCCCCTTCAAACTCCGCACAAACCCCGCTGTTCCACCATCAACCACCATTCTCCTAATTTGATTACGCCGACGATCTCTAAATGACCATCATCTCGGACCTCAAAAAAAATATAACAACTATCCTATTCGCCATCCCCGATGCCTTCGCCTATAAGATTTGATCAAATTTGATGCACCGCTTCATGTAGCTATTTAATTCCCTAAAAAATGGAGGGATATGGAGGTGGCAACCTTAGGACGTGTGGGTTCCTCCAGTAACACTTTCAATAAGAGTTTGATTTTATATATATATAGATCAGTTAAATCTAGGCAAACATCCGACATGTAATTGAACTCACACAAAAAATAATTACAAGTAACTATTTTGAAAACAATTACATTTAGTCACTTGTGACTTAATTTTAGTCACAAAATAATTAAATCTTACTATTTTTTAGTTTCAAACACATCAATTTAACTGATTTGATAGTTACATTAAATTTATTTAATTGTTTTGTATGGGATTGAACCCACATAAAAATAATTATATGTAATTGTTTTAAAACCGATACATGTACGTAGTACTCAATGTTACTATTTTTTTTATACATAATTTTATACTCATCATGGGTCTTATTTTGAAGAGCTCAACGAATAGATTTCAAAAATAAAAATTTTATTGAAAATCGACGTATAGATTGAAAGTTAAGCCATTTTAAAATTTGAAGACAAAAAATAACACTTAAGAGTAAAATTGATTTTATGTATTTATCACTCTCACAAAAACACTCATTTGTCACTTAAAAATAGGCTTATAACTGCATAAGTTTTCTACATAGACTTATAGCTTCATAAGTCCCTATAGAAATGGACTTCTTGCCAATTTCCCGTTAATTTTATGGTCCCGATGGCCAGCCCTCATTGTCACACATTTGAGAAGTGCTAGCGAGCTAAACAAAAACCTCTAATTTCTAGCTTTTCAATGACCCCAGTTCTGACTATAGGTTTGAAAGATGAGGCTGAGGTACTGCTGCATCAATGCACACAGGCTTGTACGTCTCGAATGAGAATGACTTGCAATGACTTTTCTGCATGGTGGTACCAAGAAGGTTCGTCCTTGGCATAAATACATGTGATGTGTTTTGATCACTGATTCTTGCACGAAATTGGTATTGTAGTCAAGAGATGCCGAAAAATGTCGGCAGCACTAGTAGTATACCTCATCTGTCATCTGAAATGTAGGATATGCTATTAATGTTTTGAAGCCAAATTGCTTTTAAAATGGTCCATATATAGCCCAAAATTCACATCAAGAGTAGTGTGCTTGCAAGCAACTTGGATGGAGGGCTTAATATTTCAAACTTTCATTCAAATAGCTAGATTAAGATTTAGTTTAATCATTGCATGCACAAGTCAATTTTTCTGGGATATTTATGATTATATATATATATATATATATACATATATATAGAGCTAGACCCAGTTAGAAGGATGTTGAACCCACCACCAAGAGTGTGGAGCCATTAACATGACTTTGGCATTTTTTTCAATTTTTGGGCTTGGTCGATCAGGTTTGGCAAGTTCACAACCTATGTTGGTACATTAAATATATATATATATATATATATATACGATTATGTTTCCATCAGCACGTGTTGATATAAGTTATATCAGCACCATGCATTGGGGGTTGCACCCCATACATTGGTCCAATGTACCTCATATCTCACTAATGCATAAGGTACAACTCTCAATGCGGGTGCTGATAGAAGATATACCAGCACATGCTTACCAGATCATCATCCATATACATATACATATATTTATGATTAATTAAAGGGATATTGACTTGAAAAAATTAAAAATAAAATGGCCGTTTGGATTCGTAACACATTTTTCAAACACTTGTCACTTTGTATCAATTTTAACATCCTCTTTCATTAGCTTTCGATTCTTTAGTCATCTTCAACCAATATTGAGAGATATTTTTCCGTCTTTGGTATCACTTTTCCCATAGTCTTTAGGCCAATTTCCATTCCCATATCGATCATTTCCACTTTATAAAAGAATATTGCATGATAAAATAGAGGACGAACCAATTATGGCAATTAATATACAAGATAATTAATTTGGAATATGGAATAATTTATGGAACATGAAAATTGTTCAAAGTCACACTCAGATCAATTTTTGGAATATGAGTAAAAATAGTTCAATCAATTTTTTCTACATTTGGTTCCTTCGCATAAATATTAATAAATGTTCTTCGATTCTCAATCCCCTTTAACGTGGTTCGACGGCGATGAATTGCTTGTTGCCTGCGTGGTCTGATTGATTTGTTGCCGGTAGAGCGCTGCCATCTTGTTGAAGAGATCTATATTCATTGACTACATCACAAAAAATGTTTAAGCATTCGATTAGCAAACGATGACATGAATTGCCTAGGCTGTGTTCAAAAGCAACTTCAATGAAGAATGACACTATTGCAAGATGCTTCTTTTGAAACCACTGAAAGACATATGATGCCTCTTCTAACTTCTATCAAAAAGCCAAAAAGCCGGTAAGTGCTTCTTTCAAGAACTACTTCAAAAAAATGATATCCCAAGCATATTGCATTAGTGTTAACTTCTAGTGCCATTCTAGCTTTGTCAACATTAGTCTTCCTTGAAGTTGCTTCTAGCTACCAATTAAACCCATATTAAGATTGTGTTTGCATGACATACTTGTGCTAGAAAGGACGCGTAATACGGATCATGCAAAGGATTAACCGAAGCATTGGAGGCTGCAGCAGGCTCAGAATTCGCTTGGGCCGGCGTTGGAATCATGGAGGGCACCACAAAGGGAGGTGGGACAAATGTGGGAGTGGCGGCGGCAACGGTGGTTGGATGGAGGAGTGAAGAGAGTGATTGAGGTGCAGTGCGTGCCACGGCCGTGCTCATGTCAAGCATTCCCATGCCCATTCCTAGTCCAACCCCCATGCCCATACGTGCTAGGAGAGACATCTGAAGATGTTGCTGCATTCCTAAAGGTATCATCATTTGTGGCATGTTTCTTACACTACTCATCATCTGAACTTGTGCTTGTAGTTGTTTTAAGTACTCGATCACCTCGTCGAGCATCGATGCTTTATCAGTCTACAAAATCATAAAGTAAGATTGTAAACGAGTCAATTGGTACTAATCTTTTTATCGAGTCGATCTCAAGTCAAACTCAAGTAACATCGTTATTTAAGCCTAACTCATTTATGTAAAATGCAGTTTGAACAAGGTAATTTTTACGAGCTGATCGATCTCGAGCACCAAGAAACTTGGCTTGTCTTACGGCCCTAGGAATGGCAAGCACAAATTTTGCATTCAAAATTAGCATACATGTATATTTAATGACCCTAACCATATCAATCCAAAAAAAAAAAAAAAAAAAAGGATTTTTTTGTTTTTTTTTTTTTCATGTAAGTCAGGTAAAATTTTACTTTTTCAATATTTCCAAAATAACTTTTGAAGTTTTGATACCTTTAAAAATTAGAACTATGTACAAAAAGTGGCTAAAAAAAAAAATGCTTCTCTCACCTTGCTTGCATTGGGCACCAGCTTCTGCAAAGCTTTCATCTTCTGATTGATCCTATCTCTACGTCTCTACATCATAAATATCAAATAATTAACACTGCTGTCATTTTTTTTTTAAGTACTAATCATCCTCATATGAAGAAGGCCAGGGCTGTAATTGTTACCCGCTCCGACTGATTGTGAACGGTGGCAGCTCGAATTCTTCTCGTCGAGTGGGTTCGGCCTGTTTCAACTTTCGTCTCCCGTTCTTCATCTTGGTTTTCCTCCTAATTAAACATGATTAAAATTGTCAAGGCCCAAACAATACAACATTTAAAAAAAAAAAAAAATTGTTCTATAATTTAGTGAATCATTATATGATAACAGGTGAGAGGTGGTCTATGTCATGTGGGTCTTACATGCACATTGTAGGGACTAAAGATATATTTCAACCTCATGACCAAAATGCCATTAAAAGGAATTTATATTTTACCGATCCGCCATGGCAAGCCGAGTCCTCATCGGTGGTTTTTGTCTTCAAGCTCCGAGGAGATTCGAAAGAAGCCCATGTCATCATCGTTGTATCGTTATCCCTACAAAACGTGGCGCTAGCACTTGCACATGCACTCATGCGGTCTGTGCGTTCTTCTTGAATGCTACTACTAAAATTTCTCCCACATTGGTTGGAATCCGACCGTATCCGTTTTCTTATCGTCTCCCTCGCCATTGGCACCTGGCCGGAGCTCTCGGCCCACTTCCCGCCGGATGATGCAACAGTACTAGACTTCATATTTGCCGGATTTTGGTCATGTGGGATCAAATTTAGGTTTTGTTTGTGGCATGTAGCTTGGTGGACAATGGACTCTAGTGTGTCCCCGGCCCTACCCCATGTGGGCTTTGTCGGTGCAGGAGGAAGGAGCCCACCAATCCCATGCATGGCTGGCTGGCCATTTTCCCATGTTAGCTCTGCAACCTCACAACTGGACCTGAATTTTTCAAGAATATTTGTCATGAATTAGACAAAAAGAATAAATTGAATGAATTTGATCACAAAAATCTTGCAGATAATAATGAGAATGAGAAGTGGGTAGGTAAGAAGAAAGTATTGATGGTTTCTTCACTAGGGCTACCAAATTGGTACCATTTAAGGGAAAGAAGAAGAAAAATTAACGGTTGTATTGAGACAAACACATAACTGGTTACTGGTTAGGGAGGGATTCTCAAACCTCAAAGAAGCTAGAAAACCATTTCAAGATCTAAAAAGTTTGAATAGAGTAGGCTTGAATAGAATTGAAAAGTGGGTTTTATACAATTTAAGGATTTTTTTGAAATAGCAAACAAGAAGAAACTATTAATTACACATGAATCAAGAATAGATCAAATGTGTGTGTGTGTGTGTGTGTGTGTGTGAGAGAGAGAGAGAGAGAGAGAGAGAGAGTACTGATCAAATGTCTTGAGAAAATGAAAACTACACTGAAGGTAAATGATTTAAGAAAAATATAAATAATGAAGGTCAAGAATACATATATAAAAATGAATTTGTTCCTCGCACTATGTCATGCATGTGCCCGGTGATTAGAAGCGATTAGAGTCATTCGTGGTTGTCATGCGTGCATATCTAAGTCAGAAACCACTCTAATCGCCGTTGCACGGGTGAACCAGACTTTAATTATATGCCCCCAAAAAAAAAAAAAAAAAAAAAAAAAAGGGTTCCAAGACTAAAGTAAAGACTATAAATAACATCTGAAGCTCGGTTTGTTTTCTTAACCTGAAAAGGAAGTCCATCTTATGTTGAAATGACCTGACAAGAAAGAAGGAAAAACCAAGAGCAACTATTTATCATAGAATCATAGATACTGTAATACTGATCGAGAGTTTTTTGTGGAGAGGCATGTGGATTAGGGAGGGTCTTGTCTTCTACAATGGGTTCACAATGGGTCTTCTCTTCTATAGTTCTCACTAAGATATTAAACGTACAAAATCAAAGGAGAAAGGAAAAAAAAAAAAAAAATACAAACTAATTGAAGAGAACTCCATAAGCAGAAAGAAAAGCATGCAAGAGAGGGAATCATATTACACAAGAGGGAAAACAAAAAAGGGAAATTTGAGAAGAAGTGAGGAGGGTTTTTTTTCTTTGCATACATGGGGACAAGATGGCTAGGGTTTTGCTGGTTTTGCACGTGGTTGGATCTGTTTCCTTCTTCTCCTTCGGTTTGCTCTTGTCTTTGGTGCCTTAGATTCCAATTTGGTACTACACACTGACTCATGATTCTCTCTTTCTCTCTCTCTCTCTCTCTATAGCTCTAAATTGAACTATAAGAACTTTAAGTTTGGATTCTCTCTTATTTCCTTGTCTTTCGGACCCTTATATGATGTCACATTGGTTGGATGCATGATTGAGATTTAACACAAAACATGTGGTGGCAAAAAAACTGCCTGACAGGGAATAGGATATGCTCTAGCCTTTTTAATTCTCACTTTAATTCTCTATCTAGGTACCAGTTGACAATTGTGGAGGGTATTTATGTCATTTTATTTTATTTGTGTTAATTTAAATCACGGGCTATTGCATCATGGATGGACTTCCATGCCCTCGTAATGCACTAGTGCATTCTACACATGATACAACCAATGATTTTAATTTGATCCAAACTGTTAGGATTAAGTGATGAGTATGTTGGAAAATGTTGTCTTACTTATGTATAATTCTGTCAAAACAGTATGTATATAATACACGAATTATTATGGATTACTCAAACATACAGAATACAGAATATATAAAAGAAACCAAAATAAATTCTGAAAATTCACAAACTTACAGAATACAGAAGATAATAAAACAGAACTGGATTGATCAAGGCTAGCGTTTGACGCTATGTCCTTAAGACAGATTTTGCTCCTCACTTGGTGCTTTGAGTCTCTTAGACGTCTGCCTTCCAGGATACAATGATTTGCCACACAGAAGAAGCACTGCAATCTGCGTGTCTGACGAACCCACTGTATCCTTACTCTCTCTCTTAAACAGTACGAAAATTAAACTCTTGTTTTTTTTTTTTTTAATTGACTGCGAAAATTGAATTTAAATAAACAACCCAGAAGTGACTCTCCAGAATAGTTCAAAAGGCATATTGATCAAGTGTGTCTTTTGTTCATGACTGTTCTGGGTTAACAGACAGACATAACTTAACGCTAATAAATTAATTAGCAAAAATAAATTTTGCTTAAAAAATAACACACATGGGTCAGTCTTCTTGACCCCACCCGACCCGGCTCGGTGCGGTGCGGGCGCGTGTTTTTGGGTCCAAACCCAATGTTGGCTAGGTCCTCCCTCCTCACAAAACTTAGGTGCCCTTTGGGCCCAAACCATAGGTCCAAAGTATGTGTATATGAATTCACTCAGAATTTCATAGTTATCCAATGTGGGACAAGTCTTATTACCATTCTTCAACCAACTATTCAAAGGTGACTTTAGAGAACAATTTCTCATTCACCCATTAATGATTTTAGCCAATTAAATATTTGAGTTAAATCTCCACATAGAGATTAACTAATTCCAATATGGACCCACCTCAAATTACACATGGGACCCACATTAATAAATGGTCAATATCTCTAACAGAGTATGGCTAGCATAATAATCTGCGCTATCGCATTTTGAAACAATAAACAAATTAATCAAAATCACCAAAAAAAAGTGTTTTGGAGTGGCGAGAGATTATCTAAAAGATCGTGATGCGGTTTCCAAAAGTGGTTGAAAATTGGAAACGAGAAAAACTTTCATTAACAAACACTTAAGAATAATAATTTGTGCAATAACAATGTCTAAAATGAAAGAAATAGACAAACTTTTCTAAACACAAAAGCCATGCATACAAAGGGAAAATTTTAATTTATATAAAATGACGTGGTTATCACTATATTTTTAAAATCAAATGACTATCACCCCATAGATAGACCCTTTAAAAAAATAATAAAAATAAAAATAAAGCATGAATTAGAACTTCATATTGTAATACATTCAAACTCAAGCACCCATACAGAATTAAAACCACGACCTCCACAAACCCTCACCCCTACATGGAATAGACATCCCATGTGACCAAAAAACTATTGGCCACCAATGGTATTGAAGTTCGAAGAACGTCTTAATTCTTTTGGGGATCCACATCTCATTAATTATAAGCATTGCAATAAGTTGCAATGCTCAAGCCCCTTATTGTGGGGTCATTTTTCAGTTAATTGTGAAGAACATCTATGCAGGAGAATTCGAAATTTGGTAGTGCACGTCCACGCGTGATTCATGACCATAGAAAATCTCTTATGGCTGTGATTGCAAGAGCTGTTACTCTCAGATCAATTTCATTGCATGAAGTACAAGCTTTTTACAAGGGTTTGATGGCAGCTAGCTAGGGAGAAGGGATGGTTAAAAATTCTCCTCCCATTAAATTCTAAGCTAGTTATCATCAATTATGGCCATCGCTATTTTGAGAACTCCAATACAATTGATGATATCATAACAGTACTGTCATTGTTATGCAGTTTTCGTCGGATTGATACAGAGTGAATGCTACAATCACAATAGTAATAGTACAATAATATTACTACTAATTTTGCATTTTTTTTTTTTTTTGCCTGTTTTAATCTTTCATTTTTGGTCATTCTTATAGAGAATCAAATGATCTCGCTAGCTGAACTTCCCTCATAATGTGTGTGTGAATGAAGTTGTGATTTCACTAGTGAGAATCGTCCTATCCATTTATATCTTTAGTACAATTGTCTTGAATTGATAGTAATTTATGCCCTCTCCGGATCAGAGGGTTTAAATATGTTGGGCTTCCTTCCTTATGGGCTGACCCACTTTGTGTTTTTGGTGCAAACCATTTGGGCCTTGGGCAAATAAAATAATGGAAAAGAAAAACAATAAAAATCAGAATTTTGGGAGATGAAAAGGCAAGTTCTGGACTTTTCCTACTTTACCTCTCTCTGCCTTTTTCATTTGGTGCTGGTCTTGGTCCTATGGCACTCTACTTTCGTCACTTTTGCTCAAGGTGTCATCTAGCTTTGCTTGAGTACAAAAGACAATACTTGTTATTGTCATTGCGGAGCTCCATCTTTGATTTTCTGGGCAATATTCTACTGCTGTCCAGCTGAAGTTTGTGTGGCTTATGCTCATCAATCTTAGTTAAATTGGGTTCCTTTGTTGTAAGCTTGGAGGTCTTTTGTTCTACTAATTTGGTGAGGTCTTTCCATTCTTATATTTTCTGAAAATTTGTTGAAATATACCTTTAGGTGTTTGTTTAATTGTATTTGAGATATTGTGTCTCTTGTACTCGAACTTTGTTTATAGTGAAGAAATCAACTTTGGTCTTGCCCGTAGATGTACCTCATTTTGAGGGAACCATGTAAATCTTTATCCCCATTTTACTTTCTTGTTTGATATATTTTTCAAAAATTTTAATTGCTGTGTTTTTATTAGCTCTCCTTGATTTGCACTTGTGGGAAGTATTTTTCCCAACAAAATCTACCAAACGGAGAAAAAGAGAAGGGGGAATTACAGATGGATCGGGCTACAGGTAAATAATTAATTACAATTAGCAGTCATTTTTAGTTAAGTTAGTAGTTATTTACTAAGAATTTAGTAGTAATTTATATTCAATTGTAATTATTTTCCCATAACCTGATCAATCTAAAATTCTTCCGAAAGAAAAATATTTTTGAGTTCTAAGGACCATGAACATCTTGTCTTAATATATGTTCAAGAATTCATGCATGAGACTAGCATATGCATCCTCCAAGCTCTAGATACAAAACACCCCCCTCGTGACAACATGTGAGGAGATATTTATGTCTTGAGAGACGAACATTAGTACATGCTTGTCACATGAAATAATTTTTCGCGTTTCACATGTAACATGTATTATGAGTTATGAAGGTTGGTGCACCACACCAAATTGGACCCCATTATCACTAGAGAGTCAGCTCGTTCAGATTTGGGCATGCAATGACACAAACTTAGGACAGCAATTCCACATTTTTAACGAAAAACCTCGAAAGACTACTAATGAGAATGAAGGCATCACTTCACTCCTAGACCTTCAAGTGAAAATGTAAAGTCAATAAAACCTCTCATTGTTCTTAGAACCAAATATATATGGTGGCCTTCTTGCTCCACGAGTAATGTTAGAAAAAGCAAACTACTTCCAACATATATTTTGCCATGTTGGTAAACATTTTCCTTGTACATGCGATTTTCTTAAAAAAAAAAAAAGAAAAAAAAAGAAAAAAAAAAAAAGGTCAAGCTGTTGTTATCATATAAAATATTCTAAGCACCCCATTTAATTCACATTTTTAAGATTTTATGAAAAATATAAAAAAAAAAAAAAAATTATAAAAACTAATCACATAGTCTACTAGAAAACATCATTCCGGACAATTTTGTAGAAGAGAGTTTTTTCAAAATCTGTCATTTAGGTAAACTTTTTAACAATTTTTCATGGAAAATGAAATAGAGATTGTAAATGGCCAAAAAATCTGCTTAAATGATAGATTTTGAAAAAAATTTCTTCTACAAAGTTGTTTAGAATGATATTTTCTAGTGAACAATGTTATTAATTTTCGTAAAAACTTTTTATATTTTTCATAAAACTTCAAAAAATGTAGACTAATAGGAGCTTTGAGTACTTTATGTGATGACAATAGCATCACTCTTTTCCTTTGTGTGATGATCCATCAACGAGGGTAACACAAATGGAATGATCGACCAATGCTGAATTCGAACCTTCGGGTAATGCAGATGGAAAATAACCATAGCTTAAAAACCAAAGGCGTGTTTGAATTCAGATAAACACTTTACTCTCCACTCTCCAGCATTGTCTCCGAATCAAAAGTACAGGAAATTCAACACGTCAAACTGAACTCTGAACTTCCATAAACTTCCGTTTGGTTGATGGGAAAATAAAGAAAAAGTATGTTTCCTTGGATTCTCTCAGCAACCAAACAAAAAGAAAAAAAGGAAAAAAAGAAGGAGCTAGTTTGAGAGAGAAATCACAGTGACACTGAAAACATAATTTTTTCCTACCAATCTCATGGTTTTTACAAATTCTCAGAAATCCTGCTACCACAATCAGTTACAGAAACATAGAAGTAGAACCTTGAAGGACAATCACATACTCTATTCCAATATAACGAAATTATTCCTCCGAACAACCCTATGAATTTTCTCCCTACTCTCCTCAGAAACGCCCTCTGCCATTCTCAACACCACATTAGTCACACCAAAATCTCTCAAAAGTTGACAGGTATGTTGTGCCTTTAACTCGTCGGAGATAATGATCTCCTCCCCAACCAAAAGTTTTGACCTTGTCTCCTCATGCAAGCTAGTTGCCAAACCTAGAACCTTCCTCTTCGAATTCAGTTTAAGCTCTCAGTCACGAACTTTGGCCTCCGCAGTTCCTATACCCTTAGTGGCCAAGATAAACCATCGGACGAGTTTCAGGGAGTAGGGAGTAGGGAGGGGAACGCCTTCCGCCGCCTTCGGGAGCGGCGCTTGTAGTGCCTTAGGAAGAGGCAATTCTGGCACCTTTGGGAGCGGTGTTTCTGGCGCCTTCGGGAGCAACGTTTCTAACGCCCTCTGGAGTGGGGTCTCTGGCGACTTCTGGAGCGACGTTTCTGGTGACGTTGGCAATACGGCTTCTGTTGTGGTGGTTGCGAGAGCGACTTCTATTGCGGCGGTTGCGAGTGCAGCAATCGTGAATGCGGCTTATACTGCGGTGGTTGCAAGTGCGGCAGCCGTGAGTGCGACTTCTACTGCGGCGGTCGTAAGTGCGGCGTCTACTACGGTGGTCGCGAGAGTTGCTTCTACTTCGGCGGTCGTGAGTGCGGCCTCCATTGTAGCGGTCGCGAGTGTGGCTGCTACTGCGGTGGCGGTCGTAATTGTAACAGAAAAGATCGGGACTTCGGCCGGCAGCGGCAGAGAGGCTTCTGTAACGACGAACCATTTTGAATTTTATTTGAAAACAAAAGGACAGTAGTATCCCTTTCTCTCATTTATTTATAGAGGAGAAAAGAAGAACAGAAGGGCAGTAGTAAGAGATTTGCACAATAGGTATAAAAACATTTGAAAGTCAAATTGCAGGCGGGAATTTTGATTGAGAGAAAAAAAAATTCGTCTTTCCCCATCTCTTTCATCAGACGCCGTTACTGGTTTAGAAGCTGCCGTTAAATGACATGTCTTTTCTATGATCAAACTGATGAGTTGCTGACATGAGCACAACACAAGATTTTCATCGGCTGATCTGACCACGTCAGCACCATGACATGGTCAGACGGTTCAGTGGAAGTTTTTCTCCACAAGCAGACATTCGATTGCAAATTTTCTGCATCAGCAGTTGACACGTAGACATAGCCATGTAGTGCCTCGTGGAGACCTTTTATGGAGCTTGAAGTGGTCCTCCATGGCCAGCATGTGTCGGCACCAATTCTTTTCTCTCATAAGAACTGAAAAAGAATCTCAACTCCCCAATACATTTTTTTCTTCCCTCTAAGTCCCTATTTGGTTAGCAGATTTTATCGAGGAAAAAAAATAAAATATAAAAAATTGTATTTTTTTTATTTGGTTACAATAGAAAATTAGAAGAAAAAGAAGAATTAGACTAATTTTGGCTTGATATAATTTTATCTTTTCTTGTCATTTTCTTTCCTCCTCATTTTTTTTCCCTTTCTTTTTTTTTTTCCCTTAATAGAATCTATGAACCAAATAGAGGGTAAAAGATTGTTTGTTAAATTTGAAAATCTTACCATAGCTCGCAGTTAAAAATAAATTTAGGTCAGTTTTGATTACATACTATCTGGTAAATTTCTTTTTTTCTGTCAATTATTTTTAGCTTTCGTCAGAAAATAAGATGGAGACACAATTTTTTTCAAAACAACTAGTGAATTGATTTATTTAAAAACCAATTATAAACTGAACACCGGTCTAATGCAGTTTTTAAAATTGACAAACTGGCCCTAAGGTTTATATTAAAACACTAGCGCAAGTGAGGATTGATATGAGCTTTTCATGCATTGTTTAGAATGTCATTAGATTTATAAAGCTCTTTAGGATATTGATGCTGACCCAACCCTATGGTTTTTTTTTTTTTTTTTTTTTTTAATTAACGATTAACAACATTCCCAGCATGCGGTAAAATATTGGGTTAAGAACATTCCTCCAATATTAGAGAAGGTGTGGTTTGGGGAAAGGAAAATAACTACTCTATAATCCTAATTCCACAATTTGATAATGGTAACTTAATGGGTAATTGTCAATCCAATGTCCTGTTGGGGTTCAAGTGTGGGTTTGTTCCACATTAGATGAATAAAATAAAGAAAGAGATTTAATATACAAGTAATAGGCTCACCACCAATAGGCTTAGGCCTTTTGCGTGGGTATGAGTTTCAAACTTATATATTGGCCTTGTGGTAGTGGATCTTAGACTCCTCGGTCTTCCCAATAAATAATATCAGAGCCAATGATTAACGATCATGACGAAACTCTCTAAGTGGGTGTGTGCTAGTGTAGAGAGCAATGGATCAGACTCAAGGGGGAGTAGAGCCCAATGTGGTTTACATGTAACGGGAGAGATTGTTAGGATTCACATGTGGGTTTGTCCTACATCGGAGGAATAAATAAAGAAAGAGACATAATATACAAGTAAATGGACCCACCACTAATAGGCATAGGCCTTTTGCATGGTAATGAGTTCCCGACTTGTATTTTGGCCTTGTGATGGTGGATCTTGGACGACTCCATCTCCCTAACATGTCCAAGGAAAAAGACTTCTCGTTAGAGTTTCACATGCTGAAACTCTCAACAAGCCTTGCAAGAAGCTAGTCCATAAGGGTTGTGGGATCTTTTATAGTGAGATTTGTTCAAAAGATTTCCTCATATGGATATGAAGCCGTTGCAGTAATTACTTGAATCTCCCTCTGCAATGTTAACAAGCCATATCAAACTTCAGTTAAATCAGGCAGATGGGTAGCTAACTAAGCATCTCATCGCAAAATGAGATTTTGTCATCCGAGTCTCACTTCAATTCTAGACTTTTATTTCCAAATTACCCTTTAATTTTTAATAATAATATATATATATATATATATTTAATAGGAGTTAATGGAGGAAAAGTAATATTTCAATAAGAATATAATTGTTGGTTCAATAAATAAGCTATAAATTGGAAACAACTCTTACTCACAACCCAACATCTTTAAACCCTTGAGAGTTCTTTGGGAGGCATTATCCCAGCAACCAGCAAGTGCAAAAACAGAAAAAAAAAAAGGAAAAAAAAAAGGGCCTCATCAACATGATGGAGGTCTACTTGGCTAGTAATGTCAGGACTTGTCCTAAATGCACTGGTCTGTGACATCATCAGATTGAACTGCAACCAAATTATGCGTCGTTTTGAAATGGTTGATTTCGGGATATGAATTATTCATTACCTTCCTTTTATCCCCTCCCCCCTTAATTGCCATCAGCTAATGTGGATGCAATTGCAAGATTTATACAGGGCACAATATTTGCCATCTTAATAAACTGGTTTCTTCTGTATGGCCTTGCCTGCTGCCTTGCCTGCATTAAAAGATGGTCCTCTCTAGGCAAGTCAGGTGGGCACTGGGCACCTCACAATCACTGGATCAAGCTGATTTTCTTCATTTTGATTAAATGGACTCCCTGCGATCGCAAAGATTTCCATCCCTCTACCATTGTTCTGTTGGTACACAATATTTGCTTTGGCAACATACAGTTCATTTACCCTTCTTTCTATATTACATCCATTTCATTTGTTAAGGATCACCTTATACAGCAATTTGATGCTAGATTACATCTCAAATTGGATTTTTCATTTTGACTTCAAAATGAAAAATATATATATTTTAAATAAATTTGTGGGCTTTCCTGCCTTTAAATTGGTGGGGTGGGGGAAGTAGGGTCCGTTCTTAGTGACATTCAGAAGCACAAACATGCATTATGAACCTTTCCTGTTGATCTAATCTTCTTTGCCTTGTCTTTCACCTTGGACTCTTCAATTCTTCTTTTCTCTTCTACTTGTGCTCTTGCTCCTCCTGCAGTCTGATCAATTCCTGCTATCTTCATTTGGTAATGCTGCAAGTTTCTTACCCTTCTATGCTCCAATTCACTCTGCACTCCCAACAATTAGGCAGAGTGGTTATCAATCATTGGCATTCACATAATATATCAGAGAAAGAGGAGTTCGAAACAAAACCTTTTTCCTTTCCATTCTAAGTTTGGCTTTCGTCTTCTTTTCGTTCTCCCAAGCAAAAATTGCAGATTTCATCTTCTCATACCTGAAATGTATGCTTATATTTATCATAGAAAATCTTGCTTTTATCATTATAGATATGTATCAATATAGGTTTGAATCTTTGTGCCCACGAGAACTCATTTTGTAATTGTTTAAAAGAAAATTAAGATTAATAGTACCATTTTGCTATTGGGTTTTGAATTTGACAAACCGAATTATGCTCAAATAATGAATGCTTACCGTTTTCTAATCTTTTCCATCTCAGCTTTCTCCCCATCTGCTTTGGTTTCTCCATTGCCACATCTTGCTAAGTTCTTCTGCTTTTGGTCCCCAGTCTCGGGTGGCTTTCTCATGGAAGCTTCACCTGGCACATATGGCCTTTTTATTTTTATTGACTATGAATTATTTTGAGAAACTTAACATTGAGGGTAGGAAAATTACCTATGTTTTTCGCTTCCTTGATTGAGAGTCGCCTGGATGCTCTTCTAGAATCCTGCTGCGTAACTGTGGCATCTTCTCTTCTGCTCTTGACCCCGGTCCTAGAGGTTTCAAGGCCCTCTCTTTCGAGTGAGTATATTGCAAACGCAGCTGCTGCAAGTGCAGTTGCAAACTCGCCATCGCCTGGAATCAAAATTCCGACTCATTTGGGGCTAGAAAACTGCCTCCAGAACACTTTGTTATCTACAAAAACTGACCATTAAATTGTTCAAAAAGCATTATGTAAGGGACCCAACAGGAATGAAAGAAATTTGTAGAAAGTGATGCATATAGCATGGCTACTTATTCTTTTCTTTTCACATATTCTCTATATTGTCAAGGGAATTATATTGCAAAATGTGTACTACATATGTATGAATTGATGCAGTTGATTACATGAGTACCTCCTTTGATGGATTCTGTTTGTTGTGGTGATATTCTTCGTTCTCTAATGCTATTGGTTACCTTGACCTGAACAATAGTATTATACAGGGAACAATAAATAAAAAATGAAAGAAAATATTGTGAAAGATGCTAAATTTGCCACATTCTTTTCTTGGATTTTGTTTGAAAGATTTCCAATGGAGACTATCATGTTGGAATTGATATTTTGAGATCATTTTTAGCATTAGGATTTCGATATTTCAAACAATAGAAATGATATTAGTAATCTTCTTAGGAGAAAGAAAAAAAGGATCACAGATTTCACCAGATTAATAAAACTATAGATAATAATTGGAAAAATTTTACCAATTTTTTCAGCAGGGGATTGGTGGTTTAGTCGGAGTCTCCGATCTGCTGCTGATCTTCCATCTGACATATCTGCCTTGCCAAGGGGAAATATTTGATTGCAAAGAAGAATACACTAATACAGTCCTGGCTTATGCGCTGTTTGAATAAGAAGTCATTGCAATGTCATTGATTTTAGCTCATGAACAGTGGAGGGGGGCAAGCAAAGTGAGATATGCTTTGCATGCAGAAATTGGTTTGGTTTTGACAGTACTGTAGGGACAAGCAAAGGATTTCCCCCTACCCCCACCCCCCTCTCTCCTCATGCCTGCATTTATTTGTTTCATTTTTTAACTCCTTGCCTGCCTTTTCTCTCTATAAAAGACATCTTTGATACAAAGTCACCTTTTGCTTTATTTTTTGGCCGAGTTGTAATCTTGATGGTTGCAAGATGTGTAATGATGGTACATTGAATTCTCATACTTTTTCAATTGCTCCTATTCCTTATTCCTTTGAATAAAAGAGCCGAACGAATATGGATTCTGTCAACCCAATAAATTTGCGCAACACGAAAGCAAACCTCTCACTACTAATCCTATTCCCTACCCAGGATGACAAAATGAGCACAAGTAGGAAACTGGGTCAGGTTCATTGTGGCCCATAATATTGATCAAAGCATCTTGGCTAGTTTGGTGACGAAGGTTGTTATGCAATAAGCCTTTGCTTTCTTTTGGGGTCTGCTTGGAATAATTAAAGGTGGCTTAAAAAGCATAGATGCAAGCCTCTTTGAACACATTCATAGTAGATTCTGTGTCGATTGAGCCTAGAATTTTGCGCCTTTTCCAGCTCAAGTCAGCCGTTTTTTTTTTCTTTTCACCTAACTAATCACTTGTAAACTAGATGCAGCTAGCAACATGAAAACCATTGCATTATCGTAAGAAATTATATTAATTTTTGGAGAATCCTCGAAGAATTAAGCAGTATTTAATGGCCATTTTCACTTGATTAATACAATTGTGTTCATTAGCCAAAATAAGTTGAACAAGAGGGTGATTAAAAATCCAATTACCAAGTCAAAGACAAAAATTTATAACCATTACCAATAATCTAACGAATTCCTTTTCTAATAAGTATGTATGCAGAAGGATTTTTCTCCAAACCATAGACAAGTTATGTCCCATTCTAGTTTAGGAGTTTTAAAGAAACTAGATATGGGCATATGTGCGTTGAAAGTGAATAATATTTAAATAATTAAAGATATATGAAAATTCATAAATTTTCATATATATATATATATATATATATATATATATATATAGAGGTGATCCTATCAGCACGTGCTGATATAAGTTACATCAGCACTATGCATTGGGAGTTGTACCCTTTGCATTGATTCAATGCACCCACATCCTACTAATGCACAAAGTACAACTCCTAATGCAGGTTTTGATATAAGTTATATCAGCACGTGCTTACCTGATCATCATCCTATATATATATATATAACATAGAAATATAATTATTTGTTTCTTTTGTTGAAAATATAAATCCCATTTTAGAGACATGTACATATATTATGTTTTTAATATATATGTATCTCATTTAGGTCATTAAAATGAATGCTCAACACAATATGTTAAACTTCTTCCATGGTTAGGAGTCATGGTTTAGTAAGAGATATGCATAGTAATGGAGGTTGTGTAAAATTCATACATGAAGTGGATGTCATTATCTTTCTTTCTTTCTTTTTTTGTTGAAAAGTAAACACATTTAATTGTTTATTCAATTAAATATAAAGGACAAATAAGTATTTAAAATTTAAAATAAGGGTTTAATAGTCAATCAAAAACTTTTCTGAGATACAGACTTCTATAAGTAGTATAGATATAGATATAAATAGGGTTCCTCTATCCCACATTAATTCACCCAACAATTGTTATAGTCATTGAGAATTTTCCACCTTAATTTGGCCATAATAGCCGCAATTTTTTTTTCTTTAGCAATTGATGGAATCTTCCACCTTAATTTAGCCATTACCCTCAGTTCCCAATATCATCAAATGAATATTAATTCTTACGGTATAAATTTTCTTCCATGAACTTAAATTCAAGATTTTTTATTTAACAAATAAGCTAGGCAAATGTTGCAAAACTATTGTGCCATTGGCACAATAGCCGCAATAATATCCTTAAGGGTGCGTTTGGTTTGCGGAATGGGAATGTGAGTCTTGGAAATGGGGCATTGCTTGGGAATGGAAATGCTTGGTATTGATACCTATTCCCACGTTTGGTTCATAGTAAAGGAAAGTAGGATTCCTCTTAAATTCCCATTCCCACGTTTGGTTGAGTAAAAAAACTGATTCTTAAATAGAGTAAATTCCTACACTACCCATGATCTATATCTAATACCCACCTAGCAAACACTAGGTTGCTTGGAGCAATTTATGGGTCTCTTAACCATAGTGGATGAGTAGGGTCTAAAATAGAGTTAGAAAGATTAAATAAATAAATAAATAAGTAAAAAAAGATGAAACCCAGCAAAAATGCACTCAAATAGCCATAACTCGTGTAATTTAGTAGATCACTCGCAGTAGCTATGTCAATGGACACATAAAAAATAAATAAATAAATATAAAAATAATAAATAAATAAAAAACCAGCACTACCATCTTCTTTATCACGACTAGGACTGGCAATCTCAACCCGAACCCATGAATCTGCCCAAACCCACCAGCAATGAATGGGTTTGGGTGAAGTAAATTTTTAATTGCGTTGATAATAGGTTACCCATAATCGACCCAATGATAAATGGGTTGGTTATGGGTTAACCGCTGGACCTTTTGGGTTTTATTGGGTAACTTAAACTAAAGGGTAGCGAGAGGAAAAGAGAGTGAGAGAGAGGAGGGGGTGCTAGGCAGCAGCAAGCATCGGTGTTCAAACCAATCGTGACCATCGTCGATGTCGACGTCGACGTCGAACCTAGATAGAAAGCTGCAATGGAGTTTCTAGGGTTTCAAGGGATTTATATGTTTGGTTGCCGTTTGCAACTCCAGATGGAGAGATCCAAGCAGACCTGAGATTTGAGAGGTTGAAGACCACCGGCGAATTGAAGAACATCGGCGGGAGTGATGATGTTCGCTGGCGAGAGAAGGGGCAGATTTGAGAACCCCAACCTCTATCATCATCCAAATCTCTCTATCGTCATCCAAATCTGAAGCTGATGCTACCGTTAGCCATGGCTGTTGTGGGTTCTCCTCTCTTCAATTTGTTTCCTTGCCCTCTCATACAGTTACCATCTGCCACAGCAAAAAATGGGGTTGGGTCTTCCACCTAAAAAAAAAAAATTAAATAAATAAAGTAATGGACAGAGGAAGAAAAAGAAAGGAGTGGCTGTTGGTGTGTTGCTTGTTCATAGGAGTGGCTAAAGCTAGTGCCTTCTTTTCAAAGTTTAATTTTGTTGGTTTTCTCTCCAGATGAGTTATTTTTCTTTCGCTTCTTTTGGGAGTTTTGGCCTCTTCATTTTATTCTTTTGTTTAGCTGGTGTTGCTGATTTTTGGAATTCTATAGGTGTATTGTTTTAGTTTGTTCTAATTTTGGGTGTTCTGGGGTGTATTGCTTTTTATCTATAATAAAATTTCTTTTTGCTGATTTGAAAGGAAAAAAAAAAAACAACAACAACAACAACAACAACTAGGGCACAAAAACGAGTCGGGTCAGAATTGGATTCGGGTTTAGATCTGGGTCGAGCCATGAATTAGATCAGCTATTGATAGGGTTGGTTTTGGCTATGCACAGTAATTAGGTAGAGATTCTCCACTTATAGCATTTTGAGGAGAGAGAGAAAAAGAAGGAAAATATAACCCCCAAAATGGGTCGGTCAGAATTTGGACTGGGTTTAAATTTGGGTCGGGTCATAAATTGGGTCGAATATAATCCATGCTGGCTTTGGGTTTATCGTAGTGATTCACGAGTTGGTTGCGGGTTGGTTGTGGGTTGGTTTTGGGTATGCACAATAATTGGGTTGGGTTATGCCCAACCAATTAATGACCCAACCCAACCCATTTATGACTCAACCCAAACCTACCCAACTTGCCCAGATTGCCAGCCCTAATCACAACCAACCCCCACCATCTTCTATTTGCCACTAGCTACTGGTTTAAGGGTTAACTTCACACCATCCCTGAAGACTCAACTTCCATAATCCCTTCCCAAAATCCCAATTTCCTTCCCTAAAATCACACTCACCAAAACCTAGAACCCCATAACCAAACACAGTAAAGTAAAAAAAAAAAGAACAATCTCTTTAGAATCGCTGTCGTTGATAGTCTACATTTATGGATGCAAAATGGTTTTGGGTTTAGAGTGATGACGGCGGTGGCAAGGCACAATTGGGGGTGATGGTGGCGGTGGCAAGGTGCGATTGGGGATGACGAACAGTTGTCGGAGCAGAAGCTATTGTCGATGGTTAGAGTATAAGATCGATAATGGCGATGTGCCATGGAAGCCATGAAGGTGGGTGTTTGTGGGTTTAGATGGTGGATTGCATTTTGGGAGATTGAGAGAAGGGACATGGAAGGAATAATAAAATATTGTTTGTAAAAGGGAGGGGCACGGTCGTCATTTTCTTTTATTATAAATACCTAGGAATGGGTTTCTCAATGGGTTTACAAGCCCACGTCTAAGATGGGATTGAAAAGCCCCCTTTACGTAGGAATCCTAACCTAGCGGGTATGATGGATTCCTAGGAATATGGACGAACCAAACACCGAAAAAGGGAGTTAAATCCCTTTCCCAGGCATCAAACCCCCTAACCAAACGCATCCTAAAATGTGTTTGGCTTGTTGGAGCGTATGTACACGCGCCTCACTGACGCGTGGCTATCATCCCATTTTTTCCCTCCCTCCTTCCCCGCCCATTTAGTACCCCATGGTTCAAATCCTCATCTCTCTCACTCTCTCCTCCAAAACCCTGGCTCGATCTCCATGGAAATCACTGAAGAACAAAGGCAGAGGGCTGAAGCGAACCGTCTCGCAGCCCTAGCAAAGCGCAAGGCAGCCCTAGAACCCGAATCCCCCGCCACCACCACCAAACCACAAGACCCATGGAAGCTCTTCAAGTGCCGAAAGCCCTCTTCCGAACTCACCACCACCACCACCACCACCACCCATTTCACCAAACAACAATCACCGGAAACAATCTCCGTCGACCCTTTTCTGAAACCCCATTTGCCAGAAATGTTCCGGGCCAGGCTCGAAATCTGCTCTCCCGACTCCTTCTCGGTCACGCCGGTTGCGGTTCAAGGTTTCGTGTATCCTGGAGAGACAGAATGCTTGCGGAGACTCAGCGATTGTCTTTCGAATGTGAGGGTTTGTTGTTAATGCTTTGTTTTGTTGGTGAGAAGATGACTTCAGTTCTTGTGTTTTGTGTTGTTTTTGTTTCGGGGAAATGTGATGCTTGTTTGGTCACTAAGAAATGGAGAATGAAATTATGGGTCTGGCGGTTTAATTTGAGAAAGCGGGAAACTTGTCCCAGCTTAGTTAATTGGAGTGCTTTTTATTTTTATAAATCATTGTGTTTTTGGGTAATTAGTAATGTAAAACTTAAGAATCAACATTTGGGTTTTTTTCCCACATTTCTGATTTCTCCATAGCAAAACTTGCTTTAGCTTTTGTTTTGTTTTTAATTTTTATTTTTAGCTTAATTTTCATGAATTTTGGCTATTGAATAAAATTTTATTGGGCAATGGGCGATGATGGTTATGTCAAATTCATCTCACGTGAGTTTTAGGTTGTGCCCTCACACTACACGCAAAATCACAGTGGCGGAAAGGCTTGTGTTTATAAACTCAGAGATTATGATGCGGTTTTGAAATGTTTAAAGAATTCCAAGAGCATTGAATTGGAAGGGATACCTTGGGGAACGCTTAATGTTGTGGAGAGGCTTTCACATTCCTTTGTTGCGGGGCGATGGATACCATGCAGGCCAGAACATTTATCTCATGAAAAGGTTGATGAATTGATTAAGAACCTGCCAAAAAAGTTATTGGATGCTCTCTTGCCTTTCCAAGTTGATGGTCTTAGATTTGGGTTACAAAGGGGTGGTCGGTGTCTCATTGCAGATGAAATGGGGCTTGGGAAAACACTACAGGTAATTCTTAAAGAAAATTATTTTTTGCTTTTCATTTGTACATAGCTTTTAATTGTAGTTTTATGCTTTTTGATGACTGCCTAAAACTTAGGGGCCATTTTGGTGTTTTCTTATATTTAATATTGATGTTTTTTTTTTTTCCTTTTTCTTTTCCCTATTTATATTGCTGTCTTTGATGACATCATTTTTGTTCTTCTTATTAGTAATGTCATATTGAAGCAATGATATTGGGGTTATCAAAATTTATCATTCTGCTGCAGAGTATATAATGTAAATGTGTATAGTTTGGAAAACTAACGCAGGTGGTAAGCTTTGAAATGAATTAATAAGATTTTATAGGCAAGAATTTATTGAATAATATTATTGGCTTGACATTCAAGGCTTGCATTTGCAGAGCACTACCATTTCTTTGGAAGTCACGGACTGGATGCAAGATTGTTGTTATGAGTTGGACTCGAACCAGCACTTCCGGATGAATGAAATCCGGCTTTATACCAATGATTGTATTTTTGGTTACCCGGTTCCACACTGGCCCACTACGCCATGTGAGTACATCCGGAGGGCGCGAGCTAAGTGTAGAAGACATAAGACATTTGGCTAATATCCTAGGTTGTGAGATTAGCAATTAACCTCTTTGATACCTTTGTGCCTAGGTATAATCTGTGAGCGGAGAAAATGAACAACCATAAGTAGTTTGAAAAAGTGCTATGTCTCTCTTGAAGTTAGTTATCCTAATTTAATCTACCTTGCCAAGACTTCATTTTACTTGCTCTCTATGGTCAAAGTTACAGTCAATAATGCCAGGAAGAGGGTGGGGGACTTATCTTTCACATTTTATGCCCTAGCCTCAACGAACGAATAAATGAGAGGGCAATTGACCCAGACATTCTAGATTTTTACATGAACTTATTATATTAAATTTACACATATTATATGTCAAATATAGAATATTTAGTGTTCTCACTGTTTATAAATGAAATATATGTTTCATCTCTCTACTTTTGTTGTTTAAGTTTAAGATGGCATGGAAATGTAACTCATTTATATACTCGATTTTCTTTTCAGGCCATTGCCATTGCATCCTGTTTCAGGAATGAAGGTTCTATACTCATCGTTTGCCCAGCTATTTTGCGATTTTCATGGGCAGAAGAACTGGAGCGTTGGCTACCCTTTTGTTTGCCTGTTGATATCCATCTTGGTAATGCTTTGTCACTCTGTCTTTAATTTTTGGGTGTTAGGAATGGGGATGGGATGGGTATTGATAATCTTTACGCCACAGACTCATAGCTTATGTTTCTTTTTGAGTATATGAATACCTATAATCTATTTTCATGATTAATGGTGTTCTTCTAATTTTTATGAATGGGAATTAATTGTCTTCTATAAATAATTTTTTTGAAGTTGGTTAGAGAAGATTTCTACACAAGAGTTTTATATTGCCTAGTCAAATAAGAAAGGAATATAGTGAAAAGGAATATTGCTTTAACCAGTAATTGGCTTTGGAGGTTTCCTCTTGAGAGTGATTCTTTATGGCACGCTATTATTAAAAGTAAGTATGGTGTGATGCTTAATGGATGGGATGCTCAGCTGAGTTCTAGGATTTCAGCCAGGTGTCCTTGGAAATTCATTTCACATGGGCTGGATGGTTTCTTGGAGTTGACTTCTTTGTCTGTAGGGGAAGGGGATATGGTGCGATTTTGGGAGGACCGTTGGAGGGGAGATTCCCCGTTTTGTTCTTTGTTTCCTCGCTTGTATAGACTTTCTTTGTCTCATAATGTTTCTATATCTTCCATGGTTTCTTCAGATATTCATTCTTATGGGTGCGATTTCAAATTTTTTCGGAATCTTAATGATGGGGAGAGTTTAGAGCTTTCATCTCTATTGGTGTTATTGGAAGGTTTTGTTTTGAGGGCAGGGTTCTAGATAGGAGGATTTGGATGGCTGATTCCTCTAGGGTCTTTTCTTGTAAATCCTATTTTGAAAAATTGATTGAGTGTCCCCATATATCATCTTTTTTCCCTTCTGCTCTCATTTGGAAGGCGTGTGTGCCTCTCAAAGTTAAAGTGTTTGTTTGGACAGTAGTTCTCAAGAGAATTAATACTAATGATGTGTATCAAAGAAGGAGGCCTTCTATTTGTGTGTAGCCATAGTGGTGTGTTATGTGTAAAGGAGCTGGGGAGAGTATTGATCATCTCTTTTGGCATTGCCTTGTGGCTAGTTGGTTATGTGGCTAGTTGGGTATGGAATAAACTCCTTTATTGTGGTGATGAGCTTTGGGTGGTCTCGGACTGTGTTCGGAGGGTGTTTGAGATTGATTTTTGGGGTTTTGGTAAGGGCAGGAAGGCTGGAGCCCTTTAGAGTTGTGCTCTTATGGCTATGTTTTGGGTCATTTGGCTCGAAAGAAATGCGAGGATTTTTGAAGATAAGGAGACTTCTTTGATTCATTTGTGGGATAGGGTGCATTTCCTTGCCTTGTTTTGGGCTCATTCTTCTAAAGATTTTGCGGATATTCCTTTATTTATTTTGAAAACTGATTGGAGGGCTGTTTGTTTTTAACTTTTTGGTTTTCTTTTGGTTCCTTTGGTTGGTTTTTCTTTTATTTTTGGTGGACTCCTTGTCCTCCTATTGTAATTTCCTTGCTTTCATTTTATCAATAATATATTTCTGCTGTTGATAAAAAAAAAAAAAAAAGAAAAAAAAAAAGAAAAAGGAGAAAAAGAAAGGCAGTCATTTTTACCTTTTTAATTTTTGTTCCTTTGGTTTCCAGAGCACTAAGCCACTAAGAATTGAAATATTTGCATTAGTCCATTTAAGATGGGGTCACCCTCATCCCAGTTCCTTTCCGCTCTTCCATTTTTTCCAGCTATTTTGGGCATGTAATTCAAGGCTCATGCCACATAATCATATTTATTGCATCGATTTTATTGCACTAATGTAAATTCAGCTAAAAGTTTGTTAAAAGGGACCCACATGCGCTGACCAAAGTTGACAGAATTTCGTTAAAACAATGTTGAATGAAGAAGAACATCAAAGTTTGATTGGTGTGTGATTAAACCACATGGCATGTTATGATGAATTTTGTATGTAGGACTCTTATAGGATCCCCTATTTAAGGGTGGGGTGCTTGTCTTGGGATTTGTTCAATATTCCTTGAAATACAAGGGAGCTCGTCAATACATCCATGGGGACCCCTCATTGTAACTTTTCTCTGAAATTTTTTACTATCATGCTTTGGTTAATATGTTGGTCTTGGCCCTTGGATAGCTGTATCCGTCTTTCACATGCTGCCTTGAACAGTCTTGATTTGATCTAAACGTATACTTTGATAGGATATAGGAGATTGATTGGTCACTCCTAAGAGGGATAATAACCAGAGGAGCTAGAATGGTTGAGCATAGTGGATATGGACATAGATTGCAAATGAGAATACTTGTTATCAAAAATGGAAATGTGATTTAAGACATAACTTGTATAGCTATGTATATAAATTATTCCTTAACTCGTTTTTTGTAAAGGCTCTCTGATATACATTGTTCTACCATTCTCGATCAGCTCGGACTTTTAGATAAGTTGGTAAGTTAACATGATATTAGGGCGGAAATTTGTGTTTGAATCTTTCGGAGATGTATATTTGCCTTGGTGTTGCTCTCTATTTTTCCGCGGAAGTTTAGACTTACAACATGTGCCAGGGGACGGGGGTTAAAGCCCTCTGATATACAATGTTATCCCCCTTTCTAATAGCTTGGGCTTTTAGATGAGTTGGTAAGTTAACAGTTTTAATGTTCGATGTGTTGTACATAGATTCTATAAGTGGAAAAGTCTTTTTTATTTTTATTTTTTAATAAAAAAAATAAATTTAAAGCAGCGTGGAAAATTTTGTAGCCCGGAAGTAATTTGTTTCTAACTGGGTTAAATTCAACCTATATGGGTGCCCCAGAGGCAACTCAAGCCCAATTGGGCTGGAGGGATCCATTAAAGATGAAGAAGGGAGATGACTTCTGGGTTTTTCTTCAACATTGGGCATTGCCACAATGAATGAGCTGAGTTATTCGCTTTATATCTAGGGCTGGTTTCAGCTTGGAGTTATGGATTTTATTCGATTCTGGTGGAGTTTGTCTCAGGATGCGCCGTAGGTTTTTGTGTTGAATCATGAAGTCTTAGTTTTCCATTCATTGTAAGGTTCACAAAGATCTGATCAGGCAAGACTGGACTTGCTCCTTGTTTTACACCTACGTATTGGGGAATTGTTGGGCTGATTGGCTTTTGAACTTCAGTCTGTTTCATTCCACTGGTTTGATGATTCATTGAGAACTACCCCACCCTTCTTCTGCAATAGTTCAATCCTCTTTTGTTTTCTGATTTGACACTTGATAGGGGCTGCCAGATCCTGTGCTGTTTCTTTGTAAGTGGGCCAGGCCCCCACCAAAACATCCCCCAACCCAAAAAAGAAAAGACAGCGTCAATTATGCTGGGCTTTATTTTGCAGTAATGCTTTATAACATATTTTGATGAGTCAGGTAACACATATTCATAAATATGTAGAATTCTTCTTTGTTCATGCCTCTAATTTCTGGATTCTTGCAAATTAGAGTTGAAAAGTTATCAGTTTATCACAGTGCAGCTTTCTCCAGTTGGTCATTGACTGCAGTCTCTAAATTATGAAGAAATTATTGCAAGAGGATAATTTTGTGACACTAATCAAGCATCTATTACAAATCATTTCTTAGTGTTGAAATCTTATGCTTTTCAGTCTATATATGTATGCATTCTTTTTAAAATGGAAGTAGGTTTTCTTTTCTGCTGCATTGCCAATGGGTTGTACATCTTGCTATATTCCATGCTTTAGTTACATTATATTATTTATTTTCTTTTTTCTTTCAGTTTTTGGTCATCACGATAATCCTGACTATTTAATGAAATTTCCGAGAATTGTGGTTATTTCTTATACAATGCTTCATCATTTGCGAAAGAGCATGCTTGAGAGAGAATGGGCTTTCTTGATAGTTGATGAATCTCACCATGTACGATGTACCAAGAAAACATCAGAATCAGAAGAGGTATAGAATGTCTCTTCATTTGTTATCAAGAAGCAGACTTTTAGTTTATGCATGTATGTTAGTTTTTGTTTTTAACTTTTTATGAGTCAAATAGAAGTTGATGATATCCCCTCAATAACATCTGATTTTTAAATGAAACATTTTTAACATCAAAGTGTCTTTTAAAAACTCAGAGCATCTCATTTTGGTTGCTCATTTCATATGTCCAAGGAATTGAAGATAACTAGACTGGATGCCTGGATCTGTGCAGCTTAGTCCAACTAGTTGGGAAAAGACATTGCTAACTATGATGATGATGATGAGGATAGAGGCATTTTAATCTTTAGAAATCTCAACTTTGCTGTGCAAGCAACATATATGGTTTAGGTTGGGGAGTTAAAGAATTGACCGTTCCTCAATTAAACCACAGCAATAGAAATAATTTTTTTTTTTGATCAGCAACAATATAGAAATTAAATTCTGCCACCGTTTTAGAGAGGGAAGATACCTCCTAGACTCTAGTATAGTTCTAACTTCTAAGTAGTTGTCTGGTAATGTGTAGGTTGTTCTCAAGTAGTCAAGTCCCAGGAGGTTCCTCACCTTTATGGAATTTACTATACGGTTTCCGGGCTAACTATCAAAATAAGAGTGCTTTTCTTTGGTTAACCAACATTCCGACAACCTTTATGTTGATCGAAAAAAAAACCCCCGACATTCTAGCAACTTTTACGATGGTAGTTTCTTACCTAGGGTAATCACTAATGTTGCAACCATAATCCCTCAAGATCTTGGAATTTTGCATGATAAGCTTAGTACTTTTAAGGTGGATGGCTCCTCTATGCTTTGAGTTCTTGAGATGTTAATTGATAATCAATGCTGTTCCATCTCTGGTCGGTGTGTGCTTCTTTGCTTCCTCATCTTCTCCGGGTCTCTCCCTCGCTTGGGTGGTCGCTTGGACAAGTTCTACAGCAGCTGGTGGTCTTCAGTAGATAGAGAAATCTGAAAACTAACCAGTAGAGAGTTCTTCTTTGTTGAAAGCCTTGGGGTCTTCTTTTGGGAAGATTATGCATGGCCAGATGGAGAAAGTCTTCTCCTGGTTGAAGGAGAAAACTCCTTGTTGTGAATTAGATCCTAACAGCTATATTTTGAATCCGTTTGAACCTCTTTAAAATTCTACTCTTGATTTGTCCATGAAGATTAAGTGCTGGAAAGAAGTTGCAAAGCTCGGAGAACCCAACTGTTACTCATCCCTCCCAAGGTCTACTCGTAGTTTCTGAGTGAAGATTTTTAGGCGTATTATGGTATACCCAAGTTATATCAGTGTACCCAAGTGTTGAGCTTAGAGCACCGAGCTTTTACTCGGAGCTCCAAAGCTGATATACTATTGTGCTGGTAGTGCTGGTTGCTGAGAGGATGTTGAACTTCGTCGACCTGCCGATCATCCCATGCACATCGTCTCAGGCCATGCCACATTCTTGGAAAGTCTTCAAGTCTACTTTCCAATGCCTAAAAGCCTTGTCGTTTGGAGTTTTGTTGGCCAAGATATCATCATTTTATTCGAGGGTGTCTGAGGAGACTGCTCACTGCCTGACCTATTTTCCATGATTTGTTGTGCTGAGTTTTTCCATGAGCCGTGTGATATCTTCTGATTCAGCCCTGCTACTGTTGGTATATGAAAGTCAATTGGTATGTTTAATTGTTGGGCTCGGAGTGCTGAGGTCTTCTTTGGATCATTGGGCTTTTGCAGACTTGAAGCTTTCAATGGACTTTGATGTTGGATTTCTCGAGAGGATTTTGCACACTTCCCAATCATTCTAACCCAAGACTAGTCTTTTTATATTTGGAGTGGAATGCTAGTCTTGGTCAAGAAGGTGGAAATACAATATATATGGGTCATTTTTCCTTACACTTGTACTAAATATGTGTAAAGGACTAAAGATCAATAATTCCAGATGTGCAATCATTGCTGATACTTATCTAGCAACACGTCTCACTATTGGCCGTTTGACATAAATTTTAATTTCTATTAATTCTTGTATGGATGAAACGATGAATCTTGAATCAGGGATTTTGGAATAATGCAAGCCTCTACAAAAGGCAGAGTCAATATCTTATGATTGACCATTTTCTATGTGGGGTTTTATAAAATTGTCACGTTTTATAGTTTGATTCTGTTCCAAACATAAAATACCTGATGTGGTAGCATGAGTTTCTTCAAGTCTCTGTCCCAATGTGACCATTTTCTATGTAGGGCCAGTCTAATGAGGTACTTGATTGATGTAAATCATGATGCATATTTGTCAAGGTTACGTATTCTCTAATGACCGGTTGAAAAATTAGCAATATGCATACATAAAAATGACATCAAGGGTATATCTGTGTGTAAATTTATCTGTTTTAACTTTCTCGGGTTCGCAATCATTTAGGTATATTGGTTAGTTATTTATAATTTCATTTGTAGAAAGCCCTTTACTATATGATATTTTTTTGTTTCCTTTGTATTGCTGAACAGATAAAAGCTGTCCTTGACGTGGCGACAAAGGTCAAGCGCATAGTTCTACTTTCAGGGACACCTTCGTTATCGAGGTTGTAACATAGCACTCTGTAGCAAAATAGCAGCATGGTTATTCATTCTGTATATTTTCTGGAGAGGAATTTATTACTTTATTGTTGCTGTTGATGGTCTTTTGTGCCTCTGTCTTCTCTTTTAGATCTTTCTTTTGTTGTGGTTTAAGTTATTTTTGTTTGTTGGTTCTAATACATTCTAATATCTTACTATGTATATTTTCCTAGTTGATCATAGGCCATATGACATTTTTCATCAGATAAATATGTTGTGGCAAGTTCTCTTTACACCTTTACATGCTACCTGATTGAATTGGTTTTCTTTACCTTAACCTTTGTTAAGTCCATTTAATTTCTTGACAATGTTTCATTTAGGCCTGGTTTGTTGGGAAAGGACAAATTTGAGTTTGCAAAAACTTACTGTGCTGTTAAATCTGTCTGGGGTTCTCAAGGGAAGATCTTCCAGGTAATCTTTGGAGTTTTGTCTGAAAAGCAGTACTCTCCCTATCTTTTAAAGATAGTCCACTTCTAAAAGTCACATTCTTTTAGGAAATCATATTAAGTGCTTTAACACCCTTCTACAGTTCGTCTCTATTTTGGCATTCCTTGCCTAAATTTAAGAGAGTTTTAATTTATTTGTTTTGTGTTTAATGTGTAACTTATAGTTTGACAAAGGGTATTATGGAAAATTGAACCAAACTTATTCACTGGACCTTTGAATGTGGACAAAAATTATGGGACAGTGAAAAAAACGAATGGGCTGTTTTTGCGGGTTGGGGGGAGTATATGTTTGCTTAAGATGGCATGTGGATTCTATTTGCATTGCTGTGTGGTTAGGTGTTTCTTGTTATAACTATTGTTTTATGGAACATTACACAGATGAATGCTTGTTGTAAATATGCTGAAGCCTGAAAGTCTCCTGATTCTTTGCTGATTCAGTATGCCACTTTGTGGATTGTTTCAGTCAAAGGGTGGTTTTGGATATGCCAACACAAGCATTGCTAATAGGATAGCTGTGTGGTTGGCTAATGTAGTTGTTATATCCTTAGCTGTATTTAAAAGAAAAAAGGAAAAAAAAACAAACTAATAGCATAGAGTTCCATGCTTTTCATCAAACATTCAGCTTGTTCTAATGGTTTTATTGTCACAAATTGATAATCATAGGACATTTCATGGTATCATCGTTGCAGGATTTCTCAAAGGGCATTCGCTTGGAGGAGTTGAACGTGTTACTTAAGCAAACTGTTATGGTGTGCTCTTGTTCTCTATGTCGGATACTGACTTTCATTGGTACATTATATAGTGGGTTTTGTTTTAAATAATTTAAACTTAAAAAGGATGTCACTATTATGGTCTCAGTTTTAGCTCTAAATGTTCCATTTAAGTAGTGTTAGGCCACGAAATGTTACATTATATTTGAAAATAGAATCAGTATAATAAGAGCCATTATTTTACTTTCTCCCATTTTAATAGGCATATTAGATTTTTACCATTATTTTAGGATGCGAATAATGCAAAGAATTCTTTTTTTATTATTTTGTAATTATAAATAGTTGTCTATTAATTAAACATCTAACATATTATAGTTAAATAGTAAAATATGGAAAACTAGTGAAGTATTAGAAAAAGTAGTCAATGTTATACTGGCCATTCTAGCTATTTTGGGAGCATGAATAAGGGGTAAAGGTCATGCCTGTTATAGAGAATTACTTCCGGTATATACATGCAAGACCATTTTTCTTTTTTCTTTTTCCTTTTTCCATATTGTTGATCATATTTAATAACTCGATCATTTTTCATTGCTTGGGTTAGACAAGATCTATGAAGTTAGAATTATTCTCGGATACTCCATACAAAGTGCATAGTAATTTTTTGATTTAGTTCTCCAGAGATTTGAGGTACAACTTAACATTGTCATGGTAGGCATAGTTTTAGAGCTGTGCTGTTGACTGTTCTTAGTGGTCAACTCGTTGTTAATTTGATCAACCTTATAATTTTATGATTATTCCACATACTTTATTTATTTATAATTTTAATCTTTTGCAACTTTTCAAGATTGTCTAATTCTACTCTGCTTGTTTGCCTATTATAGATAAGACGTTTGAAGGAGCATGTGCTGGTGCAGTTACCACCCAAACGTCGGCAAATTATAAGATTATTGTTGAAGAGATCAGATATTGTTTCAGCAAAGGCTGCTGCCGATTTGGGGAATTCTGATGCTCCTGAAAAAAAAATCATTGAAGACTCGCCTTTAGAGTTTTTTGATGAACCTGATGGTAATTTATAATTTTTTCCATCTAAAATATACGGATTTAAGTTCATTTGTTGGGCAATCCTGCAATGCTGTCTTCATCTGTCATGCCACTTATGTCATAGGGACTAATTTATGAAATGTGATTTATGACCTGTAATTTAGTTTTTTTGTTGCAGTAAAGCAATGTTATAATATACTTATCCCCCCCCCCCCCCCCCCCCCCCTCCCTTTTTATTTTTGATAATGGGGAAACCATTCTACAGTAGGGCCCTTTGGACCCACCCATGGAACCTAAACCCTTGGGGAGACTAGAGTAGCAACCCACCTGCCACGGCCCCCCACTTAAATCTTGGGTTGTCCTAGCAGGGAATCGAACCCGTGACCGTGCGCCTAACCACACAATCACAATTTCTCCTTTACCAACTGGGCTACCCAAGGGTGGGTCTTATTCCCCTTTTAGCAATTATTTACCACTGTATGGCCCTAGACTGGGCAGGATGATGAACATAATTTATTTAGCAAATCCCAAATAATTGGGATTAGGCTTCTTTAAGTTAAATTGTCAAATATGCCAATCATATCCTAGACTATGATTATGATTCACGATCCATATTTTGGCTTGCTGATGTTATATAGCTACAGTGTATTATAATGTAGGAAAGGATTTAGTTGTATTGATGGATGTATTAATGCATTCAAACTGGATACTTCTTATTTGTCAAAAATGTGCGTGTCCAGGACTCAAATTGCTTAGGTTCCCATTATTTTTCCCTCTCTGTTTCTGTTTTTCCTCTACTCTATCTCTCTCTCTCAATATCTGTAGAGATTGATGTTGGATGTGGCTTCATATATTGCATAAGTGAAGGACTTGTATAGCCAGGTAAGCTAACCCCAAACAGTTGGAATAAGGTTTTGTTGAGTTGAGATCTGAAGAGATTGTGCTCAGCAAATATATATGTCCATACAGTCCTGTTCCTATCTGCCCTGGCTGATATAGTGCTTTATCTGCCGGGCCCATCTCGACTGTCCATTTGCTTTAATCGCATCCAACGGCTGAGAGAAAGGGATCCAGTTCTCACCCAGATTGACCCTCTAACAAACACACCCTCACCCCCTTCCCTCTCACATCTCGTTTGGATCTGAAAACACGATCTAGGTCAGCCCTCCTCTCCCTCTCACAGTTGCGAAGCCCCTTACTGGCAACCCATCCTGCCAACCTTCTTGAGACAGTCTGGCGAAGAAGCTACATCAGCCGGGGCTGATAGGAATGGGACTGTTGAGATGGGCCTGGCTGATATAGCACTATATCAGCTGGGGCTGATAGGAACGGGACTGTATGTATATATATATATATATGACGAGATCTAAAGAGATTGCTCTCTGATGCTTGTGAATATACACTTTTTTAATTCTGTAAGTTATTCTAACTAAGATTAAATTGTTTACATTATATAGTTTTGTATCGAAGAAGTGTCTGACAATATTTGTGAGTTGTTTATTGCATTATAAACATGTGCACTCGATCTTTGTAGGACCTGTTCGGCGTGTAAGGATGGATGTCACTTGCGAATTATGACATTTTAATGTACTCTATGGCTTACTTGAACACACAAGTGTGAAAGAATAATCTACTACACTTTATCCCCACAATTTATTTATTTATTTATTTTAAAAAGGGTAATGAATTCATTGGTTATATGCTTTGGCCACTATACAGGGTGTTTACAAAAAAAAAAGAAAAAAAAAAAGAAAAAAAAAAGGAAGGAAAAATCAAACCCAATTATAACAATCGAAAAAATATGAAAAAGGAACTCCATGGGTAAGGCTCTGAAGCATAGAAATAGGGACCTAATAATAACATCCCTCATACCCACTATCAGGGGGCTGACATGCCTGAACATACAAACTAGACAATTTTTCGAATTTGATTTAAATTATTCTTGTTTTAATATCTAGACGATCAAAAGGATAAACACGACAGTATCCAGTATGCCTATTAGACGCTGATATTGTAAGTTGCTAATGTTTTAATTATTTAAAGTAAGCCGTTTGACTGTTTGTAGACTGATTTAGTGATTTGGGATTGATGGGTAAAGAAGTCATGCATACAGCAGAGTTCTATGCATTTCTACTCAGCCTTGTTTCCTTTGTTTTCAGGTAGTGTTGGTTGTCTTGGATCTTCAATAAAACTCACCTATCAAGAACTTGGTATTGCAAAGCTCACTGGTTTTCGTGAGTGGTTGTCCCTTCATCCAATCGTTGCAGAGTTGGATGGTGCAGCAAACTTGGATAGGAACCCCAGTTCTCAGAAAATGATAATTTTTGCTCATCACCATAAGGTCCTCGATGGAGTTCAGGTAAGAAACTTCTTAAATTGTGTATCCTGTTCTCTAAAATGAACCCACAATTATCTCTTTTTTTGAAAAATGGCTATAATTACCTGTGTACCAATGGCTACAATTGCTCCATGGAAGAATACTTGGGAGCATGGCTCAAAATCTAGGCCAAATTACCAAGAATTATTATTATGTTATTTTATGTTAGATTTTGTATGCCTTCCTAGCTAACTAGAAGCAGGACTAATTATGGTATTTTTCTAGCCAAAAGAACCAGGAAAAGTTGAAATTTCTGCAATTTTTTCTGAATTTTGGAAAAGAATTGTTAAATGAAAGATTGTTTTGGCTAAAAAATGTTGAATGCTCGCCAACATTTTTGTTACTCTTCTGGGGTTCAAAAAAGCGATACTTATGCAATAGGATTAAAAAAAGACTGTTTCTATATAAAGCAATATGTGAATGTACGATAGAAGTGTCAGTTACAAAACTTAAAAAAGTCTAGGGAATTTTATGTTATCAGGCCCTAATGCACTGTATCCTACATTTTTTACTTTTGCATAATCTCCAACTGTGCAGTTACTATATCCTAACTTGTACAAGTAGCACTCATTGGTGATGATGTAATTGTTTGAATGTTTACTACCTAATAATAGCATAAATTAATTGTATCAAAAGTGACAATATAAATGAAAGTTTGTAAAGTGTTTATAGATGGACAGGTGGAAACTTCAAAACTATCTTCATTTTTCTAATTATCCCACACTTTTGTCATGGAGATAATTATTTTTCTGGAATAATTTGGGCCTGTTTTTGAATTTTTTGTAATAAAAATGAAATAAAAAGAAGGAAAGTAGAAGTGTTGGGAAAACCAAAATTTATTTATTTGGTTCTGATAGCTTGATCAAAGTTTCTCTAAGTATCCTTTCTTTTTTCCCCCTTTTTTCTTTAAAGAATAAATTATTATTTAAACATCTTACTGTTGTTAAGAAGTTTCCTAGTGTGTTTTGACAGCATTATTGAATTTTCATGTTCATCTTGGCATCTGAATGGTTCAAATGTTAGTATTAGAGGTCTATTATCATTTGTTTTTGTTCCCAATATAAAGTTTGTCATCTTGAATTATTCAGGAGTTCGTATGCGAGAGAGGGATTGGATTTGTTCGCATTGATGGAAACTCACTTCCCAGAGATAGGCAGTTAGCTGTATTGTCATTCCAATCATCAGCTGAGGCTCGTATCATATTTTCCTTTGCAGCTTCATTTGTATTTATTACTAAAATATTTTCTTTCCTTTTTTTTTAAAAAATAAATATATATTTCATTTGTTTATTTTTTGTGCCGGGGGGGTGGAGGGTGGGGGTTTTTTTATGCTTTAATATACGAGGTGCTAAATTTTTCATGAAGTTTAATTATTTTTAAAGGATCAAACTGTGTTTATCATATGAAGTGTACTAAATGTATGCTCATGACTTGGTTGTATCTAAATGGACTTTTTACTACAAGCTATTCTTCCTTACTTTTGGTCTGGTGGCTTCCATGTGATGGTTCCTTTGTTTAGATTGCCTAAAGTAGCATTCACTTGGAACCTCATTTTAATTTATTGGGAAAGAAGGAACAAAAGGAATAAAAAATTATTCTAGAGCAAGGACTAAAATATCTCTAATATAATTGATATGTCCGTTGGTATATCTCTTTTTGGACGCTTTCGATATAAATCTCGACAATAATATCCGTTGATATATTGATGGAAATCACACTTCATGCCCATGCCCCTTCCAAACTTATTTTAGGCGGGTCCGTAGAATTTAGTGCTCCACCAAAGAAACATACTTTCAGCATTCCCGTGGTTTAGTGATCCACCGAAGGAAATAATGCTCCACCGAATAAACATGCTTTCGGCAACCCCTTAATTGTTTTGTCCTATTGTCTTTATTTTATGTTTGTTCTTTACTTTGTGTTTGTGATTGTTGCCTATTTAAAGGCAAGACTTATGAATGTTTGGGCAGACTTGAATTGAATGAAAAATCTGATTGAAATCTTCTCCCCTCTCTTCGTCTCTTCTCTCTCTCTTCTGTTCTTCTCTTTCTCTCTCTATTTCTCTTATCTGGTTTTACATCATATATCTGTTGAACATAACTGATTTGCAGCCATTTAGCTGCTGTCCAGCAGCTTTCTAAGTAGTCTTTCCTATGTGTAATTGTTTCTAGAAGCTTAAGATGTAACTAAAAGATTCTATAGTCAGTCAGTTAGTTTTTAGGGGTATTTTAGTCTTTTCTCAACCCTTATTAGTCTATATAACGTCTGTTAAGAGTTAGTTTGGATCAGTTTTTGCTAATAACAGATTTGTAATAGATTGTAAGAGAGCTTTCAGCTCTTTTTCTCTCTAGAAATCAAAGTAGACTTGAACTTCCCTTTATTTTCCTTCAACTTTCCTCTATTTTCTTGCATTTTCTAGCAAGTTCTATTGATTTGTTGGTGAGTATTACATCAATAACTAAAGTGATTTTTTTAATCCCAAAAGGTAGCTCAGTTGGCAAGCGACTACGCCTTAGGAAGTAGAGGTCCTGAGTTCGACTCTTGCTAAACCCCTTGGGGCCACCCACACAAGGTTTTATGGTTCTCATGGGCCTTGGACTCACCTGGTCTGTATAGGTTGTGGGGTCTTGTATGGGCCCGTGGTTTGTCCAAAGGGTTTCCTCATCATAAAAAAAGAGTAAATAAATAAATAAATAACTAAAGTAATTTCACAACGTAATAAATGCTAATGATACATTATATATGTAGTAATAATATTTATTACATACATACATACATATATATATATCCATATATACATACATACATATACATACATACATATATATATATCTATATATACATACATATATATATATCCATATATACATACATACATATATATGTATGTATGTATATATGGATATATATATATGTATGTATGTATGTATATGTATGTATGTATATATAGATATATATATATGTATGTATGTATGTATGTAATGGATAGATATAATATTATAAATATTATATATCACTTAATTCAAATTTGTTCTAATTGTTTATTTTATTTTATTTGCTAAGCACAGTATGCCTTTTGTACCCTGCACACACATCTTGTCTTATTAATTTACAATGTTTTGATCCTAAATTATTTATTAGATTCTAGTTCATTGTTTTCCAATGTCTCACTGAAAATTTCTGTGTTTAACTAATAATATCTGTCATATCTCTAAATTGATATCGATATTGCTGATCCCATGATCTAATCAATATATTTGTGTTTTTGGACCCTCAATATATTAATTGATATCGATATTAAGTCCTGGCTTTAGAGGTACATATGTCCAGTTATTCTTTCCATGGCCATAGCCCATAGGCGAGATGCTCTAAAACATATAGAGAAGTCTGTTTTGGTTATGGTGGACCTCCTTCACAGTTTGGTTTGTACTAACAGATTAGTTGTTCTTGTTCTTCAGGTCAAAATTGCAATAGTTGGTATAGAAGCTGGTGGTGTTGGACTTGATTTTTCAGCAGCCCAAAATGTTGTGTTTCTGGAGCTGCCTAAGACCGCGTCCTGGTTGCGTCAGGTCTATTTATCTATAATATGTTCAATTCTGCCAAATCTTCACTTATATCATTAAATAAAATTGGTGAAGATTGATGAGATATTTCCTTTGGTCTTATATTTGCAATTTGTTTCTTGATTTTTCAAATGGGTTAATCTAGGGGTTAAAAAAGGTGACAGATGTGAAAATCTTTTTGATTTAGTTTGAATATCCTGCTTTGCCAAATTGTATTTGTTGTCATTAATTTTTTTTTTATAAAGTAAATTGTATTGATTTTATAGAAAGGCTGCAGCCCCCGTACACACAAGTATACAAAATAAAGCAATGAAAAATTACAACAGAAGTGAATCTGAAAGATTGGCACAGGATTCCTGGCTTCCAAAACATACCAATCCTGTCGAAACAAATTGATTCCTAGCTAAATTCCTAGCTGGAGGATCAGTTTTTTGATTTACCTCTACTAGCTTGATTAGCTTTTGATTTCTCTATTTGATGATTGGCTACCAGCTCTCTTGTAGTTTTCTTTTGTGTTGGAATTGATGTTGTATCTTTTCAGTACATGTAAAGAGAGTTTTAAATTTAATATGAATATTTGCACATGACATACATTAGTTATCAAATTACAAGTCTCTATAAATTCTAAATCAATAAAAAACTGAATACAACTAACTTTAATTGGCTATTTATAGGCCTCCAATGCTGTAACTAACCTCTAAGTCTCTAACTAACTCAAACTGACTAGTAACTAACTATTGAAGCTTCTACTACATGTTAATACAACTAGAAAACAAAATTCAAGTAATATGACTTGCTGGAAGCTGCTGGACAGCAACTAATTCTGCCACATCAGGACTCCCGCTCTAGAAAAAAACTTGTCCTCGAGTTTGAAAGATGGAATAATGAGGTAGTAAGTAGTCATATATCTGAAAAACTATATATTTCACATTGTCCCTTTCCTTTTGGGAGGGAAAGATACACACATACATGTGTATTTTAATTTTCTTAAGCTTGTAATGTGTGTGTTTGTTAATTTTCCAAACTTCTGTTATCTTAAAAACTTGTGTTATGACTTATTTTCAAGGCTGAGGATAGAGCTCATAGGCGAGGGCAAACCAGTGCGGTCAACATATACATCTTCTGTGCTAAGGTGCTTAATTTTCTTTTATAAATATATATTTGAAATATCTTAAACAGATATATTTACAGATTCACAATTTTGTTTCATCTTATTGCAGGATACTTTGGACGAGTCCCATTGGCAAAATATGAACAAGAGTCTTCACCTTGTTTCATCTACGACAGATGGAAAGTATGACGCAGTACAAGAGATCGCGGTAATTATTTATTTATTTTTTTGGTCTTTTTATTCAATCCGTACTCCAGTTCCAAAAACCCAAAACGATGGTACCATACACAACTTAAGGTTTTTATTTTATTTTTTATTTTATATATATATATATATATATATATATATATTTTAATTTTATTTTAAAGTTGAGCTTATTGTAATGTCATAATATATGTTTTTTATTTATTTTATATTGTGGTAGTGTGATCCTTTTACTCCTTTTTTGCATTAAATATGAACTATGTCACCGTTAGGACAGCTTTGCCTTCTACCCACCAACTGATATTGGCCAAGGTTCATGACAGGCCCCTTTCCCTGCTACCAACTGACCTACGAGGAATTTGACATTCAGTATCAAGTTGACAGATGATTTAAAAAATTATCTTAAATGTTGATGGATCATACTTGGATCTGTAAAGCCAGTGCCAAATAATTGGGATAAGGCTTTGCTTTGTCAATTTATACCACTTAAGAGCAGAGGAAAAAAATAGGTATACCTTTTGTAGTTTCAATAGATGAAACTAAAGAAACCAAATACTAGGTAATCCTTTTTAGAAATGCTAACTGGAGTAATCCAATTTGTGAAAGTCATCATATTAACTTGTAATCCTGTCATGCCCGATGATTGGAGTAAAAATTTGGTGGCAATTTTTTCCTCCTCCCCCCTCCCCCCCCCCCCAGGTGCGGGGCAAAAAAGAAAAAAAAGAATTGTTACCTTAATGTACACAGCTGTGTGCAAAGAAGGGATGCCACAGGAGTAATTACATTTTTTGCATTTCTTTCCCAATTGATGCGGTGATATGTGCCCTCATGGTTGCTACTTTTGGACAGTGGCGGATCTAGGAATTTATCCCGGGGGGGGGGGGGGGGGGGGGGCGACTTTGTTTGGATGTAACTGTTTAATTTTTTTCTCTCTAACTCTATAAATTAAATAATCATTTGAAGTAGCCTTCTTTATATAATAAAAATTAACAAGAACAAAGAAAATTGTTTGAACTTAATAATTAACACAAAAACTTAAATATTCATTAATAATATATATATATATATATAAATGATGATGATGATCAGGTAAGCATGTGCTGATATAACTTATATCAATATCCGCATTGGAAGTTGTATATATATTTGATAAAATAATGTATGTATTAAACCAAAAAGGGACATAGCCCAAGGACAGGAGACATAACTTGAGTAAAACATGGGTAAGAGACTAAGAGCCATTTATATAAAGGGGAAAAAAAGGAAAGAGAGAAGAGTAGGGGGGTCAATTATAAAATCAAAGGGGTCAAAAATATATTTTAGAGGGACAAAAATATATTTTAGAGGGGGCATATTTAAAAATATAAGCAAATATGTATACTAAAAAAAAAAAATTCCAATGAGTGAGGGGGGTCAACTGCCCCTCCTGGCACTCCCTCCCTCCGCCCCTGCTTTTGGAAGGGTATTATGAAGCAAAAAGCACTATTTGGTAGGGGGATCAATACATAGTAGGTAGTGAGGATGTGATTTTTTTTTTTTTTTTTTGATGAAGACGTAGTGAGGATGTGATTAGCTTCTGGAAGGATCTTTTGTGCAGCGAGAATTCCTAAATGTGCCCATTTTCTGAATCTTTATGGTTTTGTGGTTTATGTGTTGGTTGGGGTTTGTGATTATATGAAAGAGCAGATGAGCAGTGTAGTATGATAATTAGGGTTCGAAGTTTCGGTTGTCTCAGCCGAGATCTCACCGAGACAATCCGGTCTCGCCGCCCTCCGATACGAGAGCTAGGGCCGTTACAAGCATATACGTCGGATGAGCACTTCTCGGTCGAGAATGTCGAGATCTCAGACAAGACGAAACGAGACGAGCGAGAAATCAAAATCTCGGGATGAATCGAACGAGATTTCATCCAATTCGTACGAGAGCATCTTTTTGCCCATGTGATCTTATAGAAAGCTGTTTGAAATGGAGAAAATTATGAACCTATGCCTACGACTAAAGTATACAGCCTACCTGATTTCTCTCCCAACGAGCTCAATCTTCCCCTTTCTCTCTCTTTGTTCTCCATTCTCATTCTGAGTATAGCTGGTGGGTGTCGTTGTCTCTGTCAGTGGAATCCAGATCCTGTGGTGTTGTTGTGGGTGTCTCTGGTGGCTGGCAGCGAGAGCAGCAGCGGTAGTGGTGCCTGTGGTCGGCGATAGTTGCAGCGGTAGCTGAGGACGGCGGTAGCGGTGGCCAGGAGAAGCAGCGGATTAGGCAGGTCGACGATCGGCGGTCGGCGGTGGAGCTCTGGTTCTCCATCGCGTCACTCTTTCTCTCCTCTCTCGCCCTCGCAATTGCAGTGCCTTTGGGGCTTTGGGTTGACTGGTCGAGAGTCGAGACCCACCGACTTATAAGGATATATTTCCTTTTTTATTATTTATTTATTTTTTTTGTTATGTTTTTTTATAAGTGCTGGGGAGTAAGACATTTTTAAAGTGGGTTGGGATTTTTTTTGGTTTCTTTTTTTCATTTTTTTCTTTTGTTTTTTTTAAATGCTATTGAATACCTATAGTCTTAGCTTTTTTTCCCATATCATGTATCATACATTTATAAGTGTGAATTTTTTTTTAATAAATGGTAAATCTTTTTAATAAATGATAAAAAATTACGAAAATCTTAATTTTTAAATTTAGAAAATTGTTACACTTTTTTTTAATCATCATGAACTCATAATTAAGCATAAATTATTTGGAACTTATAAATTTGAATTTTTTTTTTTTGTAAATGCTAACTCTTTTTCATAAAATACAGATTTTTAAAAAAAAATACAAAAATACTGATTTTTTAATAAATGGTAAATCTTTTTAATAAATGAAATTTTTTTCTTAATTTCAAAAATACTGATTTTTTAAATTAGAAATTTGTTGAACATTTTTGTAATCATCATGCACTTATAAATATGCATAATTTATTTGCAAAATTATTTTTTTCCGAGTACTTGATTTTTTTTGGTTTCCTTTTTTGTAGTTGTAGGGGCCGTCGAGTGCCTACTATGCCAGAGGCTGATAGTTATGCACCACCACCATGCGGTCCACCAGTCTTTGATACATCTACAAGCACTAGTACCGGTGGTTACTATGATCGAGGTGATCATGGACAAGGGCATGGGTATGGAACATATGCGAATACCAGCACTGGCGCTGGCTATGGATATCTCGATCGGGGATCCAGCATTTCTAGTAGTCCTACTGGTTATTTCAATGATGCATCAAGTAACAGTAGTGGGACACAGATATCCTATCCCCCACCCCAACCGTATTATGGTGTTCATGGGCAAGGTTCGAGTGGAGATGCCTCTCATGATCCAATTGCTGCACTGACGTTCAATATATTTTACAACCCCCCTTCATATTACCCATAAGAAGGTGATCAACACTTTGAGCCACATCGCCACTCTACATGGGAGTAACTTTTATATTGGTATGTTACTTACCAAAAAATTATTTATCAATTTCTTTATAATAGGTAATGTTATTTACCCATCATTGATATATGATATTTATTTATGCTCTTTGGGTGTATATTCTAATCTAAAACATAAATATAGTGTTATTTCATTATATATTAGTGCGCTAGCGCCTATTTTTATGTTTTTATACCATATTATGTTCATTGAGTTCATTATTTTGCTTATTTGATGGTTCTAATGTAATCATCATATTTTTTAGGAATTTTCTTTGATTTTTTTGAATTTTTTCAAACGGTTTTTCTTGTGTAAAGTTGCATCTCGCCCAAGACGCGACGTGTTGGGCGAGCCCGAGATGAATGAGACCGAAACGAGACGGGGACGGAGACCGAGACTTTGAACCATGAGTATGATTCGCAACCTTCCGCATAAATCTTAAGAAGTGAGAGATGGATTGTGTAGTCAGATGTTCTCTTTACTGTATGAACCGAGGGTAAGTTGGAGAAATCTGAATACAGAGCTTGAGGTTCAAGAGGATGATAAATTTTTTTTAGTGAAATATATATATATATATATATTTGCATTATTTCTGGGTTGGTTGGTGAGGACTTCCTCGTGAAGGTAGTATGAGTGGAGGCTCTTCCTTCTAAGAGCATCTCCAAGGGTACCAGCTATATTTTTGCTACTTTAACTAGCAAAATGACATTTTTAAAAATAGGTAACTAGCTATCCAAGCGAGTACTCCAAGGGTATTAGTTATTTTTTAGTTATTTCAAAATTTTTATTGATAATATTTCTTTTTTTAATCATTTGGTGGAGAGATAGAGGGAATGATGCTTAGAAAGAGGAAAAATGTCACTTTTTTAACTAAAAATAGTTTAGCTAGCGAACATTCGCTAGCTAAATGTAGCTAGCCAAAATGATAATAGTTAAAATAGCTAGCCCCTTGGAGAAGGAAAAATATGATTTGACTAGCTAAAATAGCTAAGGGAGTTAGATAGTTAGTCCCCTTGGAGATGCTCTAAGGTAGCCATTTGGGATGAAATTCTGACAGTGGATCATATTTTATCAAAAGATGAAACATGCTCAATAGTTGTTCATGGGCAATGATAGCCATGAAGTCTATTAACCATATAATTCTTAATTGTGAATTTGCATGTAATATTTGGGGTGCCTATTTCGCTTTGCATATATTTATAGCTGGCATTCATGCTTGGAAAAATAGGAGATAATTTATTTTTTGGTTTGAAAAACAGGTGTATGCTTACAGTTTTCCTTTTTCAGGCACATGCTTCATTTTTATTTATTTATTTGTTTTATTTTTTGAATTGGGGTAGGGTTGGGGTTGTCAATTCTGTCCAAGATCATGTGGAAATCTTTTATGCCAATTTGCATTTTTTATTTGGTTAGTGAGTTTAGGTAAGATCCTTGGAGACTTGCAGTGGATCATTTGATTCGAAAATTGGACTTTACGTATAGTCGTGTGTTGTGTAAATTGGATGCCAAATCCATGCATCCTTCAGAGATACGGTTTCAAGCATGTGTTTAGTGGGTGTTCTTGGTTAGAAATTGGGTTAGGCTTGTGTATTGAAATGTCTCTTGTGGAGGATAACCCTTTTTGCTATCCTATGGGGGTTTTGGTTAGGAAAGGCATTCTATTTTTCAATGACGTGAAAAGCTTGCCTCATGCTGCGGGGACCCAGTATTTCTGTTTTGTGCTCTTGAATCTTTATCTTCTCTGAGTTCTTTGTGGTGATTTTCACAGATTGAAGCCATTATCGGCCTCTTGTTGTTTTTGATGTGGATTTCTTACATAGTGCGGGTACAAATTGAAAATTTTTTTTTTCCATCTTCTTTATAATATAATTTAGTTTATTCTTAAATTAAAAAACAAAATCCGCTGGAGAATGCTTCAAATACTATGCCATCTTTTGCCTTACATTTAGGCAACTTAAATCCTGCAGTCTTCATGGACAAAGGAAAGGGTAGTTGAAACTTTGTACCAAAGTTTGGGTAAAATCAGCTTCCAACCTTGCCGTGTACCTTTCAACTGACCCTCAAGGGATGTGTACAGCCATTTGTACCATACATTTTTCACTTTATTTCCCACTCAAGAAATACACCAAATCACAAGCAAAATTTTCAATGCTCTCATTTCTTTGTGCTAAGCAAGAGATAACAATTAAATCAATAGAAGGCACTTAAACCAATGAGAAAGAAGCGACACAGGATTGATAAGCTGGAGATAATGAGTTTCCAGAAATTAATGATCAGGTTTAGTACAGAACATTTTCCCGTGTGAAGAGATAGAAATATTCAAAACATCAACTTCATCATTAAAAGGCAAAAGGAAAAGACTGTCTTACCTCAACAAAATGAAGGACCTGGAAATGAATATCAGCAAGGGGTCTTAAGAATTGTAATTCTTGGTTCAAATCTCAGATTGACCTTGATTTGAATAAAATTTTAATGGCATAATCTGAGCCCTTATGTAGAGTCAACCCTAGTTCAGTCTGAGTTTTAATGAGTTTTTCTGAGTTACGAGTTATACTGAGCCCTTATGCTCATGATATCTATATATATATACATATAATATATATATGAAATCTTTTACTAGCTTTCTTTTTTGGTTGTGAAGTGTGGTCTCTCTTTCTCTCTCTCATTGCATAAGATTGAACTTCATTTCTCTGGGTTGGCAGGTTGAAGGCGTTTCTTGTTTAGAGATGTCTAGTAAAACTGATAGAAGTGTTGAAAATCGGATTTTAGAGTATGCAGTATGTGGTGAACTCACTGCAGAGCCAGTAAAATTGCCATATGCTAGCTTAGCTCAGGATATGCATCCTGTTGAAGTATACAATGAAGTAGCTGAAAAGGTTATTGATAAATTTGAAGAACAGAGTGAAACTTGTGGAAATCTCACTCAAACAGACGATCTGAATATTAAGGTAAAACTTTTACCTTAAAAAATCTTTATTGTTTATATCATTATGCTCAAGTTTGGCTCATATTTTCATAATCTCTCTTGTGTGAATTTGCTTCTTTAGCTTTCTGAAGTATTCAATTTGCTGGATGAACAGGCTGATGTAGTTTCTGATTTACCAGTGGAGAAGGCTTGTGTCTCAATGGGGGAATTAGAAGGAAGTGCTTTTGAAGTTAAAATTGGAAGTTGTGGTAGAGTTTCTTCATTTAGGTTGGATGAAGGCAGCAAAGAAAAGGTATAATTTGTGTAGTTGTTTTCCCTTAACGCGGACAGGATTATTTTACTTCTCTCTCTCTCTTGGTGGAGTGGAATTGGGGCTGTTCTTATAAGATTCAGAATGCAGGGACAGGAAATCAACCCTGGTACAACAAAAATAGATGATGGTAGACCTGTTCAGCAAATAGAAGCTGATGAGAGTTGCTCCGACCGAGTAGATTTTTTGCGGTTTGAGGTAAAATATCGCTAGAAACTTTTCATTAACCTGGTTATTATTTGTTGGTAGCTGGTGAATTATGGCCATTTTAGGGTGTCATCAGTGCTCAATTATTTTAAAATTTTGATTCACTATCTCAATATCCCAATGTGAAAGGCTAAAAATGATGTCATTGAAATTGATGTCCATTTTCTGTCGTTGGGAAGCTATATAGCAGGGACGATTCTAATAAGACCCGTGTCCGTCTGTCTGATTTGGACACGATGTTGTACATGATACTCTCGAACACATTTGAACATATGATAAGAGGGTAGTAGTAGTAGTAGTGTAGAATATAAGTGTTATCTCTGTTGAGTATCATCTCCCAAGTTTGGCAATTTTTAGTGTATAGATTAGATAATTTAATCAAAATTATATGTTGTGTATAAAATAATTATATATAACATTTATATTAATATGTCGTGTCCATGTCCTACACTCCTACTTTTTCATGATTCTCTATGTCGGCATAGTTGTCTCATGTCGTGTTGTGATGTGCCGTGTCCGTGTATGTGCCACACAGTTTAGCATGTCACTGTAGTAAAGCTGTAAACTAATTATCCTCGCATTTTTTGGAGTTGGAGTTTATTTTATGTGTTAGGTTTTCAACTTCAATGTCTAAGCTGTTAGGTGGATGCCTAAACAGGCATTTGAAGCTATGTCAAATTTTATATTTAACTGATCTGGGATGTGGTACTTTCCAACAATATGTATATTGATTGAATTCAATCTGCGATCACTCATATTTTGTGTATAATCGTACTGTCTTTACTGTGCAAAACCATATGCATAAAGAAATTAGTGTTTATTGGATTGCTTAAGAGAGGGACCTCTTTTCAATTCAAGTCCTATAATTTGATGGGATTTCGGGTTAAATGCTAATCCCAACCTTCAAATGTGAAATTGTTTGATTATTTTGAAAGGGATTTGGACAATGGGTTTAAATTTTTTGGCTTAAGATTCTATCAAATTTTAGGATATGGAATGTAATTCATAAGTCATAACTAACTAGCTTTTACAATCCTGTGCTCTGCTTTTATAATAGTTGATTGATTTGGGAAGATCATAATGTGATTACTGTGGCATGCAGCTGTTATTGGAAACTTACCATTAGACCCTTCTGAAATTTTGCATTTTTGTGATGAAACATTCTTTTGGAAGAGCAAGGCTTGTTACTTTTGGGGAAAAATCATCTGAATCTATGAAGCAATCAGCTGGGCTTTAATTTGATCATAATTGTTTGTAACCTCTTTTCAGGTGAGCCAATACACAGGAAGGATCCACTTATATTCTTGCATTCCTGGGACTGATTCAAGACCAAGACCACTTTTTGAGAATTTTAGACCAGAGGAAATTGAGTCACTGAATGCTCCTGATGCTGACAATAACAGGAAAACAGCTTTCAAGTTTGTTAGGGAAAACCCAGCATTTAGGCATGCTATTTTGGCATTCATTGATCAGTGGAAGAATCTAAGGCCCATTGAGCGAAGAAAATTGCTTCGAAAGCCTTTGCAACTTCCTTTGACTGTTGAGCTGTGCTACTTGAATGAAAACATTAACCACAATAGTGAGGTGTGAACTAGAACACTGATTCTTCCCTGGATATCTCTGTCAGTGATGTTTTTTGAAAGTTTGGTTTAGCTAACAATTTTATAACTATTATTAACAGGGACTGCTAAGGGGTGGAAGCAACCGACGGAATACACCATTATATGAGATAAACCATTCTTTACCTTCACATGCCGTGTGGAAGAAAGTCCATCTCTGTGGTGGCTATGGCAAAAAGGAGAAAGAATACACTCAGGGTTGGACTTTGACTGATGAACCACTCTGTAAACTCTGTCAAACACCATGCAGGTTAGTCCAGATGAATGATCTCTTGCTATAGCCATCTGTAGTGGATTCCAATCATCTTCTTAACTTTCAGGACCGACAATGCCAAGACACCTGAATTTTTTGAGGATCTTTTCTGTAATTTTGGATGCTATGAAGAATATCGGATAAGAATTAGTAACAGATTCCTTCGTCAGGTTAGAACATTTATCATATATGTATGTTTGTTTACAATTAAGTTGAACTTTTGTGGTCTTGCATTAGATATTGCTCACATTCATGGGAATTTTTTCAATTGGAAATTTCAAGTGCTTTAGACAATATTTGTCTCTTGGTCCATGTTGTTTACTAATTGTATGTGCAAGTAACATTCTCAAGATTTCCAGGAACTTTTTCAATTAGAACATGGTGTTTGCACAAATTGCCACTTAGACTGCCATAAACTTGTGAAGCATCTAAAACCTTTATCATTGCCAAGGAGACAGGATTATATTGAGAAAGTGGCACCAAAAGTGGCAAGGAGGAAGAAATTGTAAGTCTATTTGATCAACAGTAACATGGTAGATTATTCTCTGGTGTCTTCTTTTCAATTGCTATAGAATGACGCTAAAGTTTGCAATATTATGCACAAAGTAGAAAACTGTGTTGTGTTACTTGTGTCTACGTACATAAATGTTGTTGATATATTCTTTGTCATGCATGTAAAATGTACACATTGTTGGTAAATAATCAATAAATATGTAACCATGTTACTGAGGACACTTGTCATTTATAAGAAGTTGTGTTAAACATGGGACCATATCATGGATTGGACACTCCATGAAACTTTTAGCGAAGAATAGTGTTTTTTTTTTTTGTTCAGTAGAGATTAGTTTGCTGATTCAGATGTTTCAGACATGTAGATTGATATTGATACTTTCCAAATGGCATTTGTCCGAAACCCTAACCACTGTACTGTTTGACTTCTCACAGGCTTGACAAGCTTGTCAATGACCCGACTGAAGGCAATGCATGGCATGCAGACCACATTGTTCCAGTTTACCGAGGGGGAGGTGTGAAACCTTTAATGATTGAATTACCATTCAAGTTCTTACTCTTCCCGGAATATTTATCTTGTCTATTTGATTTATGTTGCACTAATTTATGTTTGGACTTGCAACTTCTACCTCAGCTTGTCCACCTTGACTTCGTTTATTAGGAAAAGTAATCAAACTCAACACATGGTTTTTAAGTATCAATCTCAGTCATGGAGCTGGTGGGCTCCAATACAATCCAGTTTTTGCATTTTGACTTAGTATTGTAGATACATTGCAATACCCAAAAATTAGATACATTGCAATATGCAAAACCATTTCTTAAAAAATTCAATAGAATTATTATCAAAATCAGAACTAACTGAAAAAACATACATCAGGAAAAATAAATTGGTAGGATATACTTCATGTTATATTTAACATTACTGAAAATTTCAATATATGCACTATTGTTCTGTCTATCAAATTAATGCATCAGAAAAATTGAATAGTAGATGTATGACACTACCCGAGTGCCTATAATTTCATTTAAAAAAAGAAAAAAGAAAAAGAAAGAGTTAACGTCTTCACCTTCACCATCATAAGCTTCTTTCATCAATTACTCAATCAATCAACCAAGATGATATAATTCAAGAGTAAATTTTTTTTAATAAAACTGTGATTTTTAATTCTTATGATGTCAGTTATTAATTTTTCGTTCTTATATATATAGGGAAATTACAGATGGGTCCGGCTATGGGCGAGCAATTACCGTTCAAAACAAATGATTACTAACTTACTAGTAAATGACTACTAACTTAACTAAGAATGACTACCAACTCTAATTGTTTGCCTGTAGCCGGACCTATCTGTAATTCCGCCTATACATATCTATATAGGGTTAGGATAACATACACAATTTTTTACACATTTTGACATAAGTTTTTAGATAACTTATTTCCAATTAATATTTTGCGAAACCCACCATTGGATTAGATAATCTTCCCACATAGGTCATGCATGCAAAAAATCTGAGAATAAGAGCCGCTTCATCCATAAATGTGAGATTTTTAGTGATTAAAAAGATAAGTTTTTGGATCGAATGGCAACAAGTCTCGGATCAACTTGATTTTTTACGTGTATGTCCTATGTCACATTTTTGGATGAAGCAGCTATGTGGAAAGATTATCTAATCCAATGGTGGGCTTTACAAAATATGAATTGGAGATAGGTTATTTAAAAATTTAGTAAGAATTTGTATAAAAAATTGTGTATGTTGATCTTGACCCTATATATATATATATATATATATATATATATATATATATAGGATAACAGTCTTATACTATGACTAGTTAATTAAAAATAAAGTTTTCTTTCTCTCTTGATTTGTCACCCTTTTTTTTTGTACTTGTCCCCCTAAATATCATTATGCATTCAAAACCTTTTCGGTATTTGTGATATCATACATATCCCAATACATCATGGTTCAATTCGATACTTGAGACAATTTGTCTGAGATATTACCCTTAAGGGCTGTTTGGGAAACCAACAAACCCAGTCTGGGGATAGTTGACTGGGCTCTTCATTTACTATGTTCATGTGAGCTATATGGCAGTTCAGCTCCCTGCCTGGACCCTACTTATTATTAGAATCCCATGTTCTATTACTACAAAATTCTACTTTATTGATCTACGATGTAAATCCAAGAAATTCTCGAAGAGCTCTTTAGTTTGGGTATCGGACCATAAATCCAAATTATCCTACTGAGTACTGTTACGTATACATATTAGGTAATATCTCATGGTATTGGCTATACGTTAGACCATGGTAATTAATAAGTTCCTTACTTGTCATTCAACTAGAAATTGACTGTTGTTATATTGGTAATGGTTAATATTATTATTATTATTTCCATTATTGAAAGGTATTTGTTTTGGACTTTTGGCTCAGGAACACAAACCCTTCTCTCTGTTTTTATACGCTATTAGCAAATTAAGTTAAGCTTTTGTCTCAAAGTCTTAATAACCTGTATTAAATTTTTCTATAGGTGAATGCAGGCTAGAGAACATGAGGACCCTTTGTGTGGCTTGTCATTTGGATGTTACTGCAGCACAATGTGCTGAACGACGCTCAGCAAGGGTCAAGGCTAAGAAGCAACTTAAAGTCATCATGAGCAACCTAAAAAATGGTCAGAACATGGAAGGGAATGATGCTAATTTAATGGTATATACTCCTGCTTGTTTTTACCTTTTAGGAGAGTAGTAGTTGTAACATCGCTTTGAGTTTGTTGTGCTTTAAATGGATTTTAGTACCTTAGTATGGCTTAGGTGCATACGACTGATAGGGATTTGCTGAGTGCCTACCATTTAGTAATTGATGGTCATGACTATTGGATGATGTAATTGTCAGGGAGCAGTGTTCATTACATAGTTGGGAACTCAGAATTGTTTGATGGATATATGCTCTTTGGTGGAACCCCTAATTCCAAAGGTGTACCATATATTGGACTTTAGATGTCTTCTCCTTAGCAGTTAGCACTATGTGTGCTTTAGGGAACCTGCAGTCAATATGAGTGGCAGATCAAAAGCTATCACACTGTTTCTCATCTTGCAGGTTTTGTTAGCCAAGTTTTTTGGCCTAATTCAAAACTATTGTGTAAACTACCCAAGCATTTTGAGTTCTAGTTCTAAATCTGAGTTTTTCAATAGCATGGTGTTTTATTCTTTCAAGGCTTTAAGCAAGAATTAAGAATTCATTTTTATCTTTTCCCCTTTATTAATTTGAGTTATACTCCCATTAGTGATAAAATTCATGGAGTACAGTTATGGATCCTTTGTTCCCTTCTGTTTATAAACTAGGAAGCTCTTATATTGTATTCTCTTCTGGTCCACTCAACTGATTGCCCCATTTAATTACAGGACCAAGGGCATTTGGAAATCCAAGAGAACTTAGTTGAGGATGAGCTTTTGATCAAGGTTCCTGGAAGTGCATACTCTGGAGGTAAAAGCTCTAGTACTAGAAGTGAAGACTTGGAGAAGTCCACTAAAGCTCATTAGTTTGAGAAGGATGAAGAAGCATCCACAAGTAGCATTCATGCCATCTAACCCCAAGGTTGCGTTTGGTTTGAGGGAATGGAAGGGAGAAGGAATTGAATGAGAGTGGGAATGGAATCGGAATGAATATTCCATCCCAATGTTTGGTAAGGGATAGGAATGGAATGAAAAAACATATGTGGGACCCATTTTTAATGATTTTTACTCTTTAAAAAGGAGGGAATTGCCATTCCTCTTGGTTTGGGAAGGAATTGCTATTCTCCCATTGGATGGAATAGAGCCCCACAAAGGAATAGCCATTCTATTTCCTTGTGTAACCAAACACTCACTTTTTTTGGAGAATGAAATAATCATTCCATTCCATCCCTCATTCCCTCATACCAAACATAGCCCAAGGGTTACCTCAGTTGGCAAGGGACCATGCCTCAAGAAGCGAGTTCAACTCTATCCCTTGTCCCTTGTGGGCCATCCAAACAAGGTTTTCATAGTTCTCATGGGCCTTGGTTTTCCCTTGTCCGTGTGGATTGTAAGGTGTTACTTGGGCCAAGGTTTGCGCAAAGGGTTTCCTTGTTATCCAAGAAGGAAGAAACAAAAAAAAATAAAATAAAAGCATCCATGCCATCTTTGCCTCTTTTACCTCATACCCTTGGTTCTGTGCTATATTATGTAGCTTAAAATTCCCTTTTCTGAAGAGAAGTATGTGTATTTCAAGCATTTGATGCTATTTAATGAGATAAATAGGTTTTTGGAATATATGCCTTGATACCTAGACTGTTGAAGGAGGATTGAGGATGCTAGGTTGCTTTATGATGCTTGAAGTCCTCTTCTTTGTAAAAAAAAAAAAAAAAAAAAAGGAAAAAAAAAATAGGGAGGATTGAGGAAGGTCTTCCTTTGTATCTTCCTGCTTTATTTAGATTCACCCTGGCTTGTTCATTGGCATATTTTGAGCTGCATTAACAATTTGAAGCTGGTCGGAATTGGATGCTATGAGAGGTTTGCTAAATCTAAAAGCAAAGGCCCATCTGATGGTACAAGAACGTCCATTGCATCTCACTACATCAGCATCTGAAATTTTAAGTGGCACTGGACTGAATCTGCAATACCTTCTATTCTTGTTTTTCAGGGATTCAATTATGAAATTGATAGATTTCCATTGAGATACAGGTACATTTTCAACTCAAGTACTTTCTATAATGAAGTAGATTTTATCCTAGGGGAACAAATGTAGATGGGATAAGACTTGTATAAAATGGTGGACACCACGTCACCGATATCTTTTTTTTTTTTGTTTTTTTTTTTTTTTGGGTTGGTAATACCATATCACCTAAATCACATGCCAAAAGGGATGGAGTATAGTGAGAATGGCAGGTTTGGCATTTCCCTTTCCCTTTTTTTTTTTATTTTTTGGGTTTGGATGAGAAACGATCCAGATATATATATGCATAGTCCTTGATAAGAAGATATTGATATAAGTTATATCAATATCATGTATTGGGGTTTGTACTTGTACCTGGGGTGAATTGGTGCAATGTACCCTATTACCTACAATGCACAGGATAGAAATCCCAATATTTATAACTAGAGTCAAGAAACACAGAGAGAATCAAATCCAGTAAAAAATGCACTTTCCCACTTGCTGGGACCTCCATCCAAGTTCCAAAATCAGGCCAAGGGCTACCATATTGCCTTGCCAAACAACTGGTGACACATTTTTCTCCACTCCATTAGTTGAATTGAAGGACATGTCCAAGGTCGTGGGTGGGTCATAGTACATACCTGTAGAGTACTTGTGGCCTTAATTGGTTGAGTGGAGGGCATATGCACTTCGATCACGCATCAGATTAAAAGTTACAAATCCTGTAACTATTTGTCTATGACATTCTGAATAATTTATTTAACTAAAACAGTCTTTCCTCATGGTGAGCATTTGCAAATTATGAAAATATTGAACCAAAGTTAATAGAAGTAACAATAATAAAACATGTATATACATATATATAGTAAGATCATTCAAATCACTCCCCTCAATGCCATCACTATGATAAAACACTTCTACATATCTGCCTCTTGAGCCCCACCAAAGAAACATAACTTCTTTTTCTTTTCTTTTTTTCCCCCAAAGTAGTAAATTAAAATAGGGGCTTTACATACTGATCGGATGCTCTTCACACCCCAATTCCCATAAGACTATCCTTAATCAGGTGCAATTCCGCCTGTAGCATTGCTAATATCCATTCGTTCTCTTGGTGACTCTACAGAACATGCTAATCCAATTCGAACAAATGAAGTCAAGCACTCCTCAATTTTGTCATTTCTCACTTGCATCATATTGTGAGTGGTTTGGGTGATTTCCTCCTCAACATTGTTTCTTTGAAGAAGAATTGGATCTGCAATTTCCACCACTTTTTCAGGCCAAGCCATCATCACAAAGTTATGAAGGTTCAAACCATCTCTTAACATGCCATCAGTTGGTCTTTTCTTAGTAAACATTTCTAATAAGAGGATGCCATAGCTGTACACATCGCCATAAGTTGACACCTCATTACCTATACCATACTCTGCAATTCACATGTACATGTTGTTAACAGTAGTTTTATAACAGAATAATATGATAAGGGGGAGGCTGTTGCCCCCACAAAAATTCCTAAGCATCCCCCACTAACTCTAATTTTTAAAGGTTTTTATGGAAATATAAAAGGTTTTCATGAAAAATGGCCTCATAAACCACTAGAAAAATATCATTTTGAATAAATTTGTAGAAGAAAGTTTTTCCAAAGTCTATCATTTAAGTGGACTTATTTACAGTCTTTGTTTCGTTTTTACAAAAAATTTCATTAAAAATGATCAAAAAAATCAACTTAAATGAAAGATTTTGAAAAACCTTTCTTTTACAAAGTTGTTCAAAATAACGTTTTCGAATGGACTATCTGTCTATTTTTCGTGAAAACCTTTTATACTTTTCATAAAACTTTGCAAAATTTAAAATACATGAGGGTGCTTAGGAATTTTTGTGGTGGCAATAGCTCTCCCCTATGATAAGTAATCTATCTGTTATCTATATCATAATATGAAAATATAAAGAACAAAAAATTTAGTTCAATTACTCCCAGTCCAATTAGAAAGAAAATGCATTTGACTACCACATAATGGTCAAAACAAGAAATTGAGTTATAATTTAAAAAGTAAAAGGAAAAATTATTCATATCGATGTTATAATTTATTGCAATTTTGTTCTTGTAATTACTTTTCCTTCTTTTCTTCTTAATAATACTCAGGACTAATAGCAGAGGATTGGGAAGCTTCTTAGGGTGTCAACCTGGTTGGGATGATAGGAGGTTTTATCCTTGAAACCCTCTTCTTTATAAAAAAAAAATTAAAAAAAAAAAAATCAACAACACTAAGCATGGCATTCATTTAGCAAGTATAGTTTAATTAATCCTTGAAAATTCAACCAAAAAGTTAAAACTAAGGGGAAAATATAAAAGAGAATTACCTGGAGCAGCATAGCCGATAGAGCCTTTAATTCCAAGAGAGCTAGTTTGATTGGCTTCTACATAGAATCTTGCTAAGCCAAAATCAGCTACACGAGCAATCATGTCATTGTCCATAAGAATGTTACTTGGCTTCAAATCGCAATGAACTATTGGCACTTCACAGTGATGATGTAGATAATCCAATGCACTGGCCACATCTATGGCAATGTTAATTCTCTGAAGAAGATTTAAGTGTCTTTGCTCTTGTGCCTCTTCTTCTCTATGTATTGGATGCAACCAGTCTTCTAGGCTCCCATTGACCATGAACTCGTAAATTAGAGCCTTAAAATCATTACCTTGGAAATCAACACTTGAACATGCGGTTAATACCTTGACAAGATTCCGATGCCTGATATTTCTCAAGGCTTCACATTCGGCCATGAAACTTTTGTAAGCTCCCTTTCGTTGAAGGTTGAGTACTTTCACTGCAACAACTGTTTCCTCCAGAGGAAGAATTCCTTTATACACAGATCCAAAACTCCCAACACCAATCAAATTAGCCGAAGAGAACCCATTAGTTGCATTAAGGAGATCTTCATAGGACACTCTTAGAAGGGAGTTAATTTCTTGAGAACTTGATGTAGGAGGCACCTTTCTTGTTTTTCTTAATCTTAATCGATAAAGAATCAAAAAGGACAACATCAAGGTTAGTGCAAGAAGTCCACTTACCAATGTGATAAGTAATTTTACCTTAAATGACAATCTCTGCTTCTTCGGCTCATTGGAAGGGCATGTCGGCAAGTTTAATTGAGGTATACCTCCACAAAGCTTCCTATTTCCAGTGATGGAAATTGCACTTGCATTCTTGAAGACTCCTTGTATAGGTACATCACCCTCGAAATCATTGAAGGATAAATTCAAATTCTGCAAAGCTAAGCGTTCCAAATATTTTGGAATTTGGCCAGATAAGTTGTTGTGAGAAACATCTAAATTTTGAAGTCCTCTCAAAGATTTCAAAGATGGAGGAATCGTCCCTTGAAAAAAGTTACCCTCCAAATATAAACTCTCCAAGACTCTGCAACTACCCAGACTACTTTGAATTTCACCAGATAATTTGTTTTCCGAAACATCCAGGATGCCAAGATTTCCCAATTTTCCAACTTCCCAAGGAATTGATCCTGTCAAATGGTTTTTAGATAAGTTGAGAAATATAGATAAGGAAGAAAGACTAAGTACTTCTTTGGGTATGGTACCACTAAGATTGTTTTGAGAGAGATCCATCCATAGCAAATTTCGATAGTCTCCAAGACTTGATGGTATCCTTCCCTGTAAATTGTTCAATCCCAAATTGAGTTGGATTAATGAAGTTAGATTTCCCAGAGAAGATGGGATACTCCCCGAGAGTTTGTTTCCATTGACATACAGACGGTTCAGCTTTTGTAGTTTACCAAGTGAGCTTGGTATAGTACCAGTCAATTGGTTTGTGTCCATGCCTAGTTCTTCTAGGCTAATGATGTTTCCAATCCCACTAGGAATGCTTCCTCGTATTTGATTTCTTCCAAGGATCATATACCAGATCTTTGTCGAGAAGTTGCTTATAAATTCGGGTAGCACCCCTCCAAGATTGTTGCCAGCTAGACCCAACACTTTTAAATCGGTGCAGTTACGTAGAGAAGAGAGAAAATTCAAATCATCATCTTCACCATTTCCAAGATTATTCTCATCAATTTCTAGCCACCAAAGATGAGGTGGGCTTGCCAAAGTAGGCACCTTCCCTGTAAAGCTGTTACTACCGATGTTAATAGACTCTAGACTAGAGGCATTGGAGATGGTATTTGGAATGAGTCCATTGAATTGGTTTTCATATAGATTGAGCGTATTGAGTTTGGGGAGAGTGAGGCCTAAGTCTGGGGGAAGACTCCCATGAAGTTGGTTTACTACCACCGAAAAATAAGTAATGGAAGAGAGATTGAATATTGAGGGAGGGATTGTACCAGATAGTTTGTTAACTCCAAGTTCAAGAATTTCTAGGTTCTTCAATCGGCGAAAGCTACTTGGAATGCTTCCCTGTAAATTGTTCTCAGACAAAATGATTCGATGAAGCAAAGAAAGATTTCCAAAAGATGGTGGGATCTCTCCTATGAGATTATTTTTGGCTAACACAAGCACTCGGAGCATCGATAATGAGCCAAGCTCAGTAGGAAGTTTGCCAGTCAGATTGTTTCTAGATAAATTGAGGAGTACAAGGTTAGTGCAACGGGAAATGTTGGTGGGGATTTCACCACCAAATGAGTTGTTTTGAAGGATTAATTGTTGTAGCCTGAAAAGGCGACCCAATTCTTGAGGGATGTCATGGTCGAATCCATTGTTCTGGAGGTTTAAAATCCTAAGAAAACTGAGGTTTCCAATGTGGGGTGTTAAGGCACCCACCAATTTTTGTGACTGCAGGTCCAGCATGGTCACCCTCTGGTGCCGGCGGCCACATGTGACACCTGGCCAGTGGCAGAAGTGGGTAGATTCGTTCCATGAGCTAAGCATACCAAGGGGGTCCCCAGTAATTAGCCTAGCCTTGAAAGCAAGCAAAGATTGTCTATCTGTCTCATTTCCTCCATGCACTAAGAAGGCTTGAGCGAGTAGTACTAGTATTAGTAAAATATGCATGAGAAGTGAACATATTATGCGTAAATCCATACCTGCAGGAATCTCCATTTTACACCTGAGCATTGAGATTTGGAAGAGCTGAAAATATGTGATTTCCTTTGTTCAAACTTCAAAGGCCAACATTACACTAGAAGGAGTTGATAGAAGATGGGATCAAGGTGATCTGACACAAATTTTTCTCCACCCCATAATTAAATTGAAGGAGTAGATGATTGGACAAGTCCAAGGTGGTGGACAATCTTAAGCATGTACATTAAGATCGATAAGCTATTTAATGCATTATCATATAACTCATTAACTTTTCATCTTTATCATTTTGTTTTATTTTGTGTTATAATTAAAGTAATTTTAATTTTAAATATAAACAGGAGTACATTAATTGGAAAATAACTTTTTGTCTTGACTTTTAACAATGAACAAATATTTTGGGATTTCCCAAAATAGAACTTGTTATCAAACAACGTACGTAGGACATTAATTGGGACTAATTGATCACATTTTGTGGTAAGTTATTACATTTGTAATAATATCATATTTTGTGGTAAGTGGTCATTAATGAGACTTAGTATTATCACAAATATGATCACTTACCATAAAACATGATCAATTATCACTTAGGAATACGGTATCCAAAATTACCATGGAATTTCCCTGTTAAGGCACTATTCTCAGTATAAGCCCTGATCATGAGCGTGTCACGAATCATGTATAAAATTCAATTGCAAAAAATATTTAATTATATATTGTTAAGCATTTAAAAAAAAAAAAAGAATGTTGAAGAAAAAATGAGTCCAATCCTAATGGATGCAAGTGGGTATCCCATATCCCACGCAGGAATACGACGTTACAGGCTTGAGCAGCCTCCTTGAAGAGTCAATTTTGTCAGGCCTAAGATGAGGGAAAGCCACATTAATTGTTAGACACTATATTGGACCCGCATTAAGTGGATGAATTGGACCGGAAGAACCAGTGCTAGTGTGGAAATAAGAGACGATGTGGGAGTCGTGAACAAAGACATGCTAGGGGTTGTTTGGCAAACTTAAAAATTTGACCTATTGAGGATAAATCTAGTCACTTTTGATTTTATATTTTTTGGTAATTCTCATTTTCCTTCTGATCAGTTCAGTTTTGTTTTGAAAACAAAATATAAACACAATTTTTTTCAAACTAACAATGACTTGGTTTATTTAAAAACAGATAATAGTTATGTATTGGACCCAATCTAACTCAATTTTTTAAGTTTCCAAACAAGTCTTAAAGACTAGCCATGCTTCTATGCCAAAAACTAACCACATTGACACCCAAAATAGTAGTTAAGTGGTTCCAAATCAATTAAAGATAGAATGATGGACTCTCATGTTACGCTAGTGGTCTTTAAAGGAATCTTCTTCCCAGATTCAATTCCCTTTACTCTACCCTACCACTAAATCCAAAGGGATCCCCAATCAATTTTGAGAACTGAATACATAACATGCGATTGGGTTTTGATACCACTATCAACTTTCCATACACGCAGAAAGACCTTTTAATCAAACCTAAGGAAAAAATAAATTAAAGCCATATGCCAGTTCTCTCAACCATAATAACCCATCTCATTTGAACTCTTGAATTCACCAATTCTTCTCCATCACTCGAAACCCACAAAACCCCCCAACGATCTTACCTCCTGTATTTCTAATTGTAGTAGCTAAAATGAAGAGAAACTATAACAAATTGAAGGACCCTTTTTTTATTTTTCGTTGGTGAAGATGTTAGGTTTTTGATTTTTTAATTTTATCCTTTAATGTACAAAATTTTAGAAAAATAGAGAATAGCCTTTTAATGAGTCTCCTTTAGCTATCACCTTAATTAAATTTTGCCACATAGTACTACACTTCCACTATGAAGTGAAAGAATGTGAGATTTGCAGAGAGAAAAGTAGAAAAAGAGAGTGAGATCCATACAGTGAAAAATAATTGAGATTTGCATAAATGAGGGGGGACAAAAAAACAAAAAAAAATCTAATGCCAGTTTTCTTCTTCGGTCGATTTATTGCCGGCTGCAACAAGCTCCAGTGCACCATCACCTCTTTGATGAGAATCTTTCAGTGGGTCGGCGTCATGGTGTAGCCGGTCTGGTTTGTTGGGAGGACAGATGGAAGAGAATGAGAGATGTAAAGATTAACGCCGTTAGTTTGTTTAATTGTGTTTCCACATGGCAGCATCTAATTGAGGTGTCACCGAATAGGGACACAGAATGGGCTCAGAAGATCTGAATTCCTTTGCTTTAGGAAATGAAATAAATAAATAAATAAAAAATCATCGACCTTTTTAATATGACTAGATATAGCACACGTGCGTTGCACGTGAATATTTTTAAATAATATTAGTTATACAAAATAATAAATACATAAAGATTTCATATTTTTTCATAAAAGATAAAGTCTAAAATTCGAAAGTACAACGAAAGATTAAAACTCTTTAGATATATATTTAGAATTTTTTTTTTCTTCATAAAACGAAATATTTAAAGAGTTTATATTCATATATATTATCATGCAACTTGATAATTCCTCTAAAAAAAAAATTTGAGTAAAAATCTAACTTTAATTTGTTAAGAGTTTGAATTAAAATCTAACTTTCATTTGTTACCAAATGATAAGAATGTTTATTATGTGTTTCAATTAAATAAAGGGTAGATATGTATTTTTTTTTTAAAATAAGGGTATATTAGTCGTTCAAAAGTTTTTCTGAGATTCAACTTTTTGTAAGTAGTATAGATTTGCAGAGCAAAACTTACCAAAAAAGGGAGAAGTTGCCATTAATGGAAAAGGTGGAGAGAAGGTTGAAACTACTCTTGATGGAGAAAGTAAAATTTTACAATCCAGTTGTTTATTTATTATATAGGAATTATAATTTCCGTTTCCTTTGAATTCTTATTTGTGTTTTATTTATTAAGGTATGTGTTTTAGAATATATTAAGGTATGTGTTTCGGCTGTTGTTTTAGAATTATAGTTTCCATATTCCTATATATTTATATTTATTATATAGGAATTATAGTTTCCATTTTCTTTGAATTCCTATTTGTATTTTATATATTAAGGTATGTGTTTTAGAATTATAGTTTTCATATTATTATATTTTCCATATATGCAGAAGGGTGGGTAGTTTTGTATTTAAAAATTAAAATAAGGGTTTATTAGTCAATCAAAAGTTTTTCTTACATTCATCTTTTTATAGGTAGTATAGATAATAAATTTAAAACATCCTTTTTAAAAAAAAAAAAAAAAAAAAAACCCCCAAAGAATAACTATTTACTATAAAATGTGATAAATAATCACTTAGAAGAACAATACCCAAAGGCCAAACCTACCATAGAATTTTCTTGGCAAGGCCTTTTCTCAGTATGACCTCTGCTCTCATCATGAGCGTGTCACGGATCATGAATAAAGCTCAATTGCAAAAATATTTAATTATTGTTAAGCTTTTTTATTTTTTTAATTTTGGGTGGAATAAAAACTGGCTCCAATCCTATTGAATGCAAGGGGGCATCCCACGCAAGAATAGGACCTAAGAGTTGAGCACCCACAGTGAAGCGTCAATTTTGTTAGGCAAAATGACAAGACATCAAGGGATAATATAATAAAATATAATCATAAGAATCAACAAAATTTGGTCCAACTAATCCTTCGCTTCAAAATCATAAATAAGTCAATCCTCCACTTGATTGCACAAACTCGAGTTGGTGATCGACTGGTCCCTTTTGTGTAGACGGAAATTTTTATTTTTATTTTTATTTTTGGTGTGGCAAGTGCGTGTAGAAGGACTTGAAGCTCTTCCGCTTTCCCTTTTTATTTTTATTATTTTTTTTGGTATATTGGGAGGAGTTCGAACCTTTAACCTATCCTACTCCTATCATTTTCTCCATCTTTTCTCACCATTAGGCTAACCCTGGTGGCTTCTTTCACTTTCACTTTAACTTCCTCAGGTATAAGGATTGAAATAATTATCCTTAAGCTATGTTTATTTAGCTAAAATGAAATGGACATTCCATTCATTTTACTGTTTAGATGGGATAATTTAATTGAGAATGCAATCAAACAACAAATTTGGACAATCATTTCAAATTTCTTCCCATTTCAGACTACTTTAAGTATGGAATTAAATTCTATTCTCATCAATTTCATTCCAGTTAAACAAATATAGCCTTAGGGGTTTATGCCTTTTGTACTCCAGCATTGTTTGGCTAGTGATTTCGTAATTTCTATCTTGGCTGAAGTTATACTTGATCACCAAGTCCACTTAAACGATAGATTTTGAAAAAAATTTCTTCTAAAAAGTTGTTCAAAATAATGTTTTCTAATAGCTAGTGCGATCAGATTTTGTGAAAACCTTATATATTTTTTATAAAATCTTAAAGTGTAAAATAAGTGAGGGATGAAAAACAAGTCTTTGAATGCCAATAGAGCCCTCCATATAAGTTACATCAACACATGCTATATATATATATATATATATACTAGATATAGCACACGTGCGTTGCACATGAATATTTTTAAATAATATTAGTCATACAAAATAATAAATACATAAACATTTTATATTTTTTTCATAAATATTTTTAAAGATAAACATTTTATATTTTTTTATATTTTATATTTTTATATTTTATATTTTAAGGGATGTGTTTTAGAATTATAGTTTCCATATTCCTATATATTTCTATTTATCATATAAGAATTATAGTTTCCGTTTCCTTTGAATTCCTATTTGTGTTTTATATATTAAGGTATATGTTTTAGAATTATAGTTTCCATATTGCTATATTTCCTATATATGCAGAAGGGTGGATAGTTGTGTATTTAAAAATTAAAATAAGGGTATATTAGTCAATCAAAAGTTTTTCTTACATTCATCTTTTTATAGGTAGTATAGATATACACACAAGTTTTTATAACTCTATATGTGAAGCATATTTTGAGAAACTCACCGTTGGATTAGATTGTCTCCCTACGTAGATCATGCATGCCAAAAATTAAGTTGATCCGAGATTTAGAACCGCTTCATCCATAAATGTGAGATTTTTGTTGATAAGAAATACAAGTTTTTGGATTGGATCACAAATAATATCGGATCAACTTGATTTTTGGTATGAATGATCTACATAGGAGATTATTTAATCCAACATTGGATTTTTCAAAATATGTTTCATAGATTAAGTTATAGAAACTTGTATCAAAATTTGTGTCAAATCTTGTGTCTACGAATCCTAACCCTATATATAATTATATATCAATATATGTCCTCATCAAAAAAATTATATATCAATATATGTAATTGATAGATATAATATTTTAAATATTATATATCACTTAATTAAAACTTGTTCTAATTGTTTATTTTATTTGCTAAGCACAGTATGCCTTTTGTACCCTACACACACATCTTGTCTTATTAATTTACAATCTTTGGATCCTAAATTATTTTTTAGAGTCTAGTTCATTATGCTCAAGTTTGGCTCATATTTTCATCGTCTCCCTTGTGTGAATTTTCTTCTTTACCTTTCTGAACTATTCAATTTGCTGGATGAACAGGCTGATATAGTTTCTGATTTACCAGTGGAGAAGGCTTGTGTCTCAATGGGGGAATTAGAAGGAAGTGCTTTTGAAGTTAAAATTGGAGGCCGCAGGAGAGTTTCTTCATTTAAGTTGAATGAAGGCAGCAAAGAAAAGGTATAATTTTTGTAGTTGTTTTCCCTTAACGCAGATATTTTACTTCTCTCTCTCTCTCTCTTGGTGGAGTGGAATTGGGGCTGTTCTTGTAAGATTCAGTGCTCAATGATTTTAAAATTTTGATTCACTATCTCAATATCCCAATGTGAAAGGCTAAAATTGCTGTCATTGAAATTGATGTCCATTTGCTGTCGTCGGGAAGCTATATAGCAGAGACGATTCTAAAAAAGACCCGTGTCTGTCTGTCTGATTTGGACAAGAGGTTGTACATGATACTCTCGAACACATCTGAACATATGATAAGAGAGTAGTAGTAGTGGTGTAGAATGTAAGTGTTATCACTGTTGAGTTCATCTCCCAAGTTTGGCAATTTTTAGTATATGGATTAGATAATTTAATCAAAATTATATGTTGTGTATAAAACAATTATTTATATAAGATATACATTAATATGTCGTGTCCATTGTGATGCGCCGTGTCCGTGTCAGAGTACATCAATTTTAGGTGTCATCGATCCAGTCTGTTCTCCGTCCTCCTACTCTTCTTTTTCTTTTAATTTTTTGGCTTTTTGGAGACATTTTTTGGTAACATTAGATAAAAAATTCATCACAACAATAATGGCCTTATTACTATTCCTTTTCTTGATTCAAATTGAAAATCAGTCTCGTCGAGTTGAGGAATTCAATAGTATCCATACAAAAAATTAGATAATTTCTAGCATCTTTAATCATGTGAGGCATTTAAATGAGTTATATGTATTTTTTGCATTGCTATTTTACATTAGCATAGCAATGCAAAAAATGCATTATTATTGTGAAAATGCATTACATAAAAAAATTGATCATTTTTTTTGCATCATTTATCTTTCTCTTTACTTCCAACTATTTCTTGCAAGATGATGTAACAAATTTGTATTTGAGCCATTTCTGGAGGCAAATATAGTTTAAGATTTGCCTCAAGCTATATATATATATATATATATATATATATATATTGATGATCGAGTGAGCAAGCGTTGATATAACTAATATCAACACCCAAATTGGGGTTGTACCCGGTGCATTAGTAGATTATGAGGAACATTGGGCTAATGCATAGTGTACAACCCCCAATACATAATACTGATATTACTTACATTAACACATGTTAACTTTATAAGGATTAATAAGAGAACACACACTTACACACCCACACACATACCCACGCAAAAGTCGAAACCAAGATCTCCGCAAACCCCACACCCTTATTGGGATGGGACATGCCATTAAACCTGATGGCCATTGGCGCCTCAAGCTATATTTGCCTCACCAAATGTATTAGCCAATATTGAAGCACCTACTTTTCACATGAGGCAAAAAATAACCCCGTCTCACTTTTTGTCTCATGGTTGGAGATGCTTATCTTCAAGTGATACTCCCTTTGTCCCAAATTATTTGAGTCACTTTGACTAAGCACACATGTTAAGATGAATTATTTAATACATTATCAAGTGACCCATTAATTTTAACTTTTCAATTTTACCCTCTTACTTTATTGTGTTAAGGTTAAAGTAAATATAATTTTAAATGCAATAAAGATTATGTTGGGAAAGTAAAATAATTTTTTTTATCTCAACTTCTAACAATGAGCAAACATTTTAAGTTTTTTTAAAATGGAAATTTTTATCAAACAAAGTGAGCCAAAGAAAGCAATTGATCACATTTTATGATTTTCCTTATGACTGGAGCTTGCTGAAAATATGATTTTCCTTATGACAATTCTTTTGATTTGCCTTATGATCGACTAGAGCTAAAAATATGATTTCCCTTTTGACTATAGCTGAAAATATGATTTGCCTTATGACTGGAGATAAAATTATGATTTCCTTTATGACTATTTTTTTCATGATTTCCCTTTTGACTAGAGCTGAAAGTACTATTTCCCGTATGACTATTCTCTTACTTGATTCAAACTGAAAATCGTAATGTCTTGTAAAGACGGGAATTCAATAATGTCCATACAAAAGTTAGGTAATTTCAAGCATCTCCAACCATGTGAAACATTATAATGAGCTATATACATTTTTTTTTATTGCTATAGTGTAAAAATGTATTGCTATAAAGAAAACGCATCACCTAAAAAAATTGACTACTCCAATGCATGTGAACCATTTTTTTGCCTCATGCACTTTTCTCTTTACCTCCAACTATTTCTTGGAGCATGATTTTACAAATTTGCATTTAAGTCATTTTTTGAGACAAACATAGTTCAAGATTTGGCTCAATTTTTTTGCCTCATGCACTTTTCTCTTTACCTCCAACTATTTCTTGGAGCATGATTTTACAAATTTGCATTTAAGTCATTTCTTGAGACAAACATAGTTCAAGATTTGGCTCAATATATATATATATATATATCAACACTCATATTGGGAGTTGTACCTCGTGCATTAGTGGATATATAACAAGGTACATTAAGCCAATGCCTAGAGTACAACCCCCAATACATGGTGCTAAATGCTAATATAACTTATATCAACATGTGCTGACCCAATCATAGATGGTGCTAAATGCTAATATAACTTATATCAACATGTGCTGACCTGATCATATATATATATATATATATATATATATATATATATTTTGCCAAACAATAAGAGAATACACACCAACACATGTATCCATACGGAGTCAAAACCAAGACTTTCGTAAATCCTACACCTCTATTGGGATGTGACATGTCATTAGACCCGAGGACCATCTCAAGCTATATTTGCCTCACCAAATGCATTAACAATTGAAGCACCTACTTTTCACACATGAGGTCAAAAACAACCTTGTCTCACCTTTTGTCTCATGATTGGAGATGTTTATCCTCAAGTGATACTACCTTTGTCCCAAATTGTTTGAGTCACTTTGACTAAGCATGCATATTAAGATGAATTATTTAATACATTGTCATGTTAGTTATTCATTAATTTTAACTTTTCAATTTTACCCTTTTGCTCTATTGTGTTATGGTTAAAGTAAATGTAATTTTAATATAGAAAGAGTATGTTGGGAAAGTAAAATAAACTTGACTTTTAACAATGAACAAACATTTGAGGAATTTCTAAAATGGAAATTGTTATTGAACAAAGTGGGACAAAGAAAACAATTGATTACATTAAATTTTATCGTAAGTGATTATATTTGTGATAACCCTAAGTTACATTTTATGAGAAGTAGTTAAAAATGAGACTTAAGATTATGATAAATGTACTCCCTTCGTTCTTAATTGACGGTCGTCCCCTTTTAAAAAACATGTTTTTTTTAGGAAACCTTATTAAATGCTTTCACATCAATATATATGTTTTGATTTTCCAATTTTATCCTTTAGTGTACAAAACTTTGGAAAAAGAGAGAATACCCCTTTTAAGGGTATTTTAGGAAATAAAATAAAAAGAATCAATGACTTTTTGAATGTGACAATAATTTTGAACATCCCTAAAAAAAAAAAAGGAGGTTAATAATTTAGGAATGGAGAGAATAACTATTTACTATAAAATGTGATCAATTATCACTTACAGGTACAATACCCAAATCTACCATAGAATTTCCCTGCCAAGGCCCTATTCTCAGTGTGACCCATGGGCGAAGACCAAGCAGGTGGGGCAAACGCTCCACCTGAAAATTTCACCCAAAAAAAAAAAAATGGTTTTCTAAAACTTTTGCATTTTTTATGATTTTTTTAAAATTAATACCAAATAAAGGAACTTAGTAGTCATTTTTTTAGTACATATACAATCAATTTGTAATAAGTTGACAATTAGCATCCTTTATTTGGTATTAAGTTTAAAGTGATCACCAAAATATAATAAATTGCAATTAATTACCTCACCTGAGGCAATTTCCTGGCTTTGCCCCTGGTGTGACCTGTGCTCTAATCATGAGCGTGTCATGAATCATGCATAAAGCTCAATTGCAAAAATTATTTAATTATTGTTAAGCTTTTTTATTTTTGGGTGGAAGAAAATATGAGTCCAATCCTATTGAATGCAAGTGGGTATCCCTACGCAGGAATAAGACATAAGAACGGAGCACTCACGGTATAATATAATAAAATGTAATCATAAGAATTAACAAAATTTTGTCCAACTGACCCTTGGCTTCAAAATCTTAAATAAGGCTATGGGCAAAAATTATTTATGTTATAAAACCAAGAATTTAGAACAAGTTATGAGGAGAATAAAATTTCTCATTCATCTCCTTTCTCTTCTTTCTCTCCGAATACATCCTCTCTTCTTTCTCCCCTTCCCCTTTTATCTTTGTTTGCATTTATTCCTCATGATGGGATTACCTAACCCACTTATGATTGTGTTCCCATTATCACAAAGTGGAGGGGGTGTGGACATCCACTCAATGTCCACTCAATGTTTAATATTCATAACACTCCCCCTTGGATGTCCACCAAACTAAGATAATGTGCCTCGTTAAAACCTTACTAGAAAAACCCAGTGGGAAAAAACTAGTGAAAGAAAAAGAGTACAACATTTTTGTAAATCTTAGAGTGGTGTTGGACGCACTAAAGAAACTGCCTCATTAAAACCTTGCCAGGAAAACCCAATGGGACAAAACCTAGGCGAAGGAAAAAGAGTACAGCGTGCATATGTCCAAAAATGAATACTCCCCCTGATAAGAAGATAAGTATCAACTTAACTGATCGCAAACCCGACGCATTCCAATGCCATATACCAATTTCTTGAATGTTGACGATGGTAAGGCCTTGGTGAATAAATCCGCAAGATTATCAGTGGAACGTATTTGCTTCACATCAATTTCATGCCTCTGCTGGAGTTCATGAGTGTAGAAGAACTTTGGTGAAATGTGTTTGGTTCTATCACCTTTGATGTACCCTCCTTGAATTTGTGCAATACATGCAGCATTATCTTCATAAATTGTTGTTGGCATACCTTTAATCAAAGGTAACCCACATGTGTCTCGAATGTGATGGACTACAGATCTTAACCATACACATTCACGACTTGCTTCATGGAGTGCAAGTATCTCAGAGTGATTAGAAGATGTAGCAATTAAAGTCTGTTTTGTAGATCGCCAAGAGATTGCTGTATTGCCACATGTAAATACATACCCTGTTTGTGAGCGAGCTTTGTGAGGATCAGAAAGGTATCCAGAATCTGCATATCCTTCTAAACAAGGACCACGGGCTAATTCCTTTGAGTAAAACAAACCCATATCTGTAGTTCCACGAAGGTAGCGTAAAATATGTTTAATACCATTCCAGTGTCGTCGAGTTGGAGCAGAACTGAATCTTGCTAATAAGTTGACTGAAAATGCTATATCAGGCCTAGTGCATTGTGCTAAATATAACAAAGCACCTATTGCACTAAGATATGGTACTTCAGGACCAAGTAGCATTTCATTATCTTCTTTGGGGCGAAATGGATCTTTCTTAATATCAAGAGATCGAACGACCATGGGAGAACTTAGTGGATGCGCTTTATCCATATTAAAACGTTTCAATACCTTTTCGGTATAAGCTGATTGATGGATAAGAATTCCATTTGATTTATGCTCGATCTGCAGGCCGAGACAATATTTTGTTCTCCCTAAATCTTTCATCTCAAATTCTTTTTTCAAATATTCAGCAGCTTTCATGAGCTCTTCAGGAGTCCCAATTAAATTTATATCATCAACATAGACTGCAATGATGGCGAATCCAGATTCTGATTTCTTTATAAATACACAAGGGCATATAGGATTATTAATATATCCTTCTTTAACTAAGTACTCACTGAGACGATTATACCACATTCTTCCAGATTGTTTTAATCCATACAAGGATCGTCTCAGTTTAATTGAGTACATATTTCGTGGTTGTGATGTATTTGCTTCAGGCAATTTGAATCCTTCAGGGATCTTTATATATATATCTGCATCTAACTTTCTATATAAATATGCAGTAACTACGTCCATAAGACGCATGTCAAGTCCTTCTGAGACTGACAGACTAATTAAATATCGAAATGTAATGGCATCCATTACAGGTGAATATGTTTCTTCATAATCAATCCCAGGTCTCTGCAGGAAACCTTGTGCTACTAAACGAGCTTTATATCTGACGATCTCATTTTTATCATTACGCTTTCTTACAAACACCCATTTGTAACCCACGGGTTTCACATCATTGGGTGTTAGGACTACAGGTCCAAATACTTTACGTTTTTCTAGCGAATCCAATTCTGCTTGGATTGCTTCTTTCCATTTTGACCAATCAGGTCTACTGTGACATTCGTCTACAGTGCGTGGTTCGAGATCATCATCATCTTTCAAAATTTCAGTAGCTACTGCGAAAGAAAATACATCATTAATAACCACTTCTGAGCGATCCCACAATTCTTTTGTACATGTATAGTTTATGGAAATTTCTTCATTTCCATGTACATATGCCTTTTTATTGTTTTCTGTCTCTTCAGGGACATTTTCCTCTTCAGGAGTTATTAAATCAGAATTTGTGGGAATATTTATTTCTTGTTCAATAGCCTCTTCCGGAGTACTATTTTTTATATTTTGTTGCCCTTTTATTTTCCTCTTCCGGGGAACTAAATCTTTTGAGCCCAATGGTCTACCACGCTTCAGGCGTGTAGTAGATAATTCATTTGCTGCAATAATAGTAGACTTACCAATTGGTACATTGATCTTTGCTGGTGTGTTTGCAGCCGGTATATAAGACTTAGTTATTTTTGCTACGTCTGTAAATGCATCAGGCATTTGATTAGCAATCTTCTGAAGATGAGTGATCCTCTGTACTTCAGTTTCACATTGAGCAGTACGTGGATCAAGATGGGACAAAGATGGTACATTCTAAGAAAGTTCACGTCGTTCTTCTATCAGTGGATTTCCTCCCCCTAACGACGGGAACTGTGTTTCATCAAAATGACAATCTGCAAATCTTGCTGTAAAAACATCACCTGTCAATGATTCAAGAAATCTGATGATGGAAGGTGAATCAAACCCAATATATATTCCCAATTGACGTTGAGGACCCATTTTAGTGCGTTGTGGGGTTGGAATCGGAACTTGTACAGTACAACCAAAAGTTCGTAGATGGGAAATATTCGGTGGTTGACCAAGTACAAGTTGTAATGGTGATTGTTGCTGATAAGCAGTAGGGCGAAGACGAACCAATACTGCAGCATGTAAGATGGCATGTCCCCAGGCAGAAATAGGTAATTTGGTCTTCATAAGTAAAGGTCGAGCAATCAGCTGAAGATGTTTGATAAAAGCTTCTGCTAACCCATTCTGAGTATGGATATGAGCAACTGGATGTTCAATATCAATCCCAACTGACATGCAAAAGTCATCAAATGTTTGAGATGAAAATTCACCGACATTATCAAGGCGGATCTTCTTGATCGGATGATCTGGAAATTGTGCTTGTAACCTGATTATTTGGGCAAGGAGCCTAGCAAATGCAGCATTGCGAGTAGATAGCAAACAAACATGTGACCATCGTGTTGAGGCATCTATCAAAACCATAAAATAGCGAAATGGTCCACATGGTGGAGAAATAGGTCCACATATATCCCCTTGAATTCGTTCCAAAAATTTTGGAGATTCAACAATAACTTTTGTAGGAGATGGTCTAATAACCAATTTTCCCTGGGAGCAAGCAATACATGGATAATCACTAGACAAGAGAATCTTCCGGCTCTTTAATGGATGTCCATGTGAATTGGTAAGGATTCGACGTATCATTGTTGATCCCGGGTGACCAAGTCGGTCATGCCAAAGCATAAAAGTTTTTGAATCAGAGGACTTCAGGTCCATCACCACATTTGATTCAATTGTTCTTATAGTTGTATAATACAACCCCGAAGAGAAAGTAGGAAGTTTCTCTAATACAAGCTTCTGGCCTAAAATAATTGAAGTAATGCAGAGATATTCTACATTACGTTCACATGCAGTTTCAATATGATATCCATTACGACGTATATCTTTAAAACTTAGCAGATTTCTTCTGGATCTGATTGAATATAAAGCGTCGTTGATATGTAAGTTTGTTCCACCAGGTAACATGATTGTGGCTCTTCCGGAGCCATCGATCAGGTTCGCAGGACCTGATATTGTATTGACATTAATTTCATTTAATATAATGTCGAAAAAATATCTTTTATCTCGAAGGATAGTGTGCGTTGTGGCACTGTCTGCTAGGCATATATCTCCACCAGTCATCTCGGAATTGAATAATTCATTAGCAAGATCCATACCTTTTCATGAAAATATATAAATTTGAGTCTAAAAATAAATAGACAAATAGATAAAATATGAAAATAAAATGCATATGAAATAACATTCTTATTGATAATAAGAAAATAGAAAAAGGTAATAACGTTAATTGATGTGGACATTTCCATCACCAATTAAATGGTCAATTTTTCCATTAGGCTCTTCAAAGAAGTCTGAAACATCTAAATGAGTTATATCCACGGGGTCATTGTGATCAATAAAATTTGTTTCTACTTTCTTGCCTTTCTTCTTGATTGAGGCTTGGTAAAGTTTGACCAAATGATTAGGCGTACGACAGGTACGCGACCAATGCCCTTTCATACCACAACTAAAGCAAATATTTTCATACTGCTCAGGCCTTTGATTTTTCTCTCTTTCTTGTTTGGCTACATTGGTGGACCACTTCTGGTGGTATGATGTGGTTTTATTGTGGCGACCACCTGAATAATTATTATAACCACCACGTTGTGAATAATTATTTCGCCCACGACCGCGACCATACCCACGACCACGACTATGGCCATGTCCGCGACCTCGTCCACGACCACGAGACGATGTTGCATTCACTTCAGGGAATGCTGCAGAACCGGTTGGACGGGATTGGTGATTTTTCAGTAAAAGCTCGTTGTTTTGTTCAGCAACGAGAAGACATGATATCAATTCAGAATATTTTGAAAATCTACGCTCTCGATATTGCTGCTGCAGGAGCACATTCGAGGCATGAAATGTAGAATACGTTTTTTCTAACATGTCTTCTTCTGTTACTTTTTCTCCACATAATTTCAATTGGGAGCTGATTTTGAATAATGCTGAGTTATACTCAGCAATTGTTTTGAAATCTTGCAACCTCAGGTGTATCCAATCATAACGAGCTTTTGGAATAATGACAGTTTTCTGGTGGTCATATCTATCTTTCAAGTCATTCCATAAGGTAAGAGGGTCCTTTACTGTGAGATATTCTGTTTTTAACCCCTCATCAAGGTGATGGCGAAGAAAAATCAATGCCTTGGCGCGATCCTGCAGGGACGCTTGATTTTCTTGCTGAATTGTATTACCCAAATTCATTGCAGTAAGATGGATTTCAGCATCAAGAATCCAAGACAAATAATTCTTTCCCGAAATATCAAGGGCGGCAAACTCAAGTTTCGTAAGGTTGGACATTGTCGGAGTGTACAACCAAATTGGTTAAAAACGAAGATGCTGATAGTATGATATTGCTTACAAATTCCTTGAGCAATTCGTACTGATAACGTGTTATAAAACCAAGAATTTAGAACAAGTTATGAGGAGAATAAAATTTCTCATTCATCTCCTTTCTCTTCTTTCTCTCCGAATACATCCTCTCTTCTTTCTCCCCTTCCCCTTTTATCTTTGTTTGTATTTATTCCTCATGATGGGATTACCTAACCCACTTATGATGGTGTTCTCATTATCACAAAGTGGAGGGGGTGTGGACATTCACTCAATGTCCACTCAATGTTTAATATTCATAACAATTTAATTATTGTTCAGCTTTTTTATTTCTGGGTGGAAGAAAAAAATGAGTGCAATCCTCTTGAATGCAAGTGCGTATCCCACGCAGGAATAGGACGTAAGAATTGAGCACGAAAATCTTAAATAAGTCAATCGTCTACTTGATTGCAAAGGGACTAGACGGCAAGGTATAATATAATAAAATGTAATCATAAGAATCAATAATATTTGGTCCATCTAATCCTTGGCTTCAAAATCTTAAATATGTCAATCGTCCACTTGATTGCATTCCATAATCCACCGGGAAAAATCGAGTTGGTGATTGGTTTCTTGCGTGTTAGACTTTTTTTTTATTTTTTTATTTTGCCAAGTGCATGTAGGATTTGAAGTAAATATTTTTCACTTCCACTTTTACTTTTACTTCCTTGGGTATAAGGACCGTAAGGACAGAAACAAACTAAGATATCCTCAGGCTATGTTTATTTAGCTGGAATGAAATAGACATTCCATTCATTTAAATGAGACAATTTAAATTAAAATAGAATCAAACAACAAATTTGAACAATCTTTTCAAATTTCTTTCCATTTCAAACTATTTTAAGTATGGAATCAAATTTTATTATCATCAAATCCATTCCAATTAAACAAATATAGAAAATCAAATTTTACTCTCATCCAATCCGTTCCAATTAAACAAATATAGTCTTACAGGTTTATTCCTTTTGTACTCCTACATTGTTTGGCTAGTGATTTTGTAATTTCTATCTCACTTTTGAAAGCAAATCTTGCACGTGTTAAGGCACTTTCATCAGACTCATTTGCTCTAAATTAGCACTTCCATCAGACTCATTTGCTCTAAATTACCTTTCCTTGCACTCACTGAGATAATTGGTCTCATTATATTATATTATATTTTATTTTTAAGAAAAATTGGTTTTAATTGATTGCAAGGAATTCAATGTATATGCATTTGGACACTCACCTGTGAATAGGAACTCTACTATGGCCTGCCTCAAAAAACCCACAAAAATCCAACTGCTATTACTTAGTGACCTTTAATAAAAACTAGGAAAGAGTCACATGCAAGGCACGTGCATATTGGTATTTGCCATTGATTTGCCTTCTGATTGTGCTATGCACATACTTAATGTTATTTGCCAATTTGTGATTTGTGCTATGAAGTTTGATGTTTTGGGGAATTGCCAGTAGAAAAAGATCAATATGTAATTTACCAAAACAAAGCAACCCCCAAAACTACCCACGTCCAAAAGGGAGCCTATCAACAATACACAACCCAAAACCCAAATAGTCAACAAAATAAGGCTAACCTTCATATGACACTAATTAAAAAAAAAAATTTCTAGACTCCGAAACACCTTTGATTTACCTTTTGATTATACTCTATGCATTACATGTTTTTGCTCTGTTTTTTCTCTCATGACCTTTGATATGGTAAACAATATTAATTCACCCTTCAGTAAGAGGCAAAGTATTAGAGAGATGACTACCCTTCACATGACACCCCATAAAGGAAAGAACCACCCATGGAGCCACCCAGCTACATTGACCCCTCCATATGCATTGGACCTCCACTCAACTTCACCAAAACTTCAACATTCAAGACTTCAAAACAGCTACCCTCTTGAGGCATTGGCTCTCTAAACAATACAATGCCAAGCGGAAACTGAAGAAATAACTCTAATACTTCCCACCTCTGCATAGCAGCATCTCACGCATTTATGCACTCAAACTCTAGCAACCATCGTTGAAATCATACCTTTCTAAAAAAAAAAAAAAAATCATTACATTAAAGCACCCCACCTCAACTGACAAAATCAGGGAAGCAAACAACTCAAGTTCCCCTGGCTGATTACAATACCATACCTGTAAAGAGAAGGAGAAAAAACAAAAATATAGAAAAAAAATTATAAAAAAAAAAAGAAAAAAAATTAAAGATGCAAGCTGGAAGTAGATGCATATAACTCAAAACTAAAAAAATGATATCATTTATTAGAACCCTAAAAAAAAAAAAATCATATATTAGTTTTGTTCCAGATTCAAATACAAAGTCAGCAGGGAGTACCAACATGTAATGCAAAGGAGCTAAGAAAAACCAAACCCTTTGCCTAATAATAAAATTTTGGACTTATAGAGAGTTTTAAAGTCTTTTTCTTTGTTTCTACTTTACAATTGTTTCTACTTTACAATAAAGCAAACCTAGCTCCAATTCAAAATCAAATCCAGGAAAGCCCAACTCAATTTCTGGCCAAGCTTCTGAACCACACTAAACATAAGAGTGTTTTCAGTCTCCATCCAATGCAAATCCACTTTTGGCCCCTATGTTATGCTACTTGACTTACCAGTTTTGGTCTTCCTTGTCAAGCAATAAGTCCAAGAAATGTGATCCTCCATAATAAACCTTGAATTGGTAAGCATCTAGTTAATAACAAAAAACATCAAAAAATTAATACCAGCTAAGAATATTAATTGTCATATTCTTAATTCTTTTACGTAAGATTCTCCACTCTTTTTTCTTTGATAAGCTCCTTTGACATGATTGCTATGTGTAAGAATACTTCCAAGGAATCAAGAAAAGATTTTTAAAAAAAAGAACTAAAAAAAAAAAAAACATAAAAAAGAAATAAACTAAATTGAGTACAATCAAACAAACAAAGACAATGAAACCCACTAAAGAATAAAATAAAAATAGGCCATTAGGAAAAAGAGAGAAAAATGGATAGTTGAATTTTTCAGTAAGAATACTTCCAAGCAATTTAGTTCTTTTACAATCTATTAGACAGATGGTATCATCATATTACAAATAAAGAACTAAGCAAAGGGGGTAAAAATGGTTGTAAATAAAGCTTTCTAAAATCAAACTCAAAATTACAAAGATAGGGCTCTCCTCTGTCGACAAATAATGCAATTTCATACCATATGCATGTGCAATTGATGGATTGTGTTCATTCCACACAATAGTTTCTCCATCCTCATATCATGCAATTCCCTCTTGATGATGAATTTCCCTTAAACTACACCAAACTCAAACCACAATCAAATTAAAATGTGTAGTAACACTCCAAATAATATTTATAAATTAATACATGGAAAAGTGAAAAGAAACAAAGGGGTCGAACTTGAGGGGACCGTGTAGAAATGCAATCAGCATACTTAATTTATTCAATACTTTTGTAATTTATCAAATTAATAATTAGATAAGAGAACAATCAATTTAAACTAAATTTATGAATATAAACTCTAATTAACAACCAGATGAAACCATGCAAATTAGAAATGAAAATTTATAACTGATTGTATAACTAATGAAATCCAATAATCAAAGAAGCTACAAAAATTGATTCCATAGTAAATTGAAGAAAAGATTAAAGGCAACCAACAAGCTAAATCATTAAGATATAAAAATCCCCAACTAAAGTGATAGGTAGCATAAGCTTCATAATCGAAGAAGAGAAAGATTTGGTGACCAACGGGAATTTTAAAATAGTCGAGATGCTTTTGCAGTCTTAAGGTCAAATGACATCATGATACACATATTTGTAGATCTGAAATGAGCAATAAAAGTAACGCAATGCTTACAAAATCATAGATTACAGTCAATAGAAACACATTTCCATTGTTTGATATTAATTATATAAAAAAAATATATGATAGATGCACAAGAGGGGGGAAATTAAAACTCACCAGTTGGCCGTCAAGGCAAAGAAGGGGAGAAAAAATCAGCACCTGGTCGTCAAGGCAAAGAAAGAAAAAATTTGCCCAAAAAAAAAAAAACACAGCAGTATTAGTAAGGAAGAAAAAAAATTCAGGCAAAAAAATAAAACCATGATCACATTTTATCACAAGCTAAGCATGTCAAAAAAAAATTGTTGTACACCAAATAAGACCAAGAACAAAAGAAAAAAAATATCAGAATAGAACGTGCACTGAACCAGAATTACCTCTACATATAGGAACCCAAAAAATCAACAAAAATAAGATAAAATTGAACGAGATCTAAGGATTCTAAACGATTAATATTCCTCTTACTTATAAATAAACATACAAGAAGCCCAAATTCTAATAAACTACGAAAGATTAACAGGATCTATATTACCTAACCCGCTTAATATCTCTCCTTTTAAGCAAATGAAGAAAAAGCAAATGTGGAGAATACCTCACCTGAGACAGAAAAAACCCTAACCAGGTTCTCTCTCCTTTTGCTGTGGATGTGGTGTTTCTACTTGTAAGAATAGATAGGTGGGTAAAGCTTTCTCACTACTATGGATGCGACCTAAGAATCAAACCATGTGAATCCGAAACCTTATAAATCAAGTGAAATCTAAAACATTTAGCCAAGAGAATAGCCTCTCAAATTGTAGAATAAAACTTAAAACCCCAAATTGTACAAAAAAAAGAAAGAAAAAAACACGAAGTAGATCTCAAAAAAGGAAAAAGATACCAGACCGCAAGGAGATGCAGAGAAGACCATAGCCCGACTCCATTGCCGTGGCCACTTTGCTCCTATATGCCATTGCCGGTGGTGTAGAGATGAAAGAGAGAGAGAGTGACGAGGGTAGAGAAAGAAGAAGAGAGTAAAATGGGCTGTGGGGTATTTTTCTTAGAGAAGCTTCTCGAATATGCTTCACAAAAATAAGGAACAAGATTGCAGAGAAACGTACAGGTAGGTGAAGAGCTAGGGGAGAGGAATGGGCATATAGCCGTATGGGTTGAATGTCTCAGTGCTGGGTGGTTTGTAAAATGAAATGCTGACGAGGGTAAAATGGGGATTGCATCGTTGAATCAACAGTAAAAGGTGCCTTTGTCATACCCTAAACCCAAAAGACTGAATTTGGCGATATGATTGTTATAACCCACATAGGACTACGTCCCAAATAAGTTAGACTACTTAACAATATCAACCTATGATAAAGTTGTCTCCAATAGTCCATCCACAATAACATTCAAGCCATAGCATAACTAAAGTTTCAACAATAATTGAAATAACTAGATAAATCCATATCCATCAAAATAAATTGTCATCTCTAATAACCTACTACAACGTACACTGAAATAATAAAACAATTCTTCTAACTACTAAAATAAAAATTCTAATTAAACTAGCAAAACAAACCATCGACGCCCTAACTCTTTGTACGCGGAAGCCACTCTCATCAAGCTAATCATCTGTGGAGAAAAATATAAGGGGTGAGCTTAAAGCTCAGCAAGAAAACATTACACAATATATACAAGAAGAAGTCAAGCATATTCGCACGATTGATTTAAAAAATGGGCGTTTGGGCTCCAGTCCACAAATGTGGACTATTGCAGCCATAGGTATATCCCGAAAAACTCTTCAAGCCTTAGGTACACATGATTGTGCAAAAGACCAACATACCCTTCTCAACAATACATTTAAGGGGAAAATAAAAACACAACAGCCCCATCAAACACGACCCGCTTATTGTGCAAGAAACCCTGTTAAACACGGCATGCGCTTACCTCCGGTGCACAATGGAGACGCCGGTGAATCTCTGGTGCAAATCGACTAGGCTCATTGTACCCGTCGAGAGAGAAGAATGGCCTGAATCTCCGGTGTAACTCTTCCAACATCGTTGTGCCCGAAGTTCGTTGGACATCATCAACCAGAGAAAAATGGCCTCATCATACCTGTCGAGAGAGAAGACGAGCAGCAGTGTGTTCGTCGTGTAACTCTTCCACCATCGTTCTGATCAGTAACTCATCGTGTAACTAATTCTGCACATTCGAAGATGATTTTCCCACATCAACAATCGGTGAAAAAATATGGCAAAAAAAACGTAAGATTTCATTTCCCTTCTGTGATTGTGTTGGATTGTTGGAGAGTTCGTTCCTTTTGAACGGATTTTTGCCGTCTACGTAACTAAACCTAGGGTTTTTTTATTTCTGTTTTTGAGGTTTTTTATTGAAGTTCCATGTAACTGAGGGTTCCTTCGTTTTGGACCCATTAGTTACATTGGGTTTGTTTGATTTTGGGTTTTGATTTCTAATTTTGGGGATTTCTGATTTTGGGGGTTTTTATTGAAATTCCATGTAACTGAGGGTTCCTTCGTTTTGGACCCATTAGTTACATTGGGTTTGTTTGATTTTGGGTTTCTGAATTTGGGGATTTTTGTTGTTCGTGTAACTAATTAAACGATTTTGGGGTAATGGGGTTTCTGAAATTTTTTGTAATATTAGTTACATTGCATGTAACTAATTGAAATTCCATGTAACTGATTGGAATTGGAAAATGAAGGATTTCTTCATCATGAAATTCCATGTAATTGATTGAATGTTTTTTAGAGAGCCATGGCCGTTGTTTCTTTGAACCACGGGTTTCGATCGGGGGGAAAGGAACACCCTTCTTTTAAAAAGACTTGTAGAGATTTAAATTAATAAAAATCTGGTTTTTAAAATATTCACAAAAACATAACAAACAAGAAGTCGCCGCCTCATTTTTTAAGGAAAAAAGGAAAACCGTGAAAATAGTTTTAAAAGGAAACCTTTAAAAAACCAAACACATGACTCCGATCAAGGAAAAACAGGTCTTAATAAAACAAGAGAGGATTCGGAGACTAAGTTACGATGTGGGAAGGTTCTAGGAAACATCCTATAGGCACCCACATTGCCCCAAAATGAGTCTTTGAATTTATATGGACTATTTCAATCACTTCCTAATTAGTCACCATGCATATGTAAAGAATCATCCATAAATCATCCACATTCATCCATGAACATCCATAAAGCAATAAACATCCACAAAGCATGTAAACATTCATCAACAAATAGGAGAGATATGGAAAGTAGTAGAAAGGGAGAGCATAAGCAAACAAATCCATCTTATCCACTAACAAATATGTGATGGATAAATAAATAAGCAAACAAATCCATCCTATCCACTAACAAATATATGATGGATAAATGTATAAGCATAGGTCCATCCTACTTCACTAACAAATATGTGATGGACAAATGGATAAAAGAAAAAAGAAAACCTAGGATACTTAGTATCCTAGGGCAAACTTGACAATCAAATGAGCGCCTACGTACCTTACATACAAAAATGTAAGGATCAAAGTCCACGTAGTTCGATTGAGAAGGGATTACTCCCTTTACAATGAACTATAAATCCTAAGTTTCCAACTTAAGAAAGGTTTTAAAACTTAGGAGTTTCCAAAAATAGTTTGAGAAAAAGTAGGTGTGTGGGGGTATATCGCCCTTTCTAGAGCATCCCCCCCCACGGAAGGTATTGTTTGTTTGTCCCACATCGGAATGTGGGCGCCTCCCACCCTGCCATATTAGCCTGAGCGTAGGCGAAGGGTGTACCACTACTTCTAGCCTTTTTGTGTGGGGGTATTTCGCCTCTGAGCTCGCCCAACTGAGGGTTAGTTACTCGCTAGCATTCCCCCCCACTCGAAGGAATTGTTTGTTTGTCCCACATCGGAATGTGGGCGCCTTCCACCCCCCCCATATTAGCCTGAGCATAGGCGAAGGGTGTACCACTACTACTAAACGCTCAGGCTAATATGGGGGGGTGGAAGGCGCCCACATTCCGATGTGGGACAAACAAACAATTCCTTCAAGTGGGGGGGACAGTCCACGCGTAAGAATGCGCAGCGACAACAGTCCACGCGTAAGAATGCGCAGCGACAAAAAACCCCCACACAGTAGGTATTTGAGAAAGAATAGAATTCTAACTCAAATAGACTTCTAAAGTGATTTGAATTCAAAAGATAAAAGAACTCCAAGTAAAACAGAATTTTATGTGATTTGGAAACTTAGGACTTCTAATCCAAAGTAAAGACAATAACCCTAGGGGGGAGAAGAGAACAATTCACACAAGACTTACCATGAACCACTTACCATTTGTAAATTATCCCGAAACATCGAGAAAACACCAATTAATCACCTCATATATTCTATAGGGCAATTATTAAGCTCAAATCATTCATATTCATGCTCAAATCATCATTAGAAGACCTAATTCAAATCTGAACATAATACTAAATATGCATATAATGACCTAATACTCATGCAAATAACAAAAATCAAAAGAGAAACAAAATCTTATATGCTCATATATGCTCAAATTACCCTAACATGCACAAAACTATCAAAACCATGTCAAATATGAATTACCATGATGAAAATATCATATGACAATTCAAAACATGAAAATAAAATCTAACATGATGCCTTAGGTAAGTACTTTATGTAAGAATGTGAAATAATCATCCTTACGGCGAGCTTTCTTAAGTAAAACTACCCGGAGATAATTTTACGTAGAAATCACTCCACATGAATGATTTCTTCACATATCCTACGTAAAATATATACCTAAGAATGCAAAGAAACTCACAGCGCATTTAAATACTGTCACACCCCAAACCCAAAAGACTGGATTTGGCGACATAATTGTCATAACCCACATAGGTTTACGTCCCACATAGGCTAGACACTTAACAATATCAACCTGTAATAAAGTTTCAACTAAACTAGCAGATCAAGCTGTCGACATCCTAACTCTTCGTACGCGGAAGCCACTCACATCAAGCTATTCATTTGTGGGGAAAAATATAATGGGTGAGCATAACGCTCAGCAAGAAAACATTACACAATATATACAGGAAGAGGTCAAGCATATTCGCACGATTGATTTTTAAAAAAAAAAACATGAGTAACAAAACAATAGAGTTTTACAATAAATCATTTCTTTCAATTCGATAGGCATATAAACTTTTAGAAGTAATTCTCTTGCTTTCAATTTAATAAACAATGACACTGAAACACTTTCGATAACAATTCATTCGATAAATCACTTTAAAATCACTGATCGATAATACAAATCAATAAAACATTAGTTCATACAAGTATTTCCTCTGGCTAGATTCAAATTCAATATGCGTCCATCATCGTGGGACTTTACACTACATCAGTACTGATGACCAACAGTATTAGAATCCCCTGCCGGCACGGACCAATTTTTCAACAGTATTAGAATCCCCTGCTGGGACGGACCAATAATCTAACCAGAGTTGACACTTGTACAATAAAAACATTTGGCAAATATCTTTCACAAGTAATGTAGATTCAAATACATATGTAAAACAATTTCAATAAATGACTATTTTTGCTTGACCCATAGTACATAAGAAATAAACACTTTGATAATAAAACGATTTTGAAAACAATTGTCCATAAATCATTGACTCACAAAAGAGGAACAAAAATCAGATTTATTTTTATTTAATCAAAGAAGGCGATACATTGTGCAAGTTCCCTTACCTCAAGCCAAACCTTCAACAATCCAAGCGATCAAACTCCTAACAATCTCAATGTTACTCAGAACCTAAAATCAATAATATTCTTTATCAATAAATCATACTTAAGCTAAAAAGTTTCTCCAGCTAAGTGGTGCATTAAGGGTTCAACGTCTAATTCTCATGGTCTTATAATGCTTACTATATTTAATATAATTAATATATACACTAACGTGGCATTAAAATAAACTCATGTTAAATTATAATTTAATAGGTTTGAAATTACTTTTTAACACAGCAAAGTTACCAGTCAATCCGAGAGCAGTTGACTGTCAACAGATGTGAAGTTGACAGTCAGAATGTAGTAAAACAGCAGCAGATTTTTGTATTAACTTCCTATGCTACCCAAGGCAAAAGCAGAAGTTCACCCACTGATTTTCCCTCAAAATCAGTCCCTAAATCTGTGGGAGAGATGTTTATGGAAGGGTGTATGGTAGGATTTGAGAAAATTTGTGGTGGTGGATATGGGAAGTAGCGGTGGAAATGGTGGAAACCACCATTTTTGGCTTTCCTTATCACCCAAACCCAAAAAAAGAGATTTTTGGTAGTTGGATGATCTTGTGCAGCAGCTATGGAGGGGTTTTTGAGTAGTGGTGATGATGGTTTAGTGGTTGTAGAAGTGATAGAGATGGAGGATTGGATTAGAGAAGAAAATCTTGGTAACACAGTAACGTTACCAGTCAACAGATGGTAAGTTACCTGTATACAGACACGAAGTTGGCAGTTGATTCGTACAAAACAGCAGCTCCTATCTTTTTCCTTTTCTCTTATGGATCCATCATCCCCCTTTCTCTCTTTATATTGTTTTCAGTCAAAAGAATATAAATCCTCCCTAAAGGTTTCTTATATAGGGTGCAAGTTAATCCTAACCTAATTAGGATTACCTTCAAAGTTAGTATTTGATTAGGATACGAACACTATCACTCATTGATTACAAAACAATTACCTTGTTTGGCTACAAAGTTAAACGTGTTCGAAGTTAATCCTAAATTAACTCATACGTTTAAATCTAACTAAGGCAATCAATTTTTTAGTTAATTAATTACACTTAAGAAAAATTCGGGGTTTTACAAAAACACTCCAGAAAGCACCTATGCAGAACCTCACCCTCTAAGGACGATAATTATTCTCGAAAAGAATAATCATCGATACACCTATGAAGATGAGGTTTACACAGCAAGTGTCCTATACAAAAGATGCTTAAAATCATGCATATAATTGAACCATGAAGAGAAAATGGCCTAAACACATCAACTAATTTTCTGTACAAAACGTACCTCTATCCTTAAGAGAAAAACTATCCTAACAGCAAACAATTCGTAATCCTATTCCACTAGCATGCTTTTCACATCATATTTGAATCATATACATTCTAAAATATAGAGTATATATGATTTCTAATTCAATCCTAAGCCATAACTATGCAGAGAATGGAGTAGAAGAAGAAGGAATCGTAAAAGAATGTAAGTAGACTTACAACAAAGCAAATGTCTTCGCTGTGTTCTTCCTTCTTATTGGCTTGGTTCCCTTCTAGTTCCTTTTCAAAATTGCAGTAGAAAGCCTTCTCCAAGTGATATGGGTGTATGCAAACTCGTGGTCCCCTTCTCTTTTATGAATATGAAGTGTCAAATAAGCCAAAAGTCCCTTATGCTGATGAATGAGCCTCTATTTATGACCAACCAACCATATGAACCAATGGTTGAGATTAATTCACTATAAAACCAATCTAGGGCTGTAATTAAATCTCATGAATGTTAAACAACTCAAAACTACCTTTCAATAGGCTTAGAAGTCCTTTAGAAGGCTGAAATTCGGAGTAGTAGAGTCCAAAACGCGTCAAAACACGAAATCAGGCAAACAAAGCGGAGTGCCTTGGGTGACCTGTTGGGTGAACCGGTCACCCGAGAGCAAACTCAGGTTTCCTCGGTTTTTGAAATTCTAGCCCGTTTTGGACTCCTAACTTCAAACGGACTTAAATTCTTCATTTTAACTCCGATTTGAGTGATTCAAAAGCCAAAATTTCAAGGATTCAATGTAGAATAAGCCTACAATATTCTTGAACCAAAAATCCTTGACCACGGTCAGGTGGCTGGGTTTTCATGAAGCGATTACCCGAAAAAGGGTCAATTAGCCATAGGGTAACATGGTGAACCAATCCAAAACCTATCAATAAATTAAATTGGCTTTTAAATTAGACTCATTTCATCATTCTAAGGTGGAACACTCCGGAACAAATTTGGAAGGTAATTGGAAAATATACGAAGTAAAAGACGAAATTGCCCTTCAAGTCGCAAAAGTTCTAATTAACTATCCAAACCTATCTGGAATTGAACCAAATTTGACACACATACCCAAAATGATCCTAGAAACTAAATGCAAGTGATGGGACACTACAAAGAGACAAAAATATGCAGGCAATGATGACCTATTCTCCAAAGGCTTAAAAGGGCAAAAGTGTCCTTTAATGCTTAGGGACTCCTAGATGCTTCTAAACCTAACCAAATGCTATCATGAACTTATGGGGGTGAAAATGGGGTGTCTACAGCTTCCATTGTCACTGGCCATGGTTCTCCTCTTTCTCTCTAGAAAAATCATCTGTTTTTTTTTTCCACAACGTGCTGACGAAAACACGTGTATATATCCCAAAAATGGGAACCGTTATAGGAATCTGAATGGGATGGGTTTGATTCTGAAAATCATGGCTGGGTTTTCCATTTAAACCCTTGCCATATATGTTTAGAAGGGCAATGCTGGTATTCACAGCCAGATATTTAGCAGCTGTCTCAAAAATGTTGCCGTTTGGGTTGTGTAGTGGACTTCACGCCAAAAGAGTTTTAATAGGTGAATTGAGGCTGGAACAAACCCCAAATCATGTACCTCCCGCTAATTTCTCATTTTAAAAAACATATAGTAACAAAACGATAGAGTTTTACAATAAATCATTTCTTTTAATTCAGTATGCTTATAAACTTATTTACAGTACACCTATAACAAAATCTCTCTCTCTCTCTCTCTCTCTCTCTCTCTCTCTCTCTCTCTCTCTCTCTCTATATATATATATATATATATATATATATATATATATATAATTACGTGTATAGTAAAATTAACTAATAAATTAAATTAACCGTAACGTGTTAAATATATGACTAATTAAATAAAAGGATTTACGTAAATATGGGACATTACATTCTCCCCCCTTAAAAAAATTTCGTCCTCGAAATTCAAGAATACCATTTATCAATTATATCATTGATTTTAACCTTCTAAACATCCTGTGAAAGTTCCACTACGTCTCCGCTGCACAACTCTACTATTCTAAAACAAAACATAGATCAACTTTTAAAAAAAAAAAAAAATTCACACAGCATCGTATCTGACCTCCTATCAAATCCTCTCAAATTAAATAACATTACTAAACTAATATCTCACCTCAAAAGCAATACTACTATCTCATGACAACATATAAGCGATTCAGAAATATTCAAAGTGACTTTTGCTCAAAAATTGTCTATTCTTCGATTAAAAATAACATCTTATACCCATCTTAGCTATTCATAAATTTTGTTCTCGAAACTTGGTATACGTTATATCACCAATAAATCATTATATCGTTCTCCATTCTTTCCCCAAATAATTATTTATAATCATAATTTTAAAGTGGGCAAATATATTTATAACTTGACTTCTTATACTTTTAAATCTTATGACATTCTTTTTATTAATTACTTAAGGAATATAAAATTAGGAATGTGGTATTTCAAATTTCATCTCTAAACATTAAGGCAGTTCTTTGTTTGTTATAAATTTTCTTAAACCTTTCTTTTGGAGGTAGCGAATCAATAATCAATAAATTCCTACTTGTTACATTCACTTCTTAATTAGCCGTATATATATATATATATTTAATAGTTATAACAAATTCTACTAATGGCTAATGAAAGATCTCAAACACTTTATAGTTCCACCTAACGGACCTCAAGTATCTCATTTCCTTAATGTTTGTTTACTCAAAGATGAAAGGTAGAACTGAGATTCAAAGTAGTCGTCATGGAAATTAGTTTACTCTCACAAATTATAATTTAAGCAAAATATTTCTATCAATAATGATACTATTTAATTCCATAATCCACTGTGAGTAAAACTAACCCAAACTATCCAATTAATAGAAGCCTTAGCTGGTAAAAGATATTAAATGTAGCAGTCACTTTAGTCGCACATATAACTTAAGTTACATCATGCGTAATCCAATAATAAATCCATTGAGGTATGCTTCTGCATCAATTCTAGTTAGGAGTCAATTATATATCAAACAGGTCTTTGGGCTTCTGTCTTAACTTATTGCTAACACTACATTACAACGTTAATAATATCCCTTAGCATTTTTTATTTTATTTTTTCTTTTTGATAGGCATTAGAAAATTTTTATTAATAAGATGAAAGTACTCCCTCAAAAATTCATTCAATTAGATAAGTTTTATAAATGTTTTTATTCACAACCTATACATGTTTCAAATATTACACTTATTTCACAATTTAGAGTCATATGAGACATAAGATCTTGTTCCAATCCCAAAGCAATGGGAGCCTATCAGACCTAGTCAGTTAAACTATAGGAATTTTTTTTTTTTTTTTTAATTTTACTGATTCCTTATGCCCCAATTTAAATTGTCTTAAGAAAAAAATATATATATATATATATATATATCAAATCCGAGTGAATTAAAGAAATCTCAAATATTTGTCTTTACATATGGTCTATCTAAACATAATAATGCTAATTTCAAATAATATAACTTCAAAACTCAATCCTCTTATCTAACTATTCAAGTAGGATACTACTGATAAATCTTCTTAGGTGACCGGTTAACCAATATAACTAGACTAATTCAAAGGAGGGGTACAAACTCCAAACAGATTCATATTACTTAAGGATGCAAACCATAACTTCTTATCAAATAGTCTGTAATAGCAAGATAATCCATGCCTAAAATAACATTAATATCGTTAAGAATATGCAATTAACTAACATATTTATTTCATCCATCTAAATTGCTCAAAATAAGTTTCTTTCACATATCCAAACCATTTGAGAACTATGCGCTCAAGTAGCATCTAATGAATCCCTAATCAGACTGTTAACAAATAATTTACATTATTTTAATGGTCAAGTATAGTACTCAAATATATAGAAGGATTAGTACGTATGAAATTCATGCCACATATATTTCACCCTAACGAATATTAAATTATAAGCTTATCTAAACCACTCATTGAGACTTTGTTTCTATACTAAAACACAAAAGACGAACATTTTTCTATAGCAATCAATAGTTGTAGATACACCGATGCATGCCCATAAATTACCTCACAATCCTCGAGCACTCTGTCTACTAATACCACTTGAGTACGTTATGTAATACACAATCAACATTAACTAAGTCTCTCAAAATAGGTAGCATCACACAAATCACAACTTATATAATGGTTCCATTTCTTTCATCAACTTAAAAGTTTAACAAATAAGACTTTTCCTATAGGGATAAATCTTCTCTAAAAATTATATACCTCAAGTAAAATCTCATATTCATACACATTTTACTGGGCCTAAACTCACCTAAACTGCTTACTACTATCTTATAGTCTCATTATCGCTCTAGTGTTCTTATGTAATCCTAGGTTCATGAATGTACTAGAGTCTACAAAATCATAAACCTAATATTTCCGTATCCTTCAATTTTGATTTTTTCGCCAAACATATAACGCTTAACACTTACAATAAATTAGGATCAATTAATTAATAAGAGAAACATTTCAAACGAATTTTCCATTAGTCGTAACCTTACTTCTTAGAAACTCTTATCGTAAATGCACTTAAGCTATTAGTTTGCTAAGTTGGATCCATACTCTCACTCGTTTACTCCCGGTCAATTCTAGGATTATAATTTTAGAGTCTGCAAAATCATAAACTATGCTCTGATACCAAAATTGTCACACCCCAAACCCAAAAGACTGGATTTGGCGACATGATTGTCATAACTCACATAGGACTATGTCCCACATAAGCTAGACCACTTAACAATATCAACCTATGATAAAGTTGTCTCCAATAGTCCATCCACAATTACATTCAAGCCATAGCATAACTAAAGTCTCAACAATAATTGAAATAACTAGATAAATCTATATCCATCAAAATAAATTGTCATCTCCAATAACCTACTGTGAACCACGGGTTTCGATCTGGGAAGAGGAAGGAAGAAACCTTTCTTTTAAAAAGACTTGTAGAGATTTAAATTAATAAAAATCTGGTTTTTAAAAGGTTCACAAAAACAAAACAAACAAGGAGTCGCCACCTCATTTTTTAAGGAAAAAAAAGGAAAACCTTGAAAATAGTTTTAGAAGGAAACCTTTGAAAACAAACCACATGACTCCAACCAAGGAAAAGCAAGTCTAATCAAAACAAGAGAGGATTCGGAGACTAAGTTACGATGTGGGAAGGTTCTAGGAAACATCCGGTAGGCACCCACATTGCCCCAAAATGGGTCTCTGAATTTATATGGGTTATTTCAATCACTTCCTATTTAGTCACCATGCATATGTAAAGAATTATCCATAAACCATCCACATTCATCCATGAACATCCATAAAGCATATAAACATCCATAAAGCATGTAAACATCCATGAACAGATAAGAGAGATATGGAAAGCAGGTAAGAGAGGGAGAGAATAGGTAAACAAATTCATCCTATCCACTAGCAAATATGTGATGGATAAATGAATAAGCAAACAAATCCATCCTATCCATTAACAAATATGTGATGGATAAATGTATAAGCATGGGTCCATCCTATCCACTAATATATATGTGATGGACAAATGGGTAAAAAGAGAGAAAAAAAGAAAGAAAAAAAAAACCTAGAATACTTAGTATCTTAGGGCGGACTTGAACATCAAATGAGCGCCTACGTACCTTACATACAAAGACATAAGGATCAAAGTCCACGTAGTTCGATTGAGAAGGGGTTACTCCCTTTACAATGAACTATAAACCCTAAGTTTTCATTAAAAGAAAAGAAGAGTTTCCAAAAAAAAGGAATTTGAGAAAAGATAGAATTCGAAAAGAGATAGAACTCTTATCCAAAAAGAAGTTTGAGAAAAGTAGAATTCTAAAAGAGATAGAACTCTAATTAAAAAAGAAGTTTGAGAAAAGTAGAATTCTAAAAGAGATAGAACTCTAATTAAAACAGAATTTTAAGAGAGTTGGAAACATAGGACTTCTAATTCAAAGTAAAGACAATAACCCTAGGAGGGAGAAGAGAACAACTCACACAAGACTTACCATGAACCACTTACCATATGCAAATTATCCCGAAACATCGAGAAAACACCAATTAATCACCCTATGTATTCTATAGGGCAATTATTAAGTTCAAACCAACCATATTCATGCTCAAATCATCATTAGAAGACCTAAATCAAATCTGGACAGAATACTAAACATGCATATAATGACCTAAAACTCATGCAAATAATGAAAATCAAAAGAGAAACTAAATCCTAATATGCTCCTATATGCTCAAAACACCCTAACATGCATAAAACTATCAAAAACATGCTAAATAGGCATTACCATGATAAAAATATCATATGACAATCCTAAACATGAAAAGAAAATCTATCTGTAGACACCCCATTTTCACTCCCATGAGATCATGATATCATTTGGTTAGGTTTAGAAGCATCTAAGAGTCCCTAAGCCTTAAAGGACAATTTTGCCCTTTTAAGCCTTAGGAGAATAGGTCATCATTGCATGCATATTTTTGTCTCTTTGTTGAGTCCCATCACTTGCATTTAGTTTCTAGGATCATTTTGGATATGTGTGTCAAATTTGGTTCAATTCCAGATAGGTTTGGATAGCTAATTAGAACTTTTGCGACTTGAAGGGCAATTTCGTCTTTTACTTCGTATTTTTTCCAAATTGACTTCCAAATTTGTTCCTGAGTGTTCCATTGACCTTAGAATGATGAAATGAGTCAAATTGAAGTGCCAATTTAATTTATTGATAGGTTTGGGATTGGTTCACCACATTACCCTATGGTTAATTGACCTTTTTTCGGGTAATCGCCTCATGAAAACCTAGCCACCTGACCGTGGTCAGAGATTTCTGGTTCAAAAATATTCTAGGCTTATTTTACATTGAATCTTTGAAATTTTGGCTTTTGAATCACTCAAATCAGAGTTAAAATGAAGAATTTGTGTCCGTTTGAAGTTCGGAGTCCGAACCGAGTCAGAATTCCAAAATTTTTGGATTCCTCTCGGGTGACCGGTTCACCCCAACGGGTCCAACCGGTTCGGCCCAACCAGTCACCCGAGCCCTTCGTCCTGATTTATCTCTCTTTGAGTTTTTTACGAAATGGGACTCTACCACTTCGATTTTCAGCCTTCTAAAGGACTTCTAAGCCCATTGGGAGGTGGTTTTGAGTTATTTAACATTCATGGGATTTAATTACAGCCCTAGATTGATTTTATGGTGAATTAATCCCAACCATTGGTTCATATGATTGGTTGGTTATAAATAAAGGCTCATTCATCAGCATAAGGGACTTTTGACACCTCATATTCATAAGAGAGAGAGGGACCACGAGTTTGCACACACCCATATCACTTGGAAGAGGCTTTTTACTGCAATTTCAAAGGAGAACTAGAAGGAAACCAAGCCAAAGAGAAGGAAGAACGCAACGAAAACCGTTGCTTTGTTGTAAGTCTTCTTTGCATCCTTTTACAATTCCTTCTTCTTCTACTCCATTCTCTGCATAATTATGGCTTAGAATTGAATTAGGAATCATATATACTCTATATTTTAGAGTGTATATGATTCAAATATGATGGGAATGCATGTTAGTGGATTAGGATTGTGAATTGTTTGCTGGTAGGATAGTTTCTCTCTTAAGGATAGAGGTACGTTTTGCATAAAAAAATCAATTGATGTGTTTAGGCCGTTTTCTCTTCATGGTTCAATTATATGTATGATTTTAAGCATCTTTTGCATAGAAACCCTAACCACTGTACTATTTGACTTCTCACAGGCTTGACAAGCTTGTCAATGACCTGACTGAAGGCAATGCATGGCATGCAGACCACATTATTCCAATTTACCGAGGGGGAGGTGTGAAATCTTTAATGACTGAATTACCATTCAAGTTGTTACTTTTCCTGGAATATTTATCTATCTATTTGATTTATGTTGCAATAATTTATGTTTGGACTTGCAACTTCTACCTCAGCTTGTCCACCTCGACTTCGTTTATTAGGAAAGTAATCAAACTCAACACATGGTTTTTAAGTATCAATCTCAGTCATGGAGCTGGTGGGCTCCAATACAATTCAGTTTTGCATTATGACTTAGTATTGTAGATACATTGCAATATGCAAAAAAAGATGCATTGCAATATGCAAAACCATTTCTTAAAAATTCAATAGAATTATTATCAAAATCAGAACTAACTAAAAAAACATACATCAGGAAAAATAAATTGGTAGGATATACTTCATGTTATATTTAACATTATTGAAAATTTCAATATATGCAATATTGTTTTGTCTATCTAATTAATGCATCAGAAAAATTGACTAGTAGATGTATGACACTACCCAAGTGCCTATAATTTCATTTAAAAAAAGAAAAAGGAAAAAGTTAACGTCTTCACCTTCACCATCATAAGCTTCTTTCATCAATTACACAATCAATCAACCAGGATGATATAATTCAAGAGTAAATTTTTTTTAATAAAACCGTGATTTTTAATTCTTATGATATCAGTTATTAATTTTTCATTCTTATATATATAGGGAAATTACAGATAGGTCTGGCTATAGGCGAACAATTACAATTCAATACAAATGATTACTAACTTACTAGTGAATGACTACTAACTTAACTAAGAATGACTACTAACTGTAATTGTTTGCCCGTAGCCGGACATATCTATAATTCCCCCTATATATATAGGGTTAGGATCAACATACACAATTTTTGACACATTCTGACATAAGTTTTTAGATAACTTATTTCCAATTCATATTTTGCGAAACTCACCATTGGATTAGATAATCTTCCCACATAGGTCATGCATGCAAAAAATCTGAGATTAAGAGCCGCTTCATCCATAAATGTGAGATTTTTAGTGATTAAAATGATAAGTTTTTGGATCGAATGGCAACAAATCTCGGATCAACTTGATTTTTTTCGTGTATGACCTATGTCACATTTATGGATGAAGCAGCTATGTGGAAAGATTATCTAATCCAATCGTGGGTTTTACAAAATATGAATTGGAGATAGGTTATTTAAAAATTTAGTAAGAATTTGTATAAAAAATTGTGCATGTTGGTCTTGACCCATACATATATATATATCTATATAGGATAACAGTCTTATACTATGACTAGTTAATTAAAAATAAAGTTTTCTTTATATCTTGATTTGTCACCCTTTTTTTGTACTTGTGCCCCTAAATATCATTATGCATTCAAAACCTTTTCGGTATTTGTGATATCATACATATCCCAATACATCATGGTACAGTTCGATACTTGTGACAATTTGTCTGAGATATTACCCTTAAGGGCTGTTTGGGAAACCAACAAACCCAGTCCGGGGATAGTTGACTGGGCTCTTCATTTACTATGTTCATGTGAGCTATATGGTAGCTCAGCTCCCTGCCTGGACCGTACTTATTATTAGAATCCCATGTTCTATTACTACAAAATTCTATTTTATTGATCTACGATGTTAATTCAAGAAATTCTCAAAGATCTCTTTAGTTTGGGTATTGGACCATAAATCCAAATTATCCTACTGAGTACTGTTACGTATACATATTAGGTAATATCTCATGGTATTGGCTATACGTTAGACCATGGTAATTAACAAGTTCCTTACTTGTCCTTCAACTAGAAATTGACTGTTATATTGGTAACGGTTAATATTATTTTTATTATTTCTATTATTGAAAGGTATTTGTTTTGGACTTTTGGCTCAGGAACACAAACCCTTCTCTCTGTTTTTATACCCTATTAGCAAATTAAGTTAAGCTTTTGTCTCAAAGTCTTAATAACTTGTATTAAATTTTTCTATAGGTGAATGCAGGCTAGAGAACATGAGGACCCTTTGTGTGGCTTGTCATTTGGATGTTACTGCAGCACAATGTGCTGAACGACGCTCAGCAAGAGTCAAGGCTAAGAAGCAACTTAAAGTCATCATGAGCAACCTAAAAAATGGCCAGAACATGGAAGGGAATGACGCTAATTTAATGGTATATACTCCTGCTTGTTTTTACCTTTTAGGAGAGAAGTAGTTGTAACAGTGCTTTGAGTTTGCTGTGCTTTAAATGGATTTTAGTATCTTAGCATGGCTTAGATGCATATGACTAATAGGGATTTGCTGAGTGCCTACCATTTAGTAATTGATGGTCATGATTATTGGATGAAGTAATTGTCAGGAACCACTGTTGATCACATAGTTGGGAGCTCAGAATTGTTTGATGGATATATGCTCTTTGGTGGAACCCCTAATTCCAAAGGTGTGCCATATATTGGACTTTAGATGTCTTCTCCTTAGCAGTTAGCACTATGTGTGCTTTAGGGAACCTGCAGTCAATATGAGTGGCAGATCAAAAGCTATCACTGTTTCTCATCTTGCAGGTTTTGTTAGCCAAGTTTATTGGCCTAATTCAAAACTATCGTGTAGACTACCCAAGCATTTTGAGTTCTAGTACTAAATCTGAGTTTTTCAATAGCATGGTGTTTTATTCTTTTAAGGCTTTAAGCAAGAATTAAGAATTCATTTTTATATTTTCCCCCTTATTAATTTGAGTTGTACTCCCATTAATGATAAAATTCATGGAGTACAGTTACGGATCCTTTGTTCCCTTCTGTTTATAAACTAGGAAGCTCTTATATTGTATTCTCTTCTGGTCCACTGAAGGTAATACAGCTGATTGCCCCATTTAATTACAGGATGAAGGGCATTTGGAAATCCAAGAGAACTTAGTTGAGGATGAGCTTTTGATCAAGGTTCCTGGAAGTGCATACTCTGGAGGTAAAAGCTCTAGTGCTGGAAGTGAAGACTTGGAGAAGTCCACTAAAGCTCATTAGTTTGAGAAGGATGAAGAAGCATCCACAAGTAGCATTCATGCCATCTAACCCCAAGGGTTACCTCAGTTGGCAAGGGACCATGCCTCAGGAAGCGAGTTCAACTCTTACCCTTGTGGGCCACCCAAACAAGGTTTCCATAGTTTTCGTGGGCCTTGGTCTTCCCTTGTCCGTGTGGATTGTGGGGTGTTGCTTGGGCCAAGGTTTGCCCAAAGGGTTTCGTTGCTATCCAAGAAGAAAGAAAGAAAAAAAAAAGCATTCATGCCATCTTTGCCTCTTTTGCCTCATACCCTTGGTTCCGTGCTGTATTATGTATCTTAATTCCCTTTTCTGAAGAGAAGTATGTGTATTTCAAGCATTTGATGCTATTAATGAGATAAATAGGTTTTTGGAATATATGCCTTGATACCTAGTCTGTTGAAGGAGGATTGAGGATGCTAGGTTGCTCTATGATGCCTAAAGTCGTCTTTTTTGTTAAAAAATGAAGAAGGGAGGATTGAGGAAGGTCTTCCTTTGTATCTTACTGCTTTATTTAGATTCACCCTGGCTTGTTCAATGGCATATTTTGAACTGCATTAACAATTTGAGGCTGGTTGGAATTGAATGCTACAAGAGGTTTGCTAAATCTAAAAGCAAAGGCCCATCTGATGGTACAAGAACGCCCATTGCATCTCACTATATCAGCATGATTGGCTTTTTTAAACCATGTAGTTTCATCCAGCATCTGAAATTTTAAGTGACACTGGACTGCATCTGCAATAACTTCTATTCTTGTTTTTCAGGGATTCAATTATGAAATCGATAGATTTCCATTTGAGATACAGGTACATTTTCAATTCAAGAACTTACTATAATGAAGTAGATTTTAGAGTCTAGAGTCTAGGGGAACAAATGTAGATGGGATATAAGACTTGTATAAAATGGTGGACACCATATCACCGATATCCATTTTTTTTTTTTTTTTTTTTGATAATACCATATATATATATATATGATCATCAACAAAGAAATGATATTAATAAAGGGTAATAAGTACATAAGAAAGAACAAAGGAATATACAGAAGAGGAGGGGACTAGAGGTCCACTCTTGGAGAAGTCAAGTTTTTTCATACAATATCACCTATATCACAAGCCAAAAGGGATGGAGTAAAGTGAGAATGGCAAGCATGGGCCATTTTCCTTTTTTTTTTTTCTTTTTTTTTTTTTTTTTTTTTTTTGGTGGTTTGGATGAGAAACGATCCAGATATATATATATATATATAGTCCCTAGTAAGAACATGTTGATATAAGTTATATCAATATCATGTATTAGGGTTTGTACTTGTACCTAGGGTGAATTGGTGCAATGTACCCTATAACCTACAATGCACAGGATAGAAATCCCAATATATATAACTAGAGTAAAGAAACACAAAGAATCAAATCCAGTAAAAAATGCTATTTCCCACATGCTGGGACCTCCTCCATCCAAGTTCAAAAATCAGGCCAAGGGCTACCATTTTGCCTTGCCAAACAACTGGTGACACATTTTTCTCCACTCCATTAGTTGAATTGAATGACATTTCCAAGGTCGTGGGTGGGTCATAGTACATACCTGTAGAGTACTTGTGGCCTTAATTGGTAAAGTGGAGGGCATATGCACTTCGATCACGCATCAGAGTAGAAGTTACAAATCCTGTAACTATTTGTCTATGACATTCTGATTTTCCTCCTGGTGAGCATTTGCAAATTATGAAAATATTGAACCAAAGTTAATAGTAGTAACAATAATAAAACATGTATATATAATAAGATCATTCTAATCACTCCCCTCAATGCCATCACTATGATAAAACACTTCTACATATCTGCCCCTTGAGCCCCACCAATGAAACATAACCCCCTTTTTTTTTTTTGGTCTCCAAAGTAGTAAATTAAAATAGGGGCTTTACATACTGATCAGATCCTCTTCGCACCCCAATTCCCATAAGATTGTCCTTAATCAGGTGCAACTCCGCCATAGCATTGCTAATATCCATTCGTTCTCTTGGTGACTCTACAGAACATGCTAATCCAATTCTAACAAATGAAGTCAAGCACTCCTCAATTTTGTCATTTCTCACTTGCATCATATTGTGAGTGGTTTGGGTGATTTCCTCCTTGACGTTGTTTCTTTGAAGAAGACTTGGATCTGCAATTTCCACCACCTTTTTAGGCCAAGCCATCATCACAAAGCTATGAAGATTCAAACCATCTCTTAACATGCCATCAGTTGGTCTTTTCCTAGTAAACATCTCTAACAAAAGGATGCCATAGCTGTACACATCGCCATAAGTTGATACCTCATTACCTATACCATACTCTGCAATTCACATGTACATATTGTTAACAGTAGTTTTATAACATAATAATATGATAAGGGGGAGGCTATTGCCCCTACAAAAATTCCTAAGCATCCCCCGCTAACTTTAATTTTTTCAAGGTTTTCATGGAAATATAAAAGGCTTTCATGAAAAATGGCCGCACAAACCACTAGAAAAAAATCATTTTGAACAATTTTGTAGAAGAAAGTTTTTCCAAAGTCTATCATTTAAGTGGACTTATTTAGCCATTTACAGTCTTTGTTTTGTTTTTACAAAAAAATTCATTAAAAATTATTAAAAAAAATCAACTTAAAAGAAAGATTTTGAAAAACCTTTCTTCTACAAAGTTGTTCAAAATAATGTTTTCTAATGGACTATGTGTTGAGTTTTCGTGAAAACCTTTTATATTCTTCATAAAACCTTGCAAAATTTAAAATACATGAGGGTGCTTATGAATTTTTGTGGTGGCAATAGCCCTCCCCTATGATAAGTAATCTATTTGTTATCTATATCATAATATGAAAATATAAAAAAAACAAAAAATTTATAGTTCAATTACTCCGGTCCAATTAGAAAGAAAATGCATTTGACTACCAACTAATGGTCAAAACAAGAAATTCAGTTATAATTTAAGAAGTAAAAGGAAAAATTATTCATATTGATGCTATAATTTATTGCAATTTTGTTCTTGTAAGTACTTTTCTTTCTTTTCTTCTTAATAATACTCAGGACTAATAGGAGAGGATTGGGAAGCTTCCTAGAGTGCCAAAAAAAATAAAAATAAAAAACCTAACCATGGCATTCATTTAGCAAGTATAGTTTAATTAATCCTTGAAAAGTCAATCAAAAAGTTAAAACTAAGGGGAAAATATAAAAGAAAATTACCTGGAGCAACATAACCGATAGAGCCTTTAACTCCAAGAGAGCTAGTTTGATTGGCTTTTACATAGAATCTTGCTAAGCCAAAATCAGCTACACGAGCAATCATGTCATTGTCCATAAGAATGTTACTTGGCTTCAAATCGCAATGAACTATTGGCACTTCACAGTGATGATGTAGATAATCCAATGCATTGGCCACATCTATGGCAATGTTAATTCTCTGAAGAAGATTTAAGTATCTTTGCTCTTGTGATTCTTCATGTATTGGATGTAACCAGTCTTCTAGGCTCTCATTGACCATGAACTCATAAATTAGAGCCTTAAAATCATTACCTTGGAAATCAACACTTGAACATGCGGTTAATACCTTGACAAGATTCCGATGCCTAATATTTTTCAAGGCTTCACATTCGGCCATGAAACTTTTGTAAGCTCCCTTTCGTTGAAGGTTGAGTACTTTCACTGCAACAACAGTTTCCTCCAGAGGAAGAATTCCTTTATACACAGATCCAAAACTACCAACACCAATCAAATTAGCCGAAGAGAACCCATCGGTTGCATTAAGGAGATCTTCATAGGACACTTTTAGAAGGGAGTTAATTTCTTGAGAACTTGATCTAGGAGGCACCATTCTTATTTTTCTTAATCTTGATCGATAAAGAATCAAAAAGGACAACATCAAGGTTAGTCCAAGAAGTCCACTTACCAATGTGATAAGTAATTTCACCTGAAATGACAATCTCTGCTTCTTAGGCTCATTGGATGGGCATGTCGGCAAGTTTAATTGAGGTATACCTCCACAAAGCTTCATATTTCCAGTGATTGAAATTCCACTTGCATTCTTGAAGACTCCTTGTATAGGCACATCACCCTCGAATTCATTGAAGGACAAATTCAAATTCTTCAAGGCTAAGCCTTCCAAGTATTTTGGAATTTGGCCAGATAAGTTGTTATGAGAAATATCTAAATTTTGAAGACCTCTCAAAGAGTTCAAAGATGGAGGAATTGTCCCTTGAAAAAAGTTACCCTCCAAATATAAACTTTCCAAGGTTGTGCAACTACCTAGACTATTTGGAATTTCACCAGATAATTTGTTTTCTGAAATATCCAAGATGCCAAGATTTCCCAATTTTCCAACTTCCCTAGGAATGGACCCTGTCAAATGGTTTTCAGATAAGTTGAGAAATATAGATAAGGAAGAAACACTAAGTACTTCTTTGGGTATGGTACCACTAAGGTTGTTTTGAGAGAGATCCATCAATAGCAACTTTCGACAGTCTCCAAGACTTGATGGTATCCTTCCCTGTAAATTGTTCAATCTCAAATTGATTTCGGCTAATGAAGTTAGATTTCCCAGAGAAGACGGGATACTCCCCGAGAGTTTATTTCCATTGACATACAGACGGTTCAGCTTTTGTAGTTTACCAACTGAGCTTGGTATAGTACCAGTCAATTGGTTTGTGTCCATGCGTAGTTCCTCTAGGCTGATGATGTTTCCAATCTCACTAGGAATGCTTCCTCGTATTTGATTTCTTCCAAGTATCATAAACCAGATCTTTGTCGAGAAGTTGCTTATAAATTCGGGCAGCACCCCTCCAAAATTATTGTCAGCTAGACCCAACACTTCTAAATTGGTGCAGTTACGTAGGGAAGAGAGAAAATTCAAATCATCATCTTCACCATTTCCAAGATTATTCACATCAATTTCTAGCCACCAAAGATGAGGTGGGCTTCCCAAAGTAGGCACCTTCCCTGTAAAGTTGTTACTACTGAAGGAAATTAACTCTAGACTAGAGGCATTGGAGATGGTATTTGGAATGAGTCCAGTGAATTGGTTTTCATATAGATTGAGCCTATGGAGTTTGGGGAGAGTGAGGCCTAAGTCAGGGGGAAGACTCCCATGAAGTTGGTTTACTGGCACCGAAAAAGAAGTAATAGAAGAGAGATTGAATATCGAGGGAGGGATTGTTCCAGATAGTTTGTTAGCTCCAAGTCCAAGATCTTCTAACTTCTTCAGTCGGCCAAAGGTACTTGGAATGCTTCCCTGTAAATTGTTTAGAGTCAAAATGATTTGATGAAGCAAAGAAAGATTTCCAAAAGATGGTGGGATCTCTCCTATGAGATTGTTTTTGCGTAACCTAAGCACTTGGAGTATCGATAATGTACCAAGCTCAGCAGGAAGTTTCCCAGTCAGATTGTTTCCAGTTAAACTGAGGAATACAAGGTTAGTGCAACGGGAAATGTTGGTGGGGATTTCACCACCAAATGAGTTGTTTTCAAGGATTAATTTTTGTAGCCTGAAAAGGCGACCCAATTCTTGAGGGATGTCATGGTTGAATCCATTGTTCTGGAGGTCTAAAATCCTAAGAAAACTGAGGTTTCCAATGTGGGGTGTTAAGGTACCCACCAATTTTTGTGACTGTAGGTCCAGCATGGTGACCCTCTGGTGCCGGCGGCCACATGTGACGCCTGGCCAATGGCAGAAGTGGGTAGATTCGTTCCATGAGTTGAGCATACCAAGGGGGTCCTCAGTTAGCTTAGCCTTGAAAGCAAGTAAAGATTGTCTGTCTGTCTCATTTCCTCCATGCATTGAGAAGGCTTGAGCGATTAATAGTAAAATATGCATGAGAAGTAAAGATATTATGCGTAAATCCGTACCTGTAGGAATCTCCATTTTACACCTGAACATTGAGATTTGGAAGAGCTGAAAATATATGATTTCCTTTGTTCAAACTTCAAAGGCTAACAATACACTGGAAGGATTTGACAGAAGATAGGATAAAGGTGATCTCACACAAATTTTTCTCCACCCCATTAATTAATGGTCCAAGGTCGGTGGGTGAAAGTACCTTGTCAAGGCGGGAATTTAATGATCCTAGGACTTTATGGCCTTGAGCAGCCACGTTGAAGAGTTAATTTTGTCGGGCAAGACGGCTACGACACCTACCACCAAGCCAATCGTGGTGTACCCTCCTCCAAAAATGAATTAAACGAGCAACACAATATAATAAAATTTAATCATAAGAATCAACAAAAAATATAAATAAGAAAAAATTTATTTATTTATTTAATTTTTTTTTTGAGATAAGACAGAACTTCATTGATAGAAAACAAGATTACAGCACCAAAAAAAAATTTCAAAAAAAAAAAATCAAAAAATTTGGTCCACTTTAGGCTTGAAGAATCAACAAATTTTGGTCCAACTATTTCTTAGCTTTAAAATCTTTAATAAACCCTGTTAAGCACTATCCTCAGTATAAGCTCTGATCACGAGCGTTTATACTCTGATCACAAGCGTCTCACGAATCATGCATAAAACTCAATCGCAAAAAATATTTAATTATTGTTAAGCAGTATTTTTTTAAAATTTTATTAATTTTTAAATCGAGGAAGAAAAAATGAATCTAATCCTATTAGATGCAAGTGGATAATCCCACGTAAAAATAGGACTTCATAGCCTTGGGCACCGACTTTGAAGAGTCAATTTTGTCGGGCAAAGGGGTAAGACAGCTACGACTACTACGACTTGAACATTGAGATTTGGAAGAGCTGAAAATATCTGATTTGATTTCCTTTGTTCATACTTCAAAAGCTGACAATACACTAGAAGGACTTAATAGAGCGTTCGGATTCAGTGTTGAGCACATGTTTTCTCGGCATCATGCTGAGGGGTTTCAGATCGTGCCACGTGGCACAACACCTCATCCAACGGCTGAAGCAACTGCATCTGATAAAACGACCCAAGCATGTGCGTTTTATCTCTCAAACGCAACCTTAACGGCCGTTACCCTTAAAACGGCCATGGCAGAAGAAGAAGAAGAAAAAGAAGAAGAAGTGAGAATGGCAGCTATGGCAACAGGCCATGGCTCCCAAGATTGACTCCCTGTCGACGAGTATTTAAAGAGAGAATGAGATGAGAGAAAGCGGGGTTGGTTGAAACCCTTTTCTAAATTATTTTTTTTAAAAAAAAAAATCTTAGAGCAGTGGCTGCTCTTCCCTGACCTCTACTTCCACCAGCGACCATGGCCGGTTCTCATCTCTTGCTTCTTCCCCCTTTTTTTTTTTGTAAATTTATTTTTATTTTCCTACGCTTAAAATCCACAACTTGATCTCTTCCCAACTTTTTTCAGCTCAAAGAAGAACATGATTTGAGGAACCCATTTACACACAAAAAAAAAAAAAAAAAAAAAAAAAAAAAAAACGTTTTCTGTAGATAGATTAAAAACTCCATACCCGGCGAGATTCGGCTCTCATCAAAATCGTCGACCATGACTGGCTCTCATCAACATGATCTGAGCAACCCAAAGAAGAACACGACCATAGCCAGCTCTCATCAAAATCATTGACGCCTGGCGAGATCTGACGGCAGCTCGACGGTAGAGGATTCAACGGCAAGGGTTACAACTAAAGAGTCACCGACAGCAAAGGAGGCGACGATAGTGAACCGATGGCTAGTGGAAACCGACAATGGCAGGTGGAACTGGGTTCGATGGTGAGGGTTCAATTTGCGAACCCAGATCTAGCTCTCTGGTTGCAACTGGCGAACCCAGATCTGGCTCGATGGTCGACGGTGAGGGTTCAGTTTGCGCTTCACGGTGAGGGTTCAATTTGTGAGGTTTTGTTCTTCTACGGGTGAACAAAATAGGAAAAAAATTGCACATATCCAACAGATTTGGGAAAAAATATCACTTCGATGGTCATGGCAGCAGTCATGAGTTCTCTTGTTCCTCCTTTTTTTTTTTTTTTTTTTTACAATTTAGGGGTCTTGATCTTAGAGGAGGCAGCACCGGCGAGGAGTGTTGGTGGGGGAGGCGGTGGGTCGACGCCTCGCCGGCGGTGGGTGCTAGCCCGTCACTGCTGCTTCTTCCTTTCTCTTTCTTCAATCTTGGGAGCCATGGTCTGCTGCCATAGCTGCCATTCTCACTTCTTCTTCTTCTTGTGCCATGGCCGTTTTTAGGGGTAACGGGCTAACGACCATCAAGGTTACGTTTGGGAGTTAAAACGCACATGCCTGGATCGTTTTATCAAATGGAGTTACTTCAGCCGTCGGATGAAGTGTTGTGCCATATGGCGCTATCTGAAACCCCTCAGCACGGTGCCGATAAAACATGGGCTCAGCATTGAATCCGAACGCCTTAATAGAAGACGGGATCAAGGTGATCTGACACAAATTTTTCTCCACCCATTTCCCTTTAATTAAATGGGTAAAATACATCTACACCCTCTCTATTTACTGACTATTATACTGACCCCCTTGTACTTTCTGAAATTACACTGGCCTCCCCTGTCAGAACAGTTTAGTTAACGGAGTAAACGGAATTGTGAAATGACCAAAATACCCTTCTCTTAAAACACAGCCGTTTTGGTGTTTAGTAGCCAAAACGGTGCCGTTTGGTATTTAAATGCCTTAAAATGCCCTTTGGATCTCTCCGCTGCTTCATGAAGTTCCAGCGAACTCCATGTTTTCTGGCGATATTTTTTTTTTTTACAATCCCAACTATACCAAGATAAGAAGAAGCTTTAAAAGAAAAAAAACAAAAAAAAAAAAAAACATAGTAAGAAGAAGAAGAGAAGAAGCAGCAGCAGCAAGAGGAGGGGCCGAAGAAGCTTTCGCCGTCGATCTAGATCTGCGTTGGAGATTAAAAATTTAATAAATAAAAAAAAAAAAAAAAGCACGAAGAAGAAGAGAAGACGCAGCAGCAGCGCTCCAGCAAAGCTTTCTTCGTCGATCTCCACCGGATATGCACAGCTACCGTAGATCTGCATCGGAGATTGAACAAAGCAAAAAAATAAAAATAAAAAAAATATATCACGGCGGCGATGGCTGCCGTTCGTTGGGCTTACAAGTGCACCGTGCTTCGTGGAGAGCTGCGGTGAGGGGCTTGCTGGCTATGGGGATTTGCTGCAGCGGTGACAGGTCGCCGACGGTGAATGGGGTTTGCTACAATGGGAGGCACTGTGCGAGGGTTTGGAGAAAAAAAAAGAAAAAAGAAAAGGAAAACAGAGGGAGAGAGTAAAGAAGAAGAAAGAGATAGGCAGCTGGGGGCGCAGCCACCATAGATCTACGTCGGAGATTGAACAAAGCAAAAAATTAAAAAAAAAAAAAAAAAAAAAACACGAAGAAGAAGAAGAAGAGAAGAAGCAGCAGCAGCAGCAAGAGGAGAGGCCAGAGGTTTCAAGGGCTCCTGTTCCACCAAAGCTATATAGCAAACCCATTAATAAACCCATCAAAAACTGATCTGAGTACAAGAAATTGCCGAAGAAGATGACCGCCAACGGTATCGTCATCTCAGATCTGACCAGATCTAACACCCCAACGCTGCCGTTCCACGATCGCACCATGTCTTCCTCTGTTACAACCCCAACATGCGAACTCGTCGGACCATACAACTCCACTGATCTGAGTACAAGAAATTACCGAAGAAGATGACCGCCAACGGTACCATCATCTCAGATTTGACCAGATCTAACACCCCAACGCCGCCGTTCCACGATCGCACCATGTCTTCCTCTGTTACAACCCCAACATGCGAACTCGTCGGACCATACAACTCCACAATCGCCATGTTTTGTACCACAAGAACTCTTAGGGGTGCGGATGAGTTTGATTGATTTTGTGTTTTTCCTTTTGGGTCTAGATTTTGATGTGTTTAGGTTTGGTATGTTGAGAGTTGAAGTGGTGGACAGTATGGGTATTGAAGGGGTGGACGAATGTATAGGTGATGGCGGTGTTTGATCGGATGGACGAGTTTCCTAGCGAGGGAGGTGCTCGGCGACGAACGATCGACGAGCTTCTTCATCTATCTTTGTTAACTCGTTTTTTTTTTTTTTTTTTTTTTTTTTTTAAATCTTCTTCGTTTGTGTTTGAAAAAATGGTACTGAAACACAGCGTTTTGCTTTAAGAGGGTGTGACTAAACGCAGCGTTTGGCTTTAAAAAGGTTAAAATGGGTATTTTCAACCCATTTTTGGCTGACATCAGCAATAAACGTCAAAGGCTCTAACGGTGGTTTGACGGATGGGGGAAAATATATATTATTTTCTAAAGTAAAGGAGTGCAGTGTAATTTTAGAAAATATAAGGGGTATCAATGTAATAGTCAATAAATAAAAGGGGTGTAAATATATTTTACCCTAATTAAATTGAAGGACCAATGCTGGAGCCGAACCCACAAAAAAAATAAAAATAAAAATAAAAAGAAGGAAAATAGAAGGGCTAAATGATTAGACAAGTCGAAGGTGGTGGGTCATAGCTAGTACATTCATTAATTTTAGGTGTCATCTGGTCTGTTCTCCCTCTGAATTTTTTTTCTTGATTTTATTAAGTAGGATAGCGACTTGTCACTGCATGATGCAGTACTGTCACGAGTAAATGAGTAATGCACAAAGCTCAATTGCGAAAAATATTTAATTATTGTCAAGAATTTATTTATTTATTATTATCTTTTTTAACGTGGAAGAAAAAATGAGTCCAGTCCTATGGGATGCAAGCGGGTATCCACGCAGAAACAGGAAGGTACGGCCTTGAGCACCCACGTTGAAGAGTCAATTCTGTAGGGCAAAGGGGCAAGACGGCTACAACTCCTACGACCAAGAGAACGGTGAGACGCTCATGATCAGATCATAGGCCTACAATTAAGCGAACCCAACTTCTTCACCAACGAAAAATAAAAAAAGGGCCCTTCAATTTGTTATAGTTTCTCTTCAATGAAGTTATGTTTTATCCCCAAAAAAATAAAAATAAAAATTATTTTTTTATTATTTATTTTTGTTGATTCTTATGATTAAATTTTATTATATTGTACCTTGCTCGTTTAATCCATTTTAGGACGAAGGTATACGACGGTTGTCTTAGGAGTGCTCACGGATTCGTTCAGCCCGCAAAAACAGTTTAATCTGACCTTATCCAAAGGCATTAGGCAGATTCAACCGATGGGGTGAGTGGGTAGTAGTTTAGGATTTTATTTTATTTTTGTGGTTTTGTGGATGGTTCGTGGTTTTAAAAGAAAAAAACTGATTCAAACCCACTCGGCTGCATATTTTTATACTTCTTAAATTATACATGTTAAATGTGACGGTATATAAGTGATTCTTGACTTTTATTTATTTTTTGAGAGTTAATATATGTTTTATAATTTTTATTTTACTGTTCGTACTCTTTCTTCCCCTTTATATATATATATATATATAATATAATCAACATATGTTTTGAATTATTTATCCTTTTGTTTTCTTTTTCTGTTTGTGTTTTTAAGATATAAAATGATATGACCAAATTAAGGGGGGAAAAACCAGCAAGATCCAACTAAAATCCTAACTCGTAGACCCACCCACAACCCATCCATAACCCGATGTGTTACGTGGGTCAAAACCGCCTGCTTGTGTGGGCGAAAGTGGATGTGAATTTAATTCACTCGCCAAGACATGGGCGGATGAACTCTAAACCCGCACCCACCTGACCCATGACCACCTCTAATTCAATGTCATCCACATAGAAAATTGGGTATCTTATGCTCGAATGAAATTTATTCTATTCCAAATTGTTTGAATTATTTTGATTAAACACGCATATTAAGAAAAGTTATTTAATGTACTATCACATGATTCATTAATTTTAATTTTTTAATTTTATCTTTTAATTTTATTTTGTGTTATAATTAAAGTAATTGTAATTTTAAAAATAGAAAGAATACGTTGAGAAAGTAAAATAACATTTTGTCTTGACTTTGAACAATAAACAAATATTTTGAGATTTTTCAAAAAGCAGTGATACACAGGACGACTAGTAAGAGGCGAATTCATGGGACGAAATAGGTGTCAACTTTTGATTTGCATTTGGCATACTCTACGGACTTCAATTCAAAACAAAATGTCTAAATTGCCACTTTCCTATTTGAAACCATATTCAATTTTCACCCAAAAATCATGCTCCAAAATTGAAAAGCAAAAAACCCGGAGGAAACCGTTGCACCAATATTTGAGTTTCAAAACTAAAAAAAATAAATAAAGATGCACCGCCATATCTGGTCCTAATTTCATGGAAAATCATGATAATTATCTTAAAAATCGTGATTGTGTTCCAACCAACAACAAGAAAAAAAAATTATCTTGAAGACTCAATTTTGATCCAACCAACAGCAAGAAAAGAAGCAGAAGAAATTATCTGATTATCTTGAAATAACTAGCAAAGGGAGAGACAAATTCTTGAAAATCATCTGATCATCTTCAAATTCATGATAATTATCTGATTATCTTGAAATAACTAGCAAAGGAATTATCTTAAAATAACTAGCAAAGATAAAATCGGGATAATTATCTTCAAAATTGGGATAATTATCCTGAAAAATGCAAATAATTATCCTAATTTGTAAGAAAAAAAAAAATCAGAATATACTTCTTTTTTTTTAAAAAAAATAATTATTCTGAAAAATACAATTTGATACAAGGAGTACCAAAAAAATTTTTTTTTAAAAAAAGAGGAAGATGAAGAAGAACCAGGCGAAATCACTCTCAAATCCAAAGTAAAATAGGCAAACCCCCTGCAGAAATTACACCCCTCCAGCTCCTCGACAGCGGCAGATCGTGGGTGCAAAATTGCACCCATCTATTTCCTCAAACAGTGGTAGATCATGGATTTGTAGTCACGGATCGTGGCTGCGGCGTTGTCTTCGTTGACATGAGGTTGGGATGTAGTTTTCGTTGCTTGATGGAACCAACAGACCATGAGAGGAGATGGGAGAGAAATTTGTGGAATGGGGAGGCTTGTGTGTAGATAAGGTAGGCAGGGGGAGAAAAATCTGGAAGGGAGAGAGAGAAACTAGATAGAGGGAGAAAAATGGGGGAAAAATATGGAAAGAGTCGGTTTGTTGTTTTTCCTTCTCTAAAAGGGCTTTTTTGAGAATTTAAATGGTCGGTTCTTAAGTCGTCCCCCTTACTTTCGTCCCAGCTATCATTTCTCTTTTTTAAAATAAAAATTATTATCAAACAAAACAATATAGATGAACTAATTGATCACATTTTGTAGTAAATTATTACATTTGTGATAATCGTAGGTCATATTTTGTGATAAGTGATTATAAATGAGACTTAGGATTATCGCAAATAAAACGACATATTACAAAATGTGATAAGCCCTCCTCTGTCCTCACTCTTTCTTTTGTTCACATGCAGCAAAATAGAGCGAGCTGCTAAGAACCTTCAGCATTCAATTGTTGCCATTTCCACTTCTCTAACATTCTATTCGATTTCTTCATATTTTTGTCTCTCTCTCTCCTGTTGAACCATTGTAGTACAAATGCTTTCATATATCTCTCCAAATTGTCCCCTTCCATGATTATTGAACGAAAGCCTGTCCCCTTTGCAAACTAGCTCCGTTGGAAATCGAAAAGTCACGGTCTCTACTTTTTTTTTTTTTTGCTAAAAGTCACGGTCTCTACTTGAACAACATCGAATAAGCCCTTCATTCTCTTCGACGCCGCAGCAAGCAGTTGTCCTTTGTGACCTCTGATGACTACCCCAGAACCCACACATTATAAATCCTCAAATAAAGCCTCATTCACATTGATTTTGTAAAATTGAGCTTTAGGAGGGCACCGGTGCGTTGGTTCTTCACGGCGCTGACCTCTAGTTCCCTCCTGTGCATTAACAAAATCCTCCAACCAATTATTAAGCTGCTCGTACGGTGGGTTTTCATTCAAGGGTATTTGAGTCATTTTACATACTCTGTTAATGTCCAGGACTGACAAGGGGGTGTCATCGTAATTTCAAAATTGAGAGGAAATACATCTATAATTGTCAGACAACAAGGACACATCTACATGCATCTTTAGTTTGGGTATCGGACCATAAATCCAGTACATCATGGCACAATTCGATACTTTGAAGACAATTTGTCTGAGATTAATCCCTTAAGGGCTGTTTGGGAAACCAACAAACCCAGTCTGGGGATAGTTGACTTGGCTCTTCTTTTACTATGTTAATATGAGCTATGTGGCAGTTCAGCTCCCTGCCTGGCCCCTACTTATTATTAGAATTCCATGTTCTATGACAACAAAATTCTAATTTATTGGTAACGGTTAATATTATTATTATTATTATTATTATTATTATTTCTATTATTGAAAGGTACTTGTTTTGGACTTTTGGCCCAGGAACACAAAATCCTTCTCTGTTTTTATATATACCCTATTACTCTATTAGCAAATTAAGTTAAGCTTTGGTCTCAAAGTCTTAATAACTTGTATTAAATAATTTTCTATAGGTGAATGCAGGCTAGAGAACATGAGGACCCTTTGTGTGGCTTGTCATTTGGATGTTACTGCAACACAATGTGCTGAACGACGCTCAGCAAGGGTAAAGGCTAAGAAGCAACTTAAAGTCATCATGAGCAACCTAAAAAAATGGTCAGAACTTGTAAGGGAATGACGCTAATTTAATGGAATATTTTGTTTCTCCCAGCAAAGGTCTCGACTCCTGCTTGTTTTTACCTTTAAGGAGAGAAGTTGTTGTAACAGTGCTTTCAGTTTGTTGTGTTTTGAATGGATTTTGGTACCTTAGCATGGCTTAGATGCATATGACCGATAGGGCTGAGTGCCTACCATTTAGTAATTGATGGCCATGACCATTGGATGAAGTAATTGTCAGGAGCCAGTGTTGATCACATAGTTGGGATCGAACCCAGAATTGTTTGATGGATATACGCTCTTTGGTGGAACCTATAATTCCAAAGGTGTACCATATATTGAACTTTAGATGTCTTCACCTTAGCAGTTAGCACTATGTGTGCTTTAAGGAACCTGCAGTCAATAAGAGTAGCAGATCAAAAGCTATCACACTGTTTCTCATCTTGCAGGTTTTGTTAGCCAAGTTTATTGGCCTAATTCAAAACTATCTTGTAAAGTACCCAAGCATTTTGAGTTTTAGTACTAAATCTGAGTTTTTCAATAGCGTGGTGTTTTATTATTTCAAGGCTTTAAGCAAGAATTAAGAATTCATTTTTATCTTTTCCCCTTTATTAATTTGAGTTATACTCCCATTAGTGATCAAATCCATGGAGTACAGTTATGGATTTTTTGTTCCCTTCTGTTTATAAACTAGGAAGCTCTTATAATATTGTATTCTCTTCTGGTCCACTCAAGGTATTATAGCTGATTGCCCTATTTAATTACAGGACCAAGGGCATTTGGAAATCCAAGAGAACTTAGTTGAGGATGTGCTTTTGATCAAGGCTCCTGGAAGTGCATACTCTAGGGGTAAAAGCTCTAGTACTGGAAGTGAAGACTTGGAGAAGTCCACTAAAGCTCATTAGTTTGGGAAGGATGAAGAGGCATCCACAAGTAGCATTCATGCCATGTAATCCCAAGGGTTAGCTCAGTTGGCAGGGATCATGCCTCATGTAGCGAGTTTGACTCTATCCCTTGAGGGCCACCCAAGCAAGGCTTCCGTAGTTCTCATGGTCCTTAATTAGTCTTGCCTTGCCCGTGTGGGTTATGGGGTGTTAATTTCTTGGGCCCAAGGTTTGCTCAAAGAGTTTCCTTGTTATCCAAGAAACAAAAAAGACAAAAAAAGGAGCATCCATGCCATCTTTGATTCTTTTGCTTCATCGCCCTTGGTTCCGTGCTGTATTATGTGGCTCAAAATTCCCTTTTCTGAAGAGAAGTATGTGTATTTCAAGCATTTGATGCTATTTAATGAGATAAATAGGTTTTTGGAATATACTCAGTCTGTTGAAGGAGGATTGAGGATGTTAGGTTGTTTTATGATGTTTGAAATCCTCTTTTATTATAAAAAAAAAAAAAGAAAAAAAAGAAAATTTTCTTTCTTTCTTTTTTCTTTTTTTTTTTTTTTTTTGAGCAAACCGATAGTATTAGAAAAAAAAAAAGAAGATACAAAAGGCCGAGGCCAAGGGGAAGACAACCCAGGAAGAACACCAAAAAAGGACCTCACAAAAAGAACCAAAGAACCCCCACAAACCAAATCCAAGAAAAAGCCCAAATAGAAAAACAGCCGTACCCCACAAGGGAACTTGACAGCCCAAAACAACAGTAGCAAATAGGAAGGCCTTCTTTTGTATCTTACTGCTTTATTTAGTTCACCCTGGCTTGTCCAATGGCGTATCTGATGGTGCAAGAACGTCCACTGCATCTGACTATATCAGCATGATTGGCTTATTAAAACCGCGTAGATTTCAGAGTCTAGGGGAACAAATGAAGATGGGATAAGACCTTGTATAAAATGGTGGACAACATATCACCTATATATATATATATATATAATAATAATACCATATCATTTATATCACAAGCCAAAAGGGATGGAGTAAAGTGAGAATGGCAGGTTTGGTATTTTCCTTTTCTTTTCTATTGTTTGGTTTGGACGAGAAATGATTCAAATATATATATACATAGTCCCTGCAGGTTTGGTATTTTCCTTTTCTTTTCTATTGTTTGGTTTGGACGAGAAATGATTCAAATATATATATACATAGTCCCTGGTAAGAACATATTGATATAAGTTATATCAATATCATGTATTGAGGTGCATTGGTGCAATGTACCCCATTACCCACAATGCATATGGTAGAACCCCAATATATATAACTAGAGTCAAGAAACATAGAATCAAATCCAATAACAAATGCTCTTTCCCACATGCTGGGAACCCCTCCATCAAGTTCCAAAAGCACGCCAAGTGCTACCATATTGCCTTGCCAAACAACTGGTAGCTTCCATCCGAATATCTTCTATAATCAAGCCAAACACCTGACAGTAAATCTTCATTCCCATTGATAAAACTGTCCGATATATACTAAAAGATGATGGGATGAGGGTGACACAAATTTTTCTCCACTCCATTAATTGAATTGAAGGACAAGTCCAAGGTGGTGGGTGGGTCATTGTACATACCTGTAGATTACTTGTGGCCTTAGTTGGTTGAGTGGAGGGCATATGCACTTCAGATTAAAAGGATCGTCAGTTAGCTACAAATCCAGCCACATTCTGAATAATTTATTTAACTAAAACAGTTTTTCCACCTGGGGAGAATTTGCAAATTATAAAAATATTGAACCAAAATGTTAATAGTAGTAACAATAATAAAACATGTAAATATAGAAAGCTCATCCAAACCACTCCCCTTCAATGTCACCTTTATGCACTTTGTCCTATAATTATCTCCTACGTGCATACGGGACGGAAGGATTGTATGTGCTCAAGGAGATTAGTCGGGAGCCAAACCTCTTGATATAAAAGTAAAAAAAAAACATGTATATATAGTAAGATCATCTCAATTTGTCAACGGTATATTTTCAAAAAAAGTCAAGCTAGCATGATGGTCCACCGTCACAAATTGTAATGATAAACACATGATCACATCACTGCCATGTGGTTCTTATTTACTTTACCCAACATGTGTCTTAGTGGTCATCATTGCAAAAACAATATCAAATGGACATGTAATTAAGGATTTTCTATCAAGAATCTAAAGCCATTAATGATGAAGCATTGAAGGAGACTAGTCATCAATTAAGCATAGCCTAAGACTTCAAAGGGTTTAGATAGTTTGATATCCACTAAGCTACATGCAAAAACACTTCTACAGATTTGCCCCTTGAGCCCCACCAATAAAACATAACTTTTTTTTTTCCCAAAGTAGTAAATTGTAATTATATTGCAGCCAAGGTATTGAAATAGGGGCCTTACATATTGATTGGACGCTCCTCACACCCCAATAACCATAAGACTATTCCTAATCGGGTGCAATTCTGCTACAACATTGCTAATATTCATTCATTCTCTTGGTGACTCTACAGAACATGCTAATCTAATTCTAAGAAATGAAATCAAACACTCCTCAATTTTGTCATTTCTTACTTGTATTATATTGTGAGTGGTTTGGGTGATTTCCTCCATGCCACGACATTGTTTCTTTGAAGAAGAATTGGATCCGCAATTTCCACCACCTTTTCAAGCAAAGCCATCATCAAAAAGTTATGAAGGTTCAAATTAACCATCTCTTAACATGCCATCAGTTGGTCTTTTCTCAGTAAACATTTCTAACAAGAGAATGGCATAACTATACACATCGCCATAAGTTGACACCTCATGACCTATACCCTACTCTGTCATTCGATCACATGTACATGTGAACATAAGTTTTTTAATTAACAGAATAATATGATAAGGGGGAGGCTATTGCCCCTACAAAAATTCCTAAGCACCCTCCAATATCTTTAAATTTTTCGAGGTTTTACAAAAATATAAAAGGTTTTGATGAAAACTGACTGTTAGAAAAAAATCATTTTGAATAATTTTGTAGAATAAATTTTTTCCAAAATCTATAGCTTAAGTGGACTTTTTTTTAGCCATTTATAGTCTTTGTTTTGTTTTTACAAAAACTTTCATGAAAATGGTCAAAAAATCAACTTAAATGACAGATTTTGAAAAACATTTATTCTACAAAGTTGTTCAAAATGATGTTTTCTAATGGATTATGTGTCCAGTTTTCGTGAAAACTTTTTATATTTTTCATAAAACCTTGAAAATTTTAAAATACATGAGGGTGCTTAGGAATTTTTGTGGTGGCAATAGCTATTGTAACAACCCGCACAACACCTTCAGATCTATGAACTCCATAATAAAACTCTCCAAAAATGAATTTATTTTGAAATTACAAAATATGGTACAGCTACTGAGATCTCCCCTTTGATAAATAATCTATCCGTTATCTATACCATAATATGAAAATGTAAAAAGCAAAGAATATATAGTTCAATTACTCCCAGTCCAATTAGAAAGAAATGCATTTGACAACCAAATAATGGTATGAAACAAAAAATAGAGTTATAATTTAAATAGTACGTACGTATAAGGAAAAATTAGTCATATTGATGCTATAATTTATTGCAATTTCCTTCTTGTAATTACTTTGCGTTTTTTTCTTATTAATAATACTCTGGGCTAATGGCAGAGGACTGGGAAGCTGCCTAGGGTGCCAATCTGGCTTGGATGTTAAGAGGTTTTATGATGCTTGAAACCCTCTTCTTTAATAAATAAATAATTAAGAAAAAAGAAAAAGAAAAAACTAAGCATGGCAATTCATTTAGCAAGTATAGTTTAATTCTGGAAAAGTCAACCAAAAAGTTAAAACTGAGGGGAAAAGATAAAAGTTAAAAAGGCATTCACATTGAAATTTGGGTATCTTATCCCCGAGTGAGTGATATTCATTCTATTTTAAATTGTTTGAATCATTTTGATTAAGCATGCATATTAAGATTAATAAGTATTTAATGCATTAAAATGTAATTCATTAACTTTTCATCTTTATCCTTTTATTTTATTTTGTGTTATAATTAAAGTAATTATAATTTTAAATATAAAAAAGAGTACATTAGGAAAATAACTTTTTGTCTTGACTTTTAACAATGAACAAATATTTTGGGATTTCCCAAAATAGAAATTGTTATCAAACAAAGTAGGACATAGGAACTAATTGATCACATTTTGTGACAAGTTGTTACATTTGTAATAATGTTATATTTTGTGGTATGTCGTCATTAATAAGATTTAAGATTATCGCAAATATGATCACTTACCACAAAATATGATCAATTATCACTTTGAAATTCGGTATCCAAAATTACCATAGAATTTCCCTTTTAAGGCACTATTCTTTGTATAAGCTGTGATCATGAGCGTGTCACGAATCATGTATAAATCTCATTTGCAAAAAATATATAATTATTGTTAAGCATTTTTTTTTTTTTTTTAGAAGGTGGAAGTAAAAATGAGTCCAATCCAAATTAATGGATGCAAGTGGGTAATCCTGTATCCCACGCTAAAATAGGAGGTTACCGCCATGAGCACCCAGTTGAAGAGTCAATTTTGTCGGGCAAAGGGGCAAGACCGCTACGACTCCTACGACCAAGCCAACCGTAGTATACACTCCTCCTAAAATGGATTAAACGAGCAAGGTACAATATAATTAAATGTAATCATAAGAATCAACAACAACAAAAATTTCATTTTTTTTTGGCCCGTGCAAGAGAGAGATAAGCACACGAAGGCACACAAATAACCGTATCTTTCCTTATAATTAAGATGAGAAAAAAAGTAGGATATAACAGATTGTTGGAAGAAAATGGTTAAAGCGGAGATGTATATTTTTACAAAAGGGGAGGGAAAGCCACATTAATTGTTAGACACTAGACAATATTGGACCAAAGACATGCTAGGGGGATGTTTGGCAAACCTGAAAACTTGACTAATTAAGGATAAATCTGGCCAGTTTTGATTTTACACTGTTAGGTAAATCTCATTTTACTGCTAATCAGTTCAGTTTTGTTCTGAAAACAAAGCATAAACACAGGTTTTTTCAAACCAACTGTAAATTGGTTTATTTAAAAACAGATAATATTTATGTATCAGACATAATTTGTATCAATTTTTGAAATTTCCAAGCAAGCCCTAGGACTAGACATGCTTCTATGACAAAAACCAGCTACACTGTCCTGCTTAAATGAAACGCCCGAAATAGTGGTCAAGTGGTCCCAAATCAATTAAAGATGGAATGGTAGACTCTAATGTTACATCAGTGGATCTAAGACTGGTACAATTTTTTCTACAACTGACTAGAAGTTTACGTATCTAAAAAGTTTAAGAGCTCGTAATTGACATGTCAAACTTGAACTGAGTTTTCAGAGCTCGTAATTGACACATCAAAGTGAATTAACGCAATAAAATTTGAATATAGTAATACAATTGGCCTAAAGTTTAGGCTAGACAATAAGTTGGATGCATGATTGAGATTTAACACAAAACATGTGGTGGCAAAAAAACTGCCTGACAGGGAATAGGATATGCTCTGGCCTTTTTAATTGTCACTTTAATTAATTCCCTAGCTAGGTACCAATTGTGGAGGGTATTTATGTCATTTTATTTTATTTGTGTTAATTTAAATCATGGGCTATTGCATCATGGATGGACTTCCATGCCCTTGTAATACACTAGTGCATTCTACACATGATACAGCCAATGATTTTAATTTGATCCAAACTATTTGGATTAAGTGTTGAGTATGGCTAGCATGATAATCATCGCTATCGCATTTTGAAACAATAAACAAATTAATCAAAATCACCAAAAAAGTGTTTTGGAGTGGCGAGAGATTATCTACAAGATCGTGATGCGGTTTCCAAAAGTGGTTGAGAATTGGGAACGAGAAAACTTTTATTAACAAACACTTAAGAATAATAAATTGTGCAATAACAATGTTTAAAATGAAAGAAATAGACGAACTTTTCTAAACACAAAAGCCATGCATACAAAGGGAACAATTTAATTTATATAAAATGACATGGTCATCACTATATTTTTAAAATCAAATGACTATCACCCCATAGATAGACCCTCTAAAAAAATAATAAAATTAAAATTAAAATTAAAACATGAATTAGAACTTCATATTATAATACATTCAAACTCAAGCACCCATACGAAATTAAAACCACGACATCCCATGTGACCCAAAAACTATTGGCCACCAATGATATTGAAGTTAGAAGAACGTCTTAATTCTTTTGGGGATCCACATCTTATTAATTATAAGCATTGCAATAAGTTGCAATGCTCAAGCCCCTTATTGTGGGGTCATTTTTCCAGTAAATTGTGAAGAATATCTATGCAGGAGAAATTTGGTAGTGTACGTCCACGCGTGATTCATGACCATAGGAAATCTCTTATGGCTGTGATTGCAAGAGCAGTTACTCTCAGATCAATTTTGTTGCATGAAGTACAAGCTTTTTACAAGGGTTTGATGGCAGATTGGCAGCTAGCTAGCCAGGGAGAAGGGATGGTTAAAAATTCTCCTCCCATTAAATTCTAAGCTAGTTATCATCAATTATGGCCATCGCTATTTTGAGACCTCCAATACAATTGACGATATCATAATAGTACTGTCATTGTTATACAGAATCAAATGATCTCGCTAGCTAAATTTCCCTCATAATGTGTGTGTGAATGAAGTTGTGATTTCGCTAGTGACAATCGTCCTATTCATTTATATCTTTAGTACAATTGTCTTGAATTGATAGTAACTTATGCCCAATACGGATCGGAGGGTTATCTCTACCAAATGGAGAAAAAGAGAAGGGGGAATTACAGATGGGTCGTGCTACAGTAAATAATTCCAGTTAGTAGTCATTTTAGTTAAGTTAGTAGTCATTTACTAGGAATTTAGTAAATGACTAAATTCAGATGAACACTTTACTCTCCAGCATTGTCTCCGAATCAAATCGGACAACAACCCAATCAAAAGAACAGGAAATTCGATCAACACTTCAAACTGAACTCTGAACTTCCATAAACTTCCGTTTGGTTGATGGGAAAATAAAGGAAAAGTATGTTTCCTTGGATTTTCTCAGCAACCAAACAAAAAAAAAAAGGGAAAAAAAGAAGGAACTGGTTTGAGAGAGAAATCACAGTGACACTGAAAACATAATTTTTTCCTACCAATCTCATGGTTTTTACAAATTCTCAGAAATCCTGCTACCACAATCAATTACAAAAACATAGAAATAAAACCTTGAAGGAAAATCATGAGAAAAACTTCCATGTAACCAGTGGTGGATCCAGGAATTTATCTTGGGGGGTCAATTTTGTTTAGATGTAACTGTTTAATTTTTTTCTTTATAACCCTATAAATTAAATAATCATTTGAAATAGCCTTCTTTATATAATAAAAATTAACCCAAGAACAAAGAAAATTGTTTAAACTTAATAATTAACACAAAAACTTAAATATTCATTAATAATAATAATAATAATATATATATATATATATAATGAAATAATATATGTATTAAATCAAAAAGAAACATAACCTAAGGACGAGAGACATAACTTGAGTAAACACGAGTAAAAGACTAAAAACTATTTATATATAGGAGAAAAAAAGAAAGAGAGAAAAGTAAGAGGTCAATTATAAAATCAAAAGAGTCAAAAATATATTTTAGAGGGGTAAAAATATATTTTAGAAGGAGCATATTTAAAAATATAAGCAAATATATATACTAAAAAAAAAATTTCCAATGAGTGAGAGGGTCAACTGCCCCTGACACCCCCTTCCCTCCGCCCCTACATAACTGTGATATGGGTTGGGTGGTATCACAAATCAATGAGAATCAAATAAAGTAAGATTGTCAGTATCTTTTTTAGCCCCACAATTCCACTTTACTTGGTCCCTATTAGCTTGTGATACTACTTGACCATATCACAGTTACATGGAAGACTCACTCGAAAATCACTCTATTCCAATATAACGAAATTATTCCTCCAAACAACCCTATGAATTTTCTCCCTACTCTCCTCAAAAACACCCTCTGCCATTCTCAACACCACATTAGCCGCACCAAAATCTCTCAAAAGTTGACAGGTTATCGGAGATAATGATCTCCTCCCCAACCAAAAGTTTTGACATTGTCTCCTCATGCAAGCTGGTTGCCAAACCTAGAATCTTCCTCTTCGAATTCAGTTTAAGCTCGCAGTCACGAACCTTGGCCTCCGCAGTTCTTATACTCTTAGTGGCCAAGATAAACCGTCGGACGAGTTTCAGGGAGTAGGGAGTAGGGAGGGGAACGCCTTCCGCCGCCTTCGGGAGCGGCGCCTCTAGTGCCTTAGGGGGAGACGATTCTGGCGCCTTCGGGAGCGGCGTTTCTAACGCCTTCTGGAGTGGGGTCTCTGGCGACTTCGAGAGCGAGGTTTCTGGTGACGTTGGCAATACGGCTTCTATTGTGGCGGTTGCGAGAGCGGCTTCTACTGCGGCGGTTGCGAGTGCGGCGGTCGCGAATGCGGCTTATACTGCGGTGGTTGCGAGTGCGGCAATCGTGAGTGCGACTTCTACTGCGGCGGTCGTGAGGGCGACGTCTACTGCAGTGGTCGCGAGTGTGGCTTCCACTGCGGTGGCGGTTGCGAGTGCAGCTTCTACTGCGGTGGCGGCCGTAATTGTAACAGACAAGATCGGGACTTCGGCGGGCAGAGGGAGAGAGGCTTCGATAACGACGAACCATTTTGAATTTTCTTTGAAAACAAAAGGGCAGTAGTATCCCTTTCTCTCATTTATTTATAGAGGAGAAAAGAAGAACATGCAAAAGCACCCGGATCACGACTATAAGTCGTTCGATTCGGAAAACTCTACCATGTATAAGTCTAGAATCTCTTAGAAAATGGGAGAGTTAGCAACCCTCCTCTATAAATCTCCTCCATGGAACCTTCGTGCGCACGCGCGAGCCGTGTTAATAGGTACAAAGAAATAAGAGATTTGCAGAATGGGCATAAAAGCATTTGAAAGTCAAATTTCAGGCGGGAATTTTGATTGGGTGAAAATTTTTTGTCTAATTATGGGCGGGAATTTCGATTGAGAGAAAAAAATTCGTCTTTCCCCATCTCTTTCATCAAACGCCGTTACTGGTTTAGAAGCTGCTGTTAATGGCATGTCTTTTCTATGATCAAACTGATGAGTTGCTGACATGAGCATAACACAAGATTTTCATTGGGTGATCTGACCACGTCAGCACCATTACATGGTCAGACGGTTCCGTGGAAGTTTTTCTACACAAGCAGAAATTAGATTGCAAATTTTCTGCATCAGCAGTTGACACGTAGATATAGCCATGTACTGCCTCGTAGAGACCTTTTATGGAGCTTGAAGTGGTCCTCCATGGCCACCATGTGTTAGCACCAATCCTTTTCTCTTATAAGAACTGAAAAAGAATCTCAACTCCCCAATGCATTTTTTCTTCACTCTAAAAGATTATTTGGTAAATTTGAAAATCTGATCACAACTAACAGTTAAAAATAAATTTGGTCAGTTTTGATTATATACCATTTGGTAAATTTTTTTTTTCTGTCAATTATTTTAGCTTTCATCTGAAAATAAGTTAGAGATACAATTTTTTTCAAATCAACTGTGAATTGATTTATTTAAAAACCAATTATAAACTGAACAGCGGTCTAATGCAGTTTTTAAAATTGACAAACTGGCCTTAAGGTTTATATTAAAACACTAGCGCAAGTGAGGATTGATATGAGCTTTTCATTTGTTTAGAATGTTATTAGAGTTATAAAGCTCTTTAGGATATTGATGCTGACCCAACCCTATGGTATTTTTTTTTTTTTTAAATTAACGATTAACAACATTCCCAGCATGTGGTAAAATACTGGGTTAAGAACATTCCTCCAATATTAGAGAAGGTGTGGTTTGGGGAAAGAAAAATAACTACTCTTTTATCCTAATTCCACAATTTGATAATGGTAACTTAATGGGCTAATTGCCAATCCAATGTCCTGTTAGGGTTCAAGTGTGGGTTTGTCTCACATTAGATGAATAAAATAAAGAAAGAGACTTAATATACAAGTAATAGGCTCACCACCAATAGGCTTAGGCCTTTTGCGTGGATATGAGTTTCGAACTTGTATATTGGCCTTAGTAGTGGATCTTGGACTCCCCAATCTCCCCGGTAAGTGATATTTGAGCCGATGGCTGATGATCATGGTGAAACTTTCTAAATGGGTGCGTGCTAGTGTAGAGAGCAATGGATCAAACTCAAGGAGGAGTTGAGCCCAATGTGGTTTACACGTGACGGGAGAGATTGTTAGGGTTCACGTGTGGGTTTGTCCTACATCGGAAGAATAAAATAAAGAAAGAGACATATATAATATACAAGTAATAGACTCACCACTAATACGCTTAGGCCTTTTGTACGGTAATGAGTTCCCAACTTGTATCTTGGCCTGGTGGATATTGGACTCCTTGATCTCCCTAACATGTCCAAGGAAAAGACTTCTTGTTGAGTTTCACATGCTGAAGCTCTCAACAAGCCTTGCAAGAAGCTAGTCCAAGCTAGTTCATAAGGGTTGTGGGGTCTTATATAGTGAGTTTTGTTCAAAAGATTTCCTCATATGGATATGAGGCCGTTGCAGTAATTACTTGAATCTCCCTCTGCAATGTTAACGAACCATATCAAACTTCAGTTAAATCAGGCGGTTGGGTAGCTAACTAAGCATCTCATAGCAAAATGAGATTTTGTTATCCGAGTCTCACTTCAATTCTAGACTTCTATTTCCAAATTACCTTGAATTTTTAATAATAATATATATATATTTTCAATAAGAGTTAATGGAGGAAAAATAATATTTCAATAAGAGTATAATTGTTGGTTCAATAAATAAGCTATAAATTGGAAACAACTCTTACTCACAACCCAACATCTTTAAACCTTGAGAGTTCTTTGGGAGGCATTATTCCAGCAACCAGCAAGTGAAAAAATCATCAACATGATGGAGGTCTACTTGGCTAGTAATGTCAGGACTTGTCCTAAATGCACTGGTCTGTGACTCATCAGATTGAACTGCAACCAAATTATGTGTGGTTTTGAAATGGTTGATTTTGGAATATGAATTATTCATTACATTCCTTTTATCCCCCCCTCTTAATTGCCATCAGCTAATGTACTGGTACTCTATGTGGATGCAATTGCAAGATTTATACAGGGAAGAGTACAGACCAGGGCAGCTTGGGTCACTTTGCGCCATCTTAATATACTGGTTTCTTCTGTATGGCCTTACTGCTGCCTTGCCGGCATTAAAAGATGGTCCTCTCTAGGCAAAGTCAGGTGGGCACTGGGCACCTCACAATTACTGGCTCAAGCTGATTTTCTTCATTTTGCTTAAATGGACTCCCTGCGATCGCAAAGATTTCCATCCCTCTACCATTGTTCTGTTGGACACAATATTTGCTTTGGCAACATACAGTTCACTTACCCTTCTTTCAATATCACATCCATTTCATTTGTTAAGGATCACCTTATACAGCAATTTGATGCTAGATCACATCTCAAATTGGATTTTTCTTTTTGACTTCAAAATGAAAAATATATATATTTTAAATAAATTTGTGGGCTTTCCTGCCTTTAAATTGGTGGGGTGGGGGAAGTAGGGTCTGTTCTTAGTGACATTCAGAAGCACAAACATGCATTATGAACCTTTCCTGTTGATCTAATCTTCTTTGCCTTGTCTTTCACCTTGGACTCCTCAATTCTTCTTTTCTCTTCTACTTGTGCTCTTGCTTCTCCTGCAGTCTGATCAATTCCTGCTATCTTCATTTGGTAATGCTGCAAGTTTCTTTCCCTTCTATACTCCAATTCACTCTGCACTATCAACAATTGAGTGAGTAGTTCTTACTCATTGGCATTCACATAATTTATTAGAGAAAGAGGAAGTTGAAACAAAACCTTTTTCCTTTCCATTCTAAGTTTGGCTTTCGTCTTCTTTTCATTCTCCCAAGCAAAAATTGTAGATTTCATCTTCTCATACCTGAAATGTATGCTTATATTTATTATAGAAAATCTTGCTTTTATCATTATAGATATGTATCAATATAGGTTTGAATCTTTGTGCCCACGGGAACTCATTTTGTAATTGTTTAAAAGAAAATTAAGATAAATAGTACCATTTTGCTTTTGGGTTTTGAATTTAACAAACCGAATTATGCTCAAATAATGAATGCTTACCGAATTATGCTCAGCTTTCTCCCAAGCATCTGCTTTGGTTTCTCTATTGCCACGTCTTTTTAAGTTGTCCTTCTGCTTTTGGTCCCCAGTCTCGGGTGGCTTTCTCATGGAAGCTTCACCTGGCACATATGGCCTTTTTATATTTATTGACTATGAATTATTTTGAGAAACTTAATATTGAGGGTTGGAAAATTACCTATGTTTTTCGCTTCCTTGATTGAGAGTCGCCTGGATGCTCTTCTAGAATCCTGCGGCGTAACTGTGGTATCTTCTCTTCTGCTCTTGACCCCGGTACTAGAGGTTTCAAGGCCCTCTCTTTCGAGCGAGTATATTGCAAATGCAGCTGCTGCAAATGCAGTTGCAAACTCGCCATGGCTGGAATCAAAATTCCGACTCATTTGGGCTAGAAAACTGCCTCCAGAACACTTTGTTATCTACAAGAACTGACCATTAAATTGTTCAAAAAGCCTTATGCAGGGGACCCAACAGGAATGAAAGAAATTTGTAAAAACTGATGCATAAAGCATGGCTACTCTTTCTTTTCACATGTTCTCTATATTGTCAAGGGAATCATATTGCAAAATGTGTACTACATATGTATGAATTGATGCAGTTGATTACATGAGTACCTCATTTGATGGATTCTTTTTGTTGTGGTTATATTCTTCCTTCTCTAATGCTATTGGTTAACTTGTCCTGAACAATAGTATTGTACAGGGAGCAATAAATAAAAAACGAAAGAAAATATTGTGAAAGATGCTATATTTGCCACATTCTTTTCTTGGATTTTGTTTGAAACATTTCCGATGGAGAGCATGATGTTGGAATTGATATTTTGAGAACATTTTTAGCATTAGATTTCGATATTTCAAACAATAGAAATTGTATTAGTATTCTTCTTAGCAGAAAGGAAAAAAAGATGACAGATTTCACCAGCTCAATAAGACAATAGAAAATAATTGGAAAAAAAATTACCAATTTTTCAGCAGGGGATTGGTGGTTTGGTCAGAGTCTCCGATCTGCTGCCGATCTTCCGTCTGACATATCTGCCTTGCCAAGGGGAAATATTTGATTGCAAAGAAGAATGCAGTAATTAATACAGTCCTGGCTTATGGGCTGTTTGAATAAGAAGTCATTGCAATTTCATTGATTTTAGCTCATGAACAGTGGAGGGGGGCAAGCAAAGTGAGATTGCTTTGCATGCAGAAATTGGTTTGGTTTTGACAGTACTGTAGGGACAAGCAAAGGATTTCCCCCTACCCCCACCCCCACCCCTACCCCCCTCTCTCTCCTCACGCCTGCATTTATTTGTTTCATTTTTTAACTCCTTGCCTGCCTTTTCTCTCTATAAAAGACATCTTTGATACAAAGTCACCTTTTGCTTTATTTTTTGGCTGAGTTGTAATCTTGATGGTTGCAAGATGTGTACTGATGGTATATTGAATTCTCATACTTTTTCAATTGTTCCTATTCCTTATTCCTTTGAATAAAAGAGCCGAACGAATATGGATTCTGTCAACCCAACAAATTTGCGCAGCACGAAAGCAAACCTCTCACTACTAATCCTATTCCCTACCCAGGATGACAAAGAGTGAATGAGCACAATTAGGAAACAGGGTCAGGTTCTTTGTGGCCCATAATATTGATCAAAGCATCTTGGCTAGTTTGGTGATGAAGGTTGTTATGCAATAAGCCTTGCTTTCTTTTCGGGTCTGCTTGGAATCATTCAAGGTGGCTTAAAAAGCATAGATGCAAGCCTCTTTGAGCACATTCATACTAGATTCTGGGTCGATCGAGCCTGGAATTTTGCGCCTTTTCCAGCTCAAGTCAGCCGTTTTTTTTTTCTTTTCACCTAGCTAATCGCTTCTAAACTAGATGCAGCTAGCAGCATGAAAACCATTGCATTGTCGTAAGAAATTATATTAATTTTTGGAGAATCCTCCAAGAATTAAGCAGTATTTAATGGCCATTTTCACTTGATTAATACAATTGTGTTCATTAGCCAAAATAAGTTGAACAAGAGGGTGATTAAAAATCCAATTACCAAGCCAAAGACAAACATTTATAACCATTACCAATAATCTAACGAATTCCTTTTCTAATAAAGTATGTATGCAGAAGGATTTTTCTCCAAACCATAGACAAATTATGTCACATTCTAGCTTCGGAGTTTTAAAGAAACTTGATATGGGCATACGTGCGTTGCAAGTGAATAATATTTAAATAATAAAAGATATATGAAAATTTATGAGTTTTAAAGAAACTAGATATGGGCATACGTGTGTTGCATGTGAATAATATTTAAATAATAAAAGATATATGAAAATTCATAAATTTATATATATATATATATATATATATATAGAGGACGATGATCAGGTAAGCACGTGCTGATATAACTTATATTAAAACCTGCATTGGGAGTTATACCTTGTGCATTAGTGAGATGTGAGGTGCATTGAATCAATGCAAGGGGTACACATAGTGCTGATGGGATCACCTCTGTATATATAGATATATAACATGGAAATATAATTATTTGTTATTTTTTGTTGAAAATAAAAATCCCGTTTTAGAGACATGTACATATATATGTATCTCATTTGGGTCATTAAAATGAACGCTCAACACAATAGGTTAAACTTCTTTCCATGGTTAAAAGTCATGGTTTAGTTAAGAGACATGCATAGTAATGGAGGTTATGTAAAATTTATACATGAAGTGGATGTCATTATCTTTCTTTTTTCATTTTTGTTAAAAAGTAAACATATTTAATTGTTTAATTAAATATAAAGGACAAATAAGTATTTAAAATTTAAAATAAGGGTTTAATGGTCAATCAAAAGTTTTTCTGAGATATAAACTTTTATAAGTAATATATATATAGATATAGATATAGATATAAATTAGAGTTCTTCTATCCCACATTAATTCACCCAACAATTGTTATAGTCATTGAGAATTTTCCACCTTAATTTAGCCATAATAGCCGCAATTTTTTTCTTTAACAATTGATAGAATCTACCATTACCCTTAGTCCCCAATATCATCAAATGAGTATTAATTCTTACGGTATAAATTTTCTTCCATGAACTTAAATTCAATATTTTTTATTTAACAAATAAGGCAAATGCTGCTAAACTATCGTGCCATTGGCACAGTAGCTGCAATAATATCCTTAAAGGTGTGTTTGGTTTGTGAAATAGGAATGTGAGTCTTGGAAATGGGGCATTACTTGGGAATAGGAATGCTTGGTATTGATACCCATTCCCACATTTGGTTCGTAGTAATGGAAAATAAGATTCTTCTTACATTCCCATTCCCATGTTTGGTTGAGTCAAGAAACTGATTCTCAAATGGAGTAAATTCCCACACTACCCATGATCTGTACCCAATACCCACCTAGCAAACACTAGGTTGCTTGGGGCAATTTACGGGTTCTCTTAACCATGGTGGATGAGTGAGTGTAAAATAGAGTTAGAAAGATTAAAAAAAATTTTTTTTTTTTAAAAAGATGAAACCCAGCAAAAATCTACTCAAATAGCCATAACTCATGTAATTTAGTAAATCACTCATAGTAGCTATGTCAATGGACAAATAAAAATAAATAAATAAATAAAAACTAGCACCACCATCTTCTTTATCATGACTAGGGCTAGCAATCTCAACCCAAACCCGTGAATCCGCCCAAACCCACCTGCAATAAATGGGTTTGGGTAAAGTCAATTTTTAATTGAGTTGATAATGGGTTACCTATAACCGACCCAATGATAAATGGGTTGGTTATGGGTTAACACCATTGGGTTTTATTGGGTAACTTAAACTAAAGGGTAGGGAAAGGGAAAGAGAATGAGAGAAAGGAGGGGGGTTAGCTAGGCAGCAACAAGCACCGGCGTTCAAACCAATCGTAACCATCGTCGACGTCGAACCTAGATAGACAGCTATAATGGAGTTTCAAGGGTTTCAAGGGATTTATATTTTTGGTCACCGTTTGCAACTCCAGATGGAGAGATTCGAGCAGATTTGAGATTTGAGAAGTTGAAGACCACCGACGAACTGAAGAACATCGGTAGGAGTGATGATGTTCATTAGCAAGAAAAGGGGCAGATTTGAGAACCCCAACCTCTATCGTCGTCCAAATCTCTCTATCGTCATCCAAATTTGAAGTTGATGCTACCGTTAGCCATGGCTGCTGTGGGTTCTCCTCTCTTCAATTTGTTTCCTTGCCCTCTCACACAGTTACCATCTGCCACAGCAAAAAATGGGTTTGGGTCTTCTACCTAAAAAAAATAAAAAAAATAAATTAAATAATGGATAGAGGAAGAAAAGGAAAGGAGTGGCTATTGGTGTGTGGCTTGTTCATAGTAGTAGTTGGAGCTAGTGCATTCTTTTTAAAGTTTAATTTTGTTGGTCTTCTCTCCAGATTAGTTATTTTTCCTTGCTTCTTTTGGGAGTTTTAGCTTCTTTGTTTTATTCTTTTTGTTCAGCTGGTGTTGCTGATTTTAAGTGTTCTATGGGTGTATTGTTTTAGTTTGCCCTGATTTTGGGTGTTCTGGCATGTATTGCTTTTTATCTTTAATAAAATTATTTTTTGTTGATTTAAAAATAAAAACAAATAAAAAAAAAACTAGGGCATAAAAACGGGTCAGGTAAAAATTGGATTCGGGTTTAAATCTGGGTTAGGCCATGAATTGGATCGGGTATTGATCTAGGTTGGCTTTGGTATTATTGTAGTGGTTTGGGTTGGTTTTGGCCATGCACAGTAATTGGGCAGAGATTCTCCACTTATAGCATTTTGAGGAGAGAGAAAGAGGGAGGGAGAAAGAGAAGGGGAAAAAAAAAAAACCCCCCAAAATGGGTTGGGTTAGAATTTGGACTGGGTTTTAATTTGGGTCGAGTCATAAATTGGGTTGAATATGATCTGTGCTGGCTTTGGGTTTATTGTAGTGATTTGCGGGTTGGTTGCGAGTTGGTTGTGGGTTGGTTTTGGGTATGCACAATAATTGGGTTGGGTTATGCCCAACCCATTGATGACACAAATTACATAACCCATTAATGACCCAACCCAACCCATTTATGACTCAACCCAAACCCACCCAACCCACCGAGATTGCCAGCCCTAATCACAACCAACCCCCACTATCTTCTATTTGCCACCAACTACTAGTTCAAAATCCCAATTTCCTTCCCTAAAATCACACTCACCAAAACCTAGAATCCCGTAACCAAAACAACCTATAACCAAACATAGTGAAGTAAAAAAAAAAAAAGAACAATCTCTTCAAAATCGCCGTTGTGGATATTCTACATCTATGGACGCAAAACAGTTCTGGGTTTAGAGTGACAACGACGGGGGCAAAGCACAATTGGGGGTGATGGTGGCAGCGGCAATGCACGATTGGGGATGATGAATAGCTATCGGAGTAGAAGCTATTGCCGGCGGTTAAAGCACAAGATTGGTAATGGCGGTGTGCCATGGAGGCCATGGAGGTGGGTGTTTGTGGGTTTAGACGGTGGATCGCATTTTGGGAGATTGAGAAAAGGACATAAAAGGAATAAGAAAATATTGTTTGTAAAAAAGAGGGGCACAGTCATCATTTTCTTTTATTATAAATGCCATACGTAGGAATAGGTTTACAAACCCATGTCCAAGATGGGATTGAAAAACCCCCTTTAAGTGGGAATCTTAGCCTAGTGGGTATGATGGATTCCTGGGAATATGGGCGAACCAAACACTGAAAAAGGGAATCAAACTCGTTTCTGGGCATCAAACCCCCCAACCAAACGCACCCTAAAGTGTGTTTGGCTTGTTGGAGCGTATGTACACGCGTCTCACTGACGCGTGGCTATCACCCCATTTTTTCCCTCCCTCCTTCCCCGTCCCTTTAGTACCCCATGGTTCAAATGCCCATCTGTTTCACTCTCTTCTCCAAAACCCTGGCTCGATCTCCATGGAAATCACTGAAGAACAAAGGCAGAGGGCCGAAGTGAACCGTCTCGCAGCCCTAGCAAAGCGCAAGGCAGCCCTAGAACCCGAATCCCCCGCCAACACCACCAAACCACAAGACCCATGGAAGCTCTTCAAGTGCCGAAAGCCCTCTTCCGAACTCACCACCACCACCACCACCACCACCACCACCACCCATTTCACCAAAAAACAATCACCGGAAACAATCTCCGTCGTCCCATTTCTGAAACCCCATTTGCCAGAAATGTTCCGGGCCAGGCTCGAAATCTGCTCTCCCGACTCCTTCTCGGTCACGCCGGTTGCGGTTCAAGGTTTCGTGTATCCTGGAGAGGCGGAATGCTTGCGGAGACTCAGCGATTGTCTTTGGAATGTGAGGGTTTGTTGTTAATGCTTTGTTTGGTTGGTGAGAAGATGACTTCAGTTCTTGTGTTTTGTGTTGTTTTTGTTTCGGGGAAATGTGATGCTTGTTTGGTCACTAAGAAATGGAGAATGAAATTATGGGTCTAGTGATTTAATTTGAGAAAGCGGGAAACTTGGCCCAGCTTAGTTAATTGGAGTGCTTTTTATTTTTATAAATCATTGTGTTTTTGGGTAATTAGTAATGTAAAACTTAAGAATCAACATTTGGGGTTTTTTTCCCCACATTTCTGATTTCTCCATAGCAAAACTTGCTTTAGCTTTTGTTTTGTTTTTAATTTTTATTTTTAGCTTAATTTTCATGAATTTTGGCTGCTATTGAATAAAATTTTATTGGGCAATGGGTGATGATGGTTATGTCAAATTCATCTCACGTGACTTTTAGGTTGTGCCCTCACAGTACACGCAAAATCACAGTGGCGGAAAGGCTTGTGTTTATAAACTCAGAGATTATGATGCGGTTTTGAAATGTTTAAAGAATTCCAAGAGCATTGAATTGGAAGGGATACCTTGGGGAACGCTTAATGTTGTGGAGAGGCTTTCACATTCCTTTGTTGCGGGGCGATGGACACCATGCAGGCCAGAACATTTATCTCATGAAAAGGTTGATGAATTGATTAAGAACCTGCCAAAAAAGTTATTGGATGCTCTCTTGCCTTTCCAACTTGATGGTCTTAGATTTGGGTTACAAAGGGGTGGTCGGTGTCTCATTGCAGATGAAATGGGACTTGGGAAAACACTAAGGCTCTGTATGGATTGAGAGAAATGGAGAGAAGAGAAAAGAAGAGAAGAGAAGAGAAGGGAAGAGGAGAGAAGAGAAGAGAAAGAACTTTCTCTCCACCCTGTTTGGTTATTTAGACCTCATTAATGAAGAGAAAAGGAGAGAAAGTAGTCAAAATTACATTAATACCCTTTTTTATATATTAAACAGAAGTTATGTAGGGATATATTTGTCATTTCATAACCAACTTATTACTTTTCTCTCCCTTTCTCTCCAAATCTCTCCAATTTGGAGAGAAAGGTAAATGGGTCCATTTTCCCTCTATTTCTCCCCATTTCCTTTCTCTTCTCTCCTAAATTAACAATCCAAACAAGGGAAACGGGGAGAAAATCATTTTCTTTTCTCTTCTGTTCTCTCCGTTTCTTTCAATTCATACATAGCCTAAAGGTAATTCTTAAAGAAAATTACTTTTTGCTTTTCATTTGTACATAGCTTTTTGTAGTTTTATGCTCTTGGTGACTGCCTAAAACTTAGGGGCCATTTTGGCGTTTTCTTATATTTAATATTGATGTTTTTTTTTCCCGTTTTCTAGGGGTGCAACTTGGTTCGGGAATTCCGGGGACCGGACGGTTCCGAGCAATTCGGTCCGGGACGGGACCGGACAAACAGTGTCCGGGACGGGACTCGGGACAAATTTTTAAAAACCGAATTTTTTCGGGACGGGACTCGGTTTAGGGGTGTTCAATACCGTCCCGTACCGAATTCCCGGACCGAGTACCGATTAAATATAATATTATATATATATATAATATATAATATATAATTATATATTACTAATATTTTGGTTTTGAATTATGACTTTCTTGAGTATAAATGTATAATTATGTTTGGTTGTAAAATAATGCTAATGGACAAGTGGACTTATTAGTTTATTGTGCTATCACTAGTTCACTACTATGAATGAATGAATGAATTATAATTAATGATTATGTATTTATGATTTTATGTAGCCTATTTTGTGGAAAAGCAGGTATATTTAACTCATTTTGTGGCTAATCAGGTTGACAATTTTTAATTGGAAGTAGTTATTTTTAATTTTTAATTCAGGGAAAACAAACTGATAAATACCGAGAACCGGACCGTTCCGTCCCGGTATTTTTCGGGACGGGACGGGACGGGACAATAGTAAATTCGGTTCGGTTCCGGTATTGATTTTCAAGTCCCGAATTACTTCGGGACGGGACGGATATACCCCTGTCCCGGACCGTCCCGGACCGAGTTGCACCCCTACCGTTTTCTTTTCCCTATTTATATTGCTGTCTTTGACGACATCATTTTTTTTCTTATTAATGATATCATATTGAAGCAATGATATTGGGGTTATCAAAATTAATCATTCTGCTGCAGAGTATATAATGTAAATGTGTATAGTTTGGAAAACTAACGCAGGTGGTAAGCTTTGAAATGAATTAATAAGATTTTATAGGCAAGAATTTATTGAAGAATATTATTGGGTTGACATTTGAGGCATGCATTTGCAGAGCACTACCATAAATTTGGAAGTCATGGACTGGATGCAAGATCGTTGTTATGAGTAAGTGTAGAAGACTGTAGATATGATATTTGGCTAATATCCTTGGTTGTGAGATTAGCAGTTGACCTCTTTGATACCTAGGTGGCTATGTATAATCTGTTAGCGGAGAAAATGAACAACCATAAATAGTTTGAAAAAAGTGCTGCGTCTCTCTTGAAGTTAGTTATCCTGATTTAATCTACCTTGCCAATACTTTGTTTTACTTGCTCTCTATGGTCAAAGTTACAGTCAATAATGCCAGGAAGGGGGTGGGGGACTTATCTTTCACGTTTTATGCCCTAGCTTCAACGAACGAATAAATGAGAGGGCAATTGACCCAGACATTCTAGATTTTTACATGAACACTTATTATATTAAATCTATACATATTATATGTCAAATATAGAATATTTAGTGTTATCACTGTTTATGAATGAAATATATATTGCATCTCTCTACTTTTGTTGTTTAAGTTAAAGATGGCATGGAAATGTAACTCATTTATATAGTCGATTTGCTTTTCAGGCCATTGCCATTGCATCCTGTCTCATGAATGAAGGTTCTATACTCATCGTTTGCCCAGCTATTTTGCAATTTTCATGGGCAGCAGAACTGGAGCGTTGGCTACCCTTTTGTTTGCCTGTTGATATCCATCTTGGTAATGCTTTGTCACTCTATGTCTTTAATTTTTGGGTGTTAGGAATGGGGATGGGATGGGTATTGATAATCTAAGAAGCACGGACACGGACACGGACACGGAACAGGGGTACGACACAACACGGACACTCCGACACGGCAAATCCTAAAAAAAATAGGACACAACATGGTGGGATACGGCAATAAATAAATATATATTTATAATTTTATATATATACATTATACACATAAAAAAAGTATTCAAATGCATGGAACTAAAAAGACAATCATTAATCACAAAGACAACCAAGACATCAAAAACCTTTTAACAATGGCATTTAACTTGAAGTATAGTAATTAGTTAGCACTTAGCAACATTTTCCATACAAAAAAGACCCCTTATTTTTTAAAATAACATTATGTACCCCTTTTAAAAAAAATAATATTTACAAAATGGCCTCGCCGTGTCCCGCGTGTCCTTGTAGTGTCCCCCCTGTGTCCTGACCGTGTCAGACCAAAAAAGAACAATAAAATTGACTGGACACCTCTTTGGAGTGTTGGACACGTGCCGTAGGCGTGTCGGGCAAGTGTCCGTGTCGGACATTGCATTTCCCCCAAAATTGGTGTGTCCATGCAACATAGTTGATAATCTTTATGCCACAGACTCAAAGCTTATGTTTCTTTTTGAGTATATGAATACCTATAATCTATTTTCATGATTAATGGTGTTCTTCTAATTTTTATGAATGGGAATTAATTGTCTTCTATAAATAAATTTTTTTGAAGTTGGTTAGAGAAAGAATTCTACACAAAAGAGTTTTATATTGCCTAGTCAAATAAGAAAGACAGTCATTTTTACCTTTTTAATTTTTGTTCCTTTGGTTTCCAGAGCACTAAGCCACTAAGAATTGAAATATTTGCATTTGTCCATCTAAGATGGGGTCACCCTCATCCCAGTTCCTATCAGCTCTTCCATTTTTTCCAGCTATTTTGGGCATGTAATTCAAGGCTCATCCCACATAATCATATTTATCGCATTGATTTTATTGCACTAATGTAAATTCAGCTAAACGTTTGTTAAAAGGGACCCACATGCGCGGACTAAAGTTGACAGAATTCGTTAAAACAATGTTGAATGAAGAAGAACATCAAATTTTGATTGGCGTGTGATTAAACCACATGGCATTTTATGATGAATTTTGTATGTAGGACTCTTATAGGATCCCCTATTTAAGGGTGGGGTGCTTGTCTTGGGATTTGTTCAATATTCCTTGAAATACAAGGTAGCTTGTCAATACATCCATGGGGACCCCTCATTGTAACTTTTCACTGAAATGTTTTACTATCATGCTTTGGTTGATATGTTGGTCTTGGTCCTTGGATAGCTGTATCCGTCTTTCACATGCTGCCTTGAACAGTCTTGATTTGATCTAAACGTATATTTTGGTAGAATATAGGAGATTGATTGGTCACTCCTAAGATGGATAATAACTAGGGGAGCTAGAATGGATGAGCACAGTGGATTTGGACATAGATTGCAAATGTGAATACTTGTTATCAAAAACAGAAATGTGATTTAAGACATAACTTGGGTGGTTTGACAGAGGTTTTGGATTTCTGGGCTTGTTCTTCTGCAAGGGCTTTGCGGGTGGCTTCAAAAATTTTGTGCGAGAGGACGAAGGGGTGGGGTCCTCGGGAACGATTTTCTTTTGGGGGAAGAACTCGTAGGGCATCTTAAATCGAGGCTTGGCGGAAGATTTCGGCTCCATGGATTGAGTTTGCTTTGATACCAAAGTTGATGTAGGACATCCACACCAAGATTATAGTTCACAATATCAATGAGCACGATTCAACAAGCCAAAGAAAAACAGAAGCAAAAAGAAGCAATGAAGCAAGAAGCAAAGAAGCTATGGTTTGGAGTTAGCCACCAAACGTGTGAGTCCCAAATTTTAATAATAATGAAGTAGTCTTTAACCCTAAAACTTAAGAACCTTAAATAGGCTCCATTACATCCAATAAAGGAAATAAGAAATAACAATCAAAATGAAATCTAAATAAACCAAATAAAGTAAAAAATAGTCATAAAAAGGAAAGAAAATCAGCTGGCTCTCTAATAGTCCATTGTGTCTAGCCATAAAGTCACCGGGTGTGCTGTCCAGCGGTGTCGGTGGCGCTCATACACCTGTGTGTGATCTGAGGTCGAGGTCTGTGTCCGCACCATTTTTGTTACTCTTCTGGGGTTCAAAAAAGCAATACTTATGCAATAGGATTCAAAGAAGACTGTTTCCATATAAAGCAATATGTGAACATACGATAGAAGTGTCAGTTACAAAACTTAAAAAAGTCTAGGGAATTTTATGTTATCAGGCCCTAATGCACTGCATCCTACATTTTTTGCTTTTACATTATTTGCAACTGTGCAGTTACTATATCCTAACTTCTACAAGTAGTACTCATTCGTGATGATGTAATTGTTCGAATGTTTGCTACCTAATAAGAGCATAAATTAATCGTATCAAAAGTGACAATATAAATGAAAGTTTGTAAAGTGTTATAGATGGACAGGTGGACACTTCAAAACTATCTTGATTTTTCTAATTATCCCACACTTTTGTCATGGAGATAATAATTTTTCTGGAATAATTTGGGCTGTTTTTGAATTTTTTTTAATAAAAATGAAAAAAAATGGGAAGTAGAAGTGTTGGGAAAACCGATTTGGTTCTGATAGCTTGATTAAAGTTTCTCTAAATATCCTTTTTTTTTTTTAAAGAATAAATTATTATTTAAACATCTTACTGTTGTTAAGAAGTTTTGTAGTGTGTTTTGACAGGATTATTGAATTTTCATGTTCATCTTGGCATATGAATGGTTCAAATGTTAGTATTAGAGGTCTATTATCATTTGTTCTTGTTCCCAATATAAAGTTTGTCATCTTGAATTATTCAGGAGTTCATATGTGAGAAAGCGTTCGGATCTGTTCGCATTGAAGGAAACTCACTTCCCAGGGATAGGCAGCTTGCTGTATTGTCGTTCCAATCATCAGCTGAGGCTCGTATCATATTTTCCTTTGCAGCTTCATTTTGTATTTATTACTAAAATATTTTCTTTCCTTAAAATATATATATGACTTGGTTGTATCTGAATGGAGCTTTTACTGCAAGCTATTCTTCTTTACTTTTCGTCTGGTGACTTCCATGTGATGGTTCCCTTGTTTAGATTTCCTAAAATAGCATTCACTTGGAACTGCATTTTAATTTATTGGGAAAGAAGGAACGAAAGGAATCAAAAGTTATTTTAGAGCAAGGACTAAAATATCTCTAATATAATCAATATGTCTGTTGGTATATCTCTTTTTGGCGGCCTTCGATATAAATCTCGACAATAATATCCGTCGATATATCTGTTGACCATAACTGATTTGCAGCCATTTAGTTGCTGTCCAGCAGCTTTCTAAGCAGTCTTTCTTATGTGTAATTGTTTCTAGAAGCTTAAGATGTAACTAAAAGATTCTATAGTCAGTCAGTTGTTTAGGGGTAGTTTAGTCTTTTCTTAACCCTTATTAGCCTATATAAGGTCTGTTAAGAGTTGGTTTGGATCAGTTTTTGCTAATAACAGATTTTTAATAGATTGTAAGAGAGCTTTCAGCTCTTTCTCTCTCTAGAAATCAAAGTAGACTTGAACTTCCCTTTATTTTCCTTCAACTTTCCTCTATTTTCTTGCATTTTCTATCAAGTTCTATTGATTTGTTGGTGAGTATTACATCAATAACTAAAGTAATTTTTTTTAACCCCAAAAGGTAGCTCAGTTGGCAAGGGACTACGCCTTAAGAAGCGGAGGTCCTGAGTTCGACTCTTGCTAAACCCCTTGGGGCCACCCACACAAGGTTTCATGGTTCTCATGGCCTTGGACTCATTTGGTCTATATATGTTGTGGGGTCTTATTTGGGGCTGTGATTTGTCCAAAGGGTTTCCTTGTCATAAAAAAAAGTAAATAAATAAATAACTAAGTAATTTCACACATAATAAATGTTAATGATACATTATATATGTAGTAATAATACACACACACACACACACACACACACACACACACACACACATATACATAGGGTTAGGATTTGCGGACACAAGATTTGATACAAATTTTGACACAAGTTTTTATAACTCAATCTATGAAGCATATTTTGAGAAACCCACCGTTGGATTAGATAGTCTCCCTATATAGACCATTCATACTAGAAATCAAGTTGATCCAATATCGTTTGCCATCTGATCCAAAAACTTGTATTTCTTATCAACAAAAATCTCATATTTATGGTTGAAGTAGTTCTTAATCTCGGATCAATTTGATTTTTGGCATGCATGGTCTACATGGGGAGACTATCCAATCCAACGGTGGGTTTCTCAAAATATGCTTCATAGATGGAGTTATAAAAACTTGTGTCAAAATTTATGTCCATGGATCCTAACCCATATATATATATATATATATATAAATGTAGTGGATAGATATAATATTATAAATATTATATATCACTTAATTCAAATTTGTTCTAATTGTTTATTTTATTTTATTTGCTAAGCACAGTATGCCTTTTGTACCTACACTCATTGTCTTCCAATGTCTCACTGAAAATTTATGTGTTTAACTAATAATATCTGTCATATCTCTAAATCGATATCGATATCGATATTGTTGATCCCATTAATATAGTTGTGTTTTTGGACCCTCAATATATTAATTGAAATCGATATTTAAGTCCTGGCTTTAGAGATACATATGTCCAGTTATTCTTTCCATGGCCATAGCCCATAGGTGAGAGGTGCTAAAACATATAGAGAAGTCTGTTTTGGTTATGGTGAACCTGCTTCACGGTTTGGTTTGTACTAACGGATTAGTTGTTCTTGTTCTTCAGGTCAAAATTGCAATAGTTGGTATAGAAGCTGGTGGTGTTGGACTTGATTTTTCAGCAGCCCAAAATGTTGTGTTTCTGGAGCTGCCAAAGACCCCGTCTTGGATGCTTCAGGTCTATTTATCTATAATATGTTCAATTCTGCCAAATATTCACTTATATCATTAAATAAAATTGGTGAAGATTGATGAGATGTTTCCTTTGGTCTTATATTTGCAATTCGTTTCTTGATTTTTCGAATGGGTTAATCTGGGGGTTCAAAAAGGTCACAGAAGTGAAGATCTTTTTGATTTAGTTTGAATATCCTGCTTTGCCAAATTGTATTTGTTGTCATTACTTTTTTTTTATAAAGTAAATTGTATTGATTTTATAGAAAGGCTGCAGCCCCTGTACACGCAAGTATACAAAATAAAGCAATAAAAAATTACAACAGAAGTGAATCTAAGAGATTGGCACAGGATTCCTGGCTTCCAAAACATACCAATCCTGTCAAAACAAATTGATTCCTAGCTAAATTCCCAGCTGGAGGATCAGATTTTTGATCTACCTCTAAGAACTTGATTAGCTTTTGATTTCTCTATTTGATGATTGGCTACCAGCTCTCTTGTAGTTTGCTTTTGTGTTGGAATTGATGTTGTATCTTTTCAGTACATGTAAAGAGAGTTTTAAATTTAATATGAATATTTGCACTTGACATACATTAGTTATCAAATTACAAGTCTGTATAAATTCTAAATCAATAAAAAACTGAATACAACTAACTTTAATTGGCTATTTATAGGCATCCAATGCTGTAACTAACCTCTAAGTCTCTAACTAACTCAAACCGACTAGTAACTAACTATTGAAGCTTCTACTACATGTTAATACAACTAGGAAACAAAATACAAGTAATATAACTTGCTGGAAGCTGCTGGACAGCAACTAATTTTGCCACATCAGGACTCCCCCTCTAAAACAAGACTTGTCCTCGAGTTTGAAAGATGGAATAATGAGGTAGTAAGCAGTCATATATCTGAAAAACTTGATGTTTCACATTGTCCTTTTCATTTTGGGAGGGAAAGATACACACACACTCATGTGTATCTTAATTTTCTTAAGCTTGTAATGTGTATGTATGTTAATTTTCCAAACTTTGTCTGTTATCTGAAAAACTTGTGTTATGACTTATTTTGAAGGCTGAGGATAGAGCTCATAGGCGAGGGCAAACCAGTGCGGTCAACATATACATCTACTGTGCTAAGGTGCTGAATTTTCTTTTATAAATATATAAATATATATATTTGAAATATCTTAAACAGATATATTTACAAATTCACAATTATTGTTTCATCTTATTACAGGATACTTTGGATGAATCCCATTGGCAAAATCTGAACAAGAGTCTTCACCTTGTTTCATTTACAACAGATGGAAAGTATGATGCAGTACAAGAGATCGCGGTAATTATTTATTTATTTTTTTGGTCTTTTATTCAATCCGTACTCCAGTTTCAAAAACCCAAAACAATGTTACCATACACAACTTAAGGTTTCTATTTTGTTTTTATTTTTATTTTTTATCATAAGTATATTTTCAAAATTTTTTTAGTTGAGCTTATTGTAATGTCATAATATATGATTTTTTTATTTATTGAGGTAGTGTGATCCTTTTGCTCCTTTTTTGCATTAAATATGAACTATTTAACCGTTAGGGCAGCTTTGCCTTCTACCCACCAATTGATATTGGCCAAGGTTCATGGCAAGCCCCTTTCCCTGCTACCAACTGACCTACGAGGATTTGGCATTCTGTATCAAGTTGACAGATGATTTCAAAAATTATCTTAAATGTTGATGGATCATACTTGGATCTGTAAAGCCAATGCCAAATAATTGGGATAAGGCTTTGCTTTGTCAATTTATACCGCTTAAGAGCACAGGAAAGAAATAGGTATACCTTTTGCAGTTTCAAGTTTTCAATGGATGAAACTAAAGAATCCAAATCCTAGGTAATCCTTTTTAGAAATGCTAACTGGAGTAATCCAATTTGTGAAAGTCATCATATTGACTTGTAATCCTGTCATGCCCCATGATTGGAGTAAAAAACTGGTGGCCGGCAAAAAAGAAAAAGAAAAAAGATTTGTTACCTTAATGTACACAGCTGTGGATTTCCTTGATGAGAAGTATGTGCAGGAAATGGATGCCACTGGAGTAATTACAATTTTTGCATTTCTTTCCCAATTGATGTGGTGATATGTGCCCTCATGGTTGGTACTTGTGGAAGGGTATTATGAAGCAAAAAGCACTATTTGGTAGGGGGATCAATACATAGTAGGTAGTGAGGATGTGATTTATTTATTTATTTTTTTGATGAAGAGGTAGTGAGGATGTGATTAGCTTCTGGAAGGATCTTTTGTGCAGTGAGAATTCTTAAATGTGCCCATTTTCTGAATATTTATGGTTTTGTTGGTTTATGTGTTGGCTGGAGTTTGTGATTATATGAAAGAGCAGATGAGCAGTGTGGTATGATTCGCAGCCTTCCACATAAATCTGAAGAAGCGAGAGATGGATTGTGTAGTCAGATGTTTTCTTTGCTGTATGAACTGAGGTTAAGTTGGAGAAATCTGAATAGAGAGCTTGAGGTTCAAGAGGATGATACTTTTTTTTTTTTTTTAACGAAATTTTTTTTGCAATATTTTTTGGTTGGTTGGACTTCCTCGTGAAAGTTGTATGATTGGAGGCTCTTCCTTCTAAGGTAGCCATTTGGGATGAAATTCTGACAGTGGAACATATTTCATTTTTATGTATGAGTGGAGGCTCTTTCTTTTTTCAGGCACATGTTTCATTTTTATTTATTATTATTTTTTGAATTGGGGTGGGGTTGGGGTTGTCAATTCTGTCCAAGGTCATATGGAAATCCTTTATGCCAATTTACATTTTTTATTTGGTTAGTGAGTTTAGGTAAGATCCTTGCAGACTTGCAGTGAATCATTTGATTCAAAAATTGGACTTTGCGTATAGTCGTGTGTTGTGTAAATTGGATGCCAAATCCATGCATCCTTCAGAGATACAGTTTGGAGCATGTGTTTAGTGGGTGTTCTTGGTTAGAAATTGGGTTAGGCTTGTGTATTGAGATGTCTCTTGGGGGGTTAACCTTTTTTGCTATCCTATAGGGGTTTTGGTAAGGAAAGTGATGGGGACAGTTGATGGAGATCAGTGGCAGCAGCCTATAAAAGTGTATAAAAGGCGTGGGAAGGAGGGTTCTAAGGCTCAAGCCTTGATTTGGCACATGTTGGATGATGTGGGCCCCACTTGGAGCCTTGCATAATTGGGTTTAGTTAAGTTTGGGGCATATATGGGCTGTATTTTGGGGCTTTCTATTTGGGCCAGTTAGTTGGGTCTTTTTGGTGTAGTCCAAGTCCTCTAGCTTCTCTTGGAAGCTTACTTGGTCTCCAAGTTGGCTTATTTTGGAAGCTAACTTGGCCTCCAAGTTAGCTTGGCCTCCAAGTTAGCTTGTCTTAGAAGTTTCTTTTGCTTTTAGCCCTTTATAAAGGCATGTAATAGCAGATTTTAAATCAATGAATGATATTTACTACAATTGCTATTGGTTGTGAGTTTTCTCTCAATCCTTAAGGAGGTGTGATGCCTTCTTCTCACTAGGAGTGATTCCTAGGACCCTACTGGTGTGAGGCTAGTAGTTTTCTTTCCTTTTCTTCCTTTCTCTATAATTTCCAGCAAGCATTTTAACCCAACACATCCTTCTCCAACCATCAATCTTTTATCCTAACACCCTAAGCCTTCAAAGACCACCACAAAGCCTTGAACTCCTTACTGTCCAGAAATTCCAGTAGCTTCTTCCTGAAATTCTAGCAGCATACAACCTACAATCTTTACCCAAATCCCACCCCAAGCCATCTACAAAGCCTACAACCCTTCAACCTTTGATTTCTCCCTATTCGTCCTACATCAGGACAGCATGCACATGGTTCAACAGGATGGTCCAGCTTGGCCAATTAACTTGAAGACCAAGGGTTTACCATAATTATTTAGGTATATTTATTTTTAAGAATAGTTAAATAATTGCCTCTTAAATTTCTAGACTTTAGGGTTAAGTTTTACCATATTTGATGTAATTGGACCTCTATATAAAGGCTTCAATAACTCTTTAGTTTGTCAGCTTATTATGAATTAAAAAATGGGTTTTCCCATGTTTGGTGTTGACTCCAAACACCCCTAGGGCCGATTCCTTGGGTTTTGCTTCTTTCTTGCTTCTGTCAAGCTTCTTTTCTAGCTTTTTTCAAGCTTCTTTTTCTCTTTCATTGTTCTCAAGAGGTTTGTCTTGCATGAGCTTGGTATCAGAGCAAATCCTGATCTATACATCACAGAATAGTCCGCTATCTCTCTCTTAGCCAATCGAACCTAGCCAACTCATTTTCTCAAACCAGCCGAGTCAATCCAGCACAGTTGAGTCGATCCCAAACGCTATCCCTTCTCTCCATTGTCAATTCCATCATCGGCAACCATCATCACCATTAAACCCCTCTTTCTCTACCTAACCTACCTTTACTACTTACACCACCGCCACGCCAAAACCCAAAGCCCAGAGCACGAGCCTCATACCCGATATCATCAAACCCAAATCGCACCACATTTGAACCCACCCAGACCCTTGATTCATACAAACCCATAACCATTGTCAATGACAAACCCAAAACACCAACCATTCCACCACAAATCGAACTACAATCAGCCTCTACTGACATCTCGTGAAACCCATCATCGACGTCATACCCAAAACCCTCAAGCTTTCGCGTCATCTCACCCCACAAGCTGCAGACATCGCCGTCGAGACACCACAGCCATAATCTCAAGTCAACACCTACCGCCATCTGAGCATCGCTATTAATCCACTATCGTCGAGCCACCATTAGGAACCACCATTGCTCACAGTTGGGCTCCCTGCCGTGGGATTTTGTCGGTGAATCCTTGCTGTCGAAAGCTCTCCTACCGGTGACCTGTACCATCAAAGATTCCCTTCCCACCGGTGTCCTTTTCCGACAGTTTGCCATAAAGAAGACCCCTGCCCATGACTTTTTTCCAGCAAAGCCCCCCCCTGTCGGCGACCCTTTTTTGGCGTGCTCGTTCGTCGCTGACGACCTGCCGTGAAGACTTCGCCCCTGCCTTTTCTCTCCTCTCACATCTTCACTCGTTGATGCTTCGAGAAGCATCCGAAGGCCTTGATGTTATATGGGTTGAGAAAACTTGGCTTGTTTGGTTACAACCGTAACCTATACAAAATATCGGACAGGGTTATCCCAACTAGGGATTAAAATGTTCTTCTCAACTAGAGTCTGTTATCCAATCCGTGGATAAGGTTATCCCCAACTCAATTTCGGTTATTCTAATCCAGGAAAGATTATTCCAATTAGAGCCAGATTCGCGAACAGGGTTATCCTCATTCCAATCTAGGTTATTCTAATCCAATATTCCAATTTCCTTATTCTCTTAGTTTAATTTTGCTTTTTTAGAATTGTATCAAATAATTTCTTTTGATTGATTAAAAAAAAAAAAAAAAAGAGAGAAAAAGAAAAGAGTGTTTTGAAAAAAGAAAAGAAAAAAAGAGAGATGATTTCTTCAGAACAATTGCTTGAAAAATGGATTATAGATGTTGGAAAAAGTCTTGTATTTCCTCCATATTATGTTGGTAATCTTTTCGGTCTACTTGATAAGCTTGTATATAACTTATCAAAAGTAGGGCCATTCCCATCTCGATCAATGCAATATACACTTTGGTCTTTAAAGCATGCATTGATAGCTCCTAAGCTTTTGAGGCATCCGAATGCCGACGTAAGAGTTTCAGTTGCATTATGCATCTACGAGATTTTGAGGATAACTGCACCAATTCCTCTTTACAGTGATGAGCAAATGAAGGAAGTCTTTCAAATCATAGTTGCAGCATTTGGTTCATTATCTCCCGAGTATAAATGTTATTATACATCATTTTCCATTCTTAATAATGTTGCCAGGACCAAGTTATGCCTAAAGATGTTTAGTCTTAAGTGTGACAAGTTGCTTATTGAGATGTTCCAGCAGTTTATGACAGTTGCTCAGTTTCTGACAGTTGCTCAATTCCATTGTCCTAATGGTATATTTCAGTACTGTTACATATACATATTAGGTAATATCTCATGGTATTGGCTATACGTTAGACCATGGTAATTAACAAGTTCCTTACATGTCCTTCAACTAGAAATTGACTGTTGTTATATTGATAACGGTTAATATTATTATTATTATTTCTATTATTGAAAGGTACTTGTTTTGTACTTTTGGCTCAGGAATACAAACCCTTCTCTGTTTTTATACCCTATTAGCAAATTAAGTTAAGCTTTGGTCTCAAAGTCATAATAACTTGTATTAAATTTTTCTATAGGTGAATGCAGGCTAGAGAACATGAGGACCCTTTGTGTGGCTTGTCTTTTGGATGTTACTGCAGCACAATGTGCTGAACGACGCTCAGCAAGGGCCAAGGCTAAGAAGCAACTTAAAGTCATCATAAGCAACCTAAAAAATGGTCAGAACATGGAAGGGAATGACGCTAATTTAATGGTATATTTTGTTTCTCCTAGCAAAGCTGCTTCTTTTTGCCTTTTAGGAGAGTAGTAGTTGTAACAGTGCTTTGAGTTTGTTGTGCTTTAAATGGAATTTTGTACCTTAGCATGGCTTAGATGCATATGACTGATAGGGATTTGCTGAGTGCCTACCATCTAGTAATTGATGGTCATGACTATTGGATGAAGTAATTTTCAGGAACCAGTGTTGATCACATAGTTGGGAACTCAGAATTGTTTGATGGATATATGCTCTTTGGTGGAACTCCTAATTCCAAAGGTGTACCATATATTGGACTTTAGATGTCATCACGTTAGCAGTTTGCACTATGTGTGCCTTAGGGAACCTGCAGTCAATATGAGTGGCAGATCAAAAGCTATCACACTTTTTCACTATCACACTGTTTATCATCTTGCAGGTTTTGTTAGCCAAGTTTATTGGCCGAATTCGAAGCTATCGTGTAAACTACTCAAGCATTTTGAGTTTTAGTACTAAATCTGAGTTTTTCAATAGCATGGTGTTTTATTCTTTCAAGGCTTAAGCAAGTATTAAGAATTCATTTTTATCTTTTCCCCTTTATTAATTTGAGTTATCCTCCCATTAGTGATAAAATTCATGGAGTACAGTTATGGATCCTTTGTTCCCGTCTGTTTATAAACTAGGAAGCTCTCATATTGTATTCTCTTCTGGTCCACTGAAGGTAATACAGCTGATTGCCCCATTTAATTACAGGATGAAGGGCATTTGGAAATAGAAGAGAACTTAGTTGAGGATGAGCTTTTGATCAAGGTTCCTGGAAGTGCATACTCTGGGGTAAAAGCTCTAGTACTGGAAGTGAAGACTTGGAGAAGTCCTCTAAAGCTCATTAGTTTGAGAAGGATGAAGAAGCATCCACAAGTAGCATTCATGCCATCTAACCCTAAGGGTTACCTCAGTTGGCAAGGGACCATGCCTCAGGAAGCGAGTTCAACTCTATCCCTTGTGGGCCACCCAAACAAGGTTTCCATAGTTCTCATGGGCCTTGGTCTTCCCTTGTCCGTGTGGATTGTGGGGTGTTACTTGGGCCAAGGTTTGCCCAAAGGTTTCCTTGTTATCCAAGAAGAAAAAAAGAAGAAGAAAGAATCCATGCCATCTTTGCCTCTTTTGCCTCATACCCTTGGTTCCATGCTGTATCATGTAGCTTAAAATTCCCTTTTTTGAAGAGAAGTATGTGTATTTCAAGCATTTGATGCTATTTAATGAGATAAATAGGTTTTTGGAATATATGCCTTGATACCTAGTCTGTTGAAGGAGGATTGAGGATGCTAGGTTGCTTTATGATGCTTGAAGTCCTCTTTTTTCGTTAAAAAAAAGAAGGGAAAAAAAAAAAGGGAGGATTGAGGAAGGTCTTCCTTTGTATCTTTTTGCTTTATTTAGATTCACCCTGGCTTGTTCAATGGCATATTTTGAACTGCATTAACAATTTGAGGCTGGTCGGGATTGAATGCTATGAGAGGTTTGCTAAATCTAAAAGCAAAGGCCCATCTGATGGTACAAGAACGACCATTGCATCTCACTATATCAGCATGATTGGCATTTTTAAACAGTGTAGTTTCATCCAGCATCCGAAATTTTAAGTGACACTGGACTGAATCTGCAATACCTTCTGTTCTTGCTTTTCAGGGATTCAATTATGAAATCGATAGATTTCCATTGAGATACAGGTACATTTTCAACTCAAGAACTTACTATAATGAAGTAGATTTTAGAGACTAGGGGAACAAATGTAGATGGGATAAGACTTGTATAAAATGGAGGACATCACCGATATCTTTTTTTATTATTTATTTTTATAATACCATATCACCTATATCACAAGTCAAACGGGATGGAGTAAAGTGAGAATGGCAGGTTTGGCATTTCCCTTTCCTTTTTATTTTTATTTTATTTTTTCGTTTGGATGAGAAATTATCTAGATATATATATGCATATAGTCCCTGGTAAGAACATGTTGATATAAGTTATATCAATATCATGTATGGGGGTTTGTATTTGTACCTGGGGTGAATTGGTGCAATGTACCTTATAACCTACAATTCACAGTATAGAAATCCCAATATATATAACTAGAGTCAAGAAACACGGATCATTTCCTATCGTTTCCTATTCTATGGTGGTTTACACACTTATTTCAAAAGTTGTAGTAAAATAAAACTTATTTCCAGTTTTATGGTAAACAGTTTTTCTAAAATGGTTTATAACTTCTATTATTTCTAAAATGGCCCCAAGTCTTGTTTATATTTTATTGTTGCACAAATACTTCTTGTAAAGTAAGGGATTTGCTTGGAGAATCGTTTATAATAATGAGAGGTCTATCTAAATTATACTTTTTTTTTAGTTTTCTGTTAAATTGATGAATAGATATTAAAATCCAATCGTTTCTTATTAAGTCTAATTCGTCATCTCCATAATTTGATAGAATTCCTAATATCCAATGTCTTTTTAGTTCTAAATCGTTTCTTGCTTGGTTAAGATTAAAATTTGGTATAGATTTAATCTTTTCATTAGTCTGACAAATTCTTTTTCTTCTTATAAAAACTATTAGATTTATATTTCTGCGAATTTCGTTACGAATATTAAGGATTTCGTCTTTATCTTCTATTCTACTTATCTCTGTTAGTCTTCTTTGGACTGTGCAGAGCCAATTAATTATGTGGTCTAAATAAGTAAAGGTTTCAACCTTTTCTAAGAGATGTTTTATCTCTACTTCTTTGTTAATATTGATTTATTTACTAAGTCTATCAATTTTTGGGTCTATTTTAGTTCTTAAATAATGAACAAAGTCTAGAAAAATGCTCATATACTATTTAACTGAAATTTATAATTTGTTGCAAACTTAAAGGCTTTCTAGGAAAATTATATATTTCAATTAAAAGTCTTTTAATACTAGTATGCTAGTTAATATATTGATGAAATTCTCGAATTGGATGTAAAATTAATATATCTCTTATTGAATCTAATTCTTTGTATGCTACATCAGAAAGGGTCGATAAAATCGAAAACTTATTACGGAATAAGTTGTCTATAGCTTGACTAATACTAAAATCTAGAATTTTTCAAATCTTTGATAAGTTAAGGAGATTCTTTTCTTTTTTATAAATCTAATTAGTCTCTCTACTCTTCCTAAACTAAAATGTAGTCTATTTATTGCTTCAATAGTTTCTGGATAATCTTAAGCTATTTTAGATAGCCTCTATTGTCTTATCTGCTTTATCCACTCTAAAATAGATGTAAGGTAGTTATAAGCTCCTCTAAGGTTGAGTAAATATGATATGTTATCTATGTCAAAGCTAGGTATCGTACTATGCCTAGAGATGTCAAGGTCAAATCCTCTCTTCATAATGATTATATTCTGGCAATACACTCATAAGCTAAGTAGCGTACTAGAGTATATTGGTAATTTCTTTTCTCTAAGTTTTTTTTATTAATAATCTTAAGATCTAGTCTAAATAATTTAAAATTTTTTTCTTGTAAGTTCCACTTGGTCTGTTTAAACCACTGGTCTTCTATTATCTTTGCTACTTCTTCTGGGGTGATATTGTCTATAGATATTTGATGTCTTTTAACAAAATTTTCGAGTCTTTTTTCAGCACTTTTTGATGTGCTTGAATTATCATATTGATGCATACTATAGTATACTGTCCAGTATTAGTATGTTATAGAAGCTTCTATAGTTAGTTACTTGTTAGTTTGAGTTAGTTACTAGTTAGTTAGAAGTTGTTAGAAGTGGTTACAAGTTGTTAGTTGGTTAGATTCCTATAAATAGGACTTGTTTTAGCTGTTAGAAGCAGTTTTCTGATAATTTCTCTTTGTAAACAGAATTCTTTCTCTGTAAAGAGCATTATCCTGCTCTTTCTAGGCTCCCAAATAGCCTACTTTTCTGTATTTCTTCAGATTTCTCTTTGTAATCATGTTTGCTGGATGAATAGAAGCATTATTTTGTTGTTTGTCAGTTTCATCTCCATCATTTTCTAAAAGGGTTTTTGCTATTTCTATAGCTAATTGGCAGTTAACTCTAAGATTTCTCCAATGGTCTATTAGAATATATTCTCTACAATGAATTTCAGCATAAACTTCAGGTGTGGGATAATGTCTAAGCTTAGAGTAGGTCTTTCTAAGGTATAATAGTTCTTTATTGAAATATGGATAATAATCGTATTTTTCTCCCTTTTTTAATACCTCTTTTACAACTTCTTTTAAACTATTAATTGTATTGGGTGTAGATGATTCAGATTCACAAGCCTTAAAGATACAATTCATAAATTAAAGTGTCCCCTAGTTTCAGCATATATCAAATATAAGTATGTAAAAGTTTACTATGCCGAGTGGGTATGGTCCACTGCAGCTTCCGCTTCTTTTTCTTTTCTTTTCCTTGCCTATGTTCGCGTCTGATCCTCGTTGTGGACTCGTCTTCGCCTTACAGATTTGCTTTCAAGAATCTAAAGGGTCTTAACACTACAATGCTTGCACACGGCTGATTGGATAACTAGCAACTAGATAAAGGCAATCAACAGCTCACTATGGCCAAAGTAGAGTAAATGGTCTAAGAGCAAAAGGCAACAGAACATATTGATAGAAACGTAGGTTGGATGAAACAAACTTTTATTTCAGTGAAGGAACTTAGGTACACACATACATATGATATAGCTTACTCCTATAGGGACTAGAGTAGACTTAGAACATAACTAATCTAGCATATACGACTACACTCAAAGATTACAATATTAGAAAGAAGGGGTTCAATACAAAAAAGAACTAAGTTTCTAATGCTTGAACAAAGCTGGAACTAGGATGACTCTTGCCGGCTCACTTCTTCTTCTTATCCTTTTATAGAGGTCTTTCAGCATCAAATGCTCTAGGATCCTCATCTTCTTAAGATTCTCCATCGTCCTTCGATGAGTTGGATGGTGTCCTTTGGTTTGAATTTTTTACATGCTTCTCTCTTCTTTCTTCACGTGGGGTCTGCAAAGTATTATCTTGCTTTTCAGAAAGCAGATTTTTTTTCTTTTGTCTTTTCTTGCAGGTCATTGATTTTAATTATTCTTTTTCTGATTCTTTTTGTCTTTAGTGCTAGGCATGCTACCTCGGGGAGACCCATTGGTAAGTCTATCGAGGTCTATCGATTCCTTTCATACTTTTCTATCTCTATCTCTTTACCATAAGGTTTTGAGAACTGCATGAGATATTTATTGCTTTGGTAAGCAGTGTACCAGTAAGCAGGTCTTTCTTGTAATGTTTCTGTAATTTGGTCTATTATCTCCATCCTTTGTCTAATTAAGTCATTATCAAAGATAACCCTTGGTTTATAATTATTATTGAAATCTGGATCAATATCATCTGCTAAGATCCTGAGTAAGTGAAAACTCGAAATCTGATTATCTCCTAATGGTACCTTTCCTAAATAAAATACTTTGATATAAAATAGAGTATCGTTTTCCATCACCATTAATTGACTAAGTACTTCGTCTTCAAGAAAATCTACTTTTGCTATGGATTTATTAACTTTAATTAAAGCAATTAATCCATTTTCGAACATAAATCTTTTAACATCTTTGTTTCCATCTGCACAATAAACATACCCCATCGACCATTCTGGACAGACGCCTCTTACAGGGTGTTTACCTTCTGGCATAATGTCTTGAGAGAAGCAATTAAAATAACTCTAAATATCATGAATTTCTTCTTGCAAAATAGGACACGGTTCATGAAATATTGTTATCTTATAGTTAACAAGGTAGTTAATTTTGCCGTACTTCTTTTTTTAAGTTCTATGGTCTAAATCTTTTGTCTGAACTACTTCTGCATAAGAAATAGTAGGAAGTCTTTTGAATCTTTGATGAAGTTCGTCTTAGGTTTCTTGAAGTATTCATCAGGATATCTACTAGCTATGCTAGAGTCATCTTCAAGATCTAGAAGATTACCTTCTCCTTCTTTTTCGAGTCTAACATTTCGCATATAGCGAAGAGCTGAGACTAGAGTCTGTCTGAACGTGGCATGTATTGTATTGGCATAAAACTACCACAATGCATCTCCCATCATGAGTTCTTTGTCTATAAACTCGTGTCTCCATTTTTCAAGGTCTGGAAAATGTTTTCGTCTATCAAATCATGGATAAAATAATCCCCCGATTATGAATTTGAGTCTTATTACGTCTTGCTAATCTTTTTCTGGAGGGAATATGATTTCTTCTAATTCCTAGAGTATAGGTCTTCTTTGTTTGAATTGGTCTTCTTCTTCCGTCTTTTTAATTTTTTCAGGATTTGAATTCCTGAAGCCATAGGAGGTGCTGGCTATAGGGCTAAGTCTGTTGAATCTGCGTTCTTTGTCGCGTATGGTCTTTTTCTCCATTTCTGTTCTCATCATAAAACAATGCGAATTAGTGAAGCAATTTGTAATAAATCTCTTGTCTCAACTTAATATATCAGGAACAACATCATCTTTCCTTTTTTTTTTGTGCTCTACTATAAAACTAAATTCATTCAAATAGATTTGCTATCTAATTAGTCATTGAGATCTTGTCTTTGAATAGTCTAAATTTTTAAAATTTTTAACATAAGAAGAACCTGTTATTAATGTCAAGGTTTTTGGCTTTAGAAAGATGACATATCTTTCTATTCTTCGAATAACTGCTAAAACTTCTCGCTTATGAGCAGTGTAATTAGTCTCGGCTGGGATGGAAGTTCCGGATCTATATCTGCATAGCTTTCAACTTTGTGTCTTAGAACAGATTGCGTAATAAATAACGCCCCATTGATGTTGAGACGCATCTATTTCCATTATAAAGTAATCTTCAGCATTTGGCAAGTCTAATGGAGGAATTTTCTGTACTTCTTTTATTTCTCTAATCACTTTCTTATCGTAGTCTGTCCATTTAAAAGGATTTGTAATCTCTTTTCCTTTTAATTTTGTGGTTAAACTCGTTCTTTTGGAGCTATTCCTTTTAAGAAGTCAGCAGCACAATTGAGTATTCCTAAAAGGCTTTGTAACTCTTTTCTAGTTTTAATGTCTTCTAAGAAATCTAATAGCTTTCTCGTAATATGGTCTTGAAACTTAATATTTCCTGCTTTGATATGTAAACCGAGAAAATCTATTTCATTTCATTTAAGAACCATCTTGCTTTCACTAATAATTAACCTATGTTTAATAAATTTTTTCATTATACTTCTACAATGATTATAGTGTTCGTCTTCAGTTGTATTTGCTACAAGGACATCATCTATATACTAGACAATATTCTGAATGAACTCTAAATATATCATCCATTCGTCTTTGAAATACTCGTGGAGCATTTTTATATCCAAATGGCATGACTAACCATTCATACTTACCTTGAGGGGTTGAGAATGTCGTCCATGGGATACTGTTTTGGTTCATCTTGATTTGCCAAAAGCCTGATTTACAGTCAAACTTTGAAAACCAATTTTTTCCTTCTATCACGTTTATTAACATGTCTTTATTTGGAATCTTATAGGAGTTGAATTGACAATTCTTATTTAATTCTCTGTAGTCTATGACCATAATTTTCTTTTTTCTAAGAATTTCTGCATGATTTTCGATAAAGAATGCAGGACTATTACGAAGAGTTGGAGACTAACACTTGGTCTTATTAGTTTGAGTAAAAGTAACTCATCTATTTGCTTAATAAATTCTTGTCTATCCTTATGACTATAGGCTATTGGTTTACTATTAACAATCCTATCTGGGTCTAAGGGTATGATAACACATTCTGCTTTATCTTTTTCCCACGTTGCTATTGGATTTGTTCCCAAAGCAGGTTTTATTAGGTTTTTAATTTCTTGTAGTTTGTTATGTTTTGCTTTTCTTTTTTTATCTTCTAACACTTGTTGGAGAATAAAATTTTCGTTTATTTCTTTTTGAATTTTATTTATCTATTTATAACATCTTCCATCTGGGCAAGTGCATTTTTTCTTTAAAGGTTCTATTTCCTGTTCTAGTGAAATTTTGTAATCGTCTAATTCTATTTTTTCATCTTTTATATCCTCACCACACTTGTTGCTCGGACTTTGATTTTGAGGGTATAAATGTTGTATTTCTTTGGTGATCTGTTTTTTAATAACTTCAATCTCACTCATAACTATTAAAGAAGTATCTAATTCTTGGTCTATTGAACTTTTTATTTCTGAAGTGCTAAGAAATATAGGCTCATATTTCAAGAAAAAGTCGTTGCCTAATAGTATGTCACTATTAAAAGTATAATCTTTTACTAACCAAAATTGATGTCTAATGATTTCTTTTCCAAATTGGATTTTGAAAGGAGTAGTTACCTGATCAAAACTCACGACTGTTCCATCTATTATAATTCCTTTGATTGGTATACATGCTTTTTTGATGAAATTATCTGGAAATACTCCTTTCTTAACCATTGATTCGGTACTTCCCGTGTCCGAATATGCTGCTAGAGTCTTTTTAAAATCTTGTTGCTCTATGTTTAATTCTGTATATAAAATTTTTCCTTTTTCTCTTTGTCTTTGGCGATAATTAATTTTGATTCCTTTGTTTTTTAAGTTGTCTTGTATAGGGATTTGATAATGTTCTTCATCACTAGATTCTTCTGATATTTCTTCTATCTTATTTTTTCCTTTTTCTAAACGTCTTATTTGCTCCTGTATATTTTCATTGTCTTGTCTTTGACTTTTAGCATATTCTATTTCTTTATAGAAGTCTTTAAGTTTTTCTTCTACCTTTTGTCTATCGCTATATCCTCTAAATTTTTCTATCATAATGAGAAAACAGTTTTCATGATAGTGTAATGGACAATCAAAATAGACTTGAAATTGTTTATTTTTTGTTCCATAACCACCATATTCACAGATAAAATTGCTCTTTGAAATTTTCATATCAAATTGACATTTATTCTTATTACTTCTTAAACATAATGGTTGTCTATCTTTTTCTACATCTTGAAAAATGAATTCATTTTCTGCTTTCCATTTTCATGGTCTACAGATGAACTCTTCTCCTTCAAGGTTTTCATATTGCCTTTCTTCTAGTAATATTTCTGCAAGTGTTTCTCTTCTAAACATTAGCATTATACTATCATAGATTTTAGGCTCGTCAAAATTTTCTTACTCAGAACTATCTTCTTCTATTTCATCTTCAGATATTTCTAATTCTTCTAATCTTTCAGTTATTTCTTCTTTCCATGTTTCTGTAGTTTCAATGCTAATAATTGAATTATTGTCTAGAAATTCTTCTTCTTTAGTCTCATATAATATATCTAAGTCTCTTTTATCTGCTTCTTCAAGAATTGCATTGATTACATTTACTCTTCTTCTTTCTTTAGTCTTCTTTGGACTGTTAGGGGCTATGTGATTTTTCTCTCCACATGTCCAACATTCTACTTTAGATTTTTTTATCAATCTTCTCTTTCCTATAGTTTGGAATCTTTCTTTTCTTTGATTTATTTCTCTTAAAGTATCTTCCTTTTCGTCTCCATTCTTTCCTTTCTTCTGGAGCTTTAGTTTTAAAGGTTCTAGATTTTTTAAATCTATATCTCTTTTTTGGAAATGTTATTTCCTTATTTCTTCTTTTTTGGAATTTTCTAGGAGAATATTTAGGGCTTCTTCCACATCCCCATTGCGTAGGAGGAATGCCTCTTTGATCTTTTATAGAGGGTAGATGTTTAAACTCATAATTAATAAGTTCATTTTCTCTAATCTTAAGCTTCTTTTCTTCTATATAATCTATGGCAAAGTTTATTCTTTCTCCTAAATTGTCTGCCTTTTCTTTATTATAACCTTCCCAATCCTAATAAGTTTGAAACTCATTTGAATATTCTATAATTTTATTAATCTGACAAATGCTTAGTAAGCTTAATTTTACTCTCGTTGTCTCTTTTTCTGAGGCTTTAGTTAAGTAGTTATATCCAATAAATTCTTTCTCAAATAATTCTATATATCCATTAACTGTTCTACTTTGAGCGTATTTTTCTTTCCATGCTTCTAACTGTTCTTTTATTTCAGGATTTTGATTTTCTTTTAAATTTTTTAAGTGATTCTTAACATTTCCTCTAAGGGATTGTTCTGCATAGTCGTGGCATGATTGTGATGTCCAGTCTAGATTTGCTGCAAAAAATGTTCATTTGATCTCTCCATTCTGAGAGAGCTTTAGTCTTGTCTTGTACATTGTCTAAATTTAAGTACATGCCTAAAGGATTTATGACTTCTTTAGTCATATGCCTTACTTCATAATATTCTCTTTCTCTCGTAGGTAGTCCTTTTACAAAGCTTGGTTTAGTGGTAATTGTCTTTTGATATTTAGGAATATTTATTGTATCTTTATAAGATTCGTAATTCGATGATTCTAGTTACTCTACTTGTCATCTAATTGGTTTTATATCTTTTACTTCTTCTTTTTCTTCTAGAGTAATTTCTACCCTTTGTTTTATTGGTTTCTCTATATTTAAGGCTTCTAGGGCTTCTTCTAGGGTCTTAGCTCTTCCTAATTCTTCCCATTTTTGTCTACATTTAAGGGTGTCTCTAGTCGAAACGTGTAAAATTTACTAGACCTTGTCCTTCTCATATATGAATTAAAAATTCTTTCTTCGTCTTTTGTAGGGCTTTTTCCAAGGTTTTGTATTTTAATTTTTGATCTAATCTTTGCTTTTCTTTCTTTTTCTTCATCAGGTTGTGCTTCTAGGTCTATACTATGAGACATTTTGAATCTATACTATGTTTACCACTACGCTGGTGCTGTGTTGCTCTAGAGGATTCTCCTTCTTCAAAGCAACTAAAAAGGAAACGTTGAGCTGTTTGGCTTATAGTTTCAAGTTTTTTTTTTTTGTCTACATATTTTGGTTTATCCATTTGTATTCCAGTTTCAGGATCTTCATGTAGATACTTTATGTGTGGTTGTATTAGCTCTTTTGGAGATACTTTTTCAAAAGTCCATAAGTCTTAAAGGTTATTAAACATTTCTCCTGTATTTCTCACACCATAGGTAACATTATGGTCGTGTTGACTATCTTTGACTAAGATCTGTTCATTAATTCGACCTCTAGCTATTTCAGAAATCATTTCGTGACTATCTTTTTGGTGGAACATGACACACATCTGATAGTGTATTGTCATATTTCCATATCTCGTATTAAATCCTTCGTAACCCTTTGTAGTTACACAAAGTTTAATATTACTAGCTGCTTCAATTGGGCTTGTAAATCCAAGAATTACATTGAAGTAAGCTAGATTGTTTGCAAATTGTAACTGAGCTAATCTAATAAGTTTTTGATGAAAGTTAGTCCATCTTTCTTCTGTAAGACTTTTTATGATTAATAATCCATCTGAAGGCTTATGTAATCCTTGGATTCTAGCTTGAAATAACCCAATCGTTATGAATGGGTATCCTTGTTTTAGGCCTTTTCTTTCAATCCATTCATTAGGAAAAATTTGAATCTTTTCTGTCTTTTGTGTTACTCATATAAGTTGACTATAACTTGTAATATCATAAGTAGGACCCTTAGGTCTATATCCTTCTATAAAGATGTTAGCATATCTCATAGGAGGTAATTCTCCTCTTTTAAAGTAGTCTTGAGTAGTTTTCCAATCAACCTCTCTAAATTCTTTCCAATTTAGAGATTTTGTTGGATATGCTTTTTCTTTGAATTGAAAACGTAAGTTAACGGTCTCTCTTTTTAATCTTTTCATTATTAAGAATCTAGTTTCTCCTAAAGTCGTCTCTTCTGATTTGAAGCTTAAAGTTCTGTCTTTTCCATCATTTATAATTCTAGTGTTTCTAGAATTGGTCCTCTAATTTTCTATTGGTTTTTCCAGAGATTTTATATCTTCTAAATTGAGCTTGCAAGATGATAGATTTATTTTTTCTATATTAGATAGAGTTTCAGTCTTAAATTCATTTATTAGTCTTTGAATTTCTAATATTTTATCATTATTCTTTGGAGTTGATGATATTATCTTTTGAATGGTCTTAGATTCTTCGTTTATCTTTGAATATATAGTGTCTAACCATCTTTTATTATTTCAATCATTTTTAATTTTTACAGTTTTATTTTCTTCATCTATTTTCTTTTGTTGGTCTTTTAAATTTATTAAGTCTTGTTGGATTACTTTATATCCATGGTCTAAATCAATCCTTTGATTTTCTATTTCATTAATCATATTTCCTATGATTTGTTTTAAGTCTAGATTCCTTTGCTCGGAGGTTTTTAACTGAACGCTTTGTCAATGTATTCTTTATTCAAGTTTTCTTGTTAACTAAATACTTTAACAAATTCTTCAAGAGTATGTATTAAATTTTCATTAATATCTTTATAATCATTATTACTTTTTTCTATTATTTTTCTAATTAGATTTCCTTTTGAACGTCTATTTTCATCTTGTCTCTTTAATTCTTTGGCTAACTTTTGATGAAAGTCTGTAAAGTATGTATAAAGATCATGGAGTCCTTTACGTTTGCTTCTAAATCATTTTTTTTATGTCTGTCTCAAATTTATTAAGTTGTTAGAACATTATTACTAATCTAGATGCGATCCAATTTCCTCCTCGGACAATATCTCTAGTCATTTCTGATTGCTGTTGAGTAGTTCACTTAACCCATTCTCTATCTTCCTCAGAAAGTCTATTAATTTCTTTAATGATGTCTTCCAAGGTTTGTGAAGGTGGATATCTTACAGGTTCAGCATTGCTAAATTTCCAAAGATTTATATCCATTTTTCAGCTTCCAAGAACTTTCTTAATATGTTCTATATTACTTTTTATTTCTCTTATAGTCTCGATCTATTTAAACTCTTCTCTTATAATTCTCTTGACTATAACTTCTAGCAAGTCTTCTTTTTCTAAAATTTTCTTAGAATTTTCTAAGATTGTCTCAAGAACTTCACTTAAGTCTAATGGTATTTGATTATCAAAATCTTCTAAATCTGTATTTAAATTATTGTTCTTTTATTAACAATATCTATTTCTTTAACAATATCTATTATATTAACTTGAGCTAATGTATTCCACTGTTTAGAGTCTACTATTGATCTTATTTAAAATAGCTGCTACAACTTGTTTATTTCCTACTTCTCTGGTGTCCATATGGTTTAAATGATTACATCCAGGTTGATTATTAAATCAACAAATATTCATCGTCTTGGGGTATAGTTAAATATTCTAGATTACTTTGGTCTAAATTTCTAATCTTAGAATATAACAACATAAAGCCAGATTTATTTGTTCTTCAAACGAGGCTCTGATACCAATCTTTAAGGATCGTGAGGTTTCTAAGGTCTCTATTGAAAAGTCTTAAATTCTGTATCTTAAACTAAAATTTTATAAGACTTTTTGGTTTAAGGCTTTGAATTTATAAATCTATTGGGTCTACTTTTAATTTTCAAAACTTATAAAAGGAATTAAGTTTCTTTTTGCCATATCTTTTGAAAAAGGTTGGTCAATGACCATACATAAGGAAAAGGCCCCAAGAAACACAAAGAATCAAATCCAGTAAAAAATGCTCTTTCCCACATGCTGGGACCTCCTCCATCCAAGTTCCAAAATCAGGCCAAGGGCTACCATATTGCCTTGCCAAACAATTGGTGACACAATTTTTTCCACTCCATTAGTTGAATTGAAGGACATGTCCAAGGTCGTGGGTGGGTCATAGTACATACCTAGAGTACTTGTGGCCTTATTTGGTCGAGTGGAGGGCATATGCACTTCGATCACGCATCAGATTAAAAGCTACAAATCCTGTAACTATTTGTCTATGACATTCTGAATAATTTATTTAACTAAAATAGTTTTTCTTCATGGTGAGCATTTGCAAACTATGAAAATATTGAACCAAAGTTAATAGTAGTAACAATAATAAAACATGTATATATAGTAAGATCAGTCTGATCACTCCCCTCAATGCCATCACTATGATAAAACACTTCTATATATCTGCCCCTTGAGCCCCACCAATGAAACATAACCTTTTTTTTTTTTTCCCCAAAGTAGTAAACTAAAATAGGGGCTTTACATACTGATCGGATGCTCTTCACACCCTGATTCCCATAAGATTGTCCTTAATCAGGTGCAACTCCGCCGCAGCATTGCTAATATCCATTCGTTCTCTTGGTGACTCTACAGAACATGCTAATCCAATTCTAACAAATGAAGTCAAGCACTCCTCAATTTTGTCATTTCTCACTTGCATCATATTGTGAGTGGTTTGGGTGATTTCCTCATTGACGTTGTTTCTTTGAAGAAGAATTGGATCTGCAATTTCCACCACTTTTTCAGGCCAAGCCATTGTCACAAAGCTATGAAGGTTCAAACCGTCTCTTAAAATGCCATCAGTTGGTCTTTTCCCAGTAAACATCTCTAACAAGAGGATGCCATAGCTGTACACATCGCCATAAGTTGACACCTCATTACCTATACCATACTCTACAATTCACACGTACATGTTGTGATTAGTAGTTTTATAACAAAATAATATGATAAGTGGGAGGCTATTGCCCTCACAAAAATTCCTAAGCACCCCCCACTAATTTTAAAATTTTCAAGGTTTAATGGAAATATAAAAAGTTTTCATGAAAATTGCCGCATACTCCACTAGAAAAAAATATTTTGAACAATTTTGTAGAAGAAATTTTTTCCAAAATCTATCATTTAAGTGGACTTTTTAAGCCATTTACAGTTTTTGTTTCGTTTTCACAAAAAATTTCATTAAAAATGGTCAAAAAATCAACTTAAATGACAGATTTTGAAAAACCTTTCTTCTACAAAGTTGTTCCAAATAATGTTTTCTAGTGGACTATGCGTCCAGTTTTCTTGAAAACTTTTTATATTTTTCATAAAACCTTACAAAATTTAAAATACATGGGGGGAGCTTAGGATTTTTTGTGGTTGCAATTGCTCTCCCCTATGATAAGGAATCTATCCGTTATCTATATCATAATATGAAAATATAAAAAGCAAAACGTTTATAGTTCAATTACTCCCAATCCAGTTAGAAAGAAAATGAATTTGACTACCAAATAATATATGGTCAAAACAAGAAATTGAGTTATAATTTAAATAGTAAAAGGAAAAATTACTCATATTGATGCTATAATTTATTGCAATTTTTTTCTTGTTATTACTTTTCTTTCTTTTCCTATTAATAATACTCAGGACTAATAGCAGAGGATTGGGAAGCTTCGTGCCAACCTGGTTGGGATGATAGGAGGTTTTATCTCTGTAATCCTCTTCTTTAAATAAAAAAAATAAAAAAAAATAAAAACTTAGCATGGCATTCATTTAGCAAGTATAATTTAATTAATCCTTGAAAAGTCAACCAAAAAGTTAAAACTAAGGGGAAAATATAAAAGAGAGTTACCTGGAGCAGCATAGCCGATAGAGCCTTTAATTCCAAGAGAGCTAGCTAGTTTGATTGGCTTCTACATAGAATCTTGCTAAGCCAAAATCAGCTACATGAGCAATCATGTCATTGTCCATAAGAATGTTACTTGGCTTCAAATCGCAATGAACTATTGGCACTTCACAATGATGATGTAGATAATCCAATGCACTAGCCACATCTATGGCAATGTTAATTCTCTGAAGAAGATTTAAGTATCTTTGCTCTTGTGCTTCTTCTTCTCTATGTATTGGATGTAACCAGTCTTCTAGGCTCCCATTGACCATGAACTCATAAATTAGAGCCTTAAAATCATTACCTTGGAAATCAACACTTGAACATGCGGTTAATACCTTGACAAGATTCCGATGCCTAATATTTCTCAAGGCTTCACATTCGGCCATGAAACTTTTGTAAGCTCCCTTTCGTTGAAGGTTGAGTACTTTCATTGCAACAACTGTTTCTTCCCGAGGAAGAATTCCTTTATACACCGATCCAAAACTACCAACACCAATCAAATTAGCCGAAGAGAACCCATCAGTTGCATTAAAGAGATCTCCATAGGACACTCTTAGAAGGGAGTTAATTTCTTTTGAACTTGATCTAGGAGGCACCTTTCTTGTTTTTCTTAATCTTGATTGATAAAGAATAAAAAAGGACAACATCAAGGTTAGTCCAAGAAGTCCCCCGACTAATGTGATAAGTAATTTCACCTTAAATGACAATCTCTGCTTCTTAGGCTCATTGGAAGGGCATGTCGGCAAGTTTAATTGAGGTATACCTCCACAAAGCTTCCTATTTCCAGTTATTGAAATTGCACTTGCATTCTTGAAGACTCCTTGTATAGGCACATCACCCTCGAAATCATTGAAGGACAAATTCAAATTCTTCAAGGCAAAGCCTTCCAAATATTTTGGAATTTGGCCAGATAAATTGTTGCGAGAAAGATCTAAATTTTGAAGACCTCTCAAAGAGCTGAAAGATGGAGGAATTGTCCCTTGAAAAAAGTTACCCTCCAAATATAAACTCTCCAAGACTCTGCAACTACCAAAACTACTTGGAATTTCACCAGATAATTTGTTTTTCGAAACATCCAGGATGCCAAGATTTCCCAATTTTCCAACTTCCCAAGGAATTGAGCCTGTCAAATGGTTTTCAGATAAGCCGAGAATTATAGACAAGGAAGAGACACTAAGTACTTCTTTGGGTATGGTACCACTAAGGTTGTTTCGAGTGAGAATCATCAATAGCAAATTTCGACAATCTCCCAGACTTGATGGTATCCTTCCCTGTAAATTGTTCGATCCCAAATCGATTTCGACTAATGAAGTTAGATTTCCCAGAGAAGACGGGATACTCCCCGAGAGTTTGTTTCCACCGACATAAAGAAGCTTTAGTTTTTGTAGTTTACCAACTGAGCTTGGTATCGTACCAGTCAATTGGTTTAATTCCATGCCTAGTGTCCCTAGGCTGATGATGTTTCCAATCCCACTAGGAATGCTTCCTCGTATTTGATTTCCTCCAAGTGCCATAAACCAGATCTTTGTCGAGAAGTTGCTTATAAATTCGGGCAGCACCCCACCTAAATTGTTGTCAGCTAGAGCCAACATTTTTAAATCGGTGCAGTTACGAAGAGAAGAGAGAAAATTCAAATCATCATCTTCAGCATTTCCAAGATTATTCCCATCAATTTCTAGCCACCAAAGATGATGTGGGCTTGCCAAAGTAGGCACCTTCCCGGTAAAGTTGTTTTTACCCATGCCAATAAACATTAGACCAGAGGCATTGGAGATGGTATTTGGAATGAGTCCAGTGAATTGGTTGTCAAATAGATTGAGCTTAATGAGTTTGGGGAGAGTGAGGCCTAAGTCAGGAGGAAGACTCCCATGAAGTTGGTTTTCTGGCGTCGAAAAATGATTAATAGAAGAGAGATTGAATATTGAGGGAGGGATTGTACCAGATAGTTTGTTTACTCCAAGTTGAAGAATTTCTAACTTCTTCAATCGGCCAAAGGTACTCGGAATGCTTCCCTGCAAATTGTTCCGAGTCATTTCGATTTTATGAAGCAAAGAAAGATTTCCAAAAGATGGTGGGATCTCTCCTATGAGATTATTTTTGTATAAGCTAAGCACTTGGAGTATCGATAATGTACCAAGCTCAGTAGGAAGTTTCCCAGTCAGATTGTTTCCAGTTAAACTGAGGAATACAAGGTTAGTGCAACGGGAAATGTTGGTGGGGATTTCACCACCAAATGAGTTGTTTTCAAGGATTAATTTTTGTAGCCTGAAAAGGCGACCCAATTCTTGAGGGATGTCATGGTTGAATCCATTGTTCTGGAGGTTTAAAATCCTAAGAAAACTGAGGTTTCCAATGTGGGGTGATAAGGTACCTACCAATTTTTGTGACTGTAGGTCCAGCATGGTCACCCTCTGGTGCCGGCGGCCACATGTGACGCCTGGCCAACGGCAGAAGTGGGTAGATTCGTTCCATGAGCTGAGGATACCAAGGGGGTCCTCAGTTAGCTTAGCCTTGAAAGCAAGCAAAGATTGTCTGTCTGTCTCATTTCCTCCATACATTGAGAAACCTTGAGCGAGTAGTAGTAAAATATGCATGAGAAGTAAAGATATTATGCGTAAATCCATACCTGTAGGAATCTCCATTTTACACCTGAACATTGAGATTTGGAAGAGCTGAAAATATATGATTTCCTTTGTTCAAACTTCAAAGGCTAACAGTACACTAGAAGGAGTTGATAGAAGATGGGATAAAGGTGATCTCACAGAAATTTTTCTCCACCAATTAATTAAATTGAAGGATTGGATGATTGGGTAAGTCCAAGGTGGTGGGTCATAGTACCTTGTCAAGGCGGGAATTTAATGGTCATAGGACGTTATGGCCTTGAGCAGCCACGTTGAAGAGTTAATTTTGTCGGGCAAGACGGCTACGACTCCTTTTATAAAAAAAAGACGGCTACGACTCCTACGACCAAGCCATCCGTGGTATACCCTCCTCCTAAAATGGATTAAACAAGCAAGGTACAATATAATAAAATTTAATCATAAGAATCAACAATATATATATATATATATATATATATATATATATATATATATATGTATATTTTGTTGGGGATAAGACAGAACTTCATTGATAGAAAACAAGATTACAGCACCAAAAAAATTTATAAAAAAAAAATCACAAAATTTGGTCAGCTTTATGCTTGCGGAATCAACAAAATTTGGTCCAACTATTTCTTGGCTTCAAAATCTTTAATAAGGCTATCATCCACTTGATTACATAATCTGTAGGGAATATTTGAGTTGGTGATTAGTCTCTTGCGTGTAGAAGGAGTGGAAGTGAATACTTTCCACTTCCACTTTTACTTCCTGAGTTATAGCTCAAGACTAAAACAAAGTTATTCTTAAACTATGTTTGTTTAGCTAGAATGAGATGGATGTAATAAAATCATATTCTAATTTATTGCGAACAGTGTATTTGGATGAGGTAATTTAAATGGGAATGAAATCAAACAAAAAGTTTAGATAATCATTTTAAATCCCTTTTCGTTCAAGACTACTTTAAGTATGAAATTAAATTTTATTCTCATCCATTCCAGTCCAACTAAACAAATATGGCTTCGGGGGTTTATGCCTTTTGTAGTTACACCATCGTTTGCCTAACATTTTCGTAATCTCTATCTCACTTTTGAAAGCAAAAATTGCACGTGTTAGGACACTTTCATCAGACTCATTTGCTATAAATTACCTTTCCTTGCACTCACTGAGAGAATTGGTCTTCTTTTATTTTTATTTTATTTTTTCATGGAAAATTGGTTTTAATTGATTGCAAGGAATTCAATTTATACCTATTTGGACACTCACCTTGTGAATAGGAACTCTACTATATGGCCTACCTCAAAAAACCCACAAAAATACAACTGCTATTACATAGTGACTTTTAATAAAAATATATTTCCATATCGTCATTACATTGTTCCGGGCTCATTATCCTTTTATTTTATTTTGTGTTATAATTAAGTAATTGTAATTTTAAATATAGGAAGAATACATTGAGAAAGAGACTTAGGATTACCACAAAATGAGTTGTTACATTTGTAATAACCAATGTCATATTTCATGATAAATGGTCATAAATGAGACTTAAGATTACCAAAAAATATGATCAATTATCACTTAATAATACGATATCCAAAACTACCATTGAATTTCCTACTAAGCACTATTTTTAGTATAAGCTCTGATCATCAATGTCTCATGAATCATGTATTAAGCTCAATTGCAAAAAATATTTAATTATTGTTAAGCTTTTTTTATTTTTTCATTTTAAAAGTGGAATAAAAAATAGTCCAATTGGATGCAAGTTGGTATTCCAAGATGGATTAGAACATAATAATTGAACACCCACGTGAAGAGTCATTTTTGTCGGGCAAAGGGACCAGACGGCTACGACTCCTACAACTAAGCCAACGGTGGTACACCCTCCTCCTAAATAAGAATCAACGGAAATATATATATATATATATATATATATATATATATATATATATATATTTTTTGTTGTTGGGATAAGACACAACTTCACTGATAGAAAACAACATTGCAGCACCAAAGTAACAAATAGAAAGAAGCCTTACAATGAGTGATATTCATTCCAAGGTAGTGGGTTATCCTGGAGTGAGTGATACTCATTCCGTTTCAAATTGTTTCAATCATGTGATTAAGCACACATATTTAACATCGATGAGCTATTTAATGCATTATCATATAATTCATTAACTTTTCATCTTTATCCTTTTATTTTATTTTGTATTATAATTAAAGTAATTGTAATTTTGAATATAGAAAGGAGTATATTGGGAAAGTAAAATAACCTTTTGTCTTGACTTTTAAGTTTTAACAATGAAACTATATTTTGAGATTTCTCAAAATAGAAATTGTTATCAAACAAAGTAGGACAGAGGAACTAATTGATCACATTTTGTAGTAAATTGTTACATTTGTAACAAGTAATAACCCAAGTCATATTTTATGATAAACAGTCATTAATGAGACTTAGAATTATCACAAATATGATCACTTAATACAAAATATGATCAATTATCACTTAAGAATACCACATCCAAAATTACCATAGAATTTCCCTGTTAAGCACTATTCTCAGTATAAGCCGTGATCATGAGCGTGTCACGAATGATGTATAAAGCTCAATTGCAAAAAAAAATATTTAATTATTTTTAAGCATTAAAAAAAAATGTGGAAGAAAAAGTGAGTCCAATCCTAATGGATGCAAGTGGGTATCCCGTATCCCACGCAAGAATAGGACGTTACAGGCTTGAGCAGCCTGGTTGAAGAGTTAATTTTGTCAGGGCAAAAGATGAGGGAGAGCCACATTAATTGTTAGACACTGACAGTATTGGACCCGCAATAAGTGGATGAATTGGACCAGAAGAACCAGTGCCAGTGTGGAAATAAGGGGCCATGTGGGAGCTACGAACAAAGACATGCTAGAAGCTGTTTGGCAAACTTGAAAATTTGACCAATTGAGAATAAATTTGATTAGTTTTGATTTTATACTATTTGGTAATTCTTATTTTCCTACTAATCAGTTCAGTTTTGTTCTGATGATAGCAGAAACACAACTTTTTTCAAACCAACTGTGAATTGATTTATTTAAAAACATATAATAATTATATATCAGACTCAATCTGATTCAATTTTTGAAGTTTCCAAACAAGCCCTAGGACTAGCCAGGTTTCCATGCCAAAAACTAGCTACATTGTCATTCTTAAACGAAGTGCCCAAAATAGTGGTCAAGTGGTCCCAAATCAGTTAAAGATAGAATGGTGGCCTCTAATGTTATTCCAGTGGTTCTAAGACTAGTACAATTTTTTCCACAACTGACCTGAAGTTTACGTATCTAAAAGTTTTTAGAGCTCGTAATTGACATGTCAAACTTGAATTGAGTTTTCAGAGTTCGTAATTGACACATTAAAGTGAATTAACACAACAAAAATTTGAATACAATAATACAATTAGCCTAAAGTTTACATTTCTCTCTTACTCCTCTTCTCCCTTTCTAGAAAAAGCTAAAACAAAACAAACAACAAACCAAAATTTAATCAAACAGCGCTATTCTAGCAGAAATGTCCCATCAAACTTTAGAGAAATTCTTAGGCTTCAAAAGTGATTTTGGACCACCTAAAAGCTTAGCCAAATAGGGCCTAAGTTATTCTTAGGCTATGTTTGTTTAGTTGGAATGAAATCACATTTCAATTCGTTGCAAATAGTGTATTTGGATGAGATAATTTAAATGAGAAAGAAATCAAACAGAAAGTTTGGATAGTCATTTCAAATATCTTTTCATTCCAAACTACTTTGAGTATGGAATCAAATTCTATTCTCATCTTTCATTCGAACATACCTTAGGGGTTTATGCCTTTTGTACTTGAGTGTACTTACGCATCATTTGGCTAGCAATTTTGTAATTTCCATCACTTTTGAAAGAAAAACTTGCACGTGTTAGGGCCACACTCATCCATCCCAAGCCAAACAATGGCTAAAATATGCTTTTAGTAATAGCTGTTTATCAATGTAGACAAACAAAAAAAAAAAAAAAAAATTGATCAAGCAAATATATATAGCAAGAGTCAAGAAACACAGAGAATGAAATCCAATAAAAAAAATGATCTTTCCCACAAGCAGGGGCCTCCATTCAAGTCCCAAAATCAGGCCAAGGGCTACCATATTGCCTTGCCAAACAACTGGTAGCTTCCATCCGAATATCTTCTATAATCAAGCCAAACACGTGACAGTAAATCTTCATTTCCATCGATAGAACTATGGGATTACGGGTGACACAAATTTTTCTCCACTCCATTAATTGAATTGAAGGACAAGTCCGAGGTGGTGGGTGGGTCATAGTACATACCTGTTGAGTACTTGTGGCCTTAATTGGTTGAGTGGAGGGCATATGCAATTCAGATTAAATGGATAGTCTGTAAGCTACAAATCCAGTAACTATTTGTCTATGACATTCTGAATAATTTATTTAACTATAACAATTTTTTCACCTGGTGAGCATTTGCAAATTATGAAATGTTAATAGTAGTAAACAATAATAAAACATGTAAATATAGTAAGATCATCCAAACCACTCCCCCTCAATGTTTTCCTTATGCACTTTATCCTGTAATTGTCTTGTGCATATGGGACGGAAGGATTGTATGTGCTCACGAGATTAGTCGGGTGTCGAACCTCTTGATATATAAACTTGTTAACAGTATATTTTCAAAAAGAGTCAAGCTAGCATAATGGACAACTGTCACAAAAGTAATTGAATTAAAGAGCTGATAGAAGATGGGATCAAGGTGATCTCACACAAATTTTTCTCCACCCCATTAGTTAAGTTGAAGGAATAGATGATTGGACAAGTCCAATGTGGTGGATCATCCAATTTGTTCGATCTCCATCCTCTGAATCTTCTTTTCTTGATTCAACTGACAACGACAGTGCCTTGTCAAGGCGGGAATTTAATGGTATCCGCATAGAAATTTGGGTATCTTATCTTCGAGTGAGTGATATTCATTCTGTTTCAAATTGTTTGAATCATTTTGATTAAGCACGCATATTATGATTGATAAGCTATTTAATGCATTATCATGTAACTCATTAACTTTTCATCTTTATCCTTTTATTTTATTTTGTGTTATAATTAAAGTAATTATAATATTTCATATAAAAAGGAGTACATTGGGAAAATAACTTTTTGTCTTGACTTTTAATAATTGACAAATATTTTTGGATTTCTCAAGATAGAAATTGTTATCAAACAACGTAGGACATTAATTGGAACAAATTGATCACATTTTGTGATAAGTTGTTACATTTGTAATAATGTCATATTTTGTGATAAGTGGTCGTTAATGAGACTTAGGATTATCATCACTTACTACAAAATATGATCAATTATCACTTAAGAGTATGGTAACCAAAATTACCATAGAATTTCCCTGTTAAGGCACTGTTTTTAGTATAAGCTGTGATCATGAGCGTGTCATGAATCATGTATAAAACTCAATTGCAAAAAATATTTAATTATTGTTAAGCATTAAAAAAAAAAAAAGAAAAGAAAAAAGAACGTGGAAGAAAAAATGAGTCCAATCCTAATGGATGCAAGTGGGTATCCCGTATCCCACGCAAGAATAGGACGTTACGGGCTTGAGCAACCTCGTTGAAGAGTCAACTTTGTCGGGCAAAAGATGAGGGAGGGCCACATTAATTGTTAGACACTATACAGTATTGGACATGCAATAAGTGGATGAATTGAACAGGAAGAACCAGTGCTAGTGTGGAAATAAGGGGCCATGTGGGAGCCATGAACAAAGACATGTTAGGGGCTGTTTGGCAAACTTGAAAATTTGACCAGCTGAGGATAAATTTGGCCAATTTTGATTTTACTCTATTTGATGATTCTCATTTTCCTGCTAATCAGTTTAATTTTGTTATGAAAATATAGCATAAACACAGTTTTTTTCAAAGCAACTGTGACTTAGTTTATTTAAAAACAGATAATAGTTATGTACCAGACCCAATCTGATTTAGTTTTTGAAGTTTCCAAACAAGCCCTTGGACTAGCCATGCTTCCATGCCAAAAACTAGCTACATTGTCCTGCTTAAATGAAGCGCCCGAAATAGTGGTCAAGTGGTCCCAAATCAATTAAAGATGGAATTGTGGACTCTGATGTTACGTCAGTGATTTTGAGACTAGAACAATTTTTTCCACAACTGACCAAAAGTTTATGTATCTAAAAAGTTTAAGAGCTTGTAATTGACATGTCAAACTTGAATTGAGTTTTCAGAGCTCGTAATTGACACATCAAAGTGAATTAATGCAGTAAAATTTGAATACAATAATACAATTGGCCTAAAGTTTACATTTCTCTCTTACTCCTTTTCTCCCTTTCTAAAAAAAGCTAAAACAAAATCAACAACAAACCAAAATTTAATCAAACAGCACTATTCTAGCAGAAATGTCCCATCAGACTTTAGAGAAATTCTATAATGCATTTGGGGTATTATACCCAAATGGACCACAAATATACCTACTTGCCAAAAATACCAAAAATATAATTATTTACCACAAAATGTGACCACTTAAGATACATTATCCTATTTTTTGTGTGGATGTCATAAATTTTCTCCAGATTATGCACGCATATTAAGATAAGTTATTTAATGTATTTTCATGTGATTTATTAATTTTAACTTTTAAATTTTGTCTTTCTATTTTATTTTGTGTTATAATTAAAGTAATTATAAATTTAAATATAAAAAGAATACATTGAGAAAGTGAAATAACATTTTGTCTTGACTTTTATCAATAAACAAATATTTTGGGATTTTTCAAAATAGATATTATTATCAAACAAAATAATATAGAGGGACTAATTGATCACATTTTGTAATAAATTGTTACATTTGTAGTAATCCTAAGTCACATCTTGTGATAAGTGGTCATAAATAAGACTTAGGATTATTACATATAAGACCACTTATCATAAAATGTGTTCAATTATCACTTAAAAATACGATACCCAAAGCTATCATAAAATTTCCCTGTTAAGGCGCTATTCTCAGTCTAAGCTCCGAGCATGAGCGTGTTACGAATCATATATTAAGCTCAATTGGAAAAAAATATTTAATTATTGTTAAGCTTATTTATTTATTTTTTTTTCAAAGTGGAATAAAAAATAGTCCGATTGGATGCAAGTTGGTATCCCAAGCTGGATTAGAACATAATAATTGAACACCCACATGAAGAGTCATTTTTGTCGGGCAAAGGGGCCAGATGGCTACGACTCCTACAACCACGCCAACGGTGGTATACCCTCCTCCTAAAATGGATTAAACGAGCAAGGTACACTATAATAAAATATAATAATAAGAATCAACAGAAATTTCTTTTCTTCTTTCTTTTTTTTTTTTTTTTGGGATAAGACAGAACTTCACTGATAGAAAACAACATTACAGCACCAAACTAACAAACAGAAAGAAGCCTTACAATGAGTGCTATTCATTCCAAGGTGGTGGGTCATCCAATTTGTTCTCTGTCCTCTGAATCTTCTTTTCTTGATTCAATTGAAGACGATAGTGCCTTGTCAAGGCGGGAATTTAATGTTATCCACATAGAAATTTGGGTATCTTATCTTCGAGTGAGTGATATTCATTCTGTTTCAAATTGTTTGAATCATTTGATTAAGCACACATATTTAACATCAATAAGCTATTTAATGCATTATCATGTAATTCATTAACTTTTCATCTTTATCTTTTTATTTTATTTTGTTTTATAATTAAAGTAATTGTAATTTTGAATATAGAAAGGAGTATATTGGTAAAGTAAAGTAACCTTTTGTCTTGACTTTTAAGTTTTAACAATGAAAATATATTTTGGGATTTCCCAAAATAAAAATTGTTATTAAACAAAGTAGGACAAACGAACTAATTAATCACATTTTGTGGTAAGTTGTTTCATTTGTAATAAGTAATAACGCAAGTCATATTTTATAATAAACGGTCATTAATGAGACTTAAAATTATCACAAATATAATCACTTACCACAAAATATGCTCAATTATCACTTAAGAATATGGCATCCAAAATTACCATAGAATTTCCCTGTGAAGCCCTATTCTCAGTATAAGCCATGATCATGAGCATGTCACAAATGATGTATAAAGCTCAATTGCAAAAAATATTTAATTATTGTTAAGCATTAAAAAAAAAAAATGGAACGTGGAAGAAAAAGTGAGTCCAAACCTAATGGATGCAAGTGGGTATCCCGTATCCCACGTAGGAATAGGATGTTACGGGCTTAAGCAGCCTCGTTGAAGAGTCAATTTTGTTAGGGCAAAAGATGAGGGAGAGCCACATTAATTGTTAGACACCGACAGTATTGGACTTGCAGTGGATGAATTGGATCGGAAGAACCAGTGCTAGTGTGGAAATAAGGGGCCATGTGGGAGCCATGAACAAAGATATGCTAGAAGCTATTTGGCGAACTTGAAAATTTGACCAGTTGAGAATAAATTTGATCAGTTTTGATTTTATACTATTTGGTAATTCTTATTTTCCTGCTAATCAGTTCAGTTTTGTTCTAATTATAGCATAAACACAACTTTTTTCAAACCAATTGTGACTTGATTTATTTAAAAACATATAATAATTATATATCAGATTCAATCTGATTCAGTTTTTGATGTTTCCAAACAAGCCCTAGGACTAGCCAGGCTTCCATGCCAAAAACTAGCTACATTGTCTTGCTTAAATGAAGTCCAAATAGTGGTCAAGTGGTCCCAAATCAATTAAAGATGGAATGGTGGACTCTAATGTTATGCCAGTGGTTCTGAGACTAGTACAATTTTTTCCACAACTGACCTAAAGTTTACGTATCTAAAAAGTTTAAGAGCTCGTAATTGACATGTCAAACTTGAATTGAGTTTTCAGAGCTCGTAACTGGCACATCAAAGTGAATTAACACAATAAAATTTGAACACAGTAATACAATTAGCCTAATGTTTACATTTCTCTCTTATTCCTTTTCTCCCTTTCTAAAAAAAGCTAAAACAAAACAAACAACAAACCAAAATTTAATCAAACAGCGCTATTCTAGCATAAATGTCCCACTAGAATTTAGAGAAATTCCATGATACATTTGGGGTACCCAAAAATATACCTACTTACCAAAAATACCAAAAATATAATTATTTACCATAAAATGTGACCACTTAAGATACGTTACCCTATTTTTTGTGTGGATATCATAAATTTTCTCTAGATGTTATCTATTAACCCCTATGAAAATCTCAAATCCAAACCTCATTTTCCTTTAAACTTTGCACTAGCTCTACCCTTGTGCACCAACTTACATTAATTGATAATGTGGTATTGACTAATCAAAAAATAAACAAATTAAATGACATTGTAACATCTCATTTGCTATGTGAGTTGGTACGAGTAGTGTTTTTTGATTAGTCAATACCGTTTTATCAGTTAACGTAAGTTTTTATGCTCAATATGGCAGATTAATTCAAGTTCCAATGGACATTCTAATACCCTTTATATAGTTTTGAATGAAAAAATTTTAAAAATAAGAATCTTTGATAAGAGTACATTCTTTATAACCTTTCCTTTTTTTAGTCTGAACATGACGCGTCAGAATAGAAATTAACACCATATAGTAGTATAGTACAAATAGAGCATGCATTTCATAATTAACCAACCAATATTGCAAATCCGGTTAACAAGGGAGCAATTAAAGATCTTTTATGCCCTGACAATCTAAAAAGATGGATTCTTTTGGATTCCACTACCGACTAGTCCAAATTAGGATGAATCAAAACGTTTGATGTAAGAGTCTTATCACATATCTACCATTACTCAAGGACTACTAATGGTCTTTCATCATTTTTATTTTTTTTGTTTTTAATTTAGGAAAAATAATAATAAAAAGCTCAAAACTACATAGTTTGGACATTCAAATTCCTTATAAATATATAGCTATTGTACAATTTTTTTCAAGAGTATGTGATAGGCTTCTTAAACCAAAATTGACACCATATAATGTGAATAGACCATAAAAATAAAATTAGGGCTTAGACCTTTTTTTTTGGAGTATGTGTGGTGTGCTTAGCAATTTTATGTACTATTTCTCACTTCTTTGGGACATGTTAAGAATCCAAGGAGTTGCATTGTGGACTTCTCATGCTTCCATGCCATATCAAGACTGAATTTTCTCTATCAATTAATCATTAAAACTTCTTTTACCGTTTATGTTGGCCCCAAGGTTATATAACCAAGGGCATATCCGAGATTTTGATGATAACAAAGGATCGATGTAAGTACTAATGGTTTATTTGTCAAGATTATAATCAAAGCTAGGTACTCGAGCATATGGATCCAAAAGAAGCATAAAGATATATGCATATCATGGAACTCAAAGCACACATGCTTATGATATCAAGGATAATCAAGCACAAAAGCATACGAGCATAGAAAGCATGCAAAAGACCTACGATCACTCAAGACCAAGCTAGCATCGTCAATGAAGATACTTAAATAGTTATGAGTGAGGTTATTAGGTTTTTGATGTACTTGATTGCTCAAAATGATCACTCCCTTGACCTAGATGGACCTTAGGATCCTTGGGTAAACTTAATTCATCACTTGAACAAGGCATAAGTTGATACAAATGAACTCGATCGATTTAAATTTGTAAAATATCCATTATAATTCATTTCTGCCCATTTCAGTCGACTCATTTCCCAAATCAGTCGACTCATTTAAGCAGAAGAGGTCACCTGCTCCTGTCTTTTGATTCTGCTCAAATCAGTCCACTGAATTCCCAATTCAGTCGACTGATTTAGCAAATCAGTGGACTGAATTGAGTATTCAGTCGACTGATTGTGCGATCTCAGAACTCCAACGGCTAGTTTTTGAAAGGTTGTTGAGGCATTAAATGCCACCAAACGGCTCTTTCCCGGCATTTATTGCACCAAACGGTCATATTATGCCTAATGCCTATATAAACAATGATTCAAATGCATTTATGAGGATCAATACAAGAGAATTCATTGTTTTCATTCTTCTAGCCCTAAATTCATTAAGAGCATTCATTGAGCAATCAATTAGAAGAGAGCTGAGCTTTAATTTCTGTGTTATTCACTCTTAAAGAGAGTTTCTTTGTAGACACATCTTATCTCTACAAACTTGTAATCAAGGGTTGGTGATAACCCCATTCTTTGCACTTGAAGAAGTGTGGCTGAACAAGTGTTGGATTGAAAGCACTTGATTTGTAAAGGTTTGCTGCTCCACCTTGAAGGAGAGTGATAGTGGATTGGTGAATCCTCAAGCGAGCTCTTGAGGCGAGGACGTAGGCGGGAAGGCTGAACCTCGTTAAATCTTGTGTTTGCATTCTCTCTCTCTTATTCTCGTTACTGTTTATTATTGAGATACCTCTATTTGCTATAACCTGATTTTAGTTTGCTATCATATTTTTTTTAATTGGCAAATAACCCTATTCACCCCCCCTCTAGGGTTGTTTACTTGGGACAACAGTTTAAAGAAAAAAAAAATCCAATCTGCTTTCCTTCTATCAGGTAGTTGGGATCAACAAGACGCACTGTTATACCTATGCTCTCATTCTAACATTTTGAAATTTATCTCGATCTTCAATGAAAATTAATTTAGTGAAGTCTTACATTTCTGATTTATACCGTCCATATATACTGTTTTCAGCTTTCTTCTCCCCTTTAATTCCAGACCTTCAACAACTATGGGCGAGGATTCTTCTAATTAAGGGCATTACCTTTTTTATTTATATTTATATTTTTATTTTTTCAATAATATGTAGCCCTGTATTTTGTGGAATTTTTTCCGTAAAAACGTTATGAGCTTGAAAATCATGGATATCTGATTTATTGTTCACGACATTCAAACATATGTTGAGCTTTTTCAGCAAAGGTCTGAGTTAGACAACGTGGCACGATTTCAGCCATTAGATCACTGCGCCAGAACTAACAAGTGAGAAACATAGGGTGAAACCGGATCGAATATAAATCGAAGAGGTGACCAAGAGGATCTGTCCATGTTAGCTTTTTCTTTGAAGTCTTTGCTCTTTACAAAATTTTTGATCTAAGAGGTCCCATAATAGACATCCATCATCTCTAGCTTCCAAAAATTATTGAGGACTTGTAAAGTGCTAAAAAGACAGCTAATTAAAAGATGGTACAATATATATAATTAAATGTAATCATAAGAATAAAAAAAAAAAAATGCATCTTCTTCGTTTTTTTTGGGGTTAAGACAGAACTTCATTTAGTAAACAAGTTTACAGCACTAAACTAACAAATAAAAAGAAAAAAAAAAAAAAAACGAAATTTGGTCCGTTTTAGGCTTGAAGAATCAACAAAATTTGGTCCAACTATTTCTTGGCTTCAAAATCTTAAATAAGGCTATCGTCCACTTGATTACATAATCTGTAGGGAAAATTTGAGTTGGTGATTGGTCTCTTGCATGTAGAAGGAGTTGAAGTGAAAACTTTCCACTTCCATTTTTACTTCCAGAGTTAGAGGGACTAAAACAAACTAAGTTATTCTTAAGCTATGTTTGTTTAGCTGGAATAAATGGATGGAATGAAATCACATTCAATTAATTGTAAACAGCGTATTTGGAGGAGGTAATTTAAATAGAAATGAAATCAAATAGCAAGTTTAGACAATCATTTTAAATTTCTTTCTATTCCAGACTATTTTAACTATGGAATCAAATTTAATTCTCATCCATTTCATTCCAATTAAACAAATATGGCCTAAGGGGTCTATGCCTTTTGTACTTATGCCATTGTTTGGCTAGCGATTTCATAATTTCTATCTCACTTTTGAAAGCAAAACTTGCACGTGTTAGGCCCACACTCATCCATCCAGAGCCAAACATTGGCTAAAACATGCTTTTAGTAATAGCTGTTTATCAATGTAGCCAAAAAAAAAAAAAGTTGATGTTTATCAAGCTAATCTGATTCAAGGAGAGGATTGAGTAGGGGTGTTCGGTTTTGTCAAACTTGGCCTATCTTTATGGCACAGAGGGAGTATAAACCTATTTTTTATAAACATCACGCAAAATAACACTAATGTAAGGGGTTATTTCAACTCACATCATAAACACATCCTAATCAATCAAAATTTTTTTTCCACATAACTAAATTAAGCTATGAAAGGTAACGATAGTGTGTTGATATTTTTCTCCATTATACTGAAACAAATCCCTAGTGTGATTAAATCTCAGGCAAAATTTTCAAAACCCTAATAAGATTTGGACAAAACCTTGTGGGTGGCCAGTATCTCAATTTGCAGCTATAGCATAAATTGCCCCTTAGCATGTTGATACGTACAAGTTATACATATCATCATCCTCTAACATTTAAAACCTTTCTCACAAAGAAAGATCCACCTCCTCTTAAATTCGTTGGCCAAGTTACAACGATATCAAAAGGTCAATATAGTATAAATATGTATCACTAGCTCTTGAACAAATAAAATGCATTTGCTTTCACCTCGACTTGGATTTAGGTTTCAAGGTTTAGGATTTAGGGTTTTGTGTTTAATGTACAAGGATTGGGGTAAAGTGTAGGTTTTAGGTTCTTTCAGAAATAGCTATCCAACTTAAAATTCATGAACATGGAAGAAAATATTTGAGGATGGTTTAAAATTTATTGGTGATGCTTCCCTATCCATTCTAATTTCTCTTCTTTGCAGGCATTTTCTGCTATCTAGAAATTGGTATGTTCAATGAAAATATCTAATTCAAATGGTATAAAAAATTAAAAATTGGATTCATTTGTTATGCTGTGCGGAAGGAAATGGAGTGATTTCATTTCCATGAACCCAATAAGTTGCTGTGAGCAAAAGAGAAACCAACAAATTTGGGGTGCAATGTAATTTATTGGGGATACAATTTAATAACTTGGGGATGGTTCAATGTCAAAATTTATCTAAGATGTGGCCTGAAATTATTACAACAGAGATATGAAGGTGTTTCCCTAAAAAACATTTCCCACCGGCACTTTGAGGTCGAAATGGAGTGCGGGGCGTGCCAGCCTTATTCAGGCAATTTGTGCGAATGGTTCGAATGCCTCATCGAAGAGGACTTCATATTCGCCGTGTGATCTGAGAATTTCCACCTTTGATCATTCAAACGAGTAATGTGGGTTGATTCCACTATTCACCACGGATGGTAAAATTGAATGGGATCAAGTCCGATTACCACGATTTGAATATGCGATCCACATGCATTTGAAAGTATATCATTGATATGGCAAAGGGGTGCACACGCCTTTGACCAGGAAGGAGCACACGTTCCTGGATTTTTGAATTAGATTGCCTTAAGGGCCAACTACTCCTAAGATAAAGACCGGAGTCTAAAATTGATAATTTGATTGATTGAGAGGGATTTACAATGAAGGCTTCAAAGCCTATTTATAGAATTACAAGAAAACTACTCATAACTTCCTAAAACCACTAATAACTCCCACTAACTTGCAGGTACTAACTCCTTCATTCTAATTTCTCCACATGTCTTCTTGTAACCTCCAAAGATGAACTTATGCCACATGTGCTGCATTTTCTTTATAATTGCCAAGTGTCCTGCAAAATTCAACACATAATAATAATAATAAAAATTAATATTTTTAGGGTGCAAACATAGCCCCCCCGGCTCTTTGAAAATGAGGAATTGATGACCGAAATTGTTAAAGAGCCGTAATTTATTTTTATTATTATAATTTTTTGGTCATCATATAGATCGAACATCAACAAACTATAGGCCAAAAGTGATCGACTTGGGCAAGTAATGATTACGGCCAACAAGGCTATAGGCCGAATTGAGTTTTTCTTTTGGCTAAGTAGCCAATCTTGGTTCATTTTACTATTAACATTGAGGCCGAATTATCACATGTAGAACACTTCCAATTGATCTTTTTTAGTGCTCTCTCATGAGTGGTATTAAAGAAAAAACCATAGGCCAAAACAAAGCTATTGGCCGAATCTTTTATCTTTTTTTTTTTTTTTAGGTCGATTTCACTAAAATAATGTTACCACATGTAATCAACCAAAAAAGAGCAAAGTGAAAGGGATGCCTACACGTAGGAGACTTCGGCTAATACACGAATTCGGCCAAACAAGAAATGACCAACAAATCTAAAGCCCATTTTTGGGTTAGTGTAAGCATAGTTGGGCATATATGACATTTTGAAACCCGTCAAGAAACTACACCAAGTAATACACTACTTTACAATCTTTGATCATTCCTGAACCAGTATAGAAGTTCAAATTCAAGCTTCAACCAAAGAATGGGATTGGCCTAACAATGACTTCGGCCAACAAAGTTTTAATCAGGCCGAAATAAATTTAAACGTGGTGTCTATATAGAACCAAAACAACAAAAGTAAAGGCCGAATCAATGACTTGGCCGGTCAAACTTGTACCCAACTTTAGAATTTATGCATTGGTTCTCATCTCTCATCTCATGTGTGTATATATATATATATATATATATATATGAATATGAATTTACCCACGTATTGGCTTTGGTCGATGGGACCACAATAAAGCCAAATTATATAAAACAAAAATTAAAGGCCACAAGGCTCGAACAGTGACTTATATTTTCATTTGCACTTGTATTTGCAGTGTTTTTTCATGATTCGACCTTCACTTTTGCTTTCTCCACGGAGCTGTTGCCAACTGGACCATTTGCTTGCTTTTATCACAAGAAGACCACTCTCTGTGTCTTTTAACCGTTTCCATTAAATCAGCCTCAATCTTGTGGACACCTTGATAACCGTCCCAGTTAACAAACTATTCAGCCCCATGGCCTGCGGTTTATATTTTCATGGAGGAGAAAAAAAATGGGCGGTTGTTCCAATAGCCGCTCCCACTTCTAACGTTTTCAAATGAGGAAGTTATTATCCACTTCCTTTGATCTTGTCATCTAATTGGCCATCTTTTGGCCTAGCCCCCCGATTTTTTGTGGCAACTTATACTCACAGGATTAGATGGTGGTTGTAATATTGATTCAACCATTGGCAGTTGATTTCTTTTCTTTTTTCTTTTTTTATTTTTTATTTTTTATTATCAAAATCAACATAACCATGACAGATCATCACAACACAAGCCGTTGGCTATTGTTGAATATTTATATAATAATGGTTGATCACTTACATGGTCAATCTTGCCACAATATAACATAACAGTTATGGCATGTGACCTATACGGCCTATACACTCCCTAGCAAACAAAATAACATGAAACCATTTTGTCATGGCCGATTTAGCAGATCAATGTAACCGTTCAACCACGGTCAATTTTACCATTGTTCTTCCTGCCATGAATATATTTCATGGTGGGAATTATTTTGATTCAACCATTCACGGTTTTTATATTACTCTTTTAACCATAGTTGGCTTACCTGATAGACAATGGAAATCACAATATGTAGAGAATGATGTTAGCTGCTCTTCGCATAAGTGATATTGGCACAATCCACACAAAAAGAGTCCACATGAGAGTCATGTAGGGATTGATGTTGGCTTCTCTCCACATGAAATCATGGAAATCACAACATGCAGAGAATGGTGTTAGCTGCTCTCCGCATAAGTGATGTTGGCACAATCCACACAAAAAGAACCTACATGAGAGTCATGTAGAGATTGATGTTGGCTTCTCTCCACATAAAATCATGGAAATCACAACATGCAAAGAATGATGTTGGCTCCTCTCCGCATAAGTGATATTGGCTTCTTCTACAGTGGGTCATGCATGGGCATTGGCCATTTATCTTCATTCCAACAGGCAAGAACAAAACCACTATGTTTATTCAGTCAAAACCACAATGACCGATTGCTTTTCTATCAACAAAATTTTGATTTAACTGTGATGGTTTTCATTTTCAATTTTTTTTTTCTTCAACACAATAAATCACACGGCGTCCCACCGGGCGTGCCAAAAATGTTTCCCTAAAAAACATTTCCCACCGGCACTTTGAGGTCGAAATGGAGTGCGGGGCGTGCCAGCCTTATTCAGGCAATTTGTGCGAATGGTTCGAATGCCTCATCGAAGAGGACTTCATATTCGCCGTGTGATCTGAGAATTTCCACCTTTGATCATTCAAACGAGTAATGTGGGTTGATTCCACTATTCACCACGGATGGTAAAATTGAATGGGATCAAGTCCGATTACCATGATTTGAATATGCGATCCACATGCATTTGAAAGTATATCATTGATATGGCAAAGGGGTGCACACGCCTTTGACCAGGAAGGAGCACACGTTCCTGGATTTTTGAATTAGATTGCCTTAAGGGCCATCTATGATGCCTTAAGGGCCAACTACTCCTAAGATAAAGACCGGAGTCTTGAGACCGGAGTCTAAAATTGATAATTTGATTGATTGAGAGGGATTTACAATGAAGGCTTCAAAGCCTATTTATAGAATTACAAGAAAACTACTCATAACTTCCTAAAACCACTAATAACTCCCACTAACTTGCAGGTACTAACTCCTTCATTCTAATTTCTCCACATGTCTTCTTGTAACCTCCAAAGATGAACTTATGCCACATGTGCTGCATTTTCTTTATAATTGCCAAGTGTCCTGCAAAATTCAACACATAATAATAATAATAAAAATTGATATTTTTAGGGTGCAAACAGAAGGAAATGTTGATCAAATTGAAAATGGATGAATCAAATAGGCCATTAAACACAACCAAAAAACCAAAAAAAAAAAAAAAAAGAAGGAAAAAAGGATTGGGGTCCACGTTTAATTACATGGGAATGGTTTAGTATACCAAGTAATATGGCCTTAAATCATTTCCCTCTTCGTGATGGTCAAATAGAGGCCAAAATGAAGGTAATGTAATGCACAACAATGATGATCAAAATTGTGATTATTGCTCATTCCAACATCTTGGCCAAATAGGAGGAGCTGGTGCGTGTTTAGATGGAAGCTAGAGTAGGGGTGTTCATGGCACGCCCTCTGCTTGTACAGTATTCTAGAGCTTGTGCAAGATGTAGAACCACTCTTAATCGCATTGCCCATTTCATAGGTTGCATGTGATTCCCCTAATTCAAGAAAGTTATCAAACCATCCATACATAACACACTGGATTGAACACATCGACAGATACAGTTCAAGCAAATTCAATTAAACAACTACTAACACATAGCAAACAATAACAGACACTAAACACAGGAAAAACTGACTGCATCAATGTGTGACATGAGAAACCCATGTTACAATTTACAAACCTGCGGGTGCTGACCAGTATTTCCCCAATATTTTAGGATTAGGGACTCAACTTATAGAACAGAGCAGAAAAGAACTTGCATGAGAAAAACAGAACTCTAGCATTGCACTTGGTTTAGACTATTAAATTCAAGATTATATCCAAGAATCGCTTGTCTCATCAACATGTGCTAGAATTGTTACTAAGAAAATATAAACTGTTTAGTTAATACTAATTACGCTTCACTTTCTCCACATAACATATACAGAAAAGGCTAAGTTGAATCCAGTGGCATTTTACCCAATGGATTCTGAGATTGGGCTGATTTGAAAAACATATTGTGAGCGCCACGTCCTAAACCACATAGCTCGAGAATATGTATTAGCCTCAAAAGACTAACACGGAGAGGAGTCGCCACCCAATAATGGGAACGAGTGAACCCTAGCAGGGTCTAACTCGTCATAACCAGAGATTCAGGTTCGGAGCTAGGGTACGCAGCTGGGAAGGTGTTAGGCACCCAGCCACGCCCGGTCGAAACCGGCCCCCACACATGATTAATGGCTTTAATTATTTTAATGTCTAATCAAAATTGACCCTACTCATTCAACAATGGCAGCACACAAACCATGATGTCATGACAGAAGTAAGAAACGCAGGATAAACATAAAAAAAAAGGAAAATACAGATTAACCTACTTTCAGAATAAATACGATAAAGAAAAGGAAACTGTCTGCCAGCAATTTAGGTGCGTACGCAACCACATTACTGCGTACGCATATAATATAATGCATACGCAATATAACAATTGCGTGCGCACCAGTTGGTGATTTATATCAGATTCTGAATCTCACACATATACCACGAGAAGTTATACATGTGATTTTCCACAGATTAATGCCTAAAATCATTTTTATGCTAACACAGGAAACCTATATTCTAGTAAATTACCACATAATGAAACCCTAATTCGATCACTACATGATGCTTATGCAGAAATACGCATGAAACCCTAGGTTCTCTTATGAAGAGAGTCCACTACGTGATGATATGCTATCATTATCATACAAATAACATGGCATTCATGATAAAAAAACATCACTCTATCGAATATGAATCATCATGCTCAGTAAATAAATGATACAGCTAGGATATTGATGATACCCTCAGGGTTATGCACTTCACTTGCTTTAGAATTTCTCCTTCTGAACCTCCAGAATTGCAGCCTTTAATGCTTCCTCTCTCCTCTCTATGGCTCTCTCTCTAATTCCAGTCCAAAAGTCCCCTCTCTTAGGTGCATAGTGGGTTATATATAGGCATGGGAAGTAGGATTAGGGTTTCTGCCTCTTTTCCCCGAAATCCAGGTGTCCTAAGCATGATGTAACACGTTGTTTAAAAAGAGTTCTGATCTGGAGGGCAAGAGGCCCGAAAAGAAGGGTTCTAGAAACATAAGGTGTGTACGCACCTTAATCAAATGCATACGCACATTAGCCCCTGCGTACGCATCACTATTCCAAAATGTCAGTTGCAATTCCTTTGGCTCATTTGGACGTATTCCAAAGCCAGTTATAGTGTATAAACTAACCTCATCATAGGGTGTCCCCAATCCCAATCAGCGGGTGCAAAATGGGATGTCTACACATATCTTAAATAGTGAGGAACCCAACGCTATTTACCCTGATAAAGTGCTGAGAAAGTGGAGCATGTAAAGAGTGGGACCTTTAATTGCAGGGCCTATTGTAGAATAGGCATTCAGATATGATTCTAGCAAATTTTCTCATTTTATATTGTTTAAAAGAATAGGCATTCAGATAGTGACATTTATAAGTCACCTACACTAGTTTTCTTTGTCTTTTCCTATTGTATTCATTTTTCTTCATTTAATAATATGTAGGGCCTTGAGCACATGATGATGTTGAGAGCTGGGGGGGTGCCAACCTAGTTGGGATTTTTTGTCTCTCCCTGATGCTTAAGGACCTTTATATATATATACATATATATATATATATATACATATATATATATATATATATATTGTTTAAAAGAATAAATGGAGATCAGAAGGAGCTGAGAAAACCCACTGTTTTTATTTTATTATTTTTTAAATCAGTAATTGCGGCATTATAAACCTGCAATAATAGCTAATTCTTATTTCCTTGCATGCCAAATAGCACGCTTCATTTGCTAGCTGTGGAGGCAGAGAAATTTCCACCAAAATCATTTATGATAGACTGATAGCAATTCCAAAATCATCTTCCAATGCTAGTGATCAGAGGTTTCCAATGACACTCTGTTCCCAAAATAAAAACACAGAGAGAGAGAGAGAGAGAGAGAGAGAGAGAGAGAGAATTAGAATTTCCTAGAGATGCAATTATGCAAATAAGGGGTTGCGAAAGCAGCCATGTGAACAAAAGACCTCCATCTACTCCGCTAAATTACATTTCTGCTTAAACAAAAACACCTTCCCTACAGGTTAGTATTTAACCACTCAAAATTGGGTATTAACAAAAGGACTTTTATAGTCCAGACCACACACCAAATTCCTATAAGAGTAGTGATCCATGCAGAAAAAGCAAATTGCTCACTCAAAATATAACAAAAAGGTTGTGCCTAGCTGTGATAATCCCAGGAAACCTAAATCGCAATTCAGCACCCATTTTTAGTCATGTTGACATGGATCCTCCTTCGATTTTAAGAAGTCAAGATAACACGGTGTAGAACTAAATTAGGGTGACAGATATTACATGGCAACATTGCCAGAAATTAGCATAAATTGATGGCTGAATTACTCATAGAAAAGGTGATGCGCACCCTATTTTGTTCCAACTAAACCTAATGTCAAATCAACAATGAGATAAATAACATTAACATATAGCAACAATGGCGAATTCAGAAGGATTACATGCTGAAAAAGTAAGTGCAGCCTTATTACAGTTCTGCATTAGGTAAAAACTGACAGTGAAAAAGGTGTTTTGCAAGTGTTTCATTGGGCATATATTCTGCCACAAGCAACCTCTCATCTTCTTCACAGCAACAACCAAGTAAATTTACCAATCTATGGTTGCGGAGCTGACCAACTAATCTTGCTTCTTCCTAAAATTGCAAAAGAAAAATTGTCAGAGTTATGGTCATAAATGAACTAAAAACTATGATACATCTCCAAGGTTGTCGTGAGTTGGATGGATAGAAATGGTAGATCAAATGTATGTTGAACCCGACAACATATAAAGAAATTTTGATCTCCTAATCACCATATACACAAGGCAGGTTTCATTTTTGAATTCCACCATTTTTTCTTCCTCAATGTGAATTGGAACCTGTCGATCAATTTCAGTCCAAGTCCAAGCATCTTTTTCATTGAAATTCACATCTATACTGATCATGATTCATGAGAATGCATTTTTAGGATTTTATATAACAATCCCTTTGTTTCATTACTGTACCCAATAAAGAGAAATTTCTTGATCTTACCATAATTTTTTTTTCCTTTTTCCTGAGGGAATAAAAACATAAGCAATTAACACAAAGATTCTAAACTGACTGACCTAAGCAAGATGCATGACATCAATGTGCATAAAATTGGGCTTACATAAACAGAGGAAGGACAAACTGCCTTACTGCCCAGTGCCCACAAAGGAACTGATAAAAAATGAAAGCAAGATCAGAGGAAAAATATAGTAAACCAAAAATATAAAGAAAGTCTAGTCGTATTGCAAATAGGAAGCACCACATTACAAGAATAATAATGGATCCACCTAAAGGTAGGGCAGAATAAATGTGAGAGAAACATCCATGGAAGGTGAAACCACGTTTAAGATTTAGTATAGCGGCCAAACATGGTTTAAGACTTGAATATGAGGAGAAAATAAAGCCATTGATCTTATGGTTTAAGGTGAGCACCATCATTTCCAACTCGCACTGGTGTTGGCCTCTCTCTGTCACCATTGATCTTTTGGTACTCCAGTCAGCTCCTATTTCTCCCCCTATCCCATCTAGATCAGATTCTATCTTATGGTCACCATCGGCTACTGGTTTCTTCTCCGTCTCCTTTACCTGGAATGCAATTTGAAGTAGAGCACATGACATTGACTGGCATAAGATCATTTGGTATCCTAAAGCTATCCAGAAACATAGCTTCACTGCATGGCTCACCTTCAAGGCAGAATCTCAACACTGGATAAATTATTTGCCTGGGGTATTACTTCTAATACCACCTGTGTTCTCTGTGGCCATCCCCATGAAAGCTGCAATCACCTGTTCTACTCATGCAGATTCTCTTCCCAAGTATGGGGTAAAATCCTTACCTTGTGCTGTATCAATCACACCCAACACACCTGGGAGAATGAATTTTTATGGGCCAGTCTCTTAAAGGAAAATCATTTTGTACTGTTATCAAAAAGCTTGCTTGTACCTCAACAATTTACAATGTCCGGAGGGAAAGGAATGCTCGCATACAGGAAAATTGCTAAAGGAGTGAAGATTATGTTTGCAAATGCATTGTTGACGATGTCAGATTTGGGGCAGCTAGCTTTAAAGGAATTTATGAGTTGTGACAATGACAAACATAGGAATTTTTGTATGAATTGGGGTATAAGTACAAAAGGCAATGACAGCATACCATCTCATTTGCTACGTGAGTTGGTACGAGTAGTTTTTTTGATTAGTCAACACTGCTTTATCAGTTAATGTAAGTTTAATTTCTATGCTCAATATGACAGATTAATTCAAATTCCAAAGGACATTCTAATACCCTTTATATAGTTTTGAATGAAAAAATTTTAAAAATAAGAATCTTTGATAAGAGTACATTCTATATAACCTTTTTTTCTTTTAGTCCGAAGGTGATGCGTCAAAATAGAAATTAACACCACATAGTAGTACAAATAGAGCACAAATAGATTGGAGCATGCATTTCATAACCAACCAATATTGCAAATCCAGTTAACGTAGGAGCAGGGAAACAGGGGACTATGTGGGAGCCATGAATAGACATGTGTTTTATAGGAATCCAAAAAGTTGCGTTGAAAACTTCTCATGCTTCCAAGCCATACCCAGACTCAGTCTTAATCATCATTCTTTTTCCATATAGATGTGGCATTGGGGAGCCAAGTAAAAGCACGAAAAACCATTTAAAAAAACAAAAAACAAAAAATCCAATATGCTTTCCTTCTATCAGGAAGTTGGGATCAGCAAGACCTATGCTCTCATTCTAACATTTTGAAATTTATCTCTTCAATGAAAATTAATATAATAAAGTCTTACATTTCTGATTTATTTCGTCCATACTGTTTTCAGCTTGCTTCTCCCCTTTCCAGATGTTCAACAACTATTGGCGAGGATTCTTTCTATTAAAGGCATTGCCTTTTTTATTTTTATTTTTTTCAATAATATGTATTTTGTGGAATTTTTTCTGTAAAAACGTTATGAGCTTGAAAATCATGGATATTTGATTTTTTCCAGCATAGGACTGAGTTAGATAACATGGCACGATTGCAGCCATTAGATCAGCCTGAACTAATGTGTCTCTTCTGGAACCACACACTGAAGAGAACTGGAGGGTGTTAAGACTGGAGGGGAACTGAGACACTTTTGTAGGACTCAAGTTTACATTGTCGGATTTTAAGTCTTCAAAAAATTTGGCTTCGCAATCTTAACTCAATGTCGGAATCAAACAGTCTTGAACTCCTAATCATCACCCTTTTCATACTCTTAACAAGTGAGAAACATAGGGCCAAACCGAATCAAATATAGATCGAAGAGGTGACCTGTTTGAAATTCCGGTTATATTAACCCTACAATACCTAGAAGGGGGGTTGAATAGGTATTACTATAAACCTTACCCAATTTTAATTATGAACACTCAAAATCTCAATTAACACAATCAATTCAATCGCATAGCAAGTATAAAAGCATGTAAGAGAGTGCACAAAAGATTTTCACGTGGAAAACCCTAGAAAGGAAAAACCACGGGACCTAGTCCAATTGAAGCAAATCCACTATGAACTCAATGAGTACAAAACACACTTACAGACCAACAGGACTTAAGCAAAAGTCTTCACTCCCATGACCGCACATGATCGATCTCCGTCTTTACGGGTTTGGTCGCAACCAACTTCTTCATAGCAATTCCTTCTTCCACGAACTCGCAAGCTCGATCACCGTCGCAACGGACTCACAAACATTCAAGGATGTGAAAATAGGGTGTGGTTTGAAGATCTCTAGAGCATAAGTATGAAAACCTAGGTAAAAGTGCTCTAGAGAGGTTTGAGAAGATGAACTTTGTAAAACCTAGTAGGGAGAGGCTTGCTTGCCTCTCCGTATCAAAACAAACCCTATTTAAAGAGTCTAAGACACCCCAAGAGACTGGGATTTGAATTAAGGTCAAATAGGTAATTTTTACATATTTTAAAAACTGATTTTTACGAGCAAGGATCGATCCTCTAGGACCCTAGGATCAATCCTAAAAAACAGAAGCAAAAAATCTTTTCAGAGAACCCTAGGATCGATCCTACAAAACAGTAGCAAAACTGTTTTTCCAGAACACCCTAGGATCGATCCTCCAAAGCGCACGATCGATCCTAGCACCTGAATTTCGCTTAAAAGCTTCAAAATCATGTTCAAAAACATTTTCTCTTTATTCAAAGAACATATCAAGATTTAAAATGAATAGAATCGATTAAAAACGGGCTTTTATGGACACTTACCTGACCTAACAATGAGTGTAAGTCGCATTGCCTTGAATTCTGCACTCGAGTCAATCTTAGAAGCTTTAAACATCTTGAATCAACAAATAACACTTAACAAACACCACTTTTGCCACGGAATATGCCAATCTAAGAATATGGACTTTACAATCTCCCCCTTTGGCAATTCCGTGACAAAACCAACCTAATCTCAACATGAGATATAAAACCTATTCTCAAACCACAAAACTAAATAGGTCCTAAAACTCATTATGAAATTTACAACTCAATAAATAAAATAAACAACCCATCACACTCAACTGCAATGCTCAAAGCTTAACCTGTGATCTGCACACAATACCAACAACTACCCAGCATAATATCACATATAGAACAACAATACATAATAAGCATATCTAATCATAGCATAGCATGCATAGCTGAACATAAAAGCAAGCATAGGCATATCACAGCATGCAGAACAGAATAAGCAAGCATAGCAAGGCATCTCCCCTTTTTTGTCAGGAATGGATAAAGGAAACAAAACACCTGAGGAAAATCCTAACACTACAAAATGCCACAACTAAAGGACCAACCATAACACAACCCAAAAACCACCAAACTAGCAAGAGAACTTAAAATACAACCTAAGAACTACCACCACCCCGAGGCGGCAAAGGAGGCAACGGGCCACCTCGGGCAACCAAAACATCCTCAATCCGACTAAGCCGATCCAGGATCTCAGTAAGTAAGTCTATCATGCGAGCCGACTGATCAGGAAGCGGTGGAGAAGGATTTACTGGAGCAGACTAATCAGGAACAGGAGGCATAGTAGAAGCGGAGGTAGAAGTCACCCGAGCTTGCTTACCTTGACGCTGCCCCTGGCTCTATTTCAAAGTAATATCAGAAATCTCACCCTGTGGAACGCGAGACTGAATATCAACAGGTACACCCTTAGAAAGAAGAAAATTGGAGATCAACAGCCCAAACGGTAATCCAATCGACACATTAATAACAGTCGTAGCCTGGGACACAAGCTTAACGATCAAAGAGGGTAAGTCCACTGTACCACCAGTACCCAGAGCATAAAAAAAGTGAGCACGCTCAATTGTGACATCGGACTGATGAGTGGTCAGAAAGATAGTATTGCACACAACCTTGTGTAGTACTTGATAATTCTCAGTCATCAAACTAACCCGCAGAGCATCGTGTACCTCCACAGCCTGACCACATAAGGTATTATAGACAAGAGAAATGGCCGAAGTCTTAGTAACTTTATCATTCAGGATATTAAGAGCAGGAACCCAGCGTAAACCTAGAAAAGTGGCAACAGACTGAGCAGAAAAGATCAAATCAACACCCAAAACACGAGAGTAAAGCACCCAAGTGTTAGTATTTTGGTGAAACATGTTGGCATAAAATAGCTGAACCAAACGAAAATAAACACGGCCCCTCAAATTCAGGATAGGACACTAATGACGCCGCTGAAAAATCATATTGACAAAACCATTTCCAATCCCATCAAGGTTAACAACATGTTCACCCAAAACCGGTCGCTTGGAGTATAGAGAGAGATAGGATTGCTTGTGATAAGCAGAACGCCACCAGGACTCAACAACTGACGTGTCCATAACCATGTTAGCAAGAACATCAGTCCCTGGACCTACAGGGGGTGGAGCCCCGTAATCAAGCTCATCAATAAAGGCATCAACATCAACAGATGAGGGCTCAAGCTCCTCCTCACTATATGCACTAGAGCTCGCAGATGACTCAGAAGGAGTGGGAGAGCGAGTAGAGCGTTTCCTCATCCTAGGCCTGGCAGCCACGGCCTTTCCTTTGCCTTTGTCGGAGGCAGGGGGCTGTCCAGGGCCATGGCCACGACCACGACCAGAACCAGCGGAATCATCAATGACAATCCTCTTGGCTTGTTTACGGCTATACGGCCAACTCCACCAGCCATCAAAGCCCAAGTAAGAACAAGTCCAAGCTCAACTAACATGGTGGACGGTAAAACAAGGCCAACAACAAGCAAAAACCAAGTTCCACAGGCAATGACAGAGTCCAATCAAAAAGCGAAAGCCAATCAAACACCCCGGCCAAGCCACGAGCACACAATAGCCAAGCCTAGTACACGAGACCAAAAAGCAAGGGCCAAAACCATACAGAGAAAGGGGAAGGCCCAACTGAAAAAGCAACCCAAGTCTACAACAGCAAACCAAAAGCAACAGGCAACCACAATCAAACCCCACGAACACCAAAATCCAAAGCACCACAACAACCACACAGTGACAAAAGAATCAACACTTGGTCAAAAGAATGAATCAATTTGCCAAGCCACTGTCGAGACCAAATCAAGGCCCAAGTCACAACCACAGCACAGACAGGTAAAGCACAAGCCCAGCCAAGCCACACAAGCTAGAAATTACGCAGCACAGGCTACACGCGCAATAAACTCCACAAAAGAAAAAAAATCAGCACAGAAACCCAACCTGATGACGCAGCAGAAGGCAACGCAACCCCAAAGTGTTACACGAGAACCCTTCGAGAAGCAAAGGACTCCCAATTGCCAAAACCCAAGTCATAGTTACCGGCAAACCACCTCAACCACCACGGACCAAACACAGTGCCAAGAACCCTAGGCGAAGAGAAATCCAAGCACGCAAATCACAAAGCCAGGTGTGAACCCCGAAAATTGGGCCCACAAGGGTTGAAAAGAAGAAAGTACTTGTTTAAAAAGAAAAGAAAAGGAGTCGCCACCTTATTTTTTTAAAAGAAACAAGGAAAACCCTAAAAATAGTTTTGTTTTAAGAAAACAATTTGAATGACTCCATATTTAAAAAGGAAAGGCAAAAACAGTCTTTTTTGAAATCAAAGAAATCGGGGATTCGGTGGCTAAGTTATGACATGGGAAGGTTTTAGGCAAAGCCTACAGGCACCCATGTCACCCTTTCGGTCTCTCGGTTTGTTTGGCCTAAATTAAGATCTTTTCCATACAAATATCAATAAATACCATCACAAGACATCATGCATATCATATATTCTATCCAATCATCCATGCATAATAAGCAAGATAAAACAGAAAATAAAAAAGAAAATAAAATACAAAAACCTAAGATACTTGGATCCTAGAACGGACTTGAGCCTCACGAAGAACGCCTACGTACCATGCAACGAAATACATGGATCAAAGTCTACGTAGTTCGAATAGAATAGGGTTATATCCTAATATAAACCTATGGTAAAAACCCTAGGCTTCCTTATTTGGAAGAGAATTGAATATAATAGATAAACCAAGTTTAAATTTAGAAAGAATTCCTCAAGATGGAAACTTTGATAAAAAACAGAATTTTATTGGTTAAGGAAACCTTTGATTAAGACCATAAACTCATATTAAAAACTAACCCTAGGAGGGAGAAGAGAAATAGTTAAGGAAGAGAGGTGAATTGGGACACTTTCACACCCACTTACCGGAGCGCAATAGCTCCAAACATTAGCAATTTCAAGCAATGGCAGCCCTATTTGCCATAGGACAATTACCACACCTATTTGCGCCCTTACACGTGCTCAAAATCATGCAAACACAATGATATGCAAATCTGGATAGAATAGTATTAAGGCCTAAAATCATCCACTAATCATGCTAACAACAAAAAACAGCGAATAAATATAAGCTCTAACACAATCCTAATACCATATCATGCATAAAAACCCTAGAAATCAACTAACATGCATCCAAAAATATCATAGTTATTCCATATGTAAAACATATACAGCAACTATGAAGAAAAATCAATAAAAAAAGCCTAAACTAACATGCTGTGTGAAACTAACCTAAAACAAGGACACTAAAAACCCTAAACTCACAAACATGCTTAAAAATACACAAAACAAACTCTAAAAATGCTAAAAATCAAACTAAACAGAACTTAAATCATGTATATTAACTAACTAAAGCAATAGAACATGATAAAAAATCCTAATTTTAACATGCAATGACGCTATTCTAAAACAAGGACAACAGAAGCACTAGAATCAGACCTATGAACTGACTCTAAAACATGCAAAACTCATCATGGACGTCATTATTATCACATGTATTAACTAATAGAAACCTCAATCCATGGTAGAAATCATAAGCATTGCATGCAATAAAGCTAACCTAAGAGAGAATCCTAAATTAAGCTTGAATAAAACAGAAGATTACATTGAGAAGTGCTTCCTTACTGCTGTAGAGACTCTCCTCTTGACTTGTGGATGACTTGAATCAAGCTCTCTTCAAGGCTACAGCAGGTCTTCTAGCTCTCTTTCAAGTCTCTCTCTCTTATTCTCTCTCAGACACTCAGGTTTTAATGCATAAAGTGGCTCCCCTTTGTCTCCAATTGCCTCCCCTTGTGCTAAAGCATAAGGGAGTATTTATAGACTTCAATTAGGATAAACCAATGGCTGAGATTAAAAATCTAAAAATTAATCCAAGGGCTATTAAAGATCCCCTTGGGGCTTAAGTAACTCATGAGTTGCCAAAAATTAGAAGGAAACTCGTCCAAAAGAGCCCAAATACGTCAAAATAGGTAAGAGTCCGCTTCAGCAAGGAGTTAAAGAGCTAATAGGAAAGTGCTCTTGGGTGACCACCAGGGCCTGGGCGGCTAGTCACCTGGGCCCAGGCGGCTAGCCGCCCGGGGCTGGGTGGTCACCTGAGCCCACTTCGGATTTTTTGCCTATTTTGCCTCCTTTCCTTCTAGAAGTGTTTCAAGGGGCAAATTAAGTCCGATTTTGATGAAACAAAAACCAAAATGACCATGTTTCGATGAGGAATACATTTTTGAACATTTTAGGGTGAAAACCACTAACCATGGGGCATGGTTAGGTTTGACAAATGCGGTTAACCGCTATGTTCTACCTTTGCTAAGTATAGGTATGCACATAGGATCAAACCAAATGTTTTCCATATCAAAATTAAACTTTATAGAACACTTTTGGGGATAAAACGATGACTAATGAAAGTCAATTTGAAAAGATTTGGTTGGTAATTGTGAGTCAATTTAAGCTAACCCAAAGAAGGGTCAATTAACCAACTTGAACTACATCGAGCCATTTTAATCCCGAGCCATTGATTCATCAAATTGAACCTAGAAATACCTCATATGCATCCATATGAACTCTAATTGACAATTTGGAGATCATTTCAAGGTCAAATGAAAAGTTTGGAACTTAAAAGAAGATTATGCCCCTCAAGTCACAAAAGCTCTTATTATCCCTCAAGATCAACTCCGAATTGAACCAAAATTCATACTCATTGTCCTTGTGACTCTAGAAAACTAATGTAAGTGACTAAACTAAAAAAGAAAATAAAAACATGCATGAAATGATGAGGCCTAGTAAAGTGGTGCAAAAATGGGGTGTGACACCAGAGTCAACTCATGGTCAAGGGGAAGACTCCCATGAAGTTGGTTTAGTGGCACCGAAAAATGAGTAATAGAAGAGAGATTGAATATTGAGGGAAGGTTTGTACCAGATAGTTTGTTAGCTCCAAGGTAAAGAAGTTCTAACTTCTTCAATCGGCCAAAGGTACTCGGAATGCTCCCCTGCAAATTGTTCAGTCATATAGATTTGATGAAGCAAAGAAAGATTTCCAAAAGATGATGGGATCTCTCCTAAGAGATTATTTTCGTTTAACCTAAGCACTTGGAGTATCGATAATGAGCCAAGCTCAGTAGGAAGTTTCCCAGTTATATAGTTTCCAGATAAACTGAGGAATACAAGGTTAGTGCAACGGGAAATGTTGGTGGGGATTTCACCACCAAATGAGTTGTTTTCAAGGGTTAAGTTTTGTAGCCTGGAAAGGCGACCCAATTTATGAGGGATGTCATGGTCAAATCCATTGTTCTGGAGGTTTAAAATTCTTAGAGAACTGAGATTTCCGATGTGGGGTGATAAGGTACCCACCAATTTTTCTGACTGTAGGTCCAGCATGGTCACCCTCTGGTGTCGGCGGCCACATGTAACACCTGGCCAGCGGCAGAAGTGGGTAGATTCATTCCATGAGACTGAGGATACCAAAGGGGGTCCTCAGTTAGCTTAGCCTTGAAAGCAAGCAAAGATTGTCTGTCTGTCTCATTTCCTCCTGAGAAGGCTTGAGCGAGTAGTAGTAGTAAAATATGCATGAGAAGTGAACATATTATGCGTAAATCAATACCTGGATGGAATCTCCATTTTACACCTGAACATTGAGACGTGGAAGAGCTGAAAATGTGATTTCCCTTGTTCAAAGTTCAAAGGCTAACGATAAACTAGAAGGATTTAATAGAAGTTGGATCACGCTGGAAATATGATTTCCCTTTTTTTTTGTTTGGGGCAAGTGATTTTCACTTTTGACTAGAACTGAAAATATGATTTCCCTTATGACTATCCTTTGTCTTGTTTCAAACTGAAAATCATGGTGTCTTGTTAAGGCGGGGAATTCAATGGTATCCCACAAAAGGTAATTTCGAGCATCTTCAACCATGTGAGACATTTAAATGAATTATATACATTTTTGCATTGCTATAGTGTAAAAATGCATTACTATTGTGAAAATGCATCACGCAAAAAATTGACTATTCCAATGCATGTGCACCAATTTTTTGCCTCATTCACCTTTCTCTCCACCTCCAACTATTTCTTGGAGCATAATTTTACAAATTTGCATTTGAGTCATTTTTTGAGGCAAATATAGTTCAAGATTTGACTCAAGCTCTATATATATATATATATATCAACACCTGCGTTGGGGGTTGTATCCTGTACATTAGTGGATTACGAGGTATATTGGGTCAAGCATAAATTATAACCCTCAATACATTGGGCCAATAATTTAGGAACTGAGAGAATAACTATTTACTATAAAATGTGATAAATTATCACTTAGAAAAACAATACCCAAATCTAGCATAGAATTTCCTTGCCTAAGGCCCTATTCTCAGTATGACCTCTGCTCTCATCATGAGCGTGTCACGAATCATGAATAAAGCTCAATTGCAAAAATTATTTAATTATTGTTAAGCTTTTTTATTTATGGGTGGAAGAAAAATTGACTCCAATCCTATTGAATGAAAGTGGGTGTCCCACCCAGCAAGAGGACATAAGAACTGAGCACCCACGGTATAATATAATAATAAAATGTAATCATAAGAATCAACAAAATTTTGTCCAACTAATCCTTGGCTTCAAAATTTTAAATAAGGCTATCCGCAAAAATTATTTAATCATTGTTGAGCCTTTTTGTTTTTGGGTGGAAGAAAAAATGAGTCCAATTCTATTGAATGCAAGTGGGTATCCCACGCAAGAACAGGACCTAAGAGTTGAGCACCCACGGTGAAGCGTCAATTTTGTTAGGCAAAGTGAAAAGACGGCAAGGTATATACTAAAATGTAATCATATGAATCAACAAAATTTGGTCCAACCTAATCCTTGGCTTTCAAAATCTTAGATAAGGCTTATCATCTACTTGATTGCATAAACTATAGGGAAAACTCGAGTTGGTAATTGGTCTCTTGTATGTACGAGGACTTCTTTTTCTTTTTCTTTTTTTTTACTTTTTTTTTTTTTTTTTGTTTTTGGCTTGCCAAGTGCATGTAGAAGAACTGGCAGTGAATACTTTTCACTTCCACTTTTACTTGCTCAAGTATAAGGATCGAAATAAACTAAGTTATCCTTAAGCCATGTTTACTTAGCTTGAATGGAATGGACATTCCATTCATTCTACCGTTTGGATGAGATAATTTAAATGAAAATGAAATCAAATAATAAATTTGGACAGTCATTTCAAATTTTTTTCCATTCCAAACTATTTTAAATATAGAATCAAATTCTATTCTCATCCATTCCATTCTCATTAAACAAATATAGTCTCCAAACTATTTTAAATATAGAATCAAATTCTATTCTCGTCCATTCTATTTTGATTAAACAAATATAGCCTCGGCGGTTTATGGCTTTTGTACTCCTGCATTGTTTGGCAAGTGATTTCATAATTTCCTCACTTTTGAAAGCAAAACTTGCACGTGTTAAGACACTTTTGTCAGACTCATTTGCTCTAAATTACCTTTCCTAGCACACACTGAGATAATTGGTTATAATTGATTGCAAAGAATTCAATTTATACCTATTTGGACACTCACCTTGTTAATAGGAACTCTACTATGGCCTGCCTCAAAAAACCCACAAAAATCCAACCGCTATTACATAGTGACTTAATAAAAATATATTGCCATATCGTCATTACATTGTACAGGGCTCTCTTTGAAATAGTCCTCTGTTAGGTATGGTCATCGAAAAATGGATTCTCCAAACACCTTGTCAAAAGTCACCACATCCCAAAACAAAAATTCAATACTTCCTGATCATGGTGGGCATCTGCAAACCAATCTGCTGTGGTCTCAAACTGAACTCCTTGCGGAGAATTTAAGAACGGAGAATTGAGTTTACTTCCTGTTTTAAAGATTTAGCTGCAATTCCAAAACACTCCAGTATGTGTTTCGAAGCAGATGTCATCACTCGAAATGGGAATTAGGAGAGTTCTACCTTGGCTGGAATCATGCTTGATCACCCACGGTGGTGATCCCTGCTGAAAAGAACTGCTCTGCTCTATCAATGAAGCTGCCAGGGAATCTACAGTGCAACATTAAAGTAGTAGAAGTTTCTGAAGCCTGTGGGTTGAGTTTCAGAGCCAATTCTTCACAAGTTTTTGTTGCCTTACTATCTCTTTGGCTTCTCATCTTGCCTATTCTGGTGCTGTTTCCTGAAGCACCACCCTTTCCCAAAGAAACCCGAGTGCTTCTTGCATTGTAACGGCTTGATCTCAGAGGGGTGTCCACTTGAAGCTTTTTAGATTCAGGACCCAATTGATTAAATTCAGGAGAATCATCTGTGGGGGAATGGTGTAGGGTTGGATTGGATCGAAGGGTAGGCAAACCATTCCTGCAAGATCTTAGCAAGGAAAGAAGCATATCTGTACTCAGTTCTTGCTGAACCACACCCTTGTTCTGCTCACACCCATAGCAGGCAGCAACTAGTGTGCCAGCCAATACTGGCATCAATTCAGGGTCACTGAAGAACACAAAAGGCAGATCGCACACCTGTTTTCTTCAAGCTTTACAATTAGATCATCTCAATAATATATTCACGTATGAACGAAGTCTTGTTAAAAAGGTTCACTGACCTTATGAAGGATAGTAGGGGTCTTTCCCCATCGAAGAACAGCTTGATTCCCGGAGTGGAACAAGGCAAAGTAACCAAGAAGCAATAAAGATTCAAGCAGAAGCAGACCAACCTGAAACACATTGTACAAAGTGCATGCGAAATTTTAGCAAGACCTGTTGAAATGCTCCCACGTAATAGTATTGAGTTTTCATCTACAGCCGCGACATAATGCAATTATAAGCCAAAAAGCACTACTCAGCTTGACCCAAACATATCCTTATCCCCTCTATTTGTGGTTAAGAACTGAAAACAATAAAATTATAAATTGACTTGGATGACATAATAAGAAATGCATGAGCACATTTTTATGGAGTGAAAAAGTTGAATAAAAGCCTAAACGTACACAAAATATTTAAGAAGAAATTACACTTTGAAGTTTGAACACCCACCCCCCCCCTCGCCCACCCCAAAAAACCTTAACCCGAAAACACTTTTCAACCCCCAATTATTTTTCAAATACTTTGCACTCCTAAAGTAACTGCAACAACAACTTCCCTTAACTACTATTAAGGGCAAAAAAGATGGAGCCTTTGTTGTAATCGTTTAGTGGAAATACAATTGAACTATATTATTAACTACAAATATGAATAAGAAAGTTAAACCTTAATTTCAAGTTTAATGCTTCTCTTGAAGTTATTTTCTTCATCTAATGTGAAAATGATCCATCATGTATAGTTTCACACTACTCTACAGACATGCATGCGTGGTGGTGTCGGTAGATGAAACTCTTCTATTTGTAACTGTTGCTCATGCATTAAGTAGGTCCAATAGTGTGTGTGTGCCTATTTTATGTCAAAACACATTCAAATGCAGTGGCATGCCTAAAATTACCTGATCACTAGCTACTTTCCACTTGCTAGTGCAATGAGAAAGAAGGAAACTCATCAAGTGGAAAAATTCCATTTTCAAGTCCGGCCTAGCCTGTGAACAGTTCAGGAGAACAAGGTATTAAATCGGTGCTAAGTTCTTAGAGATCTATATCACAGACGTGCATATATATGCAATCAAATGAAGCTAAATATTCAAAGAGCTTGCTGCCACAACCAAAAACACAACATGATAAGTAAAATAAAACTTACTAGCATTTTCTGCATAAGAGTAATATCCATAAGAGCCAAATTGTTCAACACCTTCAGCACCCCAGTTGCTGCTTCTTCAAAATTTGAGGGAAGGATATATGATGCCTGAAACAGAAGTATAATGTTACATTGTACACTTATGGTCATAAATAACTAAAGATACATTTGGACAGATCATAAATATTTACAAAATCCAGGACAATAGACATTCACCTAAGGAAAGAATGCGTGATCCTAAACACAAACAATACAAAAATTAAAGAAAATTTTACAGAAGAAAAAATCCATATATTTTTTTTATGAAGTAAATGATCGTATTAAAAGAAGTATAACCCAAGTACATAAGGAATATACAAGCACTATCAAAAGATCCCCAAAACTAAACTATAGGGAGTCTATAAAATGAACAAAAGAAACTTTGCACTCCTTAGGGTGGCGACTCAACAAAATCCATATTTATGAATTAACTCCATTATCACATATGAGACAAACTGGGAAGATGAGTTGACTAACATAGAGAAGTTTAAAAGAGTCTAAGAAGCAAAGTCTATAAAAATCTAAATACATTCAGCAATAAAAAATTAGACTCATTAACTTCATAACAATATATTAGCAGATGGCTGCAGAGTTACCTGTTCAGAAGACAATCTGTTGTTTGCCTGCAAAAGCACAGCTGTCAACAGGGAAGGAAGACTGACTATGCCGGTTTCAGATATGGCAGAAAGAAGAAATGCTATTGGTTGCTTCAAGCCCAGTATGTTCTCATTCTTTTGTTCCATACCAATATCCACAACGCTCTTCTCATCCTTGCCAGGTGAAAGAGACTTGGAAATATCAACATTTTTCAGGGACTCATCTGTAGTATCTATCACATTAGTATTAATGGTATTCAACTCAACTGACTTATCAGTCAGCTCCTTCTCACAATCCTTGCCCATGGATACGGGCTCAGCATTTCTATTTATTATACATGATTCATCTAATGGCCTATCCTCTGGTACATCTGGTAGAGGTAAAACTGTGTTACCATTTAGTACAGATAAGGGAGGTCCATAGTCCCCACAGGAATTATTAACGGAGGAATATCCAAAATCTAGACTCTCTGCAAGCTTAGCTTCCTGGATTTCCTTTTCTGTCACTGTCTCAATTGGAAAAGATTCCCAATCAATAGAAGATATGGTTCTGGGTCTGGATGTTAAAACCATCAACAGATTTATACTTAAGAGAATAGATGAAGGAAATGGTGACCCTTCCACCTGGGGCCTATCATAGAGAGCAAAAAGATCTCGCAGCCGGTGAATAACTTGATATGCAATCACAAGCTCCAGCAAACCATCCTGCATTTGAAGTTGGCGTTCATCAGAGCTTATATGACCAATAATTGTAGTAACAGTCCACAAGAAGCCATCCGATACTTCAGAGATTGACTCAAAATTTTCTACTGTTGTTCTGCTTGATATCATGCTGGTGCTACCAGGGACATTTACAGATACTGCAATCTTGATATAGTTCTCAAGCGCTGCTGACAGCATAGGTATGATTGGGGGCAATAGATTCTGTGCTAGAAAATAACTCCTGTTTGCAGGCACAGATAGTACCACCCTCAGAAGTCTTAAAAGGTATATTGTCACCTGGCAAGCTTCAGGTTTTGATGTGTGAGAAGCAGGCAAGGCAGAAGCAATGAAATCAAGCAGACCAGCTTGACGAGAAGCATGCAGCTCTGGGTCCTTTCCCTCCAAAAACTAATACACATTACACAAGATAAGAAGCAACAAATGAGGACTTCAAAAAAATTTCCAAAAATAGAACACCAAAGTGAGAGCAAAGACCATCCACCTTTTATTTATACCAGTTAAATTGGTATGAATGCCACTATTGAAGAAAGTAATAATCAAGGTTGTACCAACAGAGTACATTGTTTGAAGTTTTTAACATTAATAAAATAAAGAAAATGCAATGTACTTAAATACTCTCCAACTTCTCATTGAATGAGCAAGGAGTATTAATATGAAAACTTCACATTCAAGAACATATTATATTCATAAAATGATATACAAGTATACAACTATAAAGGTAGCAAGTGTTGCCTGTTTAAATAAAGTTAAACACCGTTCTCAAATTTTCCCTCAATAGTGAAAAAAGTCATAGATTAATAAAATGCCATCTGAGTAGAATTGTAGATCTAGCAAAAGAGTTAACAAAGAGAATAATGTACGAACCAGAGGCCTTGTAGATAGATATATTCTGAGTTCAAGAAATTGAAGCTCTGAATTTCATCCCAACAGATTCACTGAAGAGGCCATAAATAGCATGGCTACAATATGGTCAATCAAATAATACGTATACTAGATAAAATGAAAATGAAATTTTTAACTTTCTACCATAACCAAAATTTAAGCTTTACGAGCTAATGTAACCACAAAATTGCACCAGAATCATACGGTTAATTCTTTATAATCTGATCCTAAAACTAAGGGTCCAAAATAAGTACCTTTATCATTTCAGCAGTTATTAGTCCTATATTTGCAGCCCCTTCTTTTCTTGCTTGCCGAAGTCTTTGAAGTTCTTGAAGCCACCTCCCAATTTTTGCCCTAGCAGTTCCCACAGCCGTCCTATATCCTATGCCAGCATTTTCATTAACAACTGGAGTCTCAGGAAATTCATGTTTCAGAGCCATAAGCCGTTGCCGAATTCTTTTAATCCTTCGTTTCAGAGAAGGTTGCAATGAAACATTGTCAGTTGCAAGAGTTGAACCTCCTGAACCTGAGATGTTGTTTGCTTGATAATCTTCCCCATTGTTGGTTGGGGTAGATCTACCCTGGCTCTCCTTGTTCAAAGAACGGCGCAGTAAAGGTGAAGATTGATCCCTGAAATCCATAGAAGCTCTCTCCCTTATTTGCTCCAAGTAAAACTTACGACGTTGTTCACTTTCCCTAAGTCTTTCAGCTAATTTCAAGGCTAGAAGTTCAGCTTCCTCTTGCTGGGCTTTGGCCCTTACCTCCTTCCTCCGAAGCTGTTCTATGGCCTTTGCTTCACGTGCTGCACTTGACGCTTTGCGTTCCTCTTCCCTTCTCACTTGAGCCTCTTCCTTTTTCCGCTGTATCTCAGCAAGACGTTGCAACTTTTCAGCTTCAATGAGTTTCCTGCGTTCCAAAACAGCTTCCTCTCTCGCCATATCCTCTTTTTGTTTAGATTTTATCACTTGGAGTTTTTCAGCTCTCCTCAACTCTGAATCATGAAGTTTCTGACGCAGAATTAGCTTTTTATTCTCTTCATTTAGGAAGTAATGAAACGAACCTCATTAACTTTACTGCTTTCATCACCAGCTCTTCTCACAACTTGAGCTAGGAAAGCTTCATGCCGAGATACACTACGTTGGTGGCGAGCATACATTCCCTCTCGCAACTTCGTGCTGCGAACAGTCTGCCATTCATTAACACGATTTAACTTTTCTGAGGTACGCTGAAGCTTTTGAACTCTCTCATTCTCTAACTCACTTCTGATCCTCATAGCCCGCGCATGCTTTTCTTCCGCTTCCTTTTTCAGATCCACAGCGGTCTTCTTCTTCTTCTCGGGAGACATTAGTTTATCATGCAAAATACGTGCGCGCTCAGCACTTTTCCTGCTCATTCCCGGCGAATGTGAAACACGAGAAGAAACACGGAATGGAGATGCAAGTATGTCCTCCCAGTTCCTCTTCTCCTTCCAAGCATCCATGGATTTCCATGAAGTTGCATTTCTCTTCTCCTTATCTTTCTCCAAGAGAGGAATTTGCCTCTTCAGATGATCCATGGATTTGGGATTTTTCTCAGCAGTACTTTCTGTCAACATTTTATCTTTCTTAGGAATCAGCTTCTCCATTTCAGATGTAAATCCAAGTTGTTCTCTCTTGCTCTTTCCAGCAACAGAAGCAGAATTGTCCTTGAGAGATAACCTAGATGAATTGGGATCAGAAGTGGATGAGTTATGTAGAGCAACACGTGCATTTTGTACAAAGTTTACTTTGCTGGACCTGCCTGATTCAACATTCCGCCTTTCTCCACTTAAGTTCCCCTGAGTGAGATCTGAACCTCCACTCTGCTTTCTTGGCTTCATCACTAAATCTTTAGCATTCTGTGTCACATCATTTCCCCCAGCTAACTTCTTCAGAATATCCCCCGACAAATGATGGTGTTTAGGACACTCAGGCCCCAAAGTTCCCACATTATTAGCTTGATGCATGCTAGCTCTTTCTTGTTGAATTTTTTTAAAAGCCTCGAGAGATGAAGATAGTATTTCTGCTCTGTGAGGTGATGTTGTCATTCTCCGAACCTGCACTCAGCATAAGTGACTACTATTTATTACATTAGGGAGCTAGACGCAATGAAGATACATGTGTAATACTCGACAGAAGAATCTGATAAATTTACTCCATATAATATATATATATATATATAGATACATGGAAAATCTTTCTGTCATGCTTGAATACTATCCCATATCAACTTTGACCAATAACATGCCAATGTTTAGTTTGTACCTTATTAAAAATATTTTTGCATACTTGGCCGTCAGATTGAAATATATATATATATATATTTTTAATGTAAAAATAATTTTGAATAGTTAGCTGTCAGATTGATTTTTTTTTTCTTTTTTTTTTTGTGTGTGTGTGCAATTTTTATGCCACAAATATATCATTTAAGAATTGACAAAGCAGACAATCAGATAATTATATTCATTAACTGCCACTCTCAAAACCCAGATAGCTGGGATCAAACACTGGATTAAACTTTTTAAAATCAACATATTTTGTTCCTATAAAATTTTTAAAATCATCTTTACTGTTGATACATCTCAGGAATTCTAATAAAGTACAAAACACTATCATCTCACAAGATTTTTTCTTTTCTCCATGAAAAAAACATGCAAAAAGGGCCAGTTTAATCTTAAAAATTTTGATATTTGATATATTATAAAAACCTCATTAATTTTTTTCATTTCATCTAGAAAATTCACAGCAGAGACCTGAGAAACAAAATGAACTAGCAGCACCCTGAAAGAAAAAAACCAGAACAAAACAAAACAAAAAAAAACACATACACACACACTAAAAGGTGCCCCATATATGAAGTGTTGGATCCACATGTCTGCGTACATTATGCCTGTGCTGTTTTCACAGTATGAGTTCACTACAATTTATCAAATTTCAAGCAGTGGAAGCCCATTCATCCCATAGGTAATGAAAAGAGGTTAGAAAGCTTACCTCCCATGAGAGAGCATGTGGTCTGCGGTGATCAGTCTTCATGGTCACTGGCACCCCATCTAATAATTGAGGAGAGGACTTCTTCACATTCTCAAATTCCTCCACTCTAGTATTTAGTTCCTTAAAATCAGATGCAGCCTCTTCAAGAACAAGAATAGCCTCTTTCATCTGCTCCGAATCACATTCTAGTTCGCAAAGAAGATAAAGTTCATCTACAGCCCTATTAAGATTCTCAAATAGAAAGCACCAAAGCCGTTGCCTAAATCTTTCTTTACTTTCACCTGCATCACCCCCTCCAAGGACATTCATAATCTGGGATTTAGACACATCATCATTCATTGTATTATCTGGTGGAGCCCCACACTCCCCAACAGAGGCTGTCATGGTTGATTCTCTTCGAGTTTCATGACCAACCTTTTCAGGAAGTAACTCAGAATCTTGGGAGATCACCATTGCGCTAGAATTCCCATTTCTTTTTGGTCCTTTAGAAAGTTCTGAATCAGCCACCTCAGTTATAACATCAGGTGCTTCAAGTTTCATCATCATCCCAACCTCTTGACCAGATGGACAATTAATAGTCAAAGGGTCATCGTTAATCAGCTTGATGTGTTCATGGTGTGTTTCCTTGCAATTTAAAACATCATCACCAGGATCAACCATTCGGTCACCCGCAATTGGTACTTCCACATCTTTTGAAGATATTTCACTCACTTCTTTACAGTTCTCTTTAGAAGATTTGTCCCTGGAAGACAATGGAAGAATCTGATTAGGAACAATATCCGGATCTCCAGATGTTTCCACAAATTTGTTCCCTAGGGCTTCATTACAGGAAGAATTACATGAGACCAAATCATTAGCATTCTCAAGCGATCTGCAGACCATCAAGTTATCATTGCCAATATCACCAAACTTAATTTCAGCTCCAACAGTGTTTTCACGATGCAGGGCCAAAGCATCATCCTCCAGATCACCCCACTTGATTTTATGAACCATAACAGGTTTATCCTTTTGAGTGACTTCTTGAATGTCTCCAGCTCTACTAATAGAATTTGTAACAACAGCATTTGTAACAACAGCACTCAATGGAGGTGACTTGGAGCTTTCGTTATCTTGATTAACAACACATTTATCATGGTAACACACACCTTTTTCATCTTTGTCTGACACAGAAGTAGTCTCTGAAACACTACCCTGGCCATGTAGGGCAAAATCACCCCCTGTTTTTTGAAGATTGGATCCATGACATACATGTAAATTTCCACTTTTTCCATTCAATGATGGCTGACTATGCAGAAATTTAGAAGCATGTGTTCCTGAAAATCCCCCAACCCAACCTTGTAGAAAAAACTTTGAGCTATTTCTATGCTTCTGGAAAAGAATAGACAAAAAAAAAAAACAAAACAAAAGATTTGAGTGCATGCCACTAAATAAATAGATCAATTCTAAACAGATCCAATATAAGGTCACTATAATAACAAGAAAAGTTATTAGCTACAAATGAAATAATCACAAAAATCTAAACCTAATATACTTTATTTTTTAAAGGAAAAATACCGAACACAACACATTTCAAAGTAAATGGAAGGGTAAATGGAGAAACAAGAGCATAACAAATGACATCAAATATGAAGTCAAGTAGATCATCACATATTCCCAGGACCAAAAACAGTTTTTTTCCCGAGGCATGCACAACATGAGCCAGCACATGCACAGCATACAAGAGAAATCAAATGGGGAGAGAGAGAGAGAGAGAGAGAGAGAGAGAGTCAGTCAGGCAGTCATATTACTCATATATGATTTGATGAAAAAGAAGAACAGATAAAACATGTACTCCTGCAGTGCTTGTCAGCCTATACCATTAACTAGGTGATGATGAAAACACTGCTACCTAAGTGAGCCAACGTTATTCATACCTAATATTTTTCCTTCCTTTAATCAATCTCAGGCACACTTCAGATTTTGAAGCCCTCCCTGAAACACTGTTGTAATCACTACCTTGGAACATTCACAAGCTGGGCAAAAGTCAAATGCTGATTTGTAAACCTTAAGCACTAGGGTCTGGGCTTCAGTAGCTTCCATTATTGAAGTGAGCTAAATCAGATGGGTGAAATTTCAACCCCATATTAATTATTTTTTCCCAGTGAAACTGACACATTAGGGACCACAAAGATGGTGGAAGAAAGTGGGAACTAGAGGATTATAGAACAAATTTCAATGAGAAGGATGTGGGTGATAAAAAGTAGAAAGATTGTGCCATCATGTTATTTAGCATGTGGCAGGATATTCTGTTTCACTATCACTAAAACAAAGGATGGCACATATGCAGCAACCACTTTAAGGAATATGGGAGTATACATTACAGATCTAACGGTGCATACTTATGCTGCTAACTCTTCATTGTAAAGAACTTCATCCAAACAAGTAAGCTTAAACCTCGAGTTTCCAAAAAACAAATCATACAATTTTTCAGGTGCAAGGAGGTATGTTATGGTCAGAGTTTTCCTCCCTCTTCAAATGATTATGCAATACATATTTCTTAACATTGAACAAATTTAAGCCATATCACAACTAAACCCAAGCTTCCCAGATTGACACCAAGGAAAAAACCCCGTCTTTGTCATACATAAACACCAAAATTCCTTAAATTTGACATCTCATTTCACTCAAATGCCTCATTCAAGCTAGTCTATACCCAATAAACCACCAAATATTAGAGTCATCCCAATAGATTCTGAAATTTCTAGTCCACTTTTAATCTTAAGTTGTGGATTATTTAGAATCCAAAAAAATAAAATCCACTGAACTAAGCCTTATAAAACTAGATAGACCAGTCAAGTTGAGTTTTCCCCATCAAAAATTAAAAACCAAAAACCCCAGAAGACCAAAAAGAAAAAAATTTCTCTTATTTTCATTCATTTTCCTGGCAACCAAACTGAGCATTAACATAAACAATAAAATAAGTAACAGATTATGAGAATTGCGAATATGGGTATCAAAGAAATGCACAAAACAAGAACACCTTTTTCACTTCGAACCATCCCGAGCTCTGATCATCCACTGCTTCCTCACTGTTCTCCATCACAATTCAATCAAAACCCAGATTTTGTCTTCCATAATTAATCCAATTTACATAAAATAAAAGTGTCAAATCTCCAATAAAAATAAATAACCAAAAAAAAAAAAACTGAATTTTCAAAAGAAAAAGTATAAAAAGTCGTTTAATTTAGGCAGTAATGCAAGTTTTCCATATCATGCACTGTAACAAAGAATGGAATTGAATTGGGTAATCCGTAGAATTAAATATTGTCGGATCATTTGGGAAATGGGAAAATCAGGGGAAAAGGTCGGAACTCGAAATTCAACGAAATGGTTCCACAATTGACGGGAAATTACAGCTCACACATTACACATATACATAAATATATACACACACTACCTACAAAATGTGGGAGATGGATGAAGTGGGTATGACAGTTTCGAAGAGGAAAAGGCTTTTCTAGGGTTTTCGTATTGTGGGTTATGGTAGACAGAGGGCGTAATAGAGAGAATGGGAAGAGAGAGAGGGTCAAAAGAGTTGAGAATTATATCGGTGAGAATGAAGAAGATGGCCTGATAGTGCCGTTTTACTGATTTCTCCCTGGTTTGTGTTTATGACGAACATGTCCCTTTATGCGACATGTCATGCTCGTTGCGAGGAGTGAGTCTATCATGTAACTGTGACACTGGTTAAATATTGTAACAAGCCAATAAGGGTAAAATAAAGTAGAATTATGAGATCAAAACATACATTGATAATATCATTTTACTTGGATTCATTGGCTTGTAATATCACCTAAGCATATCATAGTTATATAGAAGTTTTTCTACATTGCAGAGTCCATACCGAGGGTCTCTACATTTGATGTTGTGCTGTTCTATGCACATCTAAGGGTTGATATTTTGCAAACACGACAACACCAAATCTAGACTTTATAATCGGATTGCTTTGATGTGAATGGTTATGTTTTTATCAACATGTGTTGATATAAGTTATATAAGCACTATGTATTAGGGGTTGTATCCCTTGTATTGGTCCAATGTCACTTATATCTTATTAATGCTCAAGGTATAACTCCCAATGTAAATATTGATATAAGTTATATCAGCACGTGCTTATCTGATCATCATCCTGATGTGAATCCATATTTAGATCGGATTAAAAGTTGAGGTAGAGTTATAAATGAGTTAAGTCGGTTCTAGAAATAAATTGTTCATGTTTACTTTGATAATTTAATGTGCTTAAAATAAATTTAAACATGGCTTGTTTAATTCCAAATGAATTCAAACACAGAGCATGACGTTGATTGAATCCAATCCATAAACCCGCAAATCTTTTAACAAGCTATTCTCAAATTGAACTTAAGTAATTTGATTATTTTATGGATTTGGTTTAAAAAAATTAAAAAGGTCAAAAGTAAGTTTTTACAAGCTATTGGAGTTTTAACCCCCTTTTTTTTTTGAGTCACTCCCAAATTGAGTTTCAGCAGTTTGGCTTATTTTAAAATATAGGGTAAATTACAGATAAGCCCTCTGAAGTATGAGGCGGTCAACAGATAATCTCCTTTATATTTTAATTTTGTCAATCTGTTTCTCTTATGTTTTAATTTTTGTCAATGTGCCCCACTATCACTCGTTGTTGATGAAATTTGACGAAAATTAAATTAGTCACATGACTACACACGTGATACCATTAACGGACCCGTGTTGTCCAAAATAAACTAAAACCCTCACTGGCGTCATGGCCAATTAGGTGGCCATCGACGATTTGTTTTATTTTTCAACTAAACTAGGAGACACATTGACAAAATTAAAATATAAGGGATTATCTACTGACCCCCATACTTCAAGGGGGTTTCCTACAATTACCCTAAAATATATTTATGAGTTTATGAAGCTGGATAAATTATGAGAATTAACCCATAAATATTTAGAGCAATTTGGAAACTTTGAATAAGATTTTACAAACTTTTTTCCTTTGCAAATTCAGGTTATTGTAAAATAATGTAGTAGCACAATAACAAAAATAAATAAATAATTATCGAAATGTACGGAATAAATTATTGGGTTTGTTTGTTTGGCCTAAAAAGTCAGATTATGGTTAGCTGCCCAGCCTAGAGAATTTATAGCAATGGAAATGCGGGAAGGGCCAACCGATTCACCATATCAAAGAGGAGGAGGCCGTATGTTTTTTTTAATGTAATAGGCATCTGAAAAAAGTGACATAATAATAAAATTTGTAAGTTAATTTAAGAGGATACAATTTTTTTACATCATGATCAGTTTTCAACTATCGGATTTGCAAGAACCAAATAAATTTTTTTTTTTTTTTTTTTAAAAGGAAAAAATAAACAACCAAATCAGTTGGTGAAAAAAAGGAAATTATGTCCATTGATCTTGATCCTCATTTAATGCTCTAAATCTAAAACAATAAAATTGGGTAAGTTGAGTTCGAAAATCCAAACTGGAAACCTAACAAAATGAAAGCAAAATTGACGTTAATTAATATGGCAAAGTAAGGCAGATTAGCAAGATAATTAACCAACTCATTAAAACCAAAATTGATTGATATTATTATAACTAGTAATCGAGCACACGCCATGCATGTGCAACACATTTTTTTAAGTTACTAACAGTTTCCAAGTTTTTTAAACTACATGTGTGTGCGTGGGAGATAAATAAGGGGAAATAGATTGTGGTGAATTTTTTAAAGTTGACAAAATTACCAAATCGTTTCTTAGCTATAATAACTTGTAAGGATATTTTAATATTTTTAGATGCAAACCAACCTCAAAGAGAATTGGCTTTATATAATAATATAGATGTAAGCATATATATATTTTTTTTTTAATTATTGTGGTACACCACCACACAGGTGGTCCAAGAGGGGTACAAATGGATCCATCTAATTAAAAAGATGCTTGCTAGCTCAGCTACCAAAATTCATTCAAGTTTGGACCATCCCCCATAGCCTCCACATTTTCTTCAACTACTTGCCTATTAAAATCGAAGGAAGTGATTCTCACAGCAATCATGGTGCCTAATGCAGAAGTCAAAAATATCATGTGTTACTTTAAGCTTGGTGAGAAATTATTTTCAGTTAGCACCAAATTGGTACGGAAAACCACTTTAGTTAAAGAATTGGTGATGTAAAATCAAATCCCATATGAACAACATTGCAAAGTTGAGCAATTTTCTTCTCTCTCTCAAGAAAGTGAAATGTACGAAAGCACTCTTCGTATTGTTCATTTTTTTAGGAAAGCAAAATTTTTGGGGAATTATATTAGACCATGCATCTTCAATGCAAAGTGCCAATGAGGGTGCCAAGAATAAAATTTCACAAAATGTTAGAAGTTGTGCCATATTTGGCAGTTGGCACCATGGGGTGCTGAAGCTAAATATTCGACACATCATTTAGCACCCCCATTAACGTGTTTTTTTTTTAATTTTTAATTTTTAATTTTTTAATAATCTTGGTGCAAATTATAGGTTCGGCACACCCATTAGAGATGCTTTTTAGTGTCATTTGGAAAAGAAAGATTATCAACGTTATGTTTAGATAAGAAATTTCTAAATGAAATTTGCTTTTGAGATCGAATTCGTAAAATTTTTATAAAGATGAGATGAACAAAATCTTTATAAAATTGTTACAAATTCCATCTCAAAAGCAAATTCCATTTAAAAATTTAGTATCTAAACATAGCGCAAGAGTAACAGCCACAGGTATAAAAACCGGTTAGCTGTATAGATAAGTCTCATCTTATTTCATTAAATTCTTGTTTGATGAGACTTTTTTTCTTTCATCACTCTTTGCTTCATCCCCTCCTCCCCCCCCTAAAAGTTTTTTTACAGAGGCACACATCATAAGGTTTTAACCTGCCTCTTTCAAGACCAACCGGATTATTTCTAATTATGATTCATTGTTATATATAACTAAATATTTTATCAGAAGTTCCTTTTAATTTGCTGCCCATTTATGCTTATTAGATGGCCTTCTGCAATGGGCTACCGCAAATTATTTTGTTAGCAATATTTTCAGAAAAGATTATACACTTTGCCATAAAAACTGATGAATTCCTCAAAGGAAAAAATCCTGCCAATAGAGGACAACACAGAAGGTTACAGTTGAGAAAACAAGCTGCCGCTGTTCTTCCATCAAGATTCAGCCTGACCATATTCATAGGAGGTGGATTCCGAGGAAACATTAGTATCTATAATAGATGAATAAAAAGTGTGCGACTTGAAAATATTGTTAAAGCAAGAAGAAGCCTTACCCAAAACAAAAGCAATCCTGTTTCATCACTATCAAATACATGGACTCACGGATGAATTGTAAATTGTGGGTATTAGTTTGAAGCTTTGAGCCCAAACCTCAGCGGAAAAGGAAAGCCTGGGATATCCCTCGATCATTTGGCAAACAAAAAAATAAATAAAGAAAAGAAAAGTAAGAAAAAGGGTGGCCCGATTAAAACAAACCTGGGCGCCCCAACGAATTTCGAAGGGAATATCATTCATGAATGTTTTAAGTTTTTAAAAACTACTATCAATTTAAAATAGTCCTGATTTATTGTCATTATTGTTAATCAATTTTTGTAAAATACTATAGTCAATTAATTGATTTATTTTTAATTGACTTAACATTAAGATGTGGAGTGTGGACAAGAGGCTTTTGAGATTAACGCCTCAAAAAACGGAAGACATTTTATTCGACATTCTCATTCCTTCTTAAAGCTAGCAACTAATAAGCTTTATCTTGAGTGTTAATTAAAATGGAATGAGCAGTGGCCTTAGCCATAGTTCAAACATTAGTCAGATTAAAGATTTTGGAGACCCTTTAGCCTACATAAATAATAATAATAATAATAATACTAATAATAATATATTTAGTTTAAAATTTTAAAATAAAACTCTAAAAACCGACTAAAACAGACCCTCATTACAGTGACATCTTGACTCTGCCACTATCCATGAGTCAAGGTTTCCTCATTTATCATGGAAACAATGACTCAAGATCGATCTACATCGGTGTCGCCAGAGGGCTTCATTATCTCCACATTATAGCAAGACTTATACATTGTGACCTAAAAACTAGAAATATATTACTAGATGAGAACTTTCATTCCTAAAATTTCTGATTTCAGCATACTTAAAGCTGCACCTACAAACCATTGTAGGGTGCAACTTTGCCAAAATCAGAAACTTTAGGAGTAAAATTGTCATCAAGGAGAATGTTTGTAGTCTTCATGTTACGATGTGTAAGTCTTGATTTATAATACAAATAATGCAACCCCCCAACTGCACCCATACTGATCCTATATACGTTTGTTTCCATGATAAATGAGAAAAATCTACTTCACATAGGTTGTCATGACGGGGTCCGTTCGTCATATATTTTTAACAAAGATCATCTTTGATTATATTCCATATACATAAAAATCATCTATACGTCCATTCAAAATTCAACGGAGCACTGCTTCTTCTTTTTGGTTTTTTTTTTTTTTTTTTTTTTTGGGTTGGGAGAGGAAAATCAATACCAACGCAAACTAGATTTACCAATCAAATCTTTCCAAGGAATTGACTAATTTTTTTTAAAAAATTCATCATTCATATGATTTTAGTTATGTGTTGATGACCTAAATTAATTAGCTAGAAAATCTACGTCTTTATATCTACTTTTCTTATTGATATTCTCAATTCTTTAGCTTTTATTTATTTATTTATTTAGCTCTATTTAAATAGTAAATTGTGGAACTTTTTTAAGGATTTTGTAAAAAAAAATTAATAAATTGGATCTCTATCAATAATAAAATATTTCTTGAAAGGTTTACTTCAAAAGATAGCATTATTCCAAGCGCTCCAGATTTGTCGCAATAGATCAGCTATTTTTTTTTAATACTTTTCCTAAATAGCTATTTTTAGTTTCACAAAAAAAAAAAAAAAAAAAATCATATAAAGATTCCTATAATACTTCTAATTATATAATTACTATGGAGCTGATCCAACTCAGTTAACAAAAGGATCCAAGATATAAAGAGGAGTGGGGCATATATTGTATTGAAATACTATACCAAATACTTACAATAGAAATGGGCAAGTCATATATATAGACATGGTCAGCGTCTTATTAGAGTCACAAAAAATACAATTATATGGAATATTCACATTGCAATGATTAAGGAAATGAGACGAAGGTAAATGACCATTAATGGGTGTCCAAAGGAAAACATGCATGTCCAATGGCCTAGTGATCTAGTGGCACTTTTCCCCCTTTTGTGGGGGGAGGTCCTAAGTTCGAGTCTTAATATAAGCATATGTTGATATATTGAATTTCTTATTCATGTTACCGAAAAATGAAGAAGAAGGAACACATGAATTCGAGGAAGAACATTAATTTTCCAAATTTAATTAGAAAGATGAGCCCTAGGGTGGTAAAGATCAGGACTAGCATTATTAATAATTTGAACCTAGCAGCTATCATTATCAATAACAAATCGCCAACCTAACATGACAAAAACTCAGAACAGTGGAATTCTTAGCCAAACTACAGCAAAAGTCATTCATCGCGGTGTCAAAACCATGAATATTCTTCTCGACAATAAGGTTTTTTCCTGAAGTTTCGAATTTTGACCTACATAAAGTTGCACAAAAAATAGAGCATGTCCATGTCAGCATAGGCAGTCAAAGGTAGTGGGGGTTACTTTAATCCGAATTATATGATATATAATCCATCATCTTATAATGATCGATGGTTACTCTTTTAATATAACCCTTTTCGATGTATTTTGTACAAGGCATGCTTTGACATTTCGTAGCATGGTTTGGTGAAGTAGTGCCTCGGAGAAGGCTTGTTGGAGAATATTATTGATTCTCATATTGTTCAGACTATCAGAGTCTAGTGGCTGCAAAAGTATGTCAAAATTATCGAGTAAGTGTTTGGCACAAGAACATGACAATAGGGCCTCCATGGGAGATGTGTTGTGGAACGTAGAGCAAGTTTAGGAGTTCTAGGGCGCATCCTCACACTATTTGTCCTTTTTTCTAGGTTGTTCCTATTAAAAATAAAAATAAAAAAAGGGACAGAGTGTGAGAATTCATCCTACAACTCCCAAACTTGCTCTAAGTTCCACAACTCATCTCCCCAATTAAGGAGGGCCAGCCTATTGTCATGCTTTTATGCCAACCAGTTCTCCACAATTTCTACGTACTTCTCCAGTGATTCAACACTTACAGTGTCAACAATATAAGGATCCATTACCTCCCCAAGCAAGCCCTCTCTAAGCAGTTGCTTTTCCAATTAATGCAATGTCTAAGAAATAATTTGCACATAATATGTCAAAAAAGGTTACACCATACCAAAAGAGTGAGCGTTCCGAATTCCTTATAAGATAATGGCTTTATCATTTAATCTGGATCAAAATAACCAAAACTGCCCTTAACCACCTTGCTAATGTGGGTTTGCTCTAATGTAGGTGCAGCTTTACATAAGTCGATATTAGAAAATTGACCTTTAGGAGCATTTTATCGATGAGGGGAATATTCATAGTCTTCACATCACAATGCATAAGTCTTATTTTAGTGTAAAAACAAAGCAAAACCTAAACTACACTGATACAGACACTTGAGCTGTTGTTTCCACAATAAATTAGGAATTCAAATGGGAGCTGTTTTTTATTATTTATTATTATTATAGGGGGCTGGGGGATAGGAAAATCAGCACTAACACAAACTAGACCTAGCTAGCAATCAAATCTTTCCAAAAAATAGATAAGATTTATTTTAGGAAGATCAACACTAACGCAAAGTCGTTTTGCTTTCCAAAAAAACCTTATAAGAGCAAAAAGGGTTTTATGACTTTATCTAAATTATTACTCCAACAAAATTGTTTTTCTATCGATCTCATCTCTCGATCTAATCTACTCCTTCTTCTTCTTATTTTTTTAATTTTTTTTTTTAGCCCTTTTTGCACTCCAATTTGATCCCTAATCTTAGTAGGAATAAAATAGCATGATCTTTAATCTTAGTACGTTTAAAATAGCAATTCATGATGTGTTGGGAAATACCGGAAGAACTGAATTTATTTGGATTGCTCTACTTCTTTTAAACACAACATTAGCTTTCCAACTTTGCATTTTCTTTGTATTGAACTTGTTCAAGAATTTGAGCAAAGACTTTATTTTTCTCCTCACCTTTTATAATATGGGAATCCAAGTATTTACCTAATTTAAAATAATTCTTTATTCAAAGTTCGATCACCCAGAATTTAGTCACATTAGATACATTACAAGCGTGAGAATATAAAAGAAGAAGATTAAAATAAATAAAAAGATTATAAAAGAAGATTATGGAAATTTACCTTTTGTCCCAAAGCATTCCCAAATACTTTTAGAACTCCAAGATACTCCTACAAGAATTTGCAATTGCATTAGCGAAAATGAGGCAGCCATTAAATTAAAAAAAAAAAAAAAAATCATTTTTACAAATTTTTATACAAATAGAATCTTAACTCTTTTAGTCTTTTAACAAAAAAATCAATATGCATAGAACTAACGAACCCGTGTGAGATTGTCCAATAAGAATATTTGTATATGTTAATATGTATGTGCAAGTGATCGAATAGAAGTTCAAAGGGCATGAGTGTATTCATAGGAGAGAGAGAGAAAGAGAGAACCTGAGAACCTGCAGCCTTGAGAAAAGATGTTGTGAAGCATAACGTTGCATGTGAGAGTTATATTTTTAGCTTGAGAGAGAAGATTAGGAGAAATTTGCATGTTGTTGCAAAAGAATAGGTAAATATAAAGAAAAATTAGAGCGGATGATGAGGGGTTGACCTACTTTCTCGCTGAAAACACTTCAAAGGGTTTAGTCTAGTGGCTAGCTGAGCCTTAATAAGTGCCTCACGAAGCGCACATTTTTTATTAAAAAAAAAATGTGTGATCCCCTTTAAGGTTTGAAAGACCTTCTTTTTTTATTTGTATTTTATTTATTTATTTATTTTTTAAGTGAGGTCTTAAAGACTCTTTAATTACCCCAAACATATGCATGGGACATGGATTCTATATGCCCAAAGAATTAAGTAGCCTTGGAAACACTCGTTATAAATTTTTTCTTAAAAAAAGAAAATAAAGGAGAATTGGCAATAACCTCATTTAGAAGATTGATTTTAGTAATAACCCCATCAAAAATGTTTTTTAACACCTTAGCCCACATTTGAGTATTCTTATTAATAGTAACCCCATCTCTTTTCTTTTTTTTTTTGAAAAATCATCATTTAACCTTATTTGTTTGTAGGGGCACTCATTTTTTTAGTTATTAAGGGCACCTTATGTAACTAACTTATTTTTAAATTTCAAACTTTTAAAAGCCTATAACTTATAATATACAAATCCATTTTTGATAGAACTTGTATTTTTGGAATCTACCCATCATGATCTTCAAAACAATACCCATTGTGATTAGGCACTTTTGGAGAAAAAAAATTATGTTATTTTTTGCTCTCAAAGTAGTAACATACAAATTATGTTGTTAAATAATAATATGTTATTATTTTTTTATTGTTAAATAGTAACTTGTTATTGTTCTTTGCATAAAAACAAGATTTTTTTTTCTTGGGTGCGGAGAAGTTGCAATAACATGTTACTCTTCTCTATATAAAAATGAGTGTTTCTTTCTTTTTTTTTTTTGGGACGCAAAGAGGTTGTAAAAGTGGACCTATGGTTCTTATCAAATGTTTGGTAGTTGAGATCGACTGAAAGTCGGAGGTGGTGAGAATTGGGTCAACTCATTGAGTCGAGTGAGTGTGGATAGAACTCAAAAAGATAAATCTATTGATCGGCGAAGATGGAAAAACTGTTTGATGGGGAGAAAAATAAGACAGGATATTTTTGTAAGAAAATGGTTATTTCGTCAGTTTAGTGTCAAAAAGAGTTACGAGGTTAATGAATTTGTTTATGGAACTATTGTTAAAAAAAAACTCTTATAAGATGTAGCTATGGCCAAAAGTCCCTAATAAAATTTTGAGTGAAAGAAAGTTTGTCTTCATTTCCGTTCCTTTCTTTTAACAATCAAACATACCATCATCATTGGTTCATTGCAAGTTTGTTTGGAGTGATACAAAACATAAATGAATTGGTTTCCCATTCTATTTTATGTCGTTTGTGCTATTTGGAATCACACAAATTAAAATAGGACGAATTAATTGACTTTAACTCTATTTTTTTGTGTCAACTTGAAGGAATAAATTATAAATCCAATAAATAGTGGTCAAATTTAGCGAGAATTAATTGAATTCAATTTCTATTACCAAATTTGTTAGCATGCAACATGGTATGCACCATGAACCCAATGATGAAAAACGAATGATTGATGTATTGAAGAGCATTTTGATTCCTCAAAAATTCGTGTAAAGGTTTTACAAAACAAACAAACAAACAAATAAACACTGACACACTGTTGTAATCACTACCTCAGAATATTCACAAGCTTGGCAAAAGTCAAATGTTGATTTGTAAACCCTAAGCACTAGAGTCCAGGCTTCAGTAGCTTCCATTATTGAAGTGAGCTAGATAGATGGGTGAAATTTCAACCCCATATTAATATTTTTTTCCCATGAAACTGACACATTACGCTATGTTTGGATGAGAAATTTTTAAATAGAATTTGTCTTTGAGATAAAATTTGTAAAATTTTTATAAGGAATTTCTTTACAAAAATTTTAGAAATTCCATTCCAAGGAACAAATCATACAAATTTTTAGGTGCAAGGAGGTATGTTATGGTCAGAGTTTTCCTCCCTCTTCAAATGATTATGCAATACATATTTCTTAACATTGAACAAATTTAAGACATATCATAACTAAACCCAAGTTTCCCAGATTGACACCAAGGAAAAAACCGTGTCTTTGTCATACATAGACACCAAAATTACTTAAATTTGACATCTCATTTCACTCAAATTAATGCCCCATTCAAGCCAGTATATACCGAATAAACTACCAAATATCAGAGTTAATCCCAATAGATTCTGAGATTTCCACTCCCCTTTAAATGTTAAGTTGTGAATCATTTAGAATCCAAAAAAAAAAAGAAAAAAAGATCCATTGAACTAAGACTTAAAGAACTAGATAGACCAGTCAAGTTGAGTTTTCCCCATCAAAAATTAAAAACAAAAAAAGCCCATAAGACCAAAAAAAAAAAAAATAAAATAAAAATTCTCTTATTTTCTTTCATTTTCCTGGCAACCAAACTGAGCATTAACATAAACAATAAAATAAGTAACAGATTATGAGAATTGCGAACCTGGGTATCAAAGAAATGCACAAAACAAGAACACCTTTTTCACTTCGAACCATCCCGAGCTCTGATCATCCACTGCTTCCCCACTGTTCTCCATCACAATTCAATCAAAACCCAGATTTTATCTTCCATAATATTTCCCATTTACATCAAATAAAAGTGTCAAATCTCTAATAAAAATAAATAACAAATAAAAAAACTGAATTTTCAAAAGAAAAAAAAAGTAAAAAAAGTCGTTTAATTTAGCATGAACATTTTCTTCAACTTCTTGCCCATTAATTTAAAGGAAGTGATTTTCACAGCAATCATGGTGCCTAATGCCTAATGCCTAATGCATGCAAAAGTCATGAGTATCACGTGAGTTCCACAGAGATAGTCTAGCAGCATCATCATTTGGAGCGGAAATGTTACAAATGGCACAACGGAAATTGCTTTTCACAATCTCACCCAATATGAGGATGAATTTTTTCTAGAGGAGCTCTAGGTATGAGGAATTTTTTCTCTTTTGTTAATGATTTGGAACTTGTGGATCTGCCACTAATTAGAAGGAAGTTTACCTGATCCAACAATCAAGCCGTGGCTAGCCTTAATAGATTGGATAGGTTCCTACTTTCGCAATCATGGCTTGACTTCTTTCCTCTAGCTCAGCAATGGGGTCTCCCCTGTGGGTTTTCGATCATTCTCCAATTTTACTATATTAGACAGCAAATGAACTAGGTTAGTCTTAGGTTTTATTATGAGGAATTACAGGTTGGTCCAGCTTGGAGTAAATAATTACATATCAATACAAATGAATACAAACTTTGTAGTAGATTACTACTAACTTAATTAACTTAGAATGACTACTAATTATCATGTATATGTAATTATTTGTCCATAGCTGGACCAATCTATAATTTCCCTGCAAGTGGTTGATGACCAGTTTAGCATGGGCATAACCCATCTAACAAGAAATTTCAACCCTAAAAACTAACAAATAAACATTTTTGGATTTCCTCTCTTATGTTCTGCAAATATTCACACTTTGCCTGCATTCAGTCTTCACATGTCCAAAGGATTAATCAGAGTGTGCAACCTCCAAACACCCTTGTTATAGAAAGATTTTTTTAAAAAAAATGAGAAGAAAAAAGGAAAAAGGGTGGCTCTCTAGTTCTTCTCTCTATTGTTAATGCATGCGCACTTTTGTTTTCTTTTTCCATTTTAAAGTACTGGAAGTTATCAAATTTATGATCCAGTCTTTGCTTCAAAGATTGACATTTTCTCATTTAAATTTTTGCGTGGCTCATATTCATGTCAAGGAGTGTTTTGAATGTGAGCATTTGAATGCTCCATCCATAAAAAAACGTAGTCATTAATTGGTTAAAATGGCAATAAGTAATTACAATTTTGTTTTCTTTTTCAAATTCTGGGAAATACGTACAACACATTAATTTAAAAATAAATAAATAAATAAATAACCACGAATAAGAATAGTTTCAGGAAAGATAATGGATTTTAAAGCATATTTTTAGGAAACAAAAATGGAGAATGTAGTATATAATGCCAAAATGTTCATCACACATTTTATGTTGAAATAAACAGAGCAAATTATCATCACATTTTACTTTGATTTAGACGTGCAAATTAAAACAGATTTTACATAACAAAAATGTTGTGAGCCTTGGATCGATGTGTAAATGGTGAAATTCTCCTAAATGACTTACCCAAAAATAAATAAATAAATAAATTTATCCTCAATGTATAGTATCATGAATGGGTGTGTGACTTAGCATGCATCGACAAAAAGATTGTCTTTTTTTTTTTTTTTTTTTTTTTTTGACAATCAGTAGAATTTACCACTAATCTCAATATCAACAAATGAGTATCAATGCTTAAGATTTCTTACTCAATAAGTGAGAAAAATGTCGATTAGACTATCAGGCAATTGGCTAAATTCAACATAATAAAAAAGACGGGAACAAACTATTAATAATTTGATATCCTTTATAATGTTGTGCATATATGATACATGGACACTTTTATTTCCATTGAAGAACATGAATAAGAACTTGAGAATCACTTCAACAATGATATGAGTGAAACCATGCTGACCAGCACTTCGAAACCCTCCTCTTAAAAGCTAGACACTTTGCCATAAAAACTGATGAATTCCTCAGAGGAAAAAGATCCTGCCAATTGGGCTGACCATATATATATATATATATATATCATAGGAGGTGGCTTCCAAGAGATAAACCTGAAACATTTGGAAATTCTAGAACTCTAAAAAGGAAACTTTAGTAGCTAAAATAGATGGATATATAAAAGAGGGCCAATTGATAATATCCTTAAAGCAAGAAGAAGCTTTATCCAAAACAAATGCAATCATGTTTCATCACTCTGAGATGTACAGACTTATGAATGGATTGTACATTGCAGGGATTTGTTTGAAATTTTGAACTCGAACCTTGACGGAAGAAAGCTTGACTGCTTAGGATATCCTTGTTTGGCAAACAAGAAAGTAAAGAAAAGTAGAAGGGGTGGCCTCATTAAGACCAACCTGATTTCTATGATTCCAAACACACCAAACCAAAATAGCTATTTTTCCACAAAAAATTAAAAAAAAATAAAAAAATCCGCTGAAGATCTTAGAATACTTCTAATTGCTGTGGAGCTGATCTGACAAGTCAACAGAGGGAAATGCTTCTCTTGCTGGTTGTGTTGACCAAAAAGGTGAAAATGTCCATCACCCGTCAACAAAGGACCCACGTACGATATAAAAGAGGAGTGGGGCTAAAATTTTCAAATATTCACAATAATGGGTAAGTCCTGAAGAGATGGTTAAAAAAATTAAAAATAAAAGTAAACTAAGTTAAAAACCATACACACACAATTATCGAAATATTCACATTGTGATGATTAATTAAGAAAATGAATCATGATATGTAAATGACCTCTAATGAGTAACTAAAAAAGGAAAACATGAATGCAAGGAAGAACATTAATTTTCCAAATCCAATTAAGATAAGCCCCTAGGGTGGACAACATTATTAAGTCATGTACCATTGGGATATTCATCCACCTTTTTTTTTTTCTTTTGGTGGGGGGAGGGGGTGTTGGGTGGGTTTGGATTGGCTCAAAGGAGAGCCCAATAGGTTTTGAAGTTATGCAATGGCCAATAGGGTGCAGCATCCCCATTTCTAAAATCCTTTTCCTGACCCCTACTCTGGTAACTGGGAGGTGTTGAAACCACAATCTTTCCTCAAAAACTTTCTGTACAGAGGGAAAAGTATAGGTACAAAGCTTATTAGCCATCCGGGATAAATTTGGTAAAGATTTTAAAAAAATTATTATTATTGTTAGTATTATATATTTAAAAGGATTTTATTAGCTTTGTAAGGATTTGAAGCATATATTCATTTTTGTTTAGCTTTCTTCCAGGGCAAAAAATGAAAGGGAAAAAAAAAAAATGAAGAAATGAAAATGAAAGCAATTAGAAAGATTGATCAGTGTGCTTTCGTACTCCCAAGACTTCTCTCATCCTTTTCGTACTAAGGAAATCCAAGGTTCGTGCTTCTAGATCGATTAATACTAACGTGCAATGCTATTTGACCCAGAAAAAAATAAATATAAAATAAAAATTTTGACCCTTTTGACCGAAGCCATGCACTAGTTGGTCTCACAAGCTTTTAGGCCATGTTTGTTTGGTTGGAATCGAAAGGGTGGAAATGGAATCTAATTTCATGTTCAAAATAGTTTAGAATGAAATGAGATTGAAATAAATATTGCAGAATGAATATCATTATAATTCACTACTACTATTTGATTTCATTCCCATTTAATTACCTAATCCAAACATGTTTGCAATGAATTGGAATGGGATTCCATTTCATCAATTCCATTCCAACCAAACAAACATGGTTAGTCTATGAATCATTCAATACTTTCCTTAACTATATTAATTTCCACCTATTAGCATATTGTTGGAACATATCTATATGCAACACAATATTACATTTTAATAATGGTGGCTTGATAGCTTTCAAGCATTTGAGGATAAGAAGATATATAGGAAATTTGAGGTCTCTTAGCCTTAGAAAGTTGAAATGGATTGTTTGGATTTTTTTCAAAGGGATCTTTCACATGGATAGGTGGGAATAGCTAAACCACTTATTCAGTAAGACATGCAAGGTCAAAATTCATACTTTTAAACTAGCTTCCATCCATTTTGTAATCAATCATTTACCTTGAGTATGCACAAGTTTATTGTAATTTTAAGCTCTAGGCTATTGTAATTAAATAAATAAATAAATAAAAGAGCTCTAGGCTATTGTATTTGTAGCAAGTTGTAGCTTCTACTATTATTTCTTGTGGGGAAGTACACAATACAAGTGTTATTTTCTCATTGTTATTAATTACATATGTTGTTGTTCCCAATTATCTATTTTAGTTGATTGATCATTGCTTTGATTCTCATGGTAAATCCGTTTTTGCATTTAATATTCCTTTTAACTTTTTAACTTTCATTCCAAGTGATCTTGCTACGTCGTTCTTCAATTTCCAGGAATTGTGGGAAATGACAGTGTTGGCCCAAGACTCAATAAATGGAACTTTAAAAAGGGGGCCAATTGGGTACGTTGATGCAAAATAAAAGGAACTTTAAAAAGAATTGCAAGTATATATAGTAAATATAATCATTGATGTAAACAACACAATTAATGAAAACAAATAAATAAGAGAGAATTAGAGAAATCAAATATAAGATATAACGAGGTTTGGCTCTCCCACTTACATCTCCGTCTCAAGTATTCTGCTTGAGGATTCTAAGTCCACTAACCAATCTAATTCTTAGTGTAGATTATAAATCTTTACACAATCTCCTTCCAAGTGGAGATCAAACCTTCAATCTATGTATGGGTGTAAATCAAACCTTTAGAAGAAGCAAATCTCCATTTGGTCAACAAGGTTATGCCCAACCTTCAATCGATCTTAAAGATGGATGAGAATGAATTATAAAATCAAATCACTTTTGATAGGGCTGATAAAGAATTTAGGTCAATCTATTATAATATAAACAATGAAAGTTTAAGTATATGCATGCATTAATCGAATATAAATCCTATAACTAATGAACAGAAAGCGCAAAACTTTTTCCATTTTTTTTTTCATAGCTTCAGTCAGTCACAAAAGGCATAAAAGAGAAAAGCACAGAAAATTTAATTGCATAAGTAGAGCACCAAATTAAAATATGAAGGGCTGGAATAATAGGAGATAAATTCAAAGAAACATCAAGTTTCAAGACACCATTTGCAAATGTAATTAAATTCAATATGTATAAAACCAGATCATGAACCCATGTGAAAATTGCTCAATAATTATTTGTATATGTATGTTCATAGGAGAGAGAGAGAGAGAACCTGAGAACCTGCAGCCTTGAGCCACCCAAAACTTTTTTAATGCCTAAGGTCCTTGGATTTGTTTTTGGACAAAAATACCATTTTTGTGCTTTCTCGTTACACTAAGCCAGAAGCCTTACCCAAAAAGAGAGCCAATTGATAATATCATTAAACTATGCAGAAGCCTTACCCAAAACAAAAGCAGGAGAATCGGTGGCCCGTTAAAATGAACCTGATTTCTATGATTCCAAACACACCAGACCCAAATAGCCGTTTTTAGTATCCAAAAAAAAAAAAAAAAAAATCAAATCTTATAAAGATTCCCATGATACTTCTAACTGCTATGTAGCTGATCCAAATAGTCAACAAAGGACCCAATATATAAAAGAGGAGTGGGGCATTGTATTGAAATACTCTCCCAAACACTTACAATATATAAATGGGCTAAGTCTTGTAGACATGTTCTGATGTTCAATGTCTTCTTTATTAGACTTACAAAAAATACAATTATCTGGAATATTCACATTGCAATAATTAAGAGGCCTTTTGGCGCACCTTTTGGAAGGTCTCAAAAGGTTTTTTAAGGATAAAAGTCATTTTCATTATTTTACGAATGTTTGGTGAGTCATTCAAACTCTCTTTTAGAAAAAGTCATTTACTTCAAAAAGCAATTTAGCAAAAGCTACTGGGAATAACTTTTCAAAATGGCATTTGCAAAAAGACAAATGGTGTAACCAATAAAACTAAAAAATTCTTGATGATTATCCATTTTTACATGAAAATTTTAAAATGTATATTCACCAAACATCCATTTTTTTCCAAAAGGCCTCTTTATTTTGAAACAGTACACCAAACGCACACTTAGGAAATGAGAAGTGTAACGACCCTCAAATCATAAATAAACTCTTTATAAATGAATTTCCTTTGAAACTACAAAATATAGTACAGCTGTGGAAAGCAGCGGCTAACCCAAATCTCGAATGAATATACATTTCCCAACTCATTAAATAAAACTTACATCAACTTTATAGAAATAACAAATAAATTAATTAACCCATAATCTATTCAAATCACGATCTCTCTTTCACTACGTGCCTCCAACATTGATTACCTGAAAGTGTTATTTATATAACACAGTGAGCTAGACAGCCCAGTGAGAAAACATCTGCACTTATTTTACACTACATCAATTTTAAATACAATGGGTATATTAATTGTCATCTCATACACACAAAATAATTTTCTTAGCAAATTAAATTTATACATATACATATCTCATGCAATTAATGCTTCTTTTGATTACAACAATATAAACTATCTAGCTTAGTAAGAAACTACAGAATAATTTATAATTTCAGTTGAAATTATATCAAATTCATCACTCTAAAAATGCATATCTCATGGCTAAAACATTATGGCACATAATTGATAATATCACGAAATATCTCATACCTGAATCGCTGTTGTATCTCACAACCTGTAAAATATAATTCAAAATAATACACATAGACCTCATGCCAAATGTGTTTCACGATACACATAGGCCTCATGCCAAATGTGTTCTACCATTCAGCCACAGCACATATGCCACCTTGCAATATGTGTATACAGATCACGTCCTACTTGCTCAATGAGTCTGTATATTAGTGCATTAACTGTAGGATATGCTCAATCCCGACTGTCTCCTATCATCAACATTTTGATTTATCTCAATCAACAGATATAAATCCAACAATATAAATGTACTACAATAATGCATCATAAAATTCAACATAATAAATCACAATAATAAATCATCTCATTGATTTATTTCAACATCATAAGCTATGATAAACTTCAAATAATAAATTATCTCATTAATTTATTTCAACAATCATAAATCATAATAAACTTCAAATAATAAATCAATTCATTGATTTATTTCAACAGTTATAAGCTACTATAAGCTTCAAATAATAAATCAGTTAATTGATTTATTCCAACAGTTATAAGCTACTATAAGCTTCAAATAATAAATCAGTTTATTGAATTATTTCAACAGTCATAAGCCACTATAGGCTTAATATAATAAATCAACAATCATTAATCATGCATAATAAACTTCAAATAATAAATCAGTTCATTGATTCATTTCAACAGTTATAAGCTACTATAAGCTTCAAATAATAAATCAGTTTATTGATTTATTTCAACAGTCATAAGCCACTATAGGCTTAATATAATAAATCATCTCATATGGCCACATACGAATTTCTCATTTCCATCATTAAGCAACCCTTTGCTTTCAATCATTAGGATTATGATCATATGAAACTCTAATTTATTTAATTGATTTGTCATCGAAATTCTCAATAATAAGTCTAAAATCTATAATGTTCAACTTACAAATCAATTCTCTTAATCACACCTACCTTTATGAATTTAAAGGTAATAATTCAAGTCTTTACTCATAGAAATATTACTTAAATTTTAACTCTTAATGTTGGTTCCAACCAATCTTATCATTCTTCCCTATCATAGGGTAAAATGTAAAAATACAAATTTTTAGTGAAACTTCCACTTTATAACCCCTTTTTAAATATAGGGTACTTCTAAGAAAATTTGGTCCAAACTATGCCAAAACCAAAGATCATTAGAACCATTTTGGGTAAACAGGGGCAAAATGGTCATTTAACTCAACAGGGGTAAAATTTCCAATTTTTATGAAATCTAACCAAATTCAAATAGATTATAGTGCTCTTTAGCAAAAGCATTATGGTTTAAGTGTCATTACAATCAGACTTAAAATAGAGATTTTTTAATCATTCAAAGTCAATTAAACTGGGTCAAATAAGTCAAACGGTTAAGAATTCGGTTCAAATGGGCCAAATGAGTCAAACCGAGTCAAAATCTGGTTCAATTGGGTCAGACCGGGTCAGAATCTGATTCAAATGGGTCAACCGGGTGAAATGGGTCAAACCGGTGCAACCGGGTTAACCGGGTCAAACCGGACCGTTACTGTTCTTCTTCTTCCTATTTTTCTTTGAATTTCTGGTCTTAATTTTCTTAATTTTCCAAAACTTTGAAAAACTCCATAGGGCTCATTTCTTATCCAAAAATTACAAATTAGATGACTATGGAAAGATCTTGATCTCTAGTATTTATTAAAATTGTAAAACATAAGACATACTCAACTCTAAACTCACGATTTATCAAAAACTAAATTCTGGTTTTTGATTTATTTCTCCTTAAATACACGAAATTGGAACTTCGAAATTTGTACAGCAATTTCTTATGATCATAACCCACTTTCAACCAAATTTTCACTCCTTAAATACATCTATAGCACTAGAAACTTAAATCTAAAATTTTCAAGAATCCATTAATGGGTTTCAAAGTTCTCAAAATCCACTAATCCTCTATATAAAACTAATACGTTAGAGCAAATCAGGTTTCTCACCTTACAGGAGATTGTATGCTTGAATTTTACTTCCTTCTTCTCTCTTCTTCAGTCTTTACTGTTCTCTTTCTCTCGCTCTCTGTTTGTATCACCTTTCTTCCTTTTTCTCTCTCTATTGTGTGCTCTCTCTCTCTCTGTGTGCTATCCAGCAATAGCAGAAACACCAGTCTATTTCAACTACCCCTTGCATGAATTGCCCTTGACGCATGGCTTTCGGCTCAAGCCAATTGTCCTCATAAGGTAGCCACGCACCCCTTTCATGCAAGACCCTGCCAAGTGTTTCATGCGTGCCTATTCATGCCACTTGGCATGATTTGTGCAGATGAGTACATCTATATATATAGATATATATATTAGGTTATTACAAGAAGTAAGGTAAATGACCTCTAATGAGTGTCTAAAGGAAAACATGAATTCAAGGCAGAACATTAATTTTCCAAATCAAGATGAGCCCTAGGGTGGTCAAGATCAAGATTAGCATTATTAATAATTTGAACCTAGCAGCTATCACTATCATTAACAAATCGCCAACCTAACACGAACAAAACCTCATAGTAGTGGAATTCTTAGCCAAACTAGATAAATCCAAAACCTTTCCCATTTATCATAGAAAAAATGGTTGGAGATATGCATCAATGCAACTCGCGGGTTGCATTATCTCCACACTATAGCAAAGTCATCCATCGTAACATAAAAACCATAAATATTCTTCTCGATAACAAGTATTTTCCTAGACATAGAGTTTCTAATTTCGACCACATAAAGTTGCACCAAAAAATTAAAGCATATTTACATCGATCAGCATAGGGGTCATGGGCACCAATGGGTATATAGACCCCAATTATATGATAATCCATCATCTTATAATCTCATGATGGTTACTCTTTGTGCATAAACCTTTTCAAGGTATTATGTACAAGGCATGCTTTAACATTTTGTAGTTTGGTTGGTGAAGTAGTGCCTCAAAGAAGGCTTGTTGGGGAATATTATTGATTCTCATATTGTTCACGCTATGAGTGTCTAATGGTTGCAAAGGTATGTCAAAATTATAGAGAAGTATTTGGCACGAGAACGTGACAATAGGACCTCCATGGAAGATGAGTTGTGGAACATAGAGCAAGTTTGGGAGCTCCAGGGCGCATCCTCACATTATTTGTCCTTTTTTCTAGGGCGCATTGGAACAACCTAGAAAAAAGGACAGATAGTGTGAGGATGCATCCTACAATTCCCAAACTTGCTCTAGGTTCAACAACTCATCTCCCATGGAGGGCTTATTGTCATGTTTATGTGCCAAACAGTTCTCCACAATTTCAACCTACTTCTACAATAATTCAACACTTATAGTGTCAACAATATGAGGATCAATTGTCTCCCCAAGCAAGCCCTCTCTAAGCGGTTGCTTTTCCAATTAATGCGATGTTAAAGAATAATTTGCACATAATATGTCAAAAAAGGTTACACCGTACCAAAAGAGTAAGCATTTGAATTCTCTATATATAAGATGATGTTTTATCATTTAAATCTGGATCGACATAGCCATCAGTACCCTTAACGCTCATGCTACTGCTGATGTGGGTATGCTCTAATGTAGGTGCAACTTTACATAAGCCAATATTAGAACCTTTAGGAGCATATTATTGGCAAGGGGAATATTCAATCTTCACATCACAATGTATAAATCTTATTGTAGTGTAGAAATAAGGGAATTTTGGCCATAGCCCCCTAGTATAAATACCTTTTAGAATAAAACCCAAAACAAATTTGATTCTCTCAAAACCTCTTTTGAGCTTGAATGGTCCAAACTACTCCCATTTTACACAACTAACACTAATTTGCCCCATGTCACCGTAATATTTTCTTACTTTTGTGTGCATTGAAAAAATTATACACCACATAATAACAGTTTACTATTGTCTTTGAAAAATTATATAACAATACATTAACAACTTACTATTTTATGTTATAAAAAAACACTACAACGAATTGAACACAAACACCAAGCAGCAACCCCCAAAAAATGGACAGATCTGGAGTTGCAAACAAAGACAAAAAAAAAAAAAAAAAAAAAAAAAGAACACACACACACACACACACACACACAAATCTAGAGTTTGGAGATGAAAAGATGAAGAAGAAGACAAAGAAGAGATAGAGGACAGTTATGGTAGGGTAGTGGAAGAGAGGGACTTCAGTAAAGGCCGTCGTCGGAGAAGGACTGGTTATGACCTTGATGAAGAGCCACTGGAGAAGAAGCTGTTGTCGATATCGTTTCCATGGAAACCAAAATCACTGCTGGTGCCCGACGTTGGAGATGAGGCTGTCGGAGAAGGAAATCCAGTGATAACTTCTCTCTCTCTTTCTCTCTCTCTTCCCCTTCCCCCTTCCCCTCCCCCCCTATTCATAATGTTGTCACCAGATCTGGAAACTAGATCTAGTTCCATAGTAGAAGGTCCCTTTCCTGTTAAAAAATTTATGGTATAAATATAAAAGGCTAAAACATGAATTTTTCAAAAATTGTTTCCCTTATGTTGAAAGAATCTCTAAAAACTAGGGTTATGGATTTAAAAATTATTATGGTGGGGTTATCGTTAAAAGCAATCCCCTATTAGGGTTAATTGCTAATTTCCCCTAGAAATAATACAACCCCTAAACTACACTGATGCTGATACCCAAGCCGATGTTTCCACAATAAATTAGGAAATTCAAATTGGAGCTTCTTCTCTCTCTCTTTTTTTTTTTTTTTTTTTTTTTTAAAGGGGTTAGGATAGGAAAATCACCTCTAACACAAACTAGACCTAGCAATCAAATCTTTCCAAAAAATAGATAAGATTTATTTTAGGAAAATCAATATTAATGCAAAGTAGTTTTGCTTACCAAAAAAAGCTTATAAGAGCAAAAAGGGTTTTATCTAAATTATTACTCCAAAAAAAATGTTTTTGGATTCTATCAGCCTCATCTCTCAATCTAATCTTCTTCTTCTTCTTCCTCCACCCCCCCTCTCTTTTGGCACTCCAATTTGATCTCTAATCTTAGTAGGAATAAAATTGCTAGCAATTCATGATGTGTTGGGTAATACCGGAAGAATTGACTTTATATGGATTTCTCTACCTCCTTTGGACCGGACATTAGCTTTCCAAACTTGCATTTTCTTTTTATTGAACTTGTTCAAGAATTTGAGCAAATACTTTATTTTTCTCCTCACCTTTTATAATATGGGTATCCAAGTATTTACCGAATTTAAAATAATTCTCTATTCCAAGTTCACCAATAATTTAGTCACATTAGAGCATCTCCAATGTAGATTTTTAAATTTTTTTTTATGTCAAATACAAAATGAAAGCTTATGTGGCAATTTGAAGGTTTACTTAAAATTGGTTATTCCACCCGATATGACAAATTTGAAAGTTTACTCAAAATAAACCACTCCACACAATATGTCAAATTTTAAAAAAAAAAAAAAGAAGAAGGAATCAAACCTTAAAATGGTTAAATTTTGAATAAAATAATCATAAAAAAATAAAAAGGCATATCACTTTGAAGGATGTCAAATTTAACATCAAAAGATGGCTACAATTCCAAGTCAGTTCGGTCGAAAATAAATTTGATGATTGGCAATGCCTTTTGTAGCTGTTTCTTGCGCTAATGTGGAATTTGACATCCCCTTTGGAGATGCTCTTAGATACATTGCATGCGTGATAATATTAAAGAAGATAAAAATGAATAAAAAGAATATAAAAGAAGATTTATGGAAATTTACCTTTTGTCCTAAAGCATTCCCAATTACTATAAGAACTCCAAGATACTCCTACAAGAATTTGTAGTTGCATTAGTGAAAATGAGGCAGCCATTAGCAAACATAAAATGACTTTTTTTTTTTTTTTTTTTTTTTTTTTTTTTTTTTTTTCAATTTTACAAATTTTTATACAAATAGAATCTTGACTCTTTTAGTCTTTTTTTTTTTTTTTTTTCTTTCTTTAAAAAAAAAATTCAATATGCATAAACTAGCTCACGAGCCCATGTAACATGCATTGTCCAATAATAACTATTTGTATAATATATATGTATGTGCAAGTGATCGAATAGAAGTTCAACAGGCATGGGTGTATTCATAGGAGAGAGAGAGAGAGAACCTGAGAATCTGCAGCCTTGAGAAGAGATCTTGTGAAGCGTAACGTTGCATGCGAGAGTTATATTTTTAGCTTAAGAGAGAAGGAGAAAGTTGCAGGTTGTTGCAAAAGAATAGGTAAATATAAAAAAAAAGTGGATGATGAGGGGTTGCCCTACTTTCTCGCTAAAAACACTTAGGTAGGAAGACATTACAACACCGAATCATGATGATGAAGGCGACAACGATTATGGAATACCATCTATTTGTCGCAGTGGGAGGAAACCGGATTAGGCTGAAAAATCATCTTTTAGAAAACCGATTATCTATTTTAACTGGCATAACCAAACTATGAAAGAAACAAACCCGATCTCATTAGCCGGTTTTCGCGTTTTATCAAATAACCCCTTAGATTTCAACTAGTCCCATGCATCTCATCGTCCTTTGCATCATGAGATGCAAAATTCATCCACAAACGCATACATGAGTGGACACCCTATTTTGTACCTGTTGTCATCTTAAGTCCCGTGACCCTAATGATGAGTTTAGTGTGGTTATTTATGGATTATTCTTGAAGGATTAGTACGAATCACAGCATGAGATTATTTGTTTAAAATAAAAGAAATGACTAATTTAATTAAATTAGTCATTTTTATCGTGCCACTAACATGTGTATGTATGTGATAGGTGTGTGTACGCATATACGATACATGCGTATGCGTGTTAACGGTCACTATCCTAATTTTTAGAAAATGCAATTTTCCTTTCCTATTCATATTAGAAGACTTTTATCATTAAAAAATATCTTTTAATTATTCTCCAAGAAACCTAGTTTAGAAAGGAAAGGAAAACCAGTACTTTTCAGATATATATACTCTTTTAATACCTTAGAAGGAGGAGGAATAGGGTTTGGAGAGAGTGAAATTCGTCATAATTCAGCAGCAATTTTTCTGAAAACCGGCAAGCGTATTTTAATAATAACTTTTGACTCTGAACTTGGAATTGGATGAAATTGGTGTCCTTAGATAATTATTTCTCTACAACTTCGTATTTCACGAGTTTTGTCCAATTCCAACGTTTTCATATCCAAAGACTCGATTGAAGTTTCTGCTGTCGCAAAGTGACAAAATAACTTTTCTTTTCTCTTATTCTCTTTCGTTTTCTATTTCTTTTCAAAGTTGAGTGAGTCTTGATCTCTTTGCTTTGATAACACTTTGACGAAGAAGAGGATTTGTGTTGGTTTGATTCAATCCAAAGACTTGAGGGGCGACGAACAATTACAAAGTCGGTAAATTTGATTTTATTTAGCTTTTTATTCTAGTTATTCTTTTATTATTTTTATTTTATTTTATTTTTCTTTAAAGCATGATTAGCATGATTTAAGTTTAGTTTTTATATTTTTATTTATTTCTATATATTTGTATTTATTTAAGATGCATGCATGATTCAACATAATATTAGATTGCTGTGATTCTATATGATGTGCCTGCAAGGTGCGTACGCACGTATCTATAGTGCGTACTCATTCCCTTTAGGAAAACAGATAATCTTTTTTTGTTTAATTTTAGATTCTATCTTTTATTTCTTTAAATATGCATGAGTTGATGAATGAGTCTATACTGTTCTGCTATAAATTTGTATTACATGCCAATGGGTTGCGTACGCAACCATCTTAGTTGCGAATGCGTGCACCCCACCTCAACATACTGTCAGCTTGTTTTATCTTCTTATTTCTGGCTGATTAATAATACTTGTTTAAATCTTGGTATGTTCTAATCTTTGCTTTCCTATTTATTTTTGTTTCCCTTTTCTTTATTTTATTTATTCATTGTTTTGGTCATTGTGTGTGCTATTATATTATTGCATGATTTAGGATGAAATTTAATTGAATAGTTAATTAACTAAAGCCAATAATTATGTGTGGGGGCCAGTTTCAACCAGACATTGCTGAATGCCTTATACCTTCCTAATGATATACCTTAACTCCGAACCCTCTCTGGTTTTGATGAGTTAGACCCTACAAGGGTTCATGTTAGTTCCCAAGTCAAATTGGGTGACGAGTCCTTTCTGTGCTAGTCCTCCTGGTTAGTAGCGTACTACCAAGTCAAATTGGGTGGCAACTCCTTTCCGTACTAATCCTTCTAGTTAGTGGCATACTCCTAAGTCATGTGATGTAAGACGGCGTGCTCATAACATGCTATAGTGAAAATTCGAAAGTTGAAACTCTACACCAAAGTAGAATACTATATGAGTAGCTTTAGATTGGGATTACCGTTTATACTCTACATTAGTGGTAGGTGAAAAGCTTGGGTTTTGGTAAACGCGTACCCCGCAAAGGCCCAAATCATGCCTTCCCGTGGTAGCATTTGAGCCCACTATGATATATATATATATATTGTCTAATCAAGTCAACATGTTTTGATATATATAAGTTATATATGTATTATGTACTAGGGGTTGTATCTCTTACATTGATCTAAATGCAAAACTGTCATATATCCATAGGTAATCATATAAGTAGATATATTTGTAGATGTACAATTTCACACCGTTAAAAATGCAAAACGTGTTAGATATTCATAGGTAATCATTTCCCTATATATATAAGATTTTTGAGAGATGATAGAATCTAAACCCTCTGGGACAAATCACACGGCTCTCAATGGTGTAAACCATTCGGACCGTTCGGGAAGGACCACACCTGATCAAATTTGAAATTACACGTCTCAAGCTTTCCTGAAAAGACAACTATTTCTTACATCTAGCCTCTGAAACACGACAAAACCTAAGCCAAAACAGTGGAGTACAGGAATTCTTAGCCAAACTGGAGAAATATGTTGGTGAAAAAAACCAACTCATTAAAACCAAAATGATTGATATTATTATAATGTAAGCATTTTTTTTTTTTATGGTACGCAACCACACAAGTGGTCCAAAAGGGGTACAAATGGATCCATCTAATTAAAAAGATGCCTGCTAGCTACCTCAGCTTCCAAAATTCATTCAAGTTTCAACTATCCCCCAAAGCCCGGCCTCAAAACATTTTCTTCAACTTCTTGCCTAATGAAAGGAAGTGATTTTCACAGCAATCATGGTGCCTAATGCAAAAGTCATGAGTATCATGTCTTATTTTAAGCTTGGTGAGAAATTATTTTTGGTTAGCACCAAATTGGTACGGTAAACTATTGGAAATGATTTAAATTATTATTTTATTTTATGGATAAGATCAAGTTATGGATAAGATTCTGGATAAGATCAAATCATGGATAAGATTATGGATAAGATCAAATCCTTTTGGATAAGATCAAATCTTCTTGGATAGATTAGAATCTTTGTAATTATGACAAGGATAAGATCAAATCATTTTGGATAAGATCAAATCTTTTTGGATAGGATAGAATCTTTGTAATTATGATAAAGATTCTTTGCTTCTACTACAAGCCACCTATCCCCCTATATAAAGGGTAGCTGTGGAAGTGTTAGAGAACTGAACTTGAAGTTGTCATTTTCTGACTTCCTCATTACATAGTATACATATGTTATTTTACTTTAAGTTTTATTGGGCATTTTGAAAAGAGGTTGAAGGTACTTGGTTCTTGCCGATTAGTGCAAGATCGTAGAGGAACGGATCTGAGTCCGAGCTAAGTTGAATCCCGAAGATAGAGTTGCTAGAATCCCTTGCACGTATGGGAGGCTCCAACTATCTTCAAGAAGCGTTATCGCGCCTCTTAGCTGGATTGGGATTGACTTTATTTTATGTAAGGGAACTCATATTAATTCTATTATTTTGCTATTTACTAGCTGGAATGGGATTAACTCTATTTGGTGCAAGGTACGTAACTTCTGTTATTATGCTATTTGCTAATATTCCAACAATTAGAAGTTATCTCATTGGATTTAATTCCAACAATTTGAAGATAATTTTTCTCTCTATAGTAGCTTCAATTTAAAGATAGTTTACTCTCGTAGCTTCATTTTGAAGATATTTTGCTCCCATTGCATCAATTTGAAAATAATTGAATCTTGTAGTTACTTTACTTCTCTTGGACTTGAACCATACGAATTCATTTGGTATTATGAAAAGAATTCCCATTGTTTGGATACATAAGATGCTAGAACAACATATACAAAATTATTAGGCAGGATGACATGTTTAGTATTCTCATGAATGAAATTACTATTTTCAATGGAAATGTTAAGTAGTGGATTGATACTAGTGCCACCTTTCACATATGTGGTGACAAAAGCATGTTCTATACCTATGAACTAGTGGGGGTGAGATGAACATCTTGTGGGAACTTCCTTATCTGTAATTGTGGGAAAGACTCCTTTGTGCTTGAGTTTACTTTTAGAAGATATAATTCTTCCTAGAGAAGTCTTGTATGTCTTTTCCATCGGGAAGAATCTCATATTTGGTGATTTGCTTGGTAAGCATATTTTTTAAATGTTTGAGTTAGACATATTGTCTAGACTAGACTATAAAAAGAAAATTTAGTGGTTTTGATGACAGAAGTTATGCTATTTCGTGGTTAAATCTTTTAATCAATAGATGGGCCAAAGAAAGAATTTTGATTTTTATCAAAATGTTTGCTTCCATCCAAATATCAGCCATAATTTTTATGTCGTTTATAGTGCGAAATACTTGATTTTTTATCTATACTAATTCTATTCATAAATTAAAACAAATTAGAATTTTCAATTCTCTACGATGTACAGTCGATAAAATATTTACATATTGATGATTGCTTTGGTTGCTGTAAATAATCTGATCATTGATCAAATGGATGTGAAGACTGCATTCTTAAAATGGGGAACTTAAAGAAGAAATTTATTTTATGCAAGCCTAAAGGTCTTATTCTGCTTAGGAACGAGAAGAATGTTTGCAAATCAGTCAAGTACTTATATGGGCTGAAACAGGCACCAAAGCAGTGGCATGAGAAATACAGGAGAACGCTTCTTGAGAATAGTTATCAGATAAATGGGGCAAATGTATGCGTCTATAACAAATTTGATAGCAATTCTGAAGTAATCATATGTCTCTATGCAGGATCTTGGAGAAGCTTATGTCATTCTCGGAATCAAAATACTCAGAACTAATAATGGGATTGCATTCTCACAATTAAATTATGTTGAGAAAATCCTAAGGAGATTTTATTATTTTGATTGTTCTCCGGCACCAACTACTTATGATTATAGCATCAAGTTAAAAATGAATGAAAGCTAATGTGTATCTCAACTCAAATATTCTCAGATTATTGGTAGTCTTATTGATGCAATGCACTGCACAAGGTTGGATATCACCTATGCAGTAGGAAAACTGAGTAGAAACACGAGCAATCTTGATAAATAGTACTAGATTGCATTTAGCAGAGTTTTGAGATATTTGAAAGGCACAATACATTATGGGTTGCATTCTGGGAGGTTCCCTACTGTACTTGAAGAGTACAGTGATGCAACATGGAATTCATTTTTAGATGACAGGACATCCGTAACTAGATGGATTTTCACTTTGGCAGTATAGCTCATTCTACTATAGAATTTGAGTTTATGGAACTCTCATCCGCGGAAGAGGAAGCAGAAAGGTTGAAGAATTTATTAGTAGATGCACCAATATGGAATAAGCTGGTACTAGAAATTACCATATGTTATGATAATCAAGCTGCTATGCTTAAAGCATATATTGAGATCTATAATGGGAAATCCAGACCAATTCGTCTGATGCATAATCTTGGAAGGGACTTATTTTTATTTCTGATGAGATTATTGATATACAAAATGTGAAGTCCAAGGAGAATTTGGCTGACCCCTTAACTAAGTGTTTTGGGAGATATTTTATCTCAGCTTTATCGAGGGGAATGGGACTGAAAGCCTGTAATTGAGTTGTACTTAGTGGGAACCCAACCTGATGAGAATTCTCAGGTTCAATGGGAAAAACAAGCTAAGAAACAACCGTTGTGTGTGCACTAAATTTATGAAATTGAGTCCATTCCTATGATGAGTTAGTGCAATTCCTGTAGTTGGTTTCCTTGCAGATGAGTCTTGTGAATTATGAGAGGTTGAGAATTTAATTTCTCTTAATAAGTCTATATCTCATGTGGATAGGAGTGTTACAGGATGCACTCTTGATAGACTTACCTTTCTGAGTGTTGAAACTAGACACTTCACAGGAGATAATAGGCTGTCTTCGGATCACTCGGTAAAATGGGATTCAGCACAGACTCAAAAGGTGCCAGCTTTAGAAGTACAATAACCTCTTAAAGGAATGTGTGTATGACATGTCCGGTTTGTCTGCATGGGTCCTTAAGTTCAAGGCACGTTCACTTAAGTTCTCTGATAAGTTTTGATATGTTTATACTAAGTGGAGGTTCAAGTCCTGAAGACACCTTCATTTATGCACATAACTTTCCTAGATGCCCATTATTATTTTCATATTGAGTTTATTAATTTAAATCAAGTGGGGGATTATTGGAAATGATTTAAATTATTATTTTATTTTATGAATAAGATCAAGTTATGGATAAGATTCTGGATAAGATCAAATCATGGATAAGATTATGGATAAGATCAAATCCTTTTGGATAAAATCAAATCTTCTTGGATAGATTAGAATCTTTGTAATTATGACAAGGATAAGATCAAATCTTTTTGGATAGGATAGAATCTTTGTAATTATGATAAAGATTCTTTGCTTCTACTACAAGCCACCTATCCCCCTATATAAAGGGTAGCTGTGGAAGTGTTAGAGAACTGAACTTGAAGTTGTCATTTTCTGACTTCCTCATTACATAGTATACATATGTTATTTTACTTTAAGTTTTATTGGACATCTTGAAAAGAGGTTGAAGGTACTTGGTTCCTGCCGATTAGTGCAAGATCGTAGAGGAACGGATCTGAATCCGAGCTAAGTTGAATCCCGAAGATAGAGTTGCCAGAATCCCTTGCACGTATGGGAGGCTCCAACTATCTTCAAGAAACGTTATCGCGCCTCTTAACTGGATTGGGATTGACTTTATTTTATGTAAGGTAACTCATATTAATCCTATTATTTTGCTATTTACTAGCTGGAATGGGATCAACTCTATTTGGTGCAAGGTACGTAACTTCTGTTATTATGCTATTTGCTAATATTCCAACAATTTGAAGTTATCTCATTGGATTTAATTCCAACATAAACCACTTTAGTCAAAGATTTGGAGATGTATAATCAAATCCCACACGAACAACATTGCCATGTTGAGCAATTTTCTTTTCTCTCACTTTTCTTCTCACTGTCAAGAAAGTGAAATGAAAGAAAGCGCTCTTCATACTGTTCATTTTTTTAGGAAAGCAAAATTTTGGGAAATTATATTAGACCATGCATCTCGGATGCAAAGTACGTGTTAAATGGGGTGCTAAAATTATAATTTGGCATTGTTACGATACTGAAATTTTAGGCATTTCTTTACCAATGGGGGTGCCAAGAGTAAAGTTTCACAAAATACTAAAAGTTGTGCCACATTTGGCAGTTGGCACAACTGCCAACTGTTTCTCTTCTATCTTTTTATCTTTCTTTAGCTATGTTCAGGGCTTGGGCGTGGGTGTTTTTTGTTTCCAGGCGTGGGTGCTCATTCCCCTGTTTTTCTCTTTTGCTGCTATGTTTCTGCTGGGTGCTAGGTGTATTTTGCTCCTTTTGTTAATATATATCATTTTTCGTTGATCAAAAAAAAAAAAAAAAACAAAAAAAATTGGCAGTTGGCACCATGGGATGCCGAAGCTAAAATTTGACACGCCATTTGGTACCCCCATCACAAAGTGTTTTTGTTATCTTGGTGCCAAATTAGCTCCACTAGAAATTATCTTACTATGTCATTTGAAAAAAAGAAAAGAAAAAAAGAAAAAAAAAGGACCACCAAAAGTAACAACCATGGGCATAAAAATCCGGCTAGCTATAGACCACCAAAAGTAACAACCATGGGCTCCTTTTAATTCTTGTTTGGTGAGACCTCTTTTTTTTTTTTCTTTTTTTTTTTTTCTTTTTTTATACAGTGGGTGAATTTTCCAAGATTAAAAAAATTAGCGTGTAGAGTTGTCATGCTTCAACAGTTGATCAGACTTCTCAAAAGTTTGGACACTCAAATATGCCAATCACACAACCATAACAAATATATTTGTTAGTTTTTAGGGTTGAAATTTCGCATTAGATGGGTTTTGCCCATGTTAAAGTGGTCATCAACCACTTGCAGGGGAATTATTAGATTGGTCCGGCTGTGGACAAATAATTACATATAGATGAAAGTTAGTAGTCTATGAAGTTAGTATTCGATCATTTGTATTTGTATTGATATCTAATTATTAATTTACTCGTAGCCGGACCAACCTGTAATTCCCCATAATAAAACCCAAGCCTAAACTAGTTCACTACTTCACCTAATTTTAATCCTCTGTTTGAATTGCGAAAAGAATAATAATGATAAACATTTTTGGATTTTCCTCTCTTATATTCTACAAATATTCACTCTGCCTGCATTCAATCTCCACGTGTCCAAGGGATTAATTAGGGTGTGAAACCTCCAAACACCCTTATTATAAAAAGATTTATAAAAAAATACAAAAAAGGGTTGGCTCTTGAGTTCTTCCCTCTATTGTTAATGCATGCCCACTTCTGTTTACTTTTTCCATTTTTAAGTAGAAGCTATCAAATTTATGATCTTGTCTTTGCTTCAAAGATGGACATTTTCTGGTTCAAATTTTTGCATGGCTCATATTCATGTCAAGGAGTGTTTTGAATGTGAGCATTTGAGTGCTCCATCCATAAAATACAGAGTCGTTAATTGGTTAAAATGGCAATAAGAAATTATAGTTTTGTTTTCTTTTTCAAATTCTAGGAAATACAACACATTAAATGAAAAAAAAAAAAAAAAACCCACGACTAAGAATAGTTTCAGGAAAGGTAATGGATTTTTAAGCATATTTTTAGGAAATAAAAATGGAGAATGTAGTATATAATGCCAAAAAGTTCATCACACATTTTATGTTGAAATAAACAAGCAAATTGTCATCACATTTTACTTTGATTTAGACGTGCAAATTAAAACAGATTTTACATAACAAAAATTGTCATCACATTTTTTGCTTTTTTTGACAATCAGTAGAATCTATCCCTAACCCCCGATATCGACAAATGGGTATCAATGCTTAGGATTTTTCACTCAACAAGTGAAAAGAATGTAAGTAGACCATCAGGCCATCAGCTAAATTCAGCATGAACAAAAAAGACTGGAACCAACTATTGATAATTTGCTACATGGACACTTTTATTTCCATTGAAGAACATGAATAAGAACTTGAGAATCACTTCAACAATGATATGAGTGAAACCATGCATGCTGACTAGCACTTGGAATCCCTTCTCTTAAAAGCTAGACACTTTGCCATAAAAATTGATAAATTCCTCAGATGAAAAGATCCTGCCAATAGAGGACATGCTTCCGCTGTTCTACAAATCTACAATCAAGATTCAGCCTGATCGACCATAGATATGTATATATATATATAGGAGGTGGCTTCCAAGAGATAAACCTGCAACATTTTGAAATTCTAGAACTCTGAAAGGAAACTTTAGTATATAAAATAGATGGGAAAAAGAGCGCCAATTGATAATATCCTTAAAGCAAGAAGAAGCTTTACCCAAAACAAATGCAGTCATGTTTCATCATTTGGGTATAGGCACAAGTTTATTGTAATTTAATTAAGCTCTAGGCTATTGTATTTGTAGCAAGTTGTAGCTTCTACTATTATTTCTCATGGGGAAGTACACAGCACAAGTGTTATCTTCTCATTGTTATAACATACGTTGTTGTTCTCAATTATCTATTTCAGTTCATTGATCACTGCTTTGATTCTCATATTAAATCCATTTAACTTTTTAACTTTCACTCCTAGTGATCTTGCTATGTCGTTCTTCACCTTAAGGAATTACGGGAAATGCATGGCAGCATTGGCCCAAGAATCAACCCTAAGGCCATGTTTGTTTAGTTGGAATGGAAAAGATGGAATGGAATCACATTTTAATTCATTCCATACAATGTGTTTGAATGAGGTAATTTAAATGGGAATGAAATCAAATAATGTATTTGGACAACCATTTTTAATCTCTTTCCATTCTAGACTACATCAAGTATGGAATCAGATTCCATTTCCGCTCATTCCATTCCAACTAAACAAACATGGCCTAAAGGGGGAGAATTAGGTACGTTGATATAAAATAAATGGAACTTTAAAAAAGAAAAATTATTTGAATTGTTTGGATTTTCAAAAGATGTTTCACATGGATAGGTGGGATTAGCTAAACCACTTATTCAGTAAGACAGATGGTATGATATCACCACCTAGCTTGTTTCGTTTATTGGCCACTGTGATGAGTAGTAGACTAGTAAGAGATGATCATTGTTTATGAAAACGCAAATGGACCCTTTTATAGAAACCTCTATAAGTCAAACTTTCCACGAATGACGTGGAAACAGATGACTTGAGATTTACATCAGTGCGACTCGCAAGTTGCACTATCTCCACACTATAGCAAAAGTTATACATCATATCATGACGTAAAGACAACAAATAATCACCTCGATAAAAATTTTGTTCCTAAGTTTTTTTTATTTCGGCCTATGTCAAGTTGCACCAAAATTAGAACATACCCAAGTCAAGGTACTCATAGCTATCTTGATCCAACTTACTTGTCAGATAATCCAAATCAAGATAGCCATGAGTACCCTTAAGGCCCGTGATGATGTGGGTATGCTACAACGTAAATGCAGCTTTATGTAGGTTGAAATAAAAAAAATTAGGAACAAAATTCTCGATGAGGAGAATATTGGAAGTCTTTACGTCACAATGTATAAGTCTTGCTGCAGTGTAAAGATACTGCAATCCTCGAACTACACCAATGCAAATCTTAAATAATTGTTTCCACGACAAATGAGGAAAGTCAGACTTATGGAGTTGGTCATGAAAGAATCCATTTTGTTGTGCGGAAACTCAAAAACATCAACAAATTAATCAATAACAAGAAAAATAAATCAAACACAAAAAGAAAAAACGCAAGATTTACATAGTTTAGCAAAATGCCTATATTTACGGGCGGTGATGATCAATCCATTATATGCAAAAGATTACAAAGAGTGAAAACTGCAAACACTCTCAAAACCCATATCCCCTTTTTGCTCTCCCTCCCATTGACGGCTCTACTCACTTAAGAAACATACCCTAAGTCCAAAAACCTTATATATGCGGGTTATTACAAAGAAACCGAATCAGGTAAAAATTGCCCAAGTAACAAAACGGGTCAAAAATTTTGGCTGGGGGCTTCGCCTCGAACCTTTGGGATTCTCCCCTATAATGTCTTGGAAGTCTCACCTCAAAAATCAACCCCAGAATGTTAATATCTCTTCCAATACGTGCAGTTGCATAAATTAGATTCCACTAAGGATAAACTACGACCACAGATTCCATAAACTATGCAGAAGCCTTACCCAAAACAAAGGCAGGAGGATCGATGGCCCGTTAAAATGAACCTGATTTCCATGATTCCAGACACACTAGACCCAAATAGCTACATTTGATATTTAACAAAAAAAAAAAAAAAATATTCAAATCTTATAAAGATTCCCATAATACTTCTAATTGCTATGTAGCTGATCCAAATAGTCAACAAAGGACCCAATATATAAAAGAGGAGTGGGGCATTGTATTGAAATACTATCCCAAATACTTACAATATATATAACTGGGCTAAGTCTTGTAGACATGTTCTGATGTTCAATGCCTTCTTTATTAGACTCACAAAAAATACAATTATCTAGAATATTCTCATTGCAATAATTAAGCGGATGTTTGGCAAACCTTTTGGAAGGTCTCAAAAGGTTTTTTTAAGGATAAAAGTCATTTTCATTATTTTACGAGGGTTTGGTGAGTCACTCAAACTCTCTTTTAAAAAAAGTCATTTACTCCAAAAAGCAATTTAGCAAAAGCTACTCAGAATAACTTTTCAAAATGACGTTTGTAAAAAGACAAAAAGTGTAACTAATAAAACTAAAAAAATCTTGATGATTATCCATTTTACATGAGAAAATTTAAAATGTATATTCACCAAATATCCATTTTTTTTTCCAAAAGGCCTTTTTATTTTGAAACAGTACACCAAACGCACACTTAGGAAATGAGAAGTAAGGTAAATGACCTCCAGTGAGTGTCCAAAGGAAACATGAATTCAAGGAAGAACATTAATTTTCCAAATCTAATTAAGAAGATGAGCCCTAGGGTGGTCAAGATCAAGATTAGAATTATTAATAATTTGAACCAAGCAGCTATCACTATCATTAACAAATCGCCAACCTTACACAAACAAAACCACATAGCAATGGAGTTCTTAGCAAAACTAGATAAATCCAAGACTTTTCCCATTTATCATGGAAAAAATGGCTGGAGATATGCATCAGTGCAACTTACGGGTCGCATTATCTCCACACTATGGCAAAGTCATCCATCGTGATATAAAAACTATGAATATTCTTCTCGATAAGAAGTGTTTTCCTAGACATAGAGTTTCTAATTTCAACCACATAAAGTTGCACCAAAATTAGAGCATGTTTACATCGATCAGCATAGGTGTCATGGGAACTGACGGGTATGTAGACCCCAATTATATGATAATCCATCATCTTATAATCTCATGATGGCTACCCTTTGTGTATAACCCTTTTCGAGGTACTATGTACAAGGCATACTTTAACATCTTGTAGTTTGGTTGGTGAAGTAGTGCCTCAGAGAAGGCTTGTTGGGGAATATTATTGATTCTCATATTGTTCACACTATGAGCGTCTAATGGTTGCAAAAGTATGTCAAAATTATAGAGAAGTATTTGGCACAGGAACGTGACAATAGGACATCCATGGAAGATGAGTTGTGGAACATAGAGCAAGATTGGGAGCTCCAGGGCTCATCCTCACACTATCTGTCCTTTTTTCTAGGGCTCATTGGAACAACCTAAAAAGAAGGACAGATAGTGTGAGGATGCATCCTACAATTCCCAAACTTGCTCTAGGTTCAACAACTCATCTCCCATGGAGGGCTTATTGTCACGTTTATGTGCCAAACAGTTCTCCACAATTTCAACCTACTTCTACAATAATTCAACACTTACAGTGTCAACAATATGAGGATCAATTGTCTCCCCAAGCAAGCCCTCTCTAAGCGGTTGCTTTTCCAACTAATGCAATGTTAAAGAATAATTTGCACATAATATGTCAAAAAAGGTTACACCATACCAAAAGAGTAAGCATCCGAATTCTCTATATATAAGATGCTGTTTTATCATTTAAATCTGGATCAACATAGCCATCAGTACCCTTAACGCTCATGCTACCGCTAATGTGGGTGTGCTCTAATGTAGGTGCAACTTTACATAAGCCGATATTAGAACCTTTAGGAGCATATTATTGACGAGGGGAATATTCAGTCTTCATATCACAATGTATAAGTCTTATTGTAGTGTAGAACTAATGCAAACCTTAAACTACGTACGCTGATGCTGATACCCAAGCTGTTGTTTCCACAATAAATTGGGAACTTCAAATGGGAGCCCTTTTTTTTTCTTTCTTTCTTTTTTCTTTTTTTTATAGGGGTTTGGAATAGGAAAATCAGCACTAACTAGACCTAGCAATCAAATCTTTCCAAAAGATAGATAAGATTTATTTTAGGAAAACAAACACAAACGCAAAGTAGTTTTGCTTACCAAAAAAACCTTTGTAGGAATAAAAGGGCTTTATGTAAATTATTACTCCAACAAAATTGTTTTTGGATTCTATCGATCTCATCTCTCAATCTAATCTTCTTCTTCTTTTCTTCTTTTTTCCCCTTTTTGCACTCCAATTCGATCTCTAATCTTAGTATGAATAAAAAAAACAATTCATGATGTGTTGGGTAATACTGGAAGAACTGACTTTATATGGATTTCTCTACCTCCTTTGGACTGGACATTAGCTTTCCAACTGTGCATTTTCTTTTTATTGAACTTGTTCATGAATTTAAACAAAGACTTTGTTAATTTTTCTCCTCACCTTTTATAACATGGGTATCCCTATTTACCGAATTTAAAATAATTCTCTATTCCAAGTTCACCAAGAATTTAGTCACATTAGAGCATCTCCAATGGAGATGTTAAATTTTTTTATGTCAAATACAGAAAGCTTTTGTGGCAATTTGAAGGTTTACTTAAAATTGGTTATTCCACCTGATATGCTAAATTTGAAAGCTTACTCAAAAAAAACCACTCCACCCAATATGTCAAATTAAAAAAATGAAGGAATCAAACCTCAAAATGGTTAAGTTTTGAATAAAATAATCAAAAAAATAAAATAAATAGGCATATGCTTTAAAGGATGTCAAATTTGACATCAAAAGATGCATGGGCTCCAATTCCAAGTCAGTAAAGGTAGTTCAGTTGGAGATAAATTTAAAAATTGGCAATGCCTTTTATAGCCATTTCTTGCGCTGATGTGGAATTTTACATCCTCTTTGGAGATGCTCTTACATACATTACATGCGTGATAATATAAAAGAAGACAAAAATAAATTAAATAAATTAAAAGAACATTTATGGAAATTTACCTTTTGTTCCAAAGCATTCCCAAATATAAAAAGAATATAAAAGAAGATTTATGGAAGTTTACCTTTGTCCTGAAGCATTCCCAAATACTATAAGATCTCCAAGATATTCCTACAAGAATTTGTGGTTGCATTAGTGAAAATGAGGCATACAAATTTTTAGACAAATAGAATCTTGACTCTTTTAGTCATTTTTTCTTCTCTTCATTTTTTTTTAAAAAAAATAAAAAATTCAGTATGCACAACCAGAACTCATGTGAGATTGTCCAATAATAACTATTTGTATATGTTAATATATATGTGCAAGTGATCAAATAAAAGTTCAACGGGCATGAGTGTATTCATAGGGGAGAGAGAGTGAGTGAGAGAGAGAGAGAGGGAGAGAGGGAGAAACTGAGAACCTACAGCCTTGACAAGAGATCTTTTGAAGCATAATGTTGCATGCGAGAGTTATATTTTTAGCTTGAGAGAGAAGGAGAAAGTTGCAGGTTGTTGCAAAAGAATAGGTAAATATAAAGGAAAAGCGGATGATGAGAGTTGCCCTAGTTTCTCGCTAAAAACACTTCAAAAGGATTAGTCTAGTGGTTAACCGAGCCTTAATAAGTGCCTCACAAAGTGCACATTTTCAACCAAAAAAAAAAAAAAAAATGTTTGATCCCTTTAAGGTTTGAAAGACCTTTTTTTTTTACCCTTTTTTTTTTCTTTTTTTTTTTTTTTTTTTTTCGTGGTGTGAGGTCTGAAAAACTCTATAATTACCCCATACATATGGGACGTAGATTGTATATGCCCAAAAAAGCAGCCTTAGATACACTTGTCATAAAATTTTTCTTAAAAACAAATTAAGTGAAAGAAAGTTTGGTTTCATTTCCATCCCTTCTCTTAACAATCAAACATACCATCATCAGCGGTTCATCGCAAGACCGTTTGGAGTGATACAAAACATAAACGAATTGGTTTCCAATTCAATTTATGTCATACGTGCTGTTTGGAATTACACAAATTAAAATAGAACAAATTTATTGACTTTAAATCTATTTTTTGTCTCAACTTGAAGGAATAAATTATAAATCTGATAAATAGTGGTCAAATTTAGCGAGAATTGAATTGAATTTCCTTTTTCTTTTTTTCTTTTTTCTTTTTTCTTATGAGAAAAAGAAATTTTATTAAACAAAGTAAGATTTAGGGACACAGAGCAAAACACCAACAAAGGAAGCACCCAAGAAAACTTCAGCTCTCACAAACAAAACAACGAACGCCTAAAAACGCAACAAGGAGAAAACTTATATCACAAGACCAATTAGGACACACCCCGCCTCCCAAGAACACAAGAGAGCTATATAAGCGAAGACCATAAGAAGATAAACCAATCCCGGTAGAGATTCTAATCACTACCCCTTCAAAAACCCTTACTGCAGAGAATACTCCACTGACCCGAACCTTGCGAACCAATCTGATAGACTTTAAACCTCCCAACTCAATCCAAACCCCCAACCAAATAACTAGAACCATCTCCAAAAAATTCCATCAACCCAAAAATAGCCAAAGACAGAACACTCCGACATTCAGCAAAAACAGAGCAAAACAGGGCAAAGCCCAAGAAGCCACCCACTCCACGCTGCAATAAAAGCCACAGCTCGCTTCCACAAAAAGCATTATAACCAAGCGAAAAAAGGGGCAACTCTGACAACACCATCCTTTGCCAACCAGTCAGCCATGCTATTGGCTTCTCTAAACTGATGACTTACCCCGACATTCTGCAAGTGTTTGATAAGAGAGAAGATTTCATTTAGGACAAAGTTGAATTTCCACAATCTGGAGTGCTCGTTGATCCAAGCCACTGAGGCTGAATCCGAATTCAATTTCTAGTACCAAATTTGCTAGTGTGCAACATGGCATGCACCATGAACCCAATGATGAAAACCGAAGGATTGATGTATTGAAGAGGATTCTGAGTCCTTAAAAATTCATGTAAAGGTTGCACAGTGTCATTCATAAAACAAACAAACAAACAAAAAATTCTAATGGCTGATGTTGAGGGAGAATCCTATGTAGGAGCCTACCAGGACGAACGTGTAGGAAGAATGCTACAGTGCTTGAAACGCACACATGCTACAGTGTTTGAAACTCTACACTAATCTTGAATATTACTCCCTCCCTCGCACAAAAATCGGTTATTTTTGTAATTTTTTTTGTCTCAAAATGTTTGGACATTTTAAAAAATCAGATAATTTTTTTTTTTTTTTTTTCCTATACTATCCTTTCTTATTTCAAGAATTACTTTTCGCACAACCCAATATCAATTAGGAGAATATATTTTAGAAATATGAAATTTAATAAATGAGAAGTTAATGCAATGATGAATTTTCTTAAATTACGTATTTTGTCAAACTTAACCTATCTTTGTGTGAGGGAGAGAGTATATGACTAGCTTTAGATCGGGGTAACCGTTTATAGTCTACATTGGTGGTAGGTGAAAAGCTAGGGTTTTGGTCCAGTAACCCCAAAGGCCCAACTCATGCCTTCCCGTGGCAGCATGTGAGGCCACTAAATGGATCCAATATGACGATGGTAAGATCACAAGGGCATAGTGGTCTCTTGAATTGGATAGGACCTTAAACCCTAGAAGAATTATTTAAATATTGTACTCCAATCATTAGGAGAAATCTTACGGTTGATACTGAGTGGAATCAAAGCATATGACACCATAGGGGCATAATCACACGTGTCAAATAAACAAAGCTCTACAAGTCTACAACATTCTTCACCAGGAGGAAAACCCGGCTCAAGGTAAGACAGATTTGGTGAAGGCATCACTTCCTAACAAAGCTAAGCTCATTATACAAATTGGTCGAACTTAGAATCTCATAAAATAAATTTACATTGCACATTATGATATATATATATAGTTTTGATTAGGTCAACACATATTAATATAAGTTATATCAACATCATATATTGGGGGTTGATCCAACATATCATATAACTCGCAAATGCACGAAATACAACTCCCAATATATCATCATATTTCCCAAACATAACGCACGCAATTCGGTGCCCAGCAACATGCCAACAAAAATTAGGAAACCGTCAACAAAATTAGTCAGGAATTACCCCTTTTTTTGTAGTGATAATTTATATCAATACATGCTTACCTGATCATCACCTTATATATACACACATGAAAAAACCTCAGCCAAAACAGTGGAATACTGGAATTCTTAGCCAAACTAGAGAAATCTTTTGGTGAAAAAAACCAACTCATTAAAACCAAAATGATTGATATTATTATAATGCAAGCATTTTTTTTTATGATACACAACCACACAAGTGGTCCAAAAGGGGTAGAAGTGGATCCATCTAATTAAAAAGATGCTTGCTAGCTCAGCTACCAAAATTCATGCAAGTTTCAACCATCCCCCATAGCCTCAACATCTTCTTCAACTTCTTGCCAATTATGAAGTGATTTTCACAGCAATCATGGTGCCTAAATGCAAAAGTCATGAGTATCATGTGTAACTTTATGCTTGGTGAGAAATTATATTCGGTTAGCACCAAATTGGCACAGAAAACCACTTCAGTCAATGATTTGGTGATGTATAATCATATCCCACATGAACAACATTGCCATGTTGAGCAATTTCTTTTCTCTCATTGTCAAGAAAGTGAAATATAAGAAAGCACCCTTCGTATTGTTCATTTTTTTGGGAAAGCAAAATTTTGGGGAATTATATTAGACCATCTCCAATGCATATATAGTGTCAAAACTATAATTAGGCATAGTTACAATGCCAAAGTTCTATCTCTGAGCATTCCTAAGCCAATGGGGGTGCCAAGTACAAAATTTTGGAGAATTTTATTAGACCATCTTCGATGCAAAGCATCAAAACTATAATTTGGCATAGCTACAATGCCAAAGTTCTAGCTCTGAGCCAATGGAGGTGCCAAGAATAAAATTTTGCAAAATGTTAGAAGTTGTGCCATATTTGGCAGTTGGCACCATGGGGTGCCAAAACTAAATATTCGACACATCATCTGGCACCCCCAATAAGCTAAATTATAGGTTTGGCACAACCATTAGAGATGCTATTTAGTGTCATTTGGAAAAGAAAGATCACCAAGAGTAACAACCACAGGTATAAAAACTGGTTAGCTATATAGATAAGTTTCGTCTTGTTTCATTAAATTCTCTTTTGATGAGACTCCCCCCCCCCCCCCCAAAAAAAGAAAAAAAAGGAAAAAAAGAGAGAAAAGAAAAGGGCACACATCATAAGGTTTTAACCTGCCTCTTTCAAAACCAACCGGATTATTTCCAATTATGATTCAATGTTATAACTAAATATTTTAATGAAAGTTCCTGTTAATTTGCTGCCCATTTATGCTTATTAGATGGCCTTCTGCAATGGGCTACCATAAAAAATTTTGTTAGCAATATTTACAGAAAAGATTATACACTTTGCCATAAAAACTGATGAATTCCTCACAGGAAAAGATCTTGCCACTAGAGGACAACACAGAAGGTTACAGTTGAGAAAACAAGCTGCGGCTGTTCTACCATCAAGATTCAGCTTGACCATATTCATAGGAGGTGGATTCCAAGGAAACATCTATATCTATATGTCTATTATATATATCTAAAACGGAGGAATGGTTACACTGTTAAAGGCCACGTGTCAACATAAAAAATTTTCCATTTTTTTTTTTTTCAATTCACGTGCTGAAACAATGAAATGCAATGGAGAAATTTTTTTGGGAAAACTTACTGTTTAGTAATAGTTTTCCAACCTAATACCAAAAAAGGATATTAATCTATCAACTTGCTACAAATTGACTGTAAATGTCCAGAAAATGACAACTAATTTCCATTGTTTCACATTAAGTTGGGAAGTAGTCACTAAATCGTAATTTTTCCAAAAAGTTCCTTCTAGTAACTTCTGGGAAAACTACCTTTTAGTGATCGCTTTCTAATTTAATACCAAACAAAGAATATTGTCTGCCAACTTGCAACAAATTAACTGTATCGGTACTTCAAAAAGACTACTAACTTTATTTTTTTGGTATTAATCTGAGAAGTGGTCACCAAAAGGTAAATTCTCCATTTATTTTTATTTTCATTTTTTATTTTTGATATTCATTGCTCTTTTTCACACGATGAAAGTAAGTTGACGCTTAGTGTTCACTGCATATATCTATGTTTTTACATAAAAGAATTAGAAAATCCACATTGAACAATGTTCAACCCAAACTTGGTAAACTGTACTATATTTCTCCATTTTCTTTATGCCTATTCATTTCCCCTCTTAAAAATTGAACGTATAAAACGATAAATAGTTACAATTAAAAAAAGAGACAAATAGAGGGAAAGACGATTAAAAAAGAACACGCGATACGCCGGAATCTTCAAATTTTCCCAATTTGCCTTCAACGCCAAAAAAAATAAAAAAATAATAAAAAAAAATAAAAACCTATTGTAATCAAAATTCTTCTATGTGGTTAATTATATAAAGTTGAAAAGATTTATGTTTTCTCTTATTTTCTTCTCTTTTTGCCTTTTTCTCCTATTCTTTTTCTCAATCTAGACTTTTCTCTCATCTTTTTATATTCTAATCTCAAACAATTTTTTGATATTTTTCCCTTGGTTTTTCTCTCTATGTAAAACCCACTTGAAACCCTTATGAAATGCCAAGATTCATCGTTTTCATGCATTCTATAATTTGTACCGTCAGATTTCAAGACACTTTCAATGACTATACTTGCTTTGGTATATATCAACATATTAAAACCATGATCATAGGATACACTAGGCTCTAGAAAGTCTAAATCTTTTTCCACCAAATATCATGACGTGTAAGTTCTTTCATTTCTTACAAACTTCCACCATTAAATTTTATTGTTTTTCAAAAAAATTTTCTTTTTCAGGAGTATAATTAAATTGTGTGTGATACATTACGCTAACATCACACCAAAAATTATTTTGATTGAATTATTTAATTTATTTTTGTCTATATTTTTTAAATTTAATTAACATATTATATTAGAGAATAAGTATTCTGTTAAAATTCTAATTTGCTAATAATATTATTTTTTATAAAGAAATCCGTGTGTCACACGGGTTCTGAAACTAGTACTATATATATAAAGGAGGAAATGAGTCTTGGTGATGCCACGTGTCAAATTTATAAATTTTTTTTTTTTTCAAATCACATGAACAGTAGAACAAGTTGGAGAAAAAAAGCAAATATTACATTTTAGTGTCCCCTTTCTAACCTAATACCAAAAAAGGGATAATGTCTGTCAACTTGCTATAAATTAACTGTATACTTACGTTAAAATAACTATCAATTTTCTTTGTTTTGTATTAAGTTGGGAAATATTCACTCAAAAGTAATTTCCCAAAAAGTACGCTACTTTGTGACTTTTTAGGAAATTACTTTTTTAGTGATCACTTTCCAACTTAATACCAAAGAAAGAATATAATCTGCCAACTTTTTACAAATCGACTGTATATGTGATTCAAAAGGACTACTAATTTTCTTTGTTTGGTGTTAAGTTGGGAAGTGATTATCAAAAGGTAATTTCTCCAAGTAATTTCTCCATTATTATTATTATTATTTTTTTTTTTTTTGGTTTTCACTGCTCTTTTTTCACGCAGTATAGGTAAGTTGACGCTTGATGTATACTACATATCTCTTTGTTTTCATGTGGGAGAATTGAAAAAGCTATACTGTACAATGTTCAATCCAAATTTAGTAGATTGTACCATATTTTTTTGTTTTCTTTATGCCTATTCATCTTCTCTCCCAAAAATTGAACATATGAAACTAAAAATAGTTATAATCAGAAAGAGAGACAAATAGAGACAATGATGATTAAAAAAGAAAGCGCGATATATCTGGAATACATACTAACATATCAAAACCATGATCATGGGATGGACCTAGGCTCTAGAGAGTCTTAATCCTTTTCCACCAATACCAGTCACAGTATCACTTCCTTCAATTTTTTACAAGCTTCCACCATTAATTTTTTTTTTCTAAATAATTTATCCTTTTTGGATGTATACATAAATTTTGTGTGATATATTACACTAACATCACACCTAAATAAATTTTTTCACAAGCTTCCACCATTAAAGTAATTTATTTTTGTCTATATCTTTAAAATTTAATTGACATATTATATTAACAAATGCATTTTACTATTTTAGAAAAAAAATATTCTGTTAAAATTTTAATTTTTTGATAATATTATTTTTATAAATAAATCTGTGCATTACAAAGGTTTTGAAGCTATATATATATATATATACTATGAAGCACGGATACTTTAAAACCCCCAACGAATCCGTATCGGATACGTATCAGATGCGATACACCTAGGATACTCCCCGATACGTATCAGATACCCTCCATACGTATCGGAACAGTAACACACATTGCCACATCATCGGATACACCTCGGATATTTCTCAGATACATCTCGCATACATTTGGGATTTCTTTAGAGTTAGTTTGTAATTATTTATTTTTTAAATAAACGGGGGTAAATTTAAAGAAACATAATACCCATACTTTGATTGAAACAATAAACTATAGAAGACTATAAAAAGGATGACATTCATGGTATCCTAACCGTTGATCAAAAAGGATGAATTGGCAGAGATCATGACTGGGAAGATACTACCAAGGCATGATTCCAAGGCATGATTGAGTCAATTGAGGGATATGTCCCAACTTTACAAGGAAAGCTTTGCTGTAGTTGACTTGTATATTAGGAACTAATCCAAATTATATGTACAGCTTGTAGTAGAGAGATTTCCTCACTATGAAAAGGAAACCCACCAACAATACCTCCAGTAACCAATCCTGTAATTGATTCTCACTTATTATAAAAGAAGTCTCGTGGCTCACAATAGAAAAACAGAGAGCTTACACTTGAAAAACCATTTGTTCTTTAAAATTCTTTATGGTATCAAAGCATGTTGTTCCTGGGCCCGTTTCACTCGTGAGCCGTTTTTATTGTCCACGTGACAGACCATTTGAATCTTGTTAGGCCTGCACGTGAGGGGGAGTGTTGGAAATATATCACATCCCACATCGATTAAATATCGAGTTAAACATGTCTTCATATACCTATTTGGGCCCTCCACTTATAAGCTTAGGCTTGTAAGTTGGAAACTTAACATGGTGAGCCTCGGCTCTAAGTTGAGACCGTGAGAAATCCTTGAGATCCTGAAATTTTTCCCATGGCATCCTCATCATCCTCACTTGCTGCACCAACATATCCTTACCTTTCGACTTTGAACATTGGGAATTTCGTATCCATCAAGCTAACCCAAACCAATTTTCTGCTGTGAAAAACACAGTTCATGGGCCTCATCGAAAGCCAAGACATGCGTGGGTTTCTCGATGGGACCTATATCATGCCAAACCTTCTTCTTGTCATTTCATCTGATGAAGCTTCAGGTGAAAAACGATGTATTGATAATCCAGATTACGTTGGTTGGAGGAGGTCAGACAAGCTCCTCCGTGGCTGGATTACAGGGATATTATCAGAAGAGGTTCTTGGAATGGTTGTCAAATTAGAGACATCTGCTGAGGTATGGTCTGCTCTCTTGGATTCATTTGCCCAAGAATCTCAAGAGAGAGAATTCTATTTAACTCAACAACTTCAAATGCATACTAAAAGGCCTCTCTCAATGTCTGAATATCTTAGAATTCTCAAAAACATTTGTGATGACTTGGCTGCCATTGGCAAGCCTGTTAATGACCGAGATAAAGTCTTTACCTTGTTGCGAGGACTCGGCTCTAGCTATAAGTCTTTTGTAACAACTATGCTCAAGCCTCCCACCCCATCTTATCGAGAAATCATCCCACTTCTTCAAGGTCATGAAACCATGAAGAACCTGCATAATCATGATACTTCTTTTTGTTCTACTAATCAAAATGCTGCTTTTGTGGGACAACAATCTCACAATTATGACAAGAACTCAAGCCACAGGGGAAAGCAACCCCAGAATAATTTTACCTCCAAAGGTCGTGGGTTCTCTCAAGCAGGTCATCAACCCAGAAACAATAATGATCAGCGAAACAATCAGCCCAATGTTGGACCTGCTGCTAGAACCACTCCTCACCCATAACAAGAAGCTGGAAAAGATGTTGTCTGTCAAATATGTGAGAAGCCTAGGCACACGGCTCTGCAATGTTGGCATAGGTTTAATCAAACCTACCAACCTAGAGATGCTGCACATGCACTAGTAGCCATGACCATGTCTGATTCACAAGATGCCGCTTGGTTCCCTGACACCGGAGCAACATCTCACATGACAGACACAACTGGTAAGCTTGATAATTTCTCCCCTTATTTCAGTCATGATAAAGTTATTGTGGGTGATGGGAATGGTTTGGATATCTCACATATTGGTTCCGCTACAATACAAATTGGAGATAAAAAGCTAACTTTGGAAAATGTTTTGGTTGTACCAGAAATTAAAAAGAATTTGCTCTCTGTTAGTCAAATGACTTCTAATCACCCATATATTTTTAAGTTCTCATCAAGTGGGTTTGTGATAAAGAATAGGGAGACCAAAATGGTAATCGCATCAGGGAGTAGATGTGGAGGTTTGTATGCCTTGCAGCCAAAGAAGGAGGCTTTCTTCTTAACCAGGAATAAAGTTGCTTCTGATCAGGTCTGGCACCAACGGTTAGGTCATCCTCAATCAAAAGTGGTGGATCTATTGAAGAGAAATAAATTAATTATTAGTAGTGGAAATAAGGTTGAGAAACTTTGTGAAAGTTGTCAAATGGCAAAGGCATGTCGCTTACCTTTTATTGGAACAAACAGTTTTTGTGATGAACCTCTTGCCATTATTCACTGTGATCTGTGGGGGGCAACTCCTGTTTTGTCATTCCAAAGATTTTGATATTATGTTGTTTTCATTGATGAATGCACTCGCTATACCTGGTTTTTCCCACTAAAGCTCAAATCAGAATTCACATCTTGCTTTATTAAATTCCATAAATTTGTGACCAACCAATATGACAAGAGGGTTAAAGTGTTCCAATCTGATGGAGGAGGAGAATTTACTGACAAAGCCTTCAATTCCTACTTAACAGATTATGGAATTAAACACCAATGCTCATGCCCCCATACATAGGAACAAAATGGGTTGGCCGAACGAAAACACAGGAATATCACAAAACTTGGCCTTACTCTTTTGTTTCATAGTTATGCTCCTAAGAGGTTTTGGGTTAAGGCCTTTGCCACTGCTGTATGGTTAATTAATAGGCAACCCTCTCGTGTGTTGGATTGGAAATGTCCATATGAAGTGTTACAAAAACAAACACCAGATTATGGACCTTTAAGGGTATTTGGGTGTCGATGCTTCCCCTACTTGCGAAATTATGCATAAACAAAACTGGATCCACGATCATTACCTTGCATCTTTCTTGGGTATTCTGAATTCTACAAGGGGTACTGATGTTATTATCCACCTACAGGCCGTGTATATATGTCACGACATGTTGTGTTTGATGAACTCAACTTTCCCTTTCGTGATCCAGGGAAATTATTTTCTGTTATGACAGAGGCTAATGACATCACTTCATTTTCTGATTGGTTTACAGGCACCCAGGATTCTACTTCATCGAAAATGGGTTTTGGTTCTTTGTCACCTTTCCCAATGGAGGATACTGAAGTAGCCACATCTTCTTTGCCATCTTGTATTGCTCAAGGGTCACCAACTACCCCTACATTACCAAACAGTGACCCCATCCTTATATCTCCCAACAACTTGCCATTAGACTTTGAACTCACTCATTGTCCATCTAATGCAACCTCATTGTCTAACCAACCCACAAACCTCAACATACCTTTGTCACCACCATCCTCTAGTGTGGACTCTCATATAAATCCACTCACACCTCTTGAACAAAACCAATTACAACCTTCACCTATCAGTTTGGACCCACCTACCTACCACCACACAAACCCAACCCCACCATCCACCAGAGATACGTCTCAACCATTAATCTAATCAAATCCTAATCCCCCTTCCATTCCTCGCCGAAGTGGTCTAACTTCCAAGCCCAATCCCAAATACTCCTCACATACTTATTGTTTATTATCCACTGAACTACCTCAAGAGCCTAAACTGTGAAATCTGCCCTCAAGCATCCAAGATGGCACTTGGCAATGCAAGAAGAGATCTTAGCACTTCATCAAAATGAAACCTGGGAGTTAGTTCCATATCAACCTACCATGAATGTTATCGGGTGCAAGTGGGTCTTCAAGACTAAGGTTAAAGCTGATGGTACACTTGAGTGATTGAAAGCTCGATTGGTTGCAAAGGGTTATAATCAAGTCCCTGGAGTTGATTTTGCAGAAACATTTTCTCTCGTCATCAAGCTTGCCACAATCTGAACCGTTCTTACTATTGCCTTGGTTCACAACTAGGATATCAGACAACTAGATGTCAAAAATGCATTCCTTCATGGCAACATTACCGAACCTGTTTTCATGGAGCAACCCCCTGGCTTCTATGATTCTACTCGACCTAATCATGTATGCCACCTCAAGAAGGCATTATATGGGCTAAGGCAGGCTCCCCATGCTTGGTTCGACAAATTTAGTCAATTTTTGCTATCTAATGGTTTCCTCTTTGTTTGCCATGGCTCATATGGTACCCTTCTCCTTCTACTATATGTAGATGACATTATCCTCACTGGTTCCAATCCTCAGTTCTTACATCACTTCATTACCATGCTCAGTCAAGAGTTTTCAATGAAGGACCTGGGTTTTCTTCATTATTTTCTGGGAGTTGAGGTGCATCATTTTGCCGACGGTATTCTTTTAAAGCAAACTAAATATGCTGCTAATCTCCTTGAGCGAGCTCAAATGAAAGATTGCAGGGCTCTTTCGACTCCCATGGTCACAAAGGCAACTGTCCCCATAAATGGGAATGATCTGTTTTTATGATCCACAATTTTATCGTAGTATTGTGGGTGGACTCCAATATCTCACTTTTACAAGGCCTGATATTTCTTATAGTGTCAACTATGTTTGTCAGTTTATGCAACAATCCACCGTTCACCATTACCAGATGGTTAAACGGATTCTTCGTTATGTACAAGGTACCATCGATTATGGCCTTCAGCTTCTCTCTCGTACATCACTTGAATTATATGCTTTTTCTGATGTTGATTGGGCTGGTTGCCCCATTACACGGCGCTCTACCACTGGGTTTTGTACTTATCTTGGTGGCAATTGTCTTTCTTAGAGTGCAAAGAAACAACCAACGGTTGCGCGCTCCAGTGCTGAAGCTGAATATCGTGCCTTTGCTTCTACTGTAGCAGAACTTACATGGTTGACATATTTATTGCGAGACATTAGTCTTCATATTGCTCAACCTCCCACACTTTTCTGCGATAACATTTCGGCCTTACACATGTCCATCAACCACGTGTTTCATGCAAGAACAAAACACATTGAAATTGATTATCATTTTGTTCGAGAAAAGGTGGCTCTCGGTTCTTTAATCACAAAATTTGTCTCTTCGTCCCAACAAGTGGCTGATATATTCACCAAACCTCTTACTCGCCAACAGTTTGAGCAATTGCGAGTCAAACTAAGCCTTTGGCCTAGCCCCCAGCCTAGTTTAAGGGGGAGTGTAGAAGACCATAGAAAGGATGACATTCATGGTATCCTAACCGTTGATCAAAAAGGATGAATTGGTGGAGATCATGACTGGGAAGATACTACCAAGGCATGATTGAGTCAATTGAGGGATATGTCCCAACTTTACAAGGAAAACCTTGCTGTAGTTGACTTGTATATTAGGAACTAATTCAAATTTTATGTACAGCTTGTAGTAGAGAGATTTCCTCACTATGAAAAGGAAACTCACCAACAATACCTCCGGTAACCAATCCTGTAATTGATTCTCACTTATTATAAAAGAAGTCTCGTGGCTCACAATAGAAAAACAGAGAGCTTACACTTGAAAAACCATTTGTTCTTTAAAATTCTTTATAAACCCATTTTAATTCTTTCATCTTAATTCACTTTCCACTATCTATATTTTAGGGCAACAATTGTAACGCAATAGCGTTAAATGGCTATTTCGTAGTGTTAATGTCTTTCTAGTTTCTTTCTATGAATGATGAACATGGTTGATGCTTATAGATGTGTTCTTTGTACATCTATTCTTGCATATTAATTGATTTTGTAAATGTTTCAAACTTTTTTTATGTTTATTATATATGTTTTAGACCAAATATTAATATTAATATATTTATGTATTAACGTATCCTTGACATATCGTATCCTACATTTTTTTGGAATTGCCGAATCAGTGTATCTACATCGCATCGTATTCGTATCCCGTATCTGTATCCGTATCCGTGCTTCATAGTATATATATATATATATATATAAATCTGTGTATTGCACGGGTTTGGAAATTAGTTAGCTAGTATATCTATAATAGATGAATAAAAAGTGTGCCGCTTGAAAATATCGTTAAAGCAAGAAGAAAGCCTTACCCAAAACAAAAGCAATCATGTTTCATCACTATCAAATACATGGACTCACATATGAATTGTAAATTGTGGGTATTAGTTTGAAGCTTTGAGCCCAAACTTCGGCGGAAAAAGAAAACCTGGGATATCCCTTATTTGGCAAACAAAAAAAATAAAGAAAAGTAAGAGAAAGGGTGGTAGTGGTATACTCGTAATTGGTGTGAAAAACAAGCTCCTTATGTGTAAAAAACAAGCAATACATGAACTGGTATACCTTTTTGGTAATTCTTCCCTGTTGATATAGCATCACCTGTCAACAAATGACCCATGATATAAAAGAGGAGTGAGGCAAAATTTTTCAAATACTCACAATAGATGGTTAAGTCCTAAAGAGATGGTCAAAAAAAGAAAAAAAAAACCATCCACACAATTATCGAAAATATTCACATTGTGATGATTAATTAAGAAAATAAGTCATACGTAAATGACCTCTAATGAGTAACTAAAGGAAAACATGAATGCAAGAAAGAACATTAATTTTCCAAATCCAATTCAAAAAAATGAGCCCTAGGGTGGACAAGATCCGGCCTAGCATTAGTAAGTCATGTTCAGTAGGTTTTGAAGTTACGCAATGGCCAATAGGGTATAACATCCTCTATTTCTACAATCTCTTTCCCCCTACATCGTAACTAGGAAGAGTTGAAACGACAATCTTCCCCAAAAACTTCCCATAGAGGGGCAAATGTATGATCTGGGTATAGGTACTGGTAGGGTTGGCAATATGCGCCCATACTCAGGAACCCGCCCAAGTTAAATGGGTGTGCACGGATAATTTTATTAATTGGGTTGTACATGGGTACCCAAAAATAGTTGAGTCTATTCGGGTTTACATAAAATAGCATGGGTTTGGAGTAGGTTCTTATAACAATGTGGAAGGAGAACAACGGATTGCGGGAGTTACGGATCAAAAGATTAGCAGAGCCTCTCTTGGTTAGGCTAGGTCTCTGCTTGCAATAAATAGGTGAATTTGGGTTTGGGTTTTATTTAAATGGGATCTTCATATACATGGGTTGGGTTGAGTTTGGATGACATGTTGACTCAACCCATCTAAACCCGCCCTAATCCACCCAAACCCACCCAATTGCCAGGCGTAGGTATAGGCATATTGGTCATCTGCGATAAATTTTGTAAAAATTCAAAAAACTAATTACTATTGTTATTATTATATATTTATATGGATCGAGCACATGAAGGATGGCACCTAGCTTGCTTACAAACGAACAAACCCAAAATTAGAGCAAGGCCTCTATTGAGTTCCAAATGGCAATATAGATTTGCTCTTGAAGGTTCAGCATCACCACCCAGTGTGCTCATTAGATATTGCGATGAGTAATAGGAAATGATTCTTGTTTACGAGTACACGACGAAAGGACCATTTCATAATAACCTCCATGAGTCAAACCTTCCTCACTTATTATGAGAACAACAGCTCGAGATCTACATCAGTGTAACTCTCAGGTTGCATTATCTCCACACTACAACAAAAGTTATACATCGTGACACACATTAGGTTAAAAAATTCTCCTAGAGGAAAGCATTTATTGTCTTCACCTCATAATGTATCCAAACTTATACATTGTGAGGTGATGACAATACATATTTTCCTCTACGAGAATTTTTTAACCTAACCTTATGCAGTTGTTTCCACAATAAATAAAAAAAGTTTGACTTATAGAAGTGGTCATGAAATGGTCCATTTTCTATGTATTCCTAAACAAAGTTCATCTCCGATTGCTCATCGCAATACCCGATAAGTGAAATAAAGGTGGTGATGTTGTTCTTAAGTTTCCAACCAAATAGCTTAAACTTGTAAGTGGAGGGCTCAAACAGGTATATGAAGTTCTGTCATACCTAATATTTGGGTGATGTGAGATGTGGTATTTTCCAACAGCCGTACCTTCAAGTGAAATAATTAAGGTGGTGATGTTGTTCTTAAGTTTCCAACCTAACAGCCTAAGCTTGCAAGTGGAGGATTCAAACAGGTATATGAAGTTATGTCAAATCCAAAATTTGAGCGATGTGAGATGTGGTATTTTCCAACAGCTGTAGCTTCAAGAGCATCTATATATATTTGCCTTTGGAATTCATTGGGGTTGGTTTTGCTCAATTTATAGCTAGTTAGTTATAGACACAACATTTTGTGTTGCTCACTAATTTTTTGGAATCATTTTTAATCTCAATGATGAGATTTCACTACTACAAAAACGTTGATAGATGACTGTATTTAACAGTCATCTTTTAGCAAAACAGTCATCTTTGTTTTTAGAAAAAACAGTCATCTCTTCAGGCGTCATCTTTTATCATCAAATAAGATGACCGTTTTCTACGGTCATCTTTGAGAGTAATAGATGACCGTTTTTAAAAAACAGTCATGTTTGACTCAAAGAAAGAAGATCCTTCATTCATTAACACGGTCATCTTTTGTGCTATAGATGACCGTTAAAAACGGTCATATATTCAACAAAACATGACTGGTTTTATCTTAAAAACAGTCATATATTAATATATAAGATGACTGGTTTTAACAGTCATCTTTTGTTCTTAAAAACAGTCATATATTACTATATAAGATGACTGTTTTTCACAGTCATCTTATATTCTTAAAAACAGTCATATATTACTATATAAGATGACTGTGTAATTATTTAAGATGACTATTTTTCACAGTCATCTTATGCTCTTAAAGCCAGTCATCTTATGTATTAAAAGATGACTATAAAAAACAGTCATCTTATCTATGGCTCCATTTTTTTTTTTTTTTTTTTTTTTGGTGGTATTCATATACAAAAAATATGTCATATACTATTTACTACCCTACAAACCTACTATTAAATTTGATACATCAACCTGTTTATACAAATTACTCAATAATTAAATTCTCAATATGAAATGAAAGAAATTAAGACAAATAAAATAACAAAGGAAATTAAATCACTCATATTAATTATAAAACCATCATTTTCATTTCATTGGATTACAAGTACAAGGTTTCAAAAGTCATCACCATTCCCTTGACTTAACTAATGCTACAATATTTTTGATGTTAAAATGAAAAACAAATCTAAAAAGGCAACATCCTCAAAAAATTTTCACCTTTTGCCATGATACATGATTCAACTACACAAAAAGAAGCCATCAGGTGAGAAACAAAAAAAAAAAAAAAAAAAAAAAAAAAGGGGGACGAATTAGAAGAGTGAGCATCCTCAAAACTTCAGTGTTAATTTGCTCCCATTTCTTTGAGTCTATCAAAGCAAAATATCCCTTCTCTCTCTCTCTCTATCTCACCTACACATGCACCTGCAAAAGGCAAAATCTATTTAACACAGTTCTATACAACAGTGTGCTAATCGCAAAAAGAAAAAGCTAAAAATGCAGAAATGGGAAAAAACAAAATCTCCACAAATCATACCAGTTTTTGAACTAATTAAGACCCAATGAATGTCAACATCAAATTTCTCCCTTTAGAATGCAAAATAAAAGCATAGAAATGCTCCATTACCTGCAAAAAGAAAAATCTTTTAACAGTTCTGTGTAACAATGAGCTAATAGCAAAAAGATAGATCTATCAACATTTAGATGCACACACAGATAGAAAGCAAACCAAAAAATCAGATCATATTCTGTGCTAAGGCCACCATAAATGGATAGATATTCCATTTGCATAACTACAAGCGTGTCTGCCTAAAGTCCCTACAAAACAGAATGCATATAAACCAAATTTTGTTCCAAATGATATTTAGTCAATTTAAATGTCCAATCTGCAATGCATGGTTTCAAGGCAAATTGCAACAATGCTAACTGCTGAATAAACCTCTGTGCTGAGTTTACTTGAATTGCAACCAAACCTACTCTCTATTTGGTTCCTGGATACTAGATACCAAAGATTGAATTGACTTAATGGTAATAAAAGCTGTCTCCTCTCATCCTAAGAGAACTCATCTCACCAGTCAACACTCAAAACTCAACACTGTACACAAGCTTTAACACCCCCCCCCCCCCCCCCAAAAAAAAAAAAAAAAAAAAAAAAAAAAAACAACAACAACAAAAAGAACAAAACAAAACAAAACAAAAACAAAAACAAAAACAAAGCAAACTTGTAAAAGCTCATATATCCAGTTGAGGCAGTTTCATTTTTTGTTGACATCTCTTTTTTCTTTTTAATGTGGAGAATTCTATCCTGGTGACTGTTTTCCAGACTAAAACCCAAATAGGATCCCTGACTGTCAACTTGCTACAAATTGACTACCATTTCATAGCACGTAACTAAACAGTTTGTAATTCAAGTGCATGTCAATATTGCAACCAATGTTTTCAAAGGCACGGGAGTAAGGTGAGGCATTTTTTCACCAGTGGGGCAAAGCATTAGTGATAAGCCTCAAGGCATGGGGTTTAAGTCTTTCGAGTTTTCAATTTTTATATAGCAAAAAAATATTACATAACCCAACTTTTAATAAATTCATGGTCCAACCAACAAAATAAAATGTTCATATAACCCAAATTCAAATAAGTTCCAAACAGAGGCTATGTTATGCTAAAAAAACAAAGCCAAAGGCTATGTTATGCTAAAAAAAAGGGCAGAGGTTTTGTTATATATAGTAATAAAAAAAAAATTAAAAGGTAAAGGTATTCTAAAAAAGGGCAAAGGCTGAAAAAATAGAAAGCCCGATGTTATTAAAAGCAGTAAGGTCCCTCACTGTGCTCGATTAGAAGGGCAAGGGCATGAAAAATCAAAAGAGACAAAAGAAGAAAATGTTTGCCAGAAGCCTCACCGTCTGTGACGACCTCTTTCGTCGCTAGAAGAAAGCCTGAGAAGGATCACCAGAAGCTATAACGACCTTAGTTGACCTCACACACACATACAAAACGCTTTTTTGAAGTGTTGAACATACATCTCAGTTCTAGGGTGCATGCCCAGCTGGAATACCACCCAAATCTATACGCTCAGGTGTGTTTTACCCAAACACCTTGTAATGCACCCAGAGCACGCCCAGTGCACGTTTTTGGAAACACTGATGGCAACAAGAGACTCTGGATTTTCACCAAGCTATCAAAAATGAAGTCCAAAGGAACTTTATCACGGGCCAAGGCGCCAAGTGGCCAACAAACCTAAATCTCTTCAAATATTAATTTAAAAATCTTATACATAAAATAGAACCTCATTTTCATGGAAGTTTGCTATGGTGTAGCGTTCCCTTGATGTACTCTTTTATTGATTAATATATTTAATTTATAGAACCTCATTTTTAAAAATAAAAAGAGAAGGAGGTTAATTTAAATGAACTTGAAAATAAACGGCAAAAAAAAAATTTTTTGATTTAATTACTCCAAATTTTTGTGATTGAAAACTAATGTTATTAAATTCTTAGACCTGATTTAATTAAATTCTCAAAGGCCCAAAATCTTGAGTTGATTCAACACCCAAGGACAATAGATCATGCCTCACTAGGACCTGAGCTAGTGTACTAGTGAAATGACCAAAACTCAAAGGGGGTGTAGAAAGTTGAGCATTTGCCATAAGAACAGTGTAAGTTGAAATTTTTGCTCGTATAAGAATATCAAAGTGTCTGATGCATGTCTAAGAAATTGCGCTTGTTATTTGTCTCTAATAAACTTATACCAGCCAAAAGAGACATAAAAATAAAAATATGATGAAAAAATGTTGCTCACTAGGTAGGTAATAAGTATGACATTTATCCTAGCGTTCCCACTTCCCAAGATAATATTGATACCAGAATAGCAGTTTTAATTGTAATGCAGGAATTATTTTTTACCTTAGATTTGGTAGCACCTAGTGAAAACATGTAGCATCAGGTAGCAAAGAGTTCCCACATCACACACAACATTATGGGTAAAATGAGCAAAATATAGCTTAAAAAACCCAACTACCAACCTGGTCCCCTTTGCGTCCTTGAGCATTCTGATCCACTGTATTAAGTTCTTGATGCGAAGAGAACTGAATGTAAACATTTCTCCCCCTATAGTAGCACAGTACAAGTTTCATTCACACATGGGAAGTTACGAGAGGGGGAAAAACTAAGTAGATAATTTTGGGGTTTAAAAATCTGTGCCACCATAATCACATATATTGAAACTACAAAAATCATCAAGAAACCCTGGCAAAATCATCAAGAAACCCTGCAAAAATCATCAAGGCCAAAATACATTTGCTTCCAGTGTCTTGATGTGTCCTTAATTCAAAGGGATTTTAGCTTTTCTTACAACCACTAATATTTCTGTTCTTGAATAAATTTTTTTTTTCCCCTGATTAGTTTATCTATTGTCATTGTTGCAGAATTCTCCAACACTTTAATACCAAAAAAAAAAAAAATAATAATTTGATCCTTGAATTGTTCATGGAACATGAAACATTCAACATTAATATAAGCAGCACTCATAAGGATTTTTAAATTGTTAATGAAACAACAAACACTAATCCTACATTCAAACCTTAGTTTATAATAATCACGTCATAAAAAGTAATCTATAAAGTAATTATGTTTCATACAATACATAGACCTAAGTTTAATAGATTATAAGTGATTAAATACATGTCAAGATTTATAATAAAAAAAAAAACAAAATATTTAGAAAAAGAATAGCATTTCCTTTGGACCATCACTTGTGTTAATTAGAATGAACACAAGAAACACCCCGCTGGATAACAGGAAGCATGAAGCCCCCTGAATTCAAAATCAGAATTAGACAATCACATTACATATATAAATATATTTATAACTTTTAAATTTATTGTGTTTTACTATTAGTACTCACAGGGCCTCCTTGGAGCCACAATAGTGTTGGCCATGGGTTGGAAGGATCTTCAACTCTATGAGGACTTCCATAAAGCCATCAAGACAGGTGGGCCTCTGCATTACCATGAGTTAATCGTTGGCCCCTTCGTCCATCTGGAGAGATGGATCGTGATCATCCACTATCAAGATTGAGGCTTGTGTCTCAATAAGTCCAACTTATTGTTGCTTGCACATGCCTTGAGCTTTAATCCATGGACCACATCATTTTGGTATCACGTGGATTAAACTCCCATCATTTTTACAAGACCAACTTATATTAAATACAATTGCAGTGATGCCTCACACTCTGTTTGGAACTCAGATTCCACTAGGGAAAGAAAAGGGAAGGAAAGAAAATAACAAATTTTCTAGGGAAAAAAAAAAAAAAAAACAGTTTGTACTTGAAATGATGAAATTAGTGTAGCCAAAATGATTAGACTCTGTCATCCAACCATCCAACCAGACCTTGAGGATACAAGCACAAGCAGACCAAAAGCCCATTTCTATCAACAATATAATCAATAAAGTTGTAAAGCAGCAGGCTCACCATTTCTCAAAGAAAACCCATCCAAAACCACATGAGTTCATCTACTAAGACACTGCTCACGAAATCAGCTGTAACAACCATCTAGTGCCCCAATTTTCGTTTTCAAGATAGATCAGCAACACCAAGTCATTTAAACATTTGAGAGAATTCAAATCTGGGTGTACGTCCATAAACTATGTATATTAATATATTATATACATAAAGAGAACAACTACTCAACTCAAGAAAGCCTCATATACAAACTACTTCATAAATCCAACTTAACCATTCAGGTTTATCACATAACTAAATTAAGAATAGGATGAATCTTAGAGCAATGAAATCTTACAGCATCCTTAAAAGCATCAAAAGATTCATCTAGAAGGTAAGCATAAGTAGTGCCACTATCCAGGACAGTCCCATGCCTTCCATAAAATATCTTTGGGCTTAATTGCAATGGCTTCCCAGTGACATGAATTTCCTTCAACCCAATATTGTATTACGAACTGTTTCCATCCCGAAACTAAAGTAAATGGGTGAGTTGTTTTGAATGCATTATTAAGAGAGATAGATTGACTACTAGAATATTATAGAAGTACTCAAAAAAAAAAAAAAAAAAAAAATGTGTGTGATTTGAGGTAATATTGAAAACCTCAAGGAGGAGACAAAGAAAAAGGTAAATTGAGGTAAAATCTTAGTTACTTGTAATTCCAAAAAAATACTAACTGACAGATCCATTTGAAATCTCTTCAGCACCAAGCATCCGTTTGAACTATAAATTGGTAAGAAAATCTAAATCGATCAAAGTCATTCAAAAAAACAAATCTGGAAGAGGTACCTTACGAGCGTTTCCTAATCGCTTTCCTTCTCATCATCTTTGATTGTTGTCAATCTAGCACTGTACATTGACGGCATTTTCTTAGAGAAATCTGAAACTCCAAGATCTGACGAAGAAGTGAGATCAACCAAAACCTCATGGCTTCAATCAAAATCTTAGATAAATATATACACAGAGAGAGAGAGAGGTGAAATACCTTGAATTAATGCTGCATAAAAGCTCCGAGAAAGCTATATATGGCTGGATTTTGGATGTTTGAGAGAAGGGTTAGGGCTTGAGAGTTGGGAGAATGGAGAGAGTGGATCGCCGTTTGCGGGAAGAGAAATATACCTTGGACGAACTCCGGCGAGGCCAGCAGCAACTTCTGGCGAAGTGGATCTTAGCGTTGTTGGCGCGAGTGAGGCAGATGGAGATGGAGATGGTGACGGCAACGGTGAGGGTTGCCTGGGTGATGACAACGGTGATGGTGGCCTGGGCAACAGCAACGGTGAGGGTGGCTTGGCCTGAGCGACCGCAATGGTGAGGGTGGCTTGGGCGACGGTGACGGTGAGGGTTGTGGCCGGTGCTGATGCGTGAGGCCTTTGTGAGAAACTGAGGAATGGAGATTGGAAAGAGAGAGAGAGAGAGAAAAAAGTAGGTTGTGTTAAAAAGGGGATCGGGGTATAGAGAAAAATGACACGGGAGGAGGAAAGTGAATTGATGACTGGTTTTTAAAACTAGTCATCTTTTGCTATAATGTTTTTAAAAACCAGTCATCTTTGTTGTTTCAAAGATGACTGTTTTAAGTTTTAACTTAAATACTAGTCATCTTTTCAACCTAAAAATCAAAAGATGACTGGTTTTTAAAAAACGGTCATCTTTTTAAATTCTAAAAGCGTCATCTATCCACCTTTTTCTTGTAGTGTTTGGCATTATTAAGAACTTTGTTGGATGACTTTTGACAAGTGGATATGATCACATCAAGGCCTAAGGTGACAAAAGTGAACATTGGGTAACATTTTATGCAAAATTAATTTTCAATAGGATGTATACGTACGTCCACAAGGTGATATATGGCACCCTATTGTCAGAATTGTTGAAGATCACGTGTGGGTTTATTTCACATTGGAAGAAAAAATAAAACAAAAGTGGCTTAATATGCAAGAAAAAGAATGAAAAATGAAAATGAAAGCAATTAGGAAGATTGATATATTAGTGTGTTTTGGTACACCAAAGACTCATCCTTTTCTTACCAAGGGTATCCAAGGTTAACGCATGCATCTAGATTAATTAATTTGTATCATCTACAAAACTAATTGTTCTTTCTCATAACTGTAAAGCATGATTCACTAATGCGCAATGCTACTTAAACAAAACAAAAACAAAAAAAACAAAAAAAAAAAAAAAAAAAAAGTGACCTATATGATGACCCACGCATTATTAATATCTTGTGGTAGCTTGTGGGTCCCATGGGCTTTTAATGTGTGAGTCATCATATGGACCAATATTTTTTGGTCCTTAGCTACATTAATTTCCACTGATTAGCATATAGTTTGAACATATTTCTACTATTATTTCTTGTGGGGACTACAATGTAAGTGTTATTTGTTAATATATTTGTTGTTCGTTACGTAAATATTGATCTATTTTAGTTCATTGATCAATGCTTTGATTCTCACATGGGGAGTACAATGCACAAGTCTTATTTGTTATTATATTTGTTGTTCCTTACATGAATATCCATCTATTTTAGTTCATTGATCAATAATTTGATTCTCATAGGAAACCATCATCAAAGCATAGTCCCAACGAATGGACCCTCTACGCGGCAAAAAAAAAAAAAAAAAAAAAAAAAAAAAAAAAAAGGAAAAAGACGAATGGACCCTCTTATAGAAACCTCTATAAGTCAAACTCTCCTCAGTTGACATCAGTGTAACTCGTGGATTGCACTATCTACACTCTATAGCAGAAGTTATACATCATATCGTGACGTAAAAACAACAAATAATCTCCTTGATAAAAATTTTGTTCCTAAAGTTTTTGATTTCAGCCAATGTAAAGAGGAGTTGCACCAAAATTAGAACATACCCACGTCAAGGTACTCATAGCTACATTGATCCGAATTACATGTCTGATAATCCAAATCAAGCCTTGAGTACCCTTAAGGCTCGTGATGATGTGAGTATGCTACAACGTAAGTGCAGCTTTATGTAGGTTGAAATTAAAGAAAAAAATTAGGAACAAAATTCTCAATGAGGAGAATATTCAAAGTCTTTACATCGTAATGTATAAGTCTTGCTGCAGTGTAGAGATACTGCAATCCTCGAACTACAGCAATGCAAATCTTAAATCGTCGTTTCCACGACAAATGAGAAAAGTCGGACTTATAGAGTTGGTCAAGAAAGGGTCCATTTTATTGTGCGGAAACTCGAAGAAAGTAACAAAATAGTCAATCACAAGAAAAATAAATCAAACACACACACAAAGAAAAGACGCAAGATATATGTGGTTCGGTAAGATGCTTACATCTACATGTAGCGAATATCAATCCATTATACGCAAGAGACTACAAAGAGTGAAAACTGCAAACACACTCATAGGAGAGAGAAAGAGAGAGTGAGAGAAATTGAGAACCTGCAACCTTGAGAAGAGATCTTGTGAAGTATAACGTTGCATGTGGGAGTTACAATTTTAGCTTGATTGAGAATTGTTGCAAAAGAATAGGTAAAGGACAAGCAGATGATGAGGGTTGCCCTACTTTCTCGCTAAAAAAAACCTTCAAAATAAAAATGCATTTTTCAAGATTTATATTTTTCATACTTGACCATAAACAATCAACTCCAAGTAAAATTATAATTAAAATAAAAACTAAAAAATCTTTCTCCTTTGCATTTTTGTGATTACATTGCACATGTATGGAGACCCAAACACGCACCTAAACTTGTCAACAAATTGGATTCGCACCGAAATAAGGTATATCTCAATCCAATCCGATAAGGAATAACTTCAATCCAATCCAATCCGATTATTGTCACAAATCCATATTCGAATTTATTATTTTTGAATGTCTAATCCGAAAATCTAAACCAATCCGATAATCTTACTAAACTATATAGCTAAAAAAAATTGGCATGCATTTTATGGGAAAAAACAAAATAGAAGTTTTAAAAAATTCCTATAATCATAAGAAACAAATTTTAATTTGAGAATAAATTTCAAAATTTTTACTATATATTGTTCATAAGAGTGATGCATAGGCTTGCAAGTGGTTTGTGCATCACGGGGATTAGTTTGGGCCTAATGCCTTAGGATACCCCTTTTTTGACCCCCCCCCCCAAAAAAAAAAATGATGGTAAGAGCCATAAATATGTGGTAAACTAAAAATTAATATAATATATTATTTAATTTATCGGATCGGACTTTTACTAGACTAGATTAGGCAATATTCATAATTAATTTGTTAACTAATGGATTATCGTATTTAAATTATTAACGGATTAGTAGATCAAACTTCTCTTATCATATCCTAATTATTGCGTTGAATTCAAATCGGATTCAGATCAAAATCTGTTCCATTGACAAGTCTACACGCATCCATGCAGAGTTGAAATCAAAACCTTCACAAACTTCATTCCATAATGGAATAGGACACACTATTAGCTCAAAGGAACATTCGGCCACCCAAAACTTTTTTAATGCCTCAGGTCCTTGGATTTGTTTTTGGACAAAAACACCATTTTGGTGCTTTCTCGTTAAACCAAGCCAGAAGCCTTACCCAAAAAGAGGGCCAATTGATAATAGGGAATGGCTATTGCAACCCCCATTCTTATAACCCCAACCCTTCCTTTTTAGTTTTTAAGATTTTATGCAAAATATAAAAGGTTTTTGCAAAAACCAGTCACTTGGTCCACTAGAAAACATCATTTTGAACAACTTTGCAGGAGAAAGTTTTTTCAAAATCTATCGTTTAGGTAGACTTTTTGGCAAAAAATGAAATAAAGGCTATAAATGGCTAAAAAGTATATTTAAACGATAGATTTAGGAAAAACTTTCTTCTACAAAGTTGTTCAAAATGATGTTTTCTAGTGGACACCATGGCCGGTTTTCATAAAAACCTTCTATATTTTGCACAAAACCTTAAAAACCTAAAGGATGGGGGGTGGGGTGATGAGAATGGGGGGTTGCAATAGCCTTCCCTTGATAATATCGTTAAACTATGCAGAAGCCTTACCCAAAACAAAAGCAGGAGAATGGGTGGCCCGTTAAAATGAACCTGATTTCTATGATACCAAACACACCAAACCCAAATAGCTATTTTCAATGTCAAAAAAAAAAAAAAAAAATCAAATCAAATCTGATAAAGATTCCCATAATACTTGTAATTGCTATGTAGCTGATACAAGTAGTCAACAAAGGACCCAATGATAAGTAAGGTAAATGACCTCTAAATCTAATTAAGAACATTAATTTTCAGCCAAACTAGATAAATCCGAGACTTTTCCCATTTATCACGAAAGAAATAGCTGGAGATATGCATCAATGCAACTCGTGGGTTGCATTATCTCCACACTACAGCAAAAGTCATCCATCGTGACATAAAAACCATGAATATTCTTCTTTATAAGAAGTGTTTTCCTGGACATAAAGTTTCTAATTTTAACCTACATAAAGTACATTGCACCAAAATTAGAGCGTATTTACATCTATCAACATAGGTGTCATGGGAACAAAAATTTACCTAGACCCCAATTATATGATAATCCATCATCTTATAGTCTCTTGATGGCTACACTTTCTGCATAACCCTTTTTGAGGTATTATGTACAAGGCATGCTTTAACATTTTGCAGCTTGGTTGGTGAAGTAGTGCCTCAGAGAAGGCTTGTTGGGGAATATTATTGATTCTCATATTGTTCACACTATGAGTGACCAATGGTTGCAAAAGTATGTCAAAATTATAGGGCGCATTCTCACACACTCTGTCCTTTTTTCTAGGGCGCATTGGAACAACTCATCTCCCATGTAGGGCTTATTGTCACATTTATGTGCCAAACAGTTCTCCACAATTTCAACATACCTCTACAACAATTCAACACTTGTGTCAACAATATGAGGATCAATTATCTCCCCAAGCAAGCCCTCTCTAAGCGGTTTCTTTTCCAATTAATGCAATGTTAAAGAATAATATGCACATAATACGTCAAAAAAAGTTACACCATACCAAAAGAGTAAGCATCCGAATCCTCTACATATAAGATGATGTTTTATCATTTACATCTGGATCTAGATAACCTTCTGTACCCTTGTCGCTCATGCTAATGTGGGTATGCTCCAATGTGGGTGCAACTAAGAAGCCGATATTAGAAACTTTAGGAGCAAATTATTGACGAGGGGAATATTCAGTCTTCATACCACAATGTATAAGTCTTATTGTAGTGTAGAAATAATGCAAACCCTAAACTACACTGATGTTAATACCCAAGCCGTTGTTTCCACATTAAATTAGGAACTTCAAATGGGAAAATCAGCACTAACACATGCAAACTAGACCTAGCAATCAAATCTTTCCAAAAAATGGATAAGATTTATTTTAGGAAAATCAACACTAACGCAAAGTAGTTTTGTTGACCAAAAAAAACCTAATAATAGCAAAAAGGGTTTTATCTAAATTATTACTCCAACAAAATTGTTTTTGGATTCTATCGATCTCATCTCTCAATCTGATCTTCTTCTTCTTCTTCCCCCCTCCTCTCTTTTGCACTCCAATTTGATCTCTAATCTTAGTAGGAATAAAATAGCAATTCATGATGTGTTGGGTAATACCGGAAGAACTGACTTTGTATGGATTTCTCTACCTCCTTTGGACTGGACATTAGCTTTCCAAATTTTCATTTTCTTTTTATTGAACTTGTTCAAGAGTTTGAGCAAAGGCTTTATTTTTCTCCTCACCTTTTATAATATGGGTATCCAAGTATTTACCGCATTTAAAATAATTCTCTATTCCAAGTTCACCAAGAATTTAGTCACATTAGAGCATCTCCAATGGAGATGTCAATTTTTTTAAGTCAAATACAAAGTGAAAGCTTATGTGGCAATTTGAAGGTTTACTTAAAACTGGTTATTCCACCCAATATGCCAAATTTGAAAGCTTACTCAAAAAAACCACTCCACCCAATATGTCAAATTTATAAATAAATAAATAAAAGTTGAAGGAATCAAGCCTTAAAATTGTTAAATTTTGAATAAAATAATAAAAAAAAAATAAAAAGGCATAAGACTTTAAAAGATGTCAAAAGATGGGCTGTCAATTTAGTTCAGTTGGAAATAAATTTGAAGATTAGCAATGCCTTTTATAGCCATTTCTTGCACTAATGTGGAATTTGACATCTCCTCTGGAGATGCTCTTAGATACATTAAATGCGTGATAATATAAAAGTAGATAAAAATAAATAAAAAGAATATGAAAGAAGATCTATGGAAATTTACCATTTGTTCCAACGCATTCCCAAATATAAAAAGAATATAAAAGAAGATTTATGGAAATTTACCTTTTGTCCTGAAGCATTCCCAACTACTGTAAAATCTCCAAGATACTCCTACAAGAATTTGTAGTTGCATTAGTGAAAATAAGGCAGCCATTAGCAAACATAAAATGAATAATTTTTTTTTTTCATTTTTACAAATTTTTATACAAATAGAATCTTGACTCTTTTTTTTTTTTTTTCTTTGAGGATAAAAAAAAAAAAAAAAAAAAAAAAAAAAAAGACACAATATGCATAAACCAACTCACAAACAAACCCATGTGAGATTGTCCAATAATAATTATTTGTATATGTATATGTTAATATGTATGTGCAAGTGATCAAATAGAAGTTCAACAGGCACGAGTGTATTCATAGGAGAGAGAGAGAGAGAGAGAGATAACCTAAGAACCTGCAGCCTTGAGAACAGATCTGTGAAGCATAACGTTGTATGTGAGAGTTATATTTTTACCTTGAGAGAGAAGGAGAAAGTTGCAGGTTGTTGGAAAAGAATAGGTAAATATAAAGGAAAATTAGTGCGGATGATGAGGGTTGCCCTACTTTCTCATTGAGAACATGTCAAAGGGATTAGTCTAGTGGCTAGTTGAGCCTCAATAAGTGCCTCACGAAGCGCACATTTTATTTTTTTCTTTCTTTCTTTCTTTTTTTTTTTTTTTTTTTTTTTTTTTTTTTTTTTTTTTTTTTGAAGTGAGGTTTGAAAGACTTTGGAATTACCCTGTGCATATGGGACATGGATTCTATATGCCCAAAGAAGCAGCCTTGGATACACTCATTATAAAATTTTTCTTAAAAACAAATTGAGTGGAAGAAAGTTTGTTTTCATTTCTGTTCCTTCTCTTAACAATCAAACATACCATCATCATTGGTTCATCGCAAGTCCAATTGGAGTGATACAAAACATAAATGAATCGGTTTCCAATTCAATTTTATGTCGTATGTGTTGTTTGGAATTACACAAATTAAAATAGAACGAATTAATTGACTTTAAATCTATTTTTTGTCTCAACTTGAAGGAATAATTTATATATCTGATAAATAGTGGTCAAATTTAGTGAGAATTGAATTCAATTTCTAGTACCAAATTGGTTAGTGTGCAACATGGCATGCACCATGAACTGATGAAAACCGAAGGATTGTTGTATTGAAGAGGATTCTAAGTCCTTAAAAATTCATGTAAAGGTTGCACAATGTGATTCACAAAACAAATAAACAAAAAATTCTAATGGCTGATGTTGAGGGAGAGTCCTATGTAGGAGCCTACTAGGAGGAAGGTGTAGGAAGAATGTATAGGTAGGAAGACATTACAACACCGAATCACGATGATGGAGGCGACGATTATGGAAGATTATCTATTTGTTGTAGCGGGAGAAATCAAATTAGGCCAAAAAATCATCTTTTAGAAAACCGATTATCTATTTCAACCAGCATAACCAAACTATGAAAGGAACAAACCTGGCCCCACTGGTCAGTTTTCGCATTTTATCAAACAATCCGTTAGATTTCGACCAGTCCCATGCATCATGAGATGCACAATTCATCCACAAACCGATACAGGAAAAATTCAAAAGTTGAAACTCTCACTAATCTTGAATATTATATGAGTAGCTTTAGATTGGGGTTATCCAAGCCGACGTTGCCAACATTGGTCGTAGGTGAAAAGCTAGGGTTTTGGTCCAGTACCCCCCAAAGGCCCAACTCATGCCTTCCGGTGGCAACATTTGAGCCCACTAGGTGGATCCAATATGACGGTGGTTAGATCACAAGGGCATAGTGGTCTCTTGAATTGCATAGGCCCCTAAACCCTAGAAGAATTATTTAAATATTGTTCTCCAATCATTAGGAGAAATCTGACGGCTGATATTGAGTGGAATCAAAGCATATGACACCATAGGGGCATAATCACATGTGTCAAATAAAAAAAGCTCTACAAGTCTACGACATTCTTCACAAGGAGGAAAACCCTTCTTCACAAGGAGGAAAACCCTGCTCTAGGTAAGATAGATTTGGTGAAGGCATCACTTCCAAAACAAAGCTAAACTGATTACACAAATTGGTCAAACTTGCAATCCCATAAAAAAATATTTATATTGCACATTATGATATATATGTATTGCTGATCACGATAACACATATTAATATAAGTTATATTATAAGTTATAGGAGAAATTAGTCAAAAGTCTAATTCCCAAGTTTTATAAAGTGATAAGTCCTACCAAAACTCTTTTAAAGCCATAAGTCCATTTAAGTCCCCAAATGGTAAGGTTGGACAATTTATTGGTTTGTTATGTTCCATGAATGCCAACTTTGCTTTTTCACTTAATATGATATTCTAACAAACTATTGGCGTTTAAAACCTCATGAGAACATGAAAGAGTGCATGGATACACCCACATTGGATCATAGTCTCATGACTTCTTCTTCAACCTCCCGCGGGTTGATTTGACTAAATCCGGGTTGTCGCTTGTTCAACGGGCCAACTTCGCTTTATAATATCTTTCTCATTTCTTAACCGATTTCAGTGATTCAAGTATCGAATCAAAGCTCTTATGGAGCACTACAAGTGTATATAAATTTTCCATTCAAAGACTCACAAAATCATACCGTTTTTAAGCCTAGAGCTTCGGGTTTTCATAATCTAAAATTCTACAATAACTAAAACTTCAACTTACTGTCAAATTCTCTGTAACATCATCCCTATTTTAGTTTAGTGACGTCATAACACCCATGGTTTAGTGACATCATCACTAATTTAAATTTCATAAAACATGGACTCGATTTCTACACTTTTTATGAGACCACAAAGTAACCATTTCATGTAACACTTTTTACGAGATTCCTGCACTTTTTATGAGACCATAAAGTAACTATTTTAATATGTCAACGATGCAGAACATCAGCTTATGCCACGGATTTGTTTGCCGACGATGCTTCAAATCACCGTTATGCTCCTTCAAAACTTTCCATCGTTGATTCAGTTACGAGAATCACGGATTTGTTCACCATTCTAAGAGGAAAGAAAATTCCGGGTTACGTGGGATTTGTTCTTTTGATGGATTGAAATGGGTATCAATTACATTGTGTTGATGGGGGCATTTTTGTCAACTCATAGTAAAGTTGGGGGCATGTCCATCCGTAAATAAAAAAAGGGATTGGAGGCTTAATAAACTTTTTAAGTGAGAGTTCAGCTCACACAAGATTGCCACTTTATTTTTTTTTTTGGTTTCCCAAGGTGTCCCTAGGCTTCGCCCAGGACTAATCCTCCGAGGTACGATCGGGCACCGAAGCGGGGACCTCTCCCAAGAAAGTTTGCTGCATCCACAAGGGCTCGAACCCGAGACCTCATCTTTAGACTTATGGCCAAATCCCCCTAAGTTATATCTGCATCATATATTGGGGGTGGTATCTCGTGCATTAATTTAATATACCATGTAACCCACTAATGCACGAAATACAACCTCCAATACAAATATTTATATAAGTTATATCAGTACATGCTTACCTAATTATCATCCTATATATATATATATATAAATATATGAATTTGATCACATGTGAAACGTCTTGCATCATTTTATATGAATTAGATGATGTAGAGGTATGGGGGATAATCAGGTGCACATGCTTGACTGGCATACACGATTCACATCATCTGATCAACGTATGTGACAGTGCTTGATGTATGTGGGTGAATATTTACTTATAACTTATATCAACACGTGCTGACTTGATCAAGACTATATATATATATATAAAGTTTTGATCATGCGCAGGATATCCTGTTCAATCACGGCCGTCCGTGAGCGACACGCACGGGGTGCATGAATGCGCGCCTGTCGCTCACGTACGAACGGCTGTGATAGAACGGGATACTCCGCACATCATTAGCCCTATATATATATATACTAGTTGGTGCCCACGTGCGTTGCACGTGAAAGTGTTAAATTGATAGGTTTTTGTTTCTTCAAAGGAAAATATATGTTGATTTAACAAATTTAAATGTTAGATGCCAAACTTTTTATCTTATTATCTACTCAGTTCATGTATTAAGATCATAAAAAAAAATAAAGTAAATGCATTGGATAAAAATGTAGGGCAAATTGCAGAAAATCCCCCTGAAGTATGGGGGTCAACAGATAACCCTCCTTATGTTTTAATTTTGTCAATGTACCTCCTAGTTCAGTTGGAAGACAAAACTAATCGTCGATGGCCACTCAATTGGCAATGATGCAATGAGAGTTCTGACGATTTTGGGCAACACGGGTCCGTTAACGGTATCACATGTGTTGGGATTATTTTTCAAAATACAATTTTATATGTTGGTGTACAATAACCAAGTTATGGTTATATACACTTGATTTTCTCTAAGTAGTAACTGCTTTATTATTTAAAATTCATTTACCCATTGTATTTAACGGTTTGAAACCGTTGCTTGAGTCATTCAAATTTGCTGGTGGCTATTCCAATAGTCACCAGAACACTTTCACAACTCTTTGTATATTATAAATAGTCCACTTCGTCATTGGCCTAGTATAATAACTTCTGTCATTTTCTCATCCATCCTTCCTTCAATTCTCACACTCTTTCTACTGTGCTTATTAATATTTTCTGTGTATTCAAATAAGGGCATTTTGTGGTGCAACTGTTCTTGGCAGTGCAGTTCTAAGGATAGTATTCAGAGAGTTGGGCTTTGTATCCTGGCGAGATTATTTCCTTGAGTCCACCTGCATAGTGGGGAAATAATTGTCTTTAAGAAAGTGCTGTTAGTGGCACGCCTAGCCCAATTTGTGGTTGTTTTTATTGGTTTATTTTGCAGGTTAATTTTGGACTTTGTTCGAGAACATCTCCAACAAATTAAAGACAATTATCTCTACATCAATGGCTGCCCCTGAAATGATCAAAGTGCCTACACAAGAAGTTGAGAAATTGGAGCGTTTTGATGGCTACAACTTCAAGAGATGGTTAATGAAGATTCAATTTGCTCTTACCATGCAAAGAGTTGTTTATGTGCTTTATGTAGCGTTTTCGGAAATTTACAATCAAGATGGATCGTTCACACAAGAGCAACTCAAGTGGATGGAGGATGACTACATATGCAGAGGCATTATCTTGGGTGCGATGGCTAATAGCTTGTTTGATATATTCTGGCATCATCCAACGGCACTAGATTTATGGAATGCGCTTCTAGCAAGATTCATGACCGATGATGCCGGCAATCGAGCGTATTTAATCAATAAATATGTGGAATACAAGATGGTTGATGAAAAGCCGATCATGGAGCAAGTGGACGAAATGGTTCGCATCGCTCAAGACATCGCAGCAATTGGTGAACCAATGACTGAGAATTTTCAAGTGTCTACCATCGTCGGAAAGTTGCCACCATCTTGGAAAGACTATAGAAAGATGTTGAAGCACAAGCGCCATCACCAAACTTTGGAGGAACTTCTACAACATCTTCAAATTGAGGAGCAAGCTCGCATGAGAGATAAGATTGAAGAGGATCAAAACTGGGTTAGTAACTCCAATAATGTTACTAATAAAGTGAATTTTGCTGATACATCTAATCCTAATGAATCTAAAGTGACTCCAAAAAATAAGAAGTGGGATAATTCGAAGTCCGGGAACAATTTCAAGAAAGGTAAAAATTTCAAAAGAGGGAATTGATTATTTTGAAACCTTTTCCCCAGTTACTAAGTTAACTTCTATAAGAGTAATGCTAGCAATTGCATCAATTTATAATTTAGAAATACACCAAATGGACATAAAAACGGCATTTCTAAATGGAGATTTAGAAGAAGAAATATACATAGACCAACCCGAAGGATATGTGGTAAAAGGATTAGAAGATAAAGTTTGTAAACTTAATAAATCCTTGAACGGTCTTAAACAAGCTCCTAGACAATGGAATAAAAAATTTAAAGAAGAAATAAAGAAATTTGGCTTTAAGAGTAATAAGGTTGATGATTGTGTATTTACCAAAGGTGTTGGAAATTCATGTGTTATTATTACTCTTTATGTTGATGACTTGTTGATATTTGCTTCAAATATTGAGTTTATAAATGAAACTAAGAAATATATAAGTCAAGCTTTTGGAGTAAAAGATTTAGGCCCCATAGATGTGATTTTAGGGATTAAGGTTATTAGGCGTGATGGTAAAATTATTTTATCTCAATCACATTATGTTGAGAAAATTTTGAGAAAGTTTAATCATTTTGATTGTAAGCCGAGTAATTCTCCTTTGGATCCTCATCATATCTTGTTGCCAAATAAAGATGAACCTGTAGCACAATCTGAATATGCTAAGATAATTGGAAGCTTAATGTATTTAATGAATTGTGCAAGGCCAGATATAGCATTCGCAGTTGGTAAATTGAGTAGGTTTACCCATAATCCTAACCATGAACATTGGAAAGAAATTGATAGAGTTTTAAGATATCTTAAGGGTTCTATCAATTATGGATTGCAATATTCTGGTATTGGATCTTCTTTGGAATGTTATAGTGATGCAGATTGGGCTTCTGGTAAAGTAGATTCAAAGTCTACTGGTGGGTGGTTATTCACACTTGGTGGATGAGCAATTGCTTGGTCATCTAAAAAGCAAACATGTATTGCAATGTCCTCAATGGAATCTGAGTATGTGACTATGTCATTAGCATGTAAAGATATTATTTGGATGAGACGATTACTGAGGCACATTCCATTCATTGAGGGACCAGTGCAACCGGTGACTATGTATTGTGATAACAAGGCAGCAATTCACTTGGCCAAGAATAAAAGATTTACAAGTAAGTCTAAACATATTTCAAGAAATTATCATTATATTAGAAAATTAGTAAGAAAGGGCAAAGTCGTGTTAGAATATCTACCGACTCATGAGATGCTAGCTGACCCTCTTACTAAAGCCATATCTAGAGAGAAGTTATGGAAAACTTCGAGGGAAATGGGCTTATTACCAATATAGTGAGATCACTATGATTGTAGCCTACTCTTACTAGAGATATTAATTAAATATCTCAAGCCAAGAGTTCAAAGGAATTTAATCATAAGTGTATCTATTGGAATTGTAACGAGGTTACACTTCCTAGTACATAAATTATTTGAAATTAGAGATTTCAAATTAAATTCTATTTCCATGAGGTAATGTACTGTATCTTTCATATGAATTTGAGGGATGGACTAAAGTCCTTAACAAGCTTATAGACTTTTGTTGGAGTGAATGAAAGCACTCTTGGTAAGCTTGCCTATACAAGTGTAGGAGTCAGGGTCGCTACTCATGGATTTATATTGGTTAAATCCTAAAGCGCTCGTGAACACAGGGTAAGCGCATGACCTATAACGCGCAGCCTTTATATAGCACCTATGCCCAAGTATGATGTGAACAAATGAATTCAGACAATTCTATTGAGTAGATTAAGGTTGAATCCTCTTCTCTTTAGAACCTGATGAATTTAGTTCAAACCATAGGTTCAAGGGTAATCCACCTATGGCAGTACATTATACTATTGTTTGGATTTAATATTTTATTTGTTTATTTTGAAAATGGCAAGGAATTGTTGGGATTATTTTTCAAAATACAATTTTATATGTTGGTGTACAATAACCAAGTTATGGTTATATACACTTGATTTTCTCTAAGTAGTAACTGCTTTATTATTTAAAATTCATTTACCCATTGTATTTAACGGTTTGAAACCGTTGCTTGAGTCATTCAAATTTGCTGGTGGCTATTCCAATAGTCACCAGAACACTTTCACAACTCTTTGTATATTATAAATAGTCCACTTCGTCATTGGCCTAGTATAATAACTTCTGTCATTTTCTCATCCATCCTTCCTTCAATTCTCACACTCTTTCTACTGTGCTTATTAATATTTTCTGTGTATTCAAATAAGGGCATTTTGTGGTGCAACTGTTCTTGGCAGTGCAGTTCTAAGGATAGTATTCAAAGAGTTGGGCTTTGTATCCCGGGGAGATTATTTCCTTGAGTCCACCTGCATAGTGGGGAAATAATTGTCTTTAAGAAAGTGCTTTTAGTGGCACGCCTAGCCCAATTTGTGGTTGTTTTTATTGGTTTATTTTGCAGGTTAATTTTGGACTTTGTTCGAGAACATCTCCAACAACATGCATAGTCACGTGACTAATTTTCGTCAAATTTCACCAACAGTGAGTGACAGTGGCGCACATTAACAAAAATTAAAGTATAAGGGAGACGCATTGACAAAATTAAAATATAAGGAAGGTTATATGCTAACCCCTCCATACTGCAGGGGGTTTTCTGCAATTTACCCAAAAATGTAATTGGACTAAACAGTTCAGCTGGAAGTCTATAAGCAAAAGTTACATATCATTTATAACTTATGAGTCTTTTTTTTTTTCTTTCAAATAAAACAAAAATAAATAAATAGGTGTAGTTCTACGTACTAAAATAGAAAATTTTAAAATCTTACCTCCTATCTCATTTGCCTAGAAAAAATCATATAATTAAGGGTTTATTTGGACATCGAAATTAAACGGTTGAAGAATTTTTTTATACTCCGTAGTCTTTTAGGCACAAACCTATCATATTTAAAAAAAATTAGAGCCATCAATATATATATATATATATATATATTGGAGTCATCACTATGTTTGATGTTATAGGATCAATTATTGGAAATTCATGAATCACCTCTATTTTGAGTTTTTATTGTCTCTTAATTGTGATGATGACATCACTAAAATACTATCTAAAATTTCTTTAATTATTTAATTTCAGATTTGATGTCCAAATATGCCCTAATTAAAAATGCACAACCTATTGCTAAAATATTCTTAAAACGAACTCGTAATAAAAAAAAATAATACAGAGTAATAATAATTAAAAACTCACCGAAACCTAAATATGAACACGCTAAAGATAAAGACTCGTTGAACCAGATTTGAACATGCTTATAGGCTCTTTCACTTTGCCAATAGAAGGAATTTTCCAAGAACAATTTTTCATCAAAAGAAAAAATATAATTAGATGATTTACCATGTAAAATAAAGGGTTTAGCATTCAAACACAAAAGCATTTTAGCAAATTGTTTATGAAACTCTACCAATCAAATCAAAAGTAAGTGAAAATACTCACAGCAAAAATAAAAAATACAAAACCAAAAACTTAAATAAAAAAAACTCTAGGAAAGATATATAGAATTTAAATGAAAAATGATTGCATAAAATTAATTTCTCAGAGGAATAAAATTAAATAAAACCTAATGTGATTATTAGCATTCAAAGCAAAACCCAACTCAACAAATTTTCAGCACAGTACCATATATATATATATATTATAATTTGTAGAGTAAAACTTACTAGAGAAGGGAGAAGTCGCCGAAGGGTAAAATGAAAGAAACAAAGAAAAGGAAAGAAACAAATATAGTTCAATTTCTTGCATAATTTAAAACACAAAATTAGTAATAGAAAGAAATATTAAAAGGAAATTTAATTGGAAGTAGAATTCCACCAATGAAAAAACGTAAGAGAAAAAAAATTGCTCAACTTGCCTAGTAGATATCTTATAGAAGAAGACAAATAGATTATACAAAAATAAAATATTTTAATTTGATATGGAGGAAGACCTTAGCCTGATCCGGTGATATGGAGGAAGATCGACTAATTAATATTATGAGGGAAAAATTGTACATACATGATGGAAAACGAAACGGGAGGGTCATCATAAAGGAATTTCACTACTGTTTGGAATCACGACTTTTTGTCTTTTAGATTATTTAAGGGTATTAAAGTCATTATAATTTAAAATAAAGGTATTTTAGAGAATCAAAAGTTTTTTCAAAATTCGTACTTTTATAAGTAAAATATAGCATAATAAAATAATATAATATATATATATATATAGAGAGAGAGTTAAAATCCAAATGCAAGACGTGACAGATGATAGAATCTAAGCCATCCAAGACAAATCACACGGCTCTCAATGGCGTAATCCCATTCAGACCGTTCAGGAAGGACCGCACCTGATCAATTTCATAAGATTTGTATCCCTGTCTCAAGCTTTCCTTTTTAAAAAAAAATCTGTTTCTTACATCTAACCTCTGAAACATAACAAAACCTCAGCCAAAAGCCCAAAACAGTGGAATACTGGAATTCTTAGCCAAATTGGAGGAATCTGTTGGTGAAAAAAACCAACTCATTAAAACCAAAATGATTAATATTATTATAATGTAAGCATTTTTTTTTATGGTACACAACCACAAATTTTTCCAACTATGATTCAATGTTACAACTAAATATTTTATCGAAAGTTCCTTTTAATTTGCTGCCCATTCATGCTTTATTAGATGGCCTTATGCAGCGGGCTACCATAATTTTTTTTTTGTTAGCAATATTTACAGAAACGATTATACACTTTGCCATAAAAACTGATGAATTCCTCGAGGGAAAAGATCCTGCCAATAGGAGGACAACACAGAAGGTTACAGTTGAGAAAACAAGCTGCCGCTGTTCTACCATCAAGATTCAGCCTGACCACATTCATAGGAGGTGGATTCCAAGGAAACATTAGTATATCTATAACAGATGAATAAAAAGTGTGCCACTTGAAAATATCATTAACGCTGTTAGGACAATCCAAGATTTAAGTGGGGAGCCGTGACGGTGGGTTGCTGCACTAGTCTTTTCGGAGGTTTAGGTTCCATGAGTGGGTCCAAAGGGTCTACTGTGGGATTGTTCCACCGTTACCAAAAAAAAAAAAAAAAAAAAAGCAATCATGTTTCATCACTATCAAATACACGGACTCACCGATGAATTGTAAATTGCGGGTATTAGTTTGAAGCTTTGTGATAATAGCTCAAAAATACATTGTACAGATGGTTCTAATAAGCATTATCACATCTATTTGGTATTTATTTCCGCATTTTACACATTGAAATAAGGGATTTCATGTTATAAATCTTTGTGCTAAAAATAGTACATGTATTAATGTGTGTTTTATTCTTGAAGCAATAACATACCAATAAATTGCATGGAGGCCAAGATTACAAAGTTCATAATCTAATGAAGAAGGTCTTTGAGGATGAGTTACCAAGCCAAAGCCATTTGATGATAAAAGAATAAAGGAGAAAATTATTCTTTACAAAATTTGGGCAAAAACCTAAACTGGCAGATTTGAGCAGTTTTTGTATTTTGGCCATAACTTTTTATTCCAATATCGGAATGGAGAAAACTTGGATGCGATGGAAAGAGAACTTGAAGATCTACAACTTTGGATTTCACGAAGATTTCCCAAAACAGACATTTTCTGGATGACAAATGGCCTCAAAATTGACTTCATGCTGGAATTTCGGGATTTCCAGATTAATTCCTCAATGTTATCTCTTTGAGCCCAAACCGCGGCGGAAAAAGAAAACTTGGGATATCCCTTATTTGGCAAACAAAAAAAACTAAAGAAAAGTAAGAGAAAGGGTGGCAGTCGTATACTTGTAATTGGTGTGAAAAACAAGCTCCTTATGTGTAAAAAACAAGCAATACATGATTTGGTAAACTTTTCTGGTAAGTCTTCCCTATTGATATAGCATCACCTGTCAACAAAGGACCCATGATATAAAAGAGGAGAGAGGCTAAATTTTTCAAATACTCTCAATAAATGGTTTAAGTCCTCAAGAGATGGTCAAGGAAAAAAAAAAAGAAGAAAAAACCCATACACACAATTATCGAAAATATTCACATTGTGATGATTAATTAATGTACGGGGAAAAGTCCAGACAGTCGGCGGAGCGCTTTGAGGGAGTGGTCCGTAGATTCGGAACGCCGCGCAGCTATGGCCCGATCGGGTTGCAAGGACTGAGATAGCTCGTGGTCGTGCGGAGATACAGAACCTTCTCGATGAACAGGAGAGCAGGGCGTCGGCTAGAACAGCGACCTGAAATCAAAGAGGATCGTCAGGGGAGACCGGGGGTTTCCCGGTCTAAAACCCTCCGATGATCAAGTCAGTCTCTGAGGGGGAAAGAGAGAGAGGAATTTCTAGGGTTCTGTGCTGGAGAAACTTACCTTTCTCATCATGAATAGTGTTCCTTTTATAGGCAGGCGCTAGGTTTTGGATTGGTCCAATGCTCTGACCTGACCGTGGTCAAATTAGGGTTCCGAGCTAACCATGGTTAGACAGGGGTTTCAGACCAGATCGCGGATCTTTCGGAGTTACAGGCCTGGCCGCTAACAGTGGTTCCCCTGGTTCGGTTTCCAGGAGCATGCTCTGCTCCTGGTCTGATTTTCCTCTGTCGGGTCTGAGATGTAGGACAAATTCGACGCACGTGAGGGGTGCGTGCTTATGCGGCCCGAAAGGGGTTCATTGGACCGAGAGGCATTAAGGGCCGAGGGCCCACATGCCCGAAAGCAAGCGGGACTGAGCGCTCGGATGCTCCGAGCACGTGCTTGCCCGATGGAGCAGGGTACCCCGAGCTCATTACCGAGATCATACACGTGTCACCGTTTCATTTGCTCTTCATAATTACCCCACACAATTAAGATAATAAGTCCTAAGTAAATGACCTCTAATGAGTAACTAACGGAAACATGAATGCAAGAAAGAACATTAATTTTCTAAATCCAATTAAAAAGATGAGCCCATGCCAAGGGTGGACAAGATCCCGGCCCAGCATTAGTAAGTCATGTTCAGTAGGTTTTGAACTTACGCAATGCCCAATAGGGTACCACATCCTCTATTTTTACAATCTCTTTCCCCCTACAGTGTACCTGGGAGGAGTTGAAATCACAATCTTCCCCAAAACTTCCCGTAGAGGGGCAAACGTATGATCTGGGTATAAGTACAAGTAAGGCTGGCAATATGTGCCCATACCCACGAACCTACCCAAATTTGCCCAAGTTAAATGGGTGTGCACGGATAATTAATTTTTATTAATTGGGTTGTACATGGGTACGCCAAAGGAACCTAATTAATAGTTGGGTCGATTCGGGTTTACATAAAATAGCATGGGCTTGGGATGGGTTCTCATAACCATGTGGAAGAAGAGCAACGGATTGTGGGAGTTACGGATCAAAAGGTTAGCAGAGCCTCTTTTGGTTGGGCTATGTCACACCCCCAAATGCAAGAACTGGATTTGGCAACATGATTGTCACAAATCACAAAGGTTTACACCACACAAAGGCTAAACCACTTAACAATATCAACCTGTAATAAAGTTGTCTCCAATAATCTATCCACAATAAAATTCCAACCATAGTATAACTAAAATCTCAACAATTAATTGAAATAACTAGATAAATCCATATCCATCAATGTAAATTGTCACCTCCAATAACCTATTACAACGTCCATTGAAATAATAAACTAATTTTTCTAACTACTAAAATAAAAGTTCTAATTAAACTAGTAGGTCAAGCTATCGACACCCTAGCTCTTTGTACGCGGAAGCCACTCACATCAAGTTATTCATCTGTGGGGAAAAATATAAGGGGTGAGCATAATGTTCAGTAAGAAAACATTACACAATATATACAGGAAGAGGTCAAGTATATTCGCACGATTAATTTAAAAAAACATGAGTAACAAAACGATAGAGTTTTACAATAAATCATTTCTTTCAATTCGATAGGCATATAAACTTTTCAAAGTAATTCTCTCGCTTTCAATTCAATAAACAATGACACTGAAACACTTTCGATAACAATTCATTTAATAAATCACTTTAAAATCACTGATTCATATACAAATCAATAAAACACTTCCTCTAGTTAGACTCAAATTCAATAGGCGCCCATCATCGTGGGACTTTACACTCCATCAGTACTGATGACCAACAGCATTAGAATCCCCTGCTAGCACGGACCAATTTTCTAACGATATTAGAATCCCCTGCTAGGACGGACCAATAATCTAACCAAAGTTCACACTTATACAAAAAAAAAACATTTGGCAAATATCTTTCACAAGTAGAATAGATTTAAACACATGTAAAACAATTTCAATAAAATGCTATTTTTGCTTGACCCACAGTACATAAGAAATACACTTTTATAGTGAAACAATTGTTCATAAATCATTGGCTCACAAAAGAGGAATAAAAAACAGATTTATTTTTATTTAATCAAAGAGGGCGATACATTGTGCAAGTTCCCTTACCTCAAGCCAAACCTTCAACAATCCAAGTAATCAAACTCCTCACAATCCCAATGCTACTCAGAACCTAAAATCAATAATATTCTTTATCAATAAATCATCCTCACACTAAAAAGTCTCTCCAGTTAAGCGGTGCGTTAAGGGTTCAACGTCTAATTCTCATGACCTTATAATGCTTACTATATTTAATATAATTAATATATACACTAACGTGGCATTAAAATAGACTCATGTTAAATTATAAATTAATAAGTTTGAATTACTTTTTAACACAGCAAAGTTACCAGTCAATCCGAGATAAGTTGACTGTCAACAGATGTGAAGTTGACAGTCAGAATGTAGTAAAACAGCAGTAGATTTTTATATTAACTTCCTATGCTACCCAAAGCAAAAGCAGAAGTTCACCTACTGATTTTTCCCTCAAAATCAGTCCCTAAATCTGTGGAAGAGATATTTGTGGAAGGGTGTAGATGGGAAGTGGTGGTGGCAACCACCATTTTTGCCTTTCCTTGTTACCCAAACCCAAAGAAAGAGATTTTTGGTGGTTGGATGATCTTGTGCCACAGCTATGGAGGGGTTTTTGAGTGGTGGTGATGATGGTTTAGTGATTGTAGAAGTGATAGAGATGGAGGATTGGATTAGAGATGAAAATCTTGGTAACACAATAAAGTTACCAGTCAACAGATGGTAAGTTACCTGTAAATAGACACGAAGTTGGCAGTCGATTCGTACAAAACAGCATTAGCTCCTTTTTTTTTCCTTTTCTCATGCTTTCTTTTCTCTTTTCTCTCTTTATATTGTTTTCAGTCAAAAGAATATAAATCCTCCCCGAAGGTTTCTTATATAGGGTGCAATTTAATCCTAACCTAATTAGGATTACCTTCAAAGTTAGTGTTTGATTAGGATACGAATACTATCATTCATTGATTAGAAAGCAATCACTTTGTTTGGCTACAAAGTTGAACGTGTTCGAGATTAATCCTAAATTAACTCATACGTTTAAATCTATCTAAAGGCAATCAATTTTATAGTTAATTAATTAAGCCTAAGAAAAATTCAGGGTTTTACAGGCTGGGTCTCTGCTTGCAATAAATGGGTGGATTTGACTTTCACTTAAATGGGTTCTTCACATAAATGGGTTGGGTTGGGTTGGGTTGGGTTTGAATGACATGTTGACTCAACCCATCTAAACCCGCCCTAACCCACCCAAACCCACCCAATTGCATGCCACCCCTAGGTATAGGCCTATTGGTAATCTACGATAAATTTTGTAACAATTCAAAGAACTAATTACTATTGTTATTATTATATATTTATATGGATCGAGTAGCTGAAGGATGGCACCTAGCTTGCTTACAAACGAAAAGACCCAAAATTAGAGCAAGGCCTCTATTGAGTTCCAAATGGCAATATAGATTTGCTCTTGAAGGTTTAGCATCACCACCTAGTGTGCTCATTAGATATTGCGATGAGTAATAGGAAATGATCCTTGTTTACGAGTACACGACGAATGGACCATTTCATAATAACCTCCATGAGTCAAACCTTCCTCACTTATCATTGGAGCAACAGCTCAAGATCTACATCAGTGTAACTCTCGGGTTGCATTCTCTCCACACTACAACAAAAGTTATACATCATGACACACATTAGGTTAAAAAATTTTCTTAAAGGAAGCCACTTACTGTCTTCACCTCACAATGTATCCAGACTCATGCATTGTGAGGTGATGACAATAAGTATTTTCCTCTACGAGAATTTTTTAACCTAACCTTACACAGTTGTTTCCACGATAAATAAGAAAAGTCTAACTTATAGAGGTGGTCATGAAATGGTCCATTTTCTATGTATTCCTAAACAAAGTTCATCTCCAATTGCTCATCGCAATACCCGATAAGTGAAATAAAGGTGGTAATGATGTTCTTAAGTTTCTAACCTAACAGCTTAAGCTTGTAAGTGGAGGGCCAAACAGATATATGAAGTTATATCAAACCTAATATTTGGGCGAAGTGAGATGTGGTATTTTCCAACAGCCATACCTTCAAGTGAAATAATTAAGGTGGTGATACTGTTCTTAAGTTTCCAACCTAACAGTCTAAGCTTGTAAGTGAAGGGCCCAGACAGGTATATGAAGTTATGTCAAATCCAAAATTTGAACGATGTGAGATGTGGTATTTTCCAACAGCCGTACCTTCAAGAGCATCTATATATATTTGCGTTTGGAATTCACTGGGGTTGGTTTTGCTCAATATATAGCAAGTTAGTTATAGACACCACATTTTGTGTTGCTTACTAATTTTTTGGAATCATTTTTAATCTCGATGATGAGATTTGGCATTATTAAGAACTTTGTTGGATGATTTTTGACAAGTGGATATGATCATATCAAGGCCAAAGGTGAGAAAAGTGAACATTGGGTAACATTTTATGCAAAATTAATTTTCAATGGGATGTATACGTACCTCCACAAGGTAATATATGGCACCCTATTGTCAGAAGTGTTGAGGATCACGTGTGGGTTTTTTTCACATTGGAAGAAAAAATAAAACAAAAGGGGCTTAATATACAAGAAAAAGAATTAAAAATGAAAATGAAAGCAATTAGAAAGATTGATATATTAGTGTGTTCTGGTACTCCCAAAACATATCCTTTTCTTACCAAGGGAATCCAAGGTTAATGTATGCATCCAGATTAATTAATTTGTATCATCTACAAAACTAATTGTTCTTTCCCATAACTGTAAAGCATGATTCACTAATGCGCAATGCTACATAAACAAAACAAAACAAAAACAAAAACAAAAAAAAAAGAAAGAAAAGTGACCTATATGATGACCCACGCATTATTAATATCTTGTGGTAGCTTGTGGGTCCCATGAGCTTTTAATGTGTGAGTCATCATTTGGACCAATATCTTTTGGTCCTTAGCTACATTAATTTTCACCAATTAGCATATAATTTGAACATATTTCTACTATTATTTCTTGTGGGGACTACAATGTACAAGTGTTATTTGTTAATATATTTGTTGTTCGTTACATAAATATCGATCTATTTTAGTTCATTGATCAATGCTTTGATTCTCACATGGGGAGTACAATGCACAAGTCTTATTCGTTATTATATTTGTTGTTCCTTACATGAATATCGATCTATTTTAGTTCATTGATCAATAATTTGATTCTCATAGGAAACCATCATCAAAGCATAGTCCCAACGAATGGACCCTCTTATAGAAACCTCTATAAGTCAAACTCTCCTCGGTTGACATCAGTGTAACTCGTGGATTGCACTATCTGCACTCTATAGCAAAAGTTATACATCATATCGTGATGTAAAAACAACAAATAATCCCCTTGATAAAAATTTTGTTCCTAAAGTTTTTGATTTCAGCCTATGTAAAGAGGAGTTGCACCAAAATTAGAACATACCCACGTCAAGGTACTCATAGCAACATTGATCCGAATTACATGTCTGATAATCCAAATCAAGACAGCCTTGAGTACCCTTAAGGCTCGTGATGATGTGAGTATGCTACAATGTAGGTGCAGCTTTATGTAGGTTGAAATTAAAGAAAAAAGTTGGAACAAAATTCTCAATGAGGAGAATATTCAAAGTCTTTACATCATAATGTATAAGTCTTGCTACAGTGTAGAGACACTGCAACCCTCGAACTACAGCAATGCAAATCTTAAATCGTCGCTTCCACGACAAATGAGAAAAGTCGGACTTATAGAGTTGGTCAAGTTTTGTTGTGCGGAAACTCGAAGACAGTAACAAATTAGTCAATCATAAGAAAAATAAATCAAATACACACACAAAGAAAAGACGCAAGATATACGTGGTTCGGTAAGATGCTTACATCTACATGTAGCGTTATCAATCCACTATACACAAGAGACTACAAAGAGTGAAAACTGCAAACACACTCAAAACCCGTATCAGGCATATAAATTGCAAGGTCGATTCATCCCTAGTATTAATAGAATGTAAATCCTACAACTAATGAACAGAAAGCACAAAACTTTTTCTTTTTTTTTTCTCATAGCTTCAGTCAGTCACAAAAAGCATAAAAGAGAAAAGCACAGAAATTTTAATTACATAAGTAGAGCACTAAATTAAAATATGAAGGGCTGGAATAATAGGATACAAATTCAAAGAAACATCAAGTTGCAAGACAGCATGTGCATATATAATTAAATTCAACATGTATAAAACCAGGTAATGAACCCATGTGAAAATTGGGCAACATATAATTATTTGTATATGTACGCTCATAGGAGAGAGAAAGAGAGAGTGAGAGAAATTGAGAACCTGCAGCCTTGAGAAGAGATCTTGTGAAGTATAACGTTGCATGTAAGAGTTACAATTTTAGCTTGATTGAGAATTGTTGCGAAAGAATAGGTAAAGGATAAGCAGATGATGAGGGTTGCCTTACTTTCTCGCTAAAAAAAAACTTCAAAATAAAATGCATTTTTCAAGATTTATATTTTTCGTACTTAACCATAAACAATCAACTCTAAGTAAAATTATAATTGAAATAAAAAATAAAAAATCTTTCTCCTTTACATTTTTATGATTACATTGCACATGTATGGAGACCCAAACACGCACCTAAACTTGTCAACGGATTGGATTCACACAGGAATAAGGTATATCTCAATCCAATCCGATAAGGAATAACTTCAATCCAATCCAATCCAATCCAATCCAATCCGATCATTGTCACAAATCCATATTTGAATTTATTATTTTCGAATGTCTTATCCAAAAATCTAAACCAATCCGATAATCTTACCAAACTATATAACTAAAAAAAATTGGCATGCATTTTATGGGAAAAAACAAAATAGAAGTTTTAAAAAATTCATATAATCATAAGAAACAAATTTTAATTTGAGAATAAATTTCAAAATTTTTACTATATATTGTTCATAAGAGTGATGCATGGGCTTGCAAGTGGTTTGTGCATCACGGGATTAGTTTGGGCCTAATGCCTTAGGACACCCCTTTTTTGAACCCCTAAAAAAAAAAAAAAGAAAAATTGTTGGTAAGAGCCATAAATATGTGGTAAACTAAAAATTAATATAATATATTATTTAATTTATCGGATCGGACTTTTATCATACTAGATTAGGCAATATTCATATTTAATTTGTTAACTAAAAGATTATCGTATTTAAATTATTAACGGATTAGTAGATCAAACTTCTCTTATCATATCCTAATTATTGCATTGAATTCAAATCGGATTCAGATCAAAATCTGTTCCATTGACATGTCTGCACGCATCCATACAGAGTTGATATCAAAACCTTCACAAACTTCATTCCTTAATGGAATAGGACACACTATTAGCTCAAAGGAACATTCGGCCACCCAAAACTTTTTTAATGCCTCAGGTCCTTGGATTTGTTTTTGGACAAAAATACCATTTTTGTGGTTTCTCGTTAAACCAAGCCAGAAGCCTTACCCAAAAAGAGGGCCAATTGATAATATCGTTAAACCATGTAGAAGCCTTACCCAAAACAAAAGCAGGAGAATGGGTGGCCCGTTAAAATGAACCTGATTTCTATGATACCAAACACACCAGACCTAAATAGCTATTTTCAGTATCAAAAAAAAAAAAAAAATCAAATCAAATCAAATCTGATAAAGATTCCCATAATACTTGTAATTGCTATGTAGCTAATACAAGTAGTCAACAAAGGACCCAATGATAAGTAAGGTAAATGACCTCTAAATCTAATTAAGAACATTAATTTTCAGCCAAACTAGATAAATCCGAGACTTTTCCCATTTATCATGAAAAAAATAGCTGGAGTTATGCATCAATGCAACTTGCGGGTTGCATTATCTCCACACTAAAGCAAAAGTCATCCATCACGACATAAAAACCATGAATATTCTTCTTTATAAGAAGTGTTTTCCTGGACATAAAGTTTCTAATTTCGACCTAAATAAAGTACGTTGCACCAAAATTAGAGCGTATTTACATCTATCAACATAGGTGTCATGGGAACAAAAGGTTACATGGACCCCAATTATATGATAATCCATCATCTTATAGTCTCTTGATGGCTACTCTTTCTGTATAATAACCCTTTTTGAGGTATTATGTACAAAGCATGCTTTAACATTTTGCAGCTTGGTTGGTGAAGTAGTGCCTCAAAGAAGGCTTGTTGGGGAATATTATTGATTCTCATATTGTTCACACTATGAGTGACCAATGGTTGCAAAAGTATGTCAAAATTATAGGGCGCATTCTCACACTATCTGTCCTTTTTTCTAGGGCGCATTGGAACAACTCATCTCCCGTGGAGGGCTTATTGTCACATTTATGTGCCAAACAGTTCTCCACAATTTCAACATACCTCTAAAACAATTCAACACTTGTGTCAACAATATGAGGATCAATTATCTCCCCAAGCAAGCCCTCTCTAAGCGGTTTCTTTTCCAATTAATGCAATGTTAAAGAATAATATGCACATAATATGTCAAAAAAAGTTACACCATACCAAAAGAGTAAGCATCCGAATCGTCTACATATAAGATGATGTTTTATCATTTACATCTGGATCTAGATAACCTTCTGTACCCTTGACGCTCATGCTAATGTGGGTATGCTCCAATGTGGGTGCAACTAAGAAGCCGATATTAGAAACTTTAGGAGCAAATTATTGACGAGGGGAATATTCAGTCTTCATACCACAATGTATAAGTCTTATTGTAGTGTAGAAATAATGCAAACCCTAAACTACACTGATGTTAAGACCCAAGCCGTTGTTTCCACATTAAATTAGGAACTTCAAATGGGAAAATCAGCACTAACACAAACTAGACCTAGCAATCAAATCTTTCCAAAAAATGGATAAGATTTATTTTAGGAAAATCAACACTAATGCAAAGTAGTTTTGTTGACCAAAAAAAACCTTATAATAGGAAAAAGGGTTTTATCTAAATTATTACTCCAACAAAATTGTTTTTGGATTCTATCGATCTCATCTCTCAATCTGATCTTCTTCTTCTTCTTCCCCCCTCCTCTCTTTTGCACTCCAATTTGATCTCTAATCTTAGTAGGAATAAAATAGCAATTCATGATGTGTTGGGTAATACCGGAAGAACTGACTTTGTATGGATTTCTCTACCTCCTTTGGACTGGACATTAGCTTTCCAAATTTTCATTTTCTTTTTATTGAACTTGTTCAAGAGTTTGAGCAAAGGCTTTATTTTTCTCCTCACCTTTTATAATATGGGTATCCAAGTATTTACCGAATTTAAAATAATTCTCTATTCCAAGTTCACCAAGAATTTAGTCACATTAGAGCATCTCCAATGGAGATGTCAATTTTTTTAAGTCAAATACAAAGTGAAAGCTTATGTGGCAATTTGAAGGTTTACTTAAAATTGGTTATTCCACCCAATATGCCAAATTTTAAAGCTTACTCAAAAAAACCACTCCACCCAATATGTCAAATTAAAAAAATAAATAAATAAATAAAATGAAGGAATCAAGACTTAAAATTGTTAAATTTTGAATAAAATAATCAAAAAAGTAAAAAGGCATAAGACTTTAAAAGATGTCAAATTTGACACCAAAAGATGGGCTGTCAATTTAGTTTGGTTGGAAATAAATTTGAAGATTGGCAATGCCTTCTATAGCCATTTCTTGCACTAATGTGGAATTTGACATCTCCTTTGGAGATGCTCTTAGATACATTAAATGCATGATAATATAAAAGTAGATAAAAATAAATAAAAAGAATATGAAAGAAGATTTATGGAAATTTAACATTTGTTCCAACGCATTCCCAAATATAAAAAGAATATAAAAGAAGATTTATGGAAATTTATCTTTTGTCCTGAAGCATTCCCAAATACTGTAAAATCTCCAAGATAGTCCTACAAGAATTTGTAGTTGCATTAGTGAAAATGAGGCAACCATTAGCAAACATAAAATGAATAATTTTTTTTTTTTCATTTTTACAAATTTTTATACAAATAGAATCTTCACCTTTTTTTTTTTTTCAAAAAAAAAAAAAAAAAAAGACAATATGCATAAACCAACCCACAAACCCATGTGAGATTGTCCAATAATAATTATTTGTATATGTATATGTTAATATGTATGTGCAAGTGATCGAATAGAAGTTCAACGGGCACTAGGGATGGCAATGGGTCAGGTCGGATGCGGGTCGTCACTACCATATACCCGACCCGATCTTTAATATCTTATACCCATGCCCGACTCGATACCCGATGGGTATGAAGAATTAAACTCTATCCCCGATCCACCGTCTTCTTGGGCCATCCATGCCCGACCGGTCCATACCCGACCACCCTGTTGTGAGGATTTTTTTTACCCAAATTTCATTTTTTTGCTACTTACACCTATTACATGTTATTCATATAATCATATACCAAACTTATAAATGTTTTTAGCACCTAATATAATCTTGTTCCAATAAGATCATACCTAATATGATCACACATATATTATACACAAACATAAAGATTAAAAAACAATAAAAATACATAATGAGCCTTCTAATGGACTCCATAAGCCTATACCAAGATAGGTTTCAAATATTCATAAAACCATACATAAATTCCAAACATAGGACATTAAAAATATATATATCTATATATATATATATTGTAAAAATATCGGGTCGGGTCGGGTCTCGGGTTTTTTCTTTTTGGGATCTATGCCCAACCCGTACCCGAAATTTTTTTAGAATTTATACCCATACCTGACCTGATACCTGAAAAAATAAAAAAATACCCACCCATTCGAGTATGGATCGAGTCGGGACCCTATGGATCGAGGCAAAATTGCCATCCCTAACGGGCACAAGTGTATTCATAGGAGAGAGAGAGAGAGAGAGAGAGAGAACCTAAGAACCTGTAGCCTTGAGAACAAATCTTGTGAAGCATAATGTTGTATGTGAGAGTTATATTTTTAGCTTGAAAGAGAAGGAGAAAGTTGCAGATTGTTGGAAAAGAATGGGTAAATATAAAGGAAAATTAGTGCGGATGATGAGGGTTGCCCTACTTTCTCGTTGAGAACATGTCAAAGGGATTAGTCTAGTGGCTAGTTGAGCCTTAATAAGTGCCTCACGAAGCGCACATTTTATTTATTTATTTATTTTTTTTTTTTTTTTTGCGAAGTGAGGTTTGAAAGACTTTGGAATTACCCTGTGCATATGGAACATGGATTCTATATGCCCAAAGAAATAGCCTTGGATACACTCGTTATAAAATTTTTCTTAAAAACAAATTGAGTGGAAGAAAGTTTGTTTTCATTTCTGTTCCTTCTCTTAACAATCAGACATACCATCATCATTGGTTCATCGCAAGTCCAATTGGAGTGATACAAAACATAAATGAATCGGTTTCAATTCAATTTTGTGTCGTATGTGCTGTTTGGAATTACACAAATTAAAATAGAATGAATTAATTGACTTTAAATCTATTTTTTGTCTCAACTTGAAGGAATAATTTATATATCTGATAAATAGTGGTAAAATTTAGCGAGAATTGAATTCAATTTCTAGTACCAAGTTTGTTAGCGTGCAACATGGCATGCACTTTGAACCCAATGATGAAAACCGAAGGATTGATGTATTGAAGAGGATTCTGAGTCCTTAAAAATTCATGTAAAGGTTGCACAATGTGATTCACAAAACAAATAAACAAAAAATTCTAATGGCTGAAGTTGAGGGAGAATCCTATGTAGGAGCATACTAGGAGGAAGGTGTAGGAAGAATGTATAGGTAGGAACCAGATTAGGCCGAAAAATCATCTTTTAGAAAACCGATTATCTATTTCAACCGGCGTAACCAAACTATGAAAGGAACAAACCTACTGGCCGGTTTTCGCGTTTTATCAAAAAATCCCGTAGATTTCGACTAGTCCCATGCATCATGAGATGCCCAATTCATCCACAAACCGATACAGGAAAAATTCAAAAGTTGAAACTCTCACTAATCTTGAATATTATATGAATAGCTTTCGATCGGGGTTATCCAAGCCTACGTTGCCAACATTCGTGATAGGTGAAAAGCAAGGGTTTTGGTCCAGTACCCCCCAAAGGCCCAACTCATGCCTTCCGATGGCAGCATTTGCGCCCACTAGATGGATCCAATATGACGGTGGTTAGATCACAAGGGCATAGTGGTCTCTTGAATTGCATAGGTCCCTAAACCCTAGAAGAATTATTTAAATATTGTTCTCCAATCATTAGGAGAAATCTGACGGCTGATATTGAGTGGAATCAAAGCATATGACACCATGGGGGCATAATCACATGTGTCAAATAAAAAAGGCTCTACAAGTCTACAAAATTCCTCACAAGGAGGAAAACCCTGCTCTAGGTAAGACAGATTTGGTGAAGGCATCACTTCCAAAACAAAGCTAAACTGATTACACAAATTGGTCAAACTTGCAGTCCCATAAAAAAAAATATTTATATTGCACATCATGATATATATGTATTACTGGTCACGATAACACATATTAATATAAGTTATATCTGCATCATATATTGGGATGGTATCTCGTGCATTAATTTAATATACCATGTAACCCATTAATGCACCAAGTATAACCTCCAATACAGATATTTATATAAATTGTATCAGTACATGCTTACATGATCATCATCCTATATATATATATATGAATTTGATCACATGGGAAACGTCTTGCATCATTTTATACAAATTAGATGATGTAGAGTTATGGGGGATAATCAGGTGCACATGCTTGAATGGCACACAGGATTCACATCATCTGATCAATGTATGTGACAGTGCTTGATGTATGTAGGTGAATATTTACTTATAACTTATATCAACACGTGCTGACTTGATCAAGACTATATATATATATATATATAAAGTTTTGATCATGCGTGGGATATCCCGTTCGATCACGCCGTTCGTGAGCGACACGCGCAGGGTGCATGAATGCGCGTATGTCGCTCACGACGGCTATGATTGAACAAGATACTCTAAGATATCCTGCCCATGATCAGCCCTATATATAAAAATATATATATACTAGTTGGTGCCTATGTGCGTTGCACGTGAAAGTGTTAAATTGATAGGTTTTTGTTTCTTCAAAGGAATATATATGTTGATTTAACAAATTTAAATGTTAGATGCCAAACTTTTTATCTTATTATCTACTCAATTCATGTATTAAGATCATAAAAAAAATAAAGTAAATGCATTGGATAAAAATGTAGGGTAAATTGCAAAAAACCCCCCTGAAGTATGGAGGTAAGCAAATAACCCTCCTTATATTTTAATTTTGTCAATGTTCCTCCTAGTTCAGTTGGAAGACAAAACCAATCGTCGATGGCCACTCAATTGACAATGACGCCGGCGAGAGTTCTGACGATTTTGGGCAACACGGATCCGTTAACGGTATCACATACGTAGCCACGTGACTAATTTTCATCAAATTTCATCAACTGCAAGTGACAGTGGGGCACATTGGCAAAAATTAAAGCATAAGGGAGGCGCATTAACAAAATTAAAACATAAGAGGGGTTATATGCTAACCCCTCCATACTTCAGGGGTTTTCTGCCATTTACCCAAAAATGTAATTGGACTAAACATTTCGGCTGGAGGTCTATAAACTAGATTTTACATATCATTTATAACTTATGAGTCTTTTTTTTTTCTTCAAATAAAACAAAAATAAATAAATAGGTGTCGTTCTACGTACTAATATAGAAAATTTAAAAATCTTACCTCCTATCTCATTTTCCTAGAAAAAATCGTATAATTAAGAGTTTATTTGGACATCGAAATTTAACGGTTGAAGAATTTTTTATACTCCGTAGTCTTTTAGGCACAAACCTACCATATTTTTAAAATAAAAAAAAAATTAGATCCACCAATATATATATATATTGGAGTCATCACTATATTTGATGTTATAAGATCAATTATTGGAAATTCATGAATTACCGCTATTTTGAGTTTTTATTATCTCTTAATTGTGATGATGGCATCACTAAAATACCATCTAAAATTTCTTTAATTATTTAATTTCGAATTTGATGTCCAAACATGCCCTAATTAAAAAAGCACAACCTATTGCTAAAATATTCTTAAAACGAACTTGTAATAAAAAAAAAATAATAATACAGAGTAATAGTAATTAAAAACTCACCAAAACCTAAATATGAGCATGCTAAAGATAAAGGCTCATTGAACCAGCCTTGAACATGCTTATAGGCTCTTTCACTTTGCCTGGTTGTCTTATATGATCAAAAAGAAAAAGAGTGCGGGAAACAAACCAATAGAGGGAAAATGAAAGAAAAAAAGAAAAGTAAAGAAACAAATATAGTTCAATTTCTTGCATAATTTAAAGCACAAAATTAGTAATAGAAAGAAATATTAAAAGAAATTTAATTGGAAGGAAACTTCCACCAATGAAAAAACGTAAGAGAAAAAAAATTGCTCAACTTGCCTAGTAGATATCTTATAGAAGAAGACAAATAGATTATACAAAAATAAAATATTTTAATTTGATATGGAGGAAGATCTTTGCCTGATCCGGTGATATGGAGGAAGATCGACTAATTAATATTATGAGGGCAAAATTGTACATACATGATGGAAAACGAACGGGAGAGTAATCGTAAAGGAATTTCACTACTGTTAGGAATCACGACTTTTTGTCTTTTAGATTACTTAAAGGTATTAAAGTTATTATAATTTAAAATAAGGATATTTTAGAAGATCAAAAGTTTTTCTAATATTCATATTTTTATAAAGTAAAATATATAGTATAATAATATAATGGGTTAGGTTATTGTCATCACTCAAAATACTCTAAGCCCCTCATTATTTAAAATAATTTGTTAAATTCTTTATATTTAAATGTGGATGTACCAATAAGAACATGTTTACTTAAAGACTTAAAAAAATTTCCTATTCCCACCGCACTCCACCCCAAACTTTAAAAACATTACACCATCTATAGACTTTATGCTCTCACAAACCCTAACAACATTGACACTAAATCCATATTTACATAAAAAAATTAGTGTTTCTCATATTATATTGAATAATGGACAAGAAAAGCATTGATAAAAATGATATTAGCATTTAAAAGGTAAGTATTTATACACTTTTAAGATAAGTATTTATACACTTTTATCAAGTTTAACTTTAAGTTTTTTGTATGCTGAATTTCGTCTTATTCGGTTTCTCGACTCCGAACATATTTATAACGTTCATTTCTGTAACACCGAATTCTTTTAATGCGTTCCGACTTCTAATTCCGAACAAATTTATTTGATTATGCTTTCCAACTCCGAACAAATGGATATTATTCACCCGTAAAAGTCTGAACAAGCTTGTGTTGTTATGTTTTTTTTAAATACCGCATAACTTAATTATACAATAATTGAGAATTGTTCGTTTATGTAATTGTGAATGGATTTTGAATATTCGTATTAATAAGTCGGAACAAATAAAAAATGTTTGGTTTTAAAAGTTCTAACGTTTTTATATTGTTCTTTTCTATAGATCCACACATATATATTTTGTTTTTATTAATATATCCGAACATATATACTTTGTTGTTATGAATAGGTCCAAACAAATAAGAGATGTTTGGTTTTGAGTAACCAAATAGTTTGGGGGTGAGGTGGAAAAATGTTTAGAGAATTTTTTATTAGGGGTATTTTAGGAAGATAAGGGGTGCTTTCAGTAAAATTTGAAGGGATTTAATTAGTGGGGGGCTTAGAGCATTTTGAGTAATGACAATAGCCTACCCCTTTTTTTTATGGTACACAACCACAAAAGTGGTCCAAGAGGGGTACAAATGGATCCATCTAATTAAAAAGATGCTTGCTAGCTCAGCTACCAAAATTCATTAAAGTTTCAACTATCCCCCATAGCCTCAACATTTTCTTCATTTTCTTGCCTCTTAAAAGGAGGTGATTTTCACAGCAATCATGTGTTACTTCAAGCTTGGTGAGAAATTATTTTCGGTTAGCACCAAATTGGTACGGAAAACCACTTTAGTCAAGGATTTGGTGATGTAAAATCAAATCCCACATGAACAACATTGCCCTGTTTGAACAATTTTCTTTTCTTCTCACTGTCAAGAAAGTGAAATGTAAGAAAGCACTCTTTGTATTGTTCATTTTTTTAGGAAAGCAAAATTTTGGGGAATTATATTATACCATCTCCGATACAAAGTGTCAAAACTATGATTTGACATAGCTACAATGCCAAAGTTTTAGCTCTGAGCATTCTTGAGATAATGGGGGTGCCAAGAATAAACTTTCGCAAAATGTTCGTGTTAGGTCCATGTTTTTAATAGTTGTCATATTCCGTGCCAAAGTATAGGTTGAGTCTTAGGGTTGATTAAAGATTGGTGAAGTTGTAAAGTTGAGACAAAGTGTGGAGGTTAAAGCTTCGACTCACAATTGTTCTTAGGAAAGATAAGTGACTGTAGAAACCTGAGTTTTAATGTTTAAAAATCATTTCAAATCATTTTCAATATTTCTTTATTTATAAAAATAGTTTTGAAAAAGAATTTTAAGCTTCTGAGATTTTTCTGCTTAGGTGGATCGATCCATGGCTTATAAGGATCGATCCATAGTATTTTAAAAATACAGATTTTGCTACTGCCTAGGTAGATCGATCCATGGTTTTGGTGGATCGATCCATACTGCTCTAGAAATGCAATTTTTGGTTCTGTCCATGCGGATCGATCCGGTATGAACTCGGATCGATCCAGGCTCGTAAAAAACAGTTTTTAAACTTTTAAAACTTGCATTTTTAATACCAAAACATGGTACAACCACTTGGGGTTTCTTAGACTATATATATAGAGTCTTTTATCATTGAGAGTGGGAAGCAAGCTTCTCTCTATTAGGGTTTTCATTGTTCATCTTCTTAAAACCTCTCTAGAGCACTTTAACCTAGGTTTTTCATTCATATGCTCTAGAGACCTTCAAACCACACACCATTCACAACCTTGGATGATTGTGAAACCGTTGCGACAGTGATCGAGCTTGCGAGTTCGTGATTGAAGGCATCGCTGTGAAAGAGGTTGGTTATGACTAAAGCGGTGACGACGGAGATCAATCATATGTGATTGTGGGAGTGAAGACAACTGCATGAGTCCTTGTGTGGTCTGTAAGTGTGTCTTGTACTCATTGATTTTATAATGGATTAGCTTCAACTGGACGAGGTCCCGTGGTTTTTCTCATCTAGGGTTTTCCACGTAAAAATCTCTTGTGCCATTGTTAATTACTTTTATGATTGCTGTGTGACTGATTTATTTGTGGTAAAAGAAATTAATTAACTTGAAATCAAATTTGGATAAGATTTATACATAATACCTATTCAACCCCCCTTCTAGGTATTGTAGGCTTAGTAAAACCGGAATTTCAGTTTGAAGTTGTGCCATATTTGGCAATTAGCACCATGGGTTGTTGAAGCTAAATATTTGACGAACCATTTGGCACCCCCATTAGAGATGCTCTTTAGGGTCATCTGGGAAAGAACGATCACCAAAAGTAACAATCAAAGGTATAAAAACTGGTTAGCTATATAGGTAAGTCTCATCTTGTTTCATTAATCACAAGTTTTAACCTGCCTCTTTCAAAACCAACTGGATTATTTCTAATTATGATTCAATGTTATAACTAAATATTTTATCGAAAGTTCCTTTTAATTTGCTGCCCATTTATGCTTATTAGATGCCCCTATGCAGTGGGCTACCATAAATTTTTTTTGTTAGCAATATTTACAGAAAAGATTATACACTTTGCCATAAAAACTGATGAATTCCTCAAAGGAAAAGATCCTTGCCAATGGTGGACAACACAGAAGGTTACAGTTGAAAAAACAAGTTGCCGCTGTTCTACCATCAAGATTCAGCCTGACCATATTCATTGGAGGTGGATTCTAAGGAAACCTTAGTATATCGATCTATAATAGATGAATAAAAAGTGTGCCACTTGAAATATCATTAACCCCGCTAGGACAACCCAAGATTTAAGTGAGAGGCCATGACGGTGGGTTGCTGTGCTAGTCTCCTCGGAGGTTTAGGTTTCATGAGTGAGTCCAAAGGCCCTGCTATGGGTTTGTTCCACTCTTATAAAAAATAAAAAAAATAAAAAAAAAGAAGAAAGAGCAATCATGTTTCATCACTATCAAATACATGGACTCACCGATGAATTGTAAATTGCAGGTATTAGTTTGAAGCTTTGTGATAATAGCTCAAAAATGCATTGTACAGATGGTTCTAATAAGCATTATCACATCTATTTGGTATTTCTTTCCACATTTTACACATTGAAATAAGGGATTTCATGTTATAAATCTTTGTGCGAAAAATAGTGCATTAATGAGTGTATTATTCTTGAAGGAATAACATACCAATAAATTACATGGAGGCCAAGATCACAAAGTTCATAATCTAATGAAGAAGGTCTTTGAGGATGAGTTACCAAGCCAAAGCCATTTGATGATAAAAGAATAAAGGAGAAAATTATTCTTTGCAAAATTTGGGCAAAAACCTGAACTGGCAGATTTGAGCAGTTTTCGTATTTCGGCCATAAATGTTTACTCCAATATCGGAATGGTGTAAACTTAGATGCGCTGGAAAGAGGACTCGAAGATCTACAACTTTGTATTTCACAAAGATTTCCCAAAACAGACATTTTCTGGGTGAAAAATTGCCTCAAAAGTGACTTCATGCTGGAATTTCGGGATTTCCAGATTGATTCCTCAATGTTTTGAGCCCAAACCTCGGCGGAAAAAGAAAACCTGGGATATCCCTTATTTGGCAAACAAAAACGATAAAGAAAAGTAAGAGAAAGGGTGGCAGTGGTATACTTGTAACTGGTGTGAAAAACAAGCTCCTTATGTGTAAAAAAGAAGCAATACATGATCTGGTAAACCTTCTGCTAATTCTTCCCTGTTGATATAGCACCACCTGTCAACAAAGGACCCATGATATAAAAGAGGAGAGAGGCTAAATTTTTCAAGTACTCACAATAAATGGTGAAGTCCTGAAGAGATGGTTAAAAAAATTATAAAAAAAAACCCGTACACACAATTATCGAAAATATTCACATTGTGATGATTAATTAAAATAATAAGTCCTAAGTTAATGACCTCTAATGAGTAACTAACGGAAAACATGAATGCAAGAAAGAACATTAATTTTCCAAATCCAATTAAAAAGATGAGCTCTAGGGTACCCCAAAGCAACCCAATTAATAATAAGGTCTATTCGGGTTTACATAAAATAACGTGGGTTTAGGGTGGGTTCTCATAACAATGTGGAAGGAGAGCAACGGATTGCGGGAGTTACGGATCAAAAGGTTAGCAAAGCCTCTCTTGGTTGGCTTGGTTTTCTGCTTGCAATAAATGGGTGAATTTGGGTTTTACATAAATGGGTTGGGTTGGGTTTGAGTGACATGTTGACTCAACTCATCTAAAGCCGTCCTGACCCACCCAAACCCACCCAATTGCCAAGCCTAGGTACAGGCCCATTGGTCATCCGCAATAAATTTTGTAAAAATTCAATGAACTAATTACTATTGTTATTATTATATATTTATATGGATCGCGTACATGAAGGATGGCACCTAGCTTGCTTACAAACGAACAGACCCAAAATTAGAGCAAAGCCTCTATTCAGTTCCAAATGGCAATATAGATTTGCTCTTGAAGGTTCAGCATCACCACCTAGTGTGCTCATTAGATATTACGATGAGTAATCGGAAATGATCCTTGTTTACGAATACACGATGAATGGACCATTTCATAATAACCTCCACGAGTCAAACCTTCCTCACTTATCATGGGAGCAACAACTCGAGATTTACGTCAGTGTAACTCTCGGGTTGCATTATCTCCGTAGTACAGCAAAAGTTATACATCGTGACACACATTAGGTAAAAAATTCTCTGAGAGGAAAGTATTTATTGTCTTCACCTCACAATGTATCCAGACTTATACATTGTGAGGTGATGACAATACGTATTTTCGTCTACGAGAGTTTTTTAACCTAACCTTAAGCAATTGTTTCCACGATAAACAAAAAAAGTCTGACTTATAGAGGTGGTCATGAATAGTCCACTTTCTATGTATTCCTAAACAAAGTTCATCCCCGATTGCTCATCGCAATACCTGATAAGTGAAATAAGGGTGGTGATGTTGTTCTTAAGTTTCCAACCTAACAGCTTAATCTTGTAAGTGAAGGGTCCAAACAGGTATATAAAGTTATGTCAAACCTAATATTTGGGTGATGTGAGATGTGGTATTTTCCAACAGCCACACCTTCAAGTGAAATAATTAAGGTGGTAATGATGTTCTTAAGTTTCCAACCTAACAACCTAAGTTTGTAAGTGGTATATGAAGTTATGCCAAACCCAGTAATTGGGCGATGTGAGATGCGGTATTTTCCAACTAGTCATACCTTCAACAGCATCTATATTTGCATTTGGAATTCATTGGGGCCCTACTTTAATGTTGGTTTTGCTCAATTAATTTATAGCGAGTTAGCTATAGTACACCACATTTTGTATTGCCTAATTATTTTTTTGGAATCATTTTTAATCTCGATGATGAGATTTGGCATTATTAAGAACTTTGTTGGATGACATTTGACAAGTGGATATGATCACATCAAGGCCCAAGGTGAGAAAAGTGAACATTGGGTAACATTTTATGCAAAATTAATTTTCAATGGGATGTATACATACCTCCACAAGGTGATATACGGCACCCTATTGTCAGAATTGTTGAGGATCACATGTGGGTTTATTTCATATTGGAAGAAAAACTAAAACAAAGGTGGCTTAATATACAAGAAAAAGAATGAAAAATGAAAATGAAAGCAATTAATTGATACATTAGTGTGTTTTGGTACTCCCAAGACTTATCCTTTTCTTACCAAGGGAATCCAAGGTTAATGCATGCATCTAGATTAATTAATTTGTATCATCTACAAAACTAATTGTTCTTTCTCATAACTGTAAAGCATGATTCACTAATGTGCAATGCTACTTAAACAAAACAAAACAAACAAAACACAAACCAAAAAAAAAAAAAACAAAAAACAAAAAGTGACCTATATGATGACCCACGCATTATTAATATCTTGTGGTAGCTTGTGGGTTCCATGCATGGGCTTTTAATGTGTGAGTCATCATATGGACAAATATTTTTTGGTCCTCAGCTACATTAATTTCCACCGATTAGCATATAGTTTGAACATATTTCTATTATTATCTCTTGCGGGGAGTACAATGTATAAGTGTTATTTGTTAATTATTTGTTATTCGTTACATAAATATCGATCTATTTTAGTTCATTGATCAATGCTTTGATTCTCATATGGGAAGTATAATGTACAAGTGTTATTTGTTATTATATTTGTTGTTCCTTACATGAATATCGATCTATTTTAGTTCATTGATCAATGCTTTGATTCTCATAGGAAACCATCATCAAAGCTTAGTCCCAACGAATGGACCCCTTATAGAAACCTCTATAAGTCAAACTCTCCTCGGTTGACATAAGTGTAACTCGCGGATAGCTCTATCTCCACTCTATAGCAAAAGTTATACATCATGCATACCATGACTTTAAAACAACAAATAATCTCCTTGATAAAAATTTGCGTGGTTTGGTAAAATGCTTACATTTACATGTAGTGATGATCAATCCATTATATGCAAGAGATTACAAAGAGTAAAAACTGCAAACACACTCAAAACCCAAATCCCCTTTTTGCTCCCCCTCCCATTGACGGCTTTACTCAATTAAGAAACAAATTTAAATTAGATTCCACGCACTAAGGTTAAAATACGACCACAAACTAATTAATGAACAGATTTAAATTAATTAAAGCATACAAAATTTAGTTTAACACAATACAAACTCAAATATTACACTATTATTCAATATATCTGAAATTTTGATTTTTTTATATATATTTTAAAAAATAAAATAAAATAAAAAGAAGGGAAGAAAAGGCATATAAATTGCAAGGTCGATTCATCCCTAGTATTTATAGAATATAAATCCTATAACTAATGAACAGAAAGCACAAAACTTTTTCTTTTTTTCTTTTTTCATAGCTTCAGTCAGTCACAAAAGGCATAAAAGAGAACAGCACAGAAAATTCAATTGCATAAGCAGAGCACCAAATTAAAATACGAAGGGTTGGAATAATAGGAGATAAATTCAAAGAAACATCAAGTTGAAAGACACCATTTGCATATGTAATTAAATTCAATATGTATAAAACCAGATCATGAACCCATGTGAAAATTGCTCAATAATTATTTGTATATGTACGTTCATAGGAGAGAGAAAGAGAGAGGGAGAGAACCTGAGAACCTGCAGCCTTGAGAAAAGATCTTGTGAAGTATAACGTTGCATGTGAGAGTTATAATTTTAGCTTGATTGAGAATTGTTGCAAAAGAATAGGTAAAGGACAAGCGGATGATGAGGGTTGCCCTACTTTCTCGCTAAAAAAAAAACTTCAAAATAAAAGTGCATTTTTCAAGATTTATATTTTCCGTACTTCACCATAAACAATCAACTCCAAGTAAAATTATAACTATAAAAAAAAAAAAATCTTTCTCCTTTACATTTTTGTAATCACATTGCACATGTATATATGGACACCCAAACACGCACCTAAACTTGTCAACGGATCGGATTCGTACCGAAATAAGGTATATCCCAATCTAATCCGATACAGAATAACTTCAATCCAATCCGATCCGATTATTGTCACAAATCCATATTCGAATTTATTATTTTGGAATGTCTAATCCGAAAATCCAAACCAATCCGATAATCTTACCAAACTATATAGCAAAAAAAAGTTGACTTGAATTTTATGGGAAAAACAAACTAGAAGTTTTAAAAAATTCCTATAATCATAAGAAATAAATTTTAATTTGAGAATAAATTTCAAAATTTTTACTATAAACTGTTCATTAGAGTGATGCGTGGGTGTGCGAGTGGTTTGTGCGTCACGGCGATTAGTTTAGGCCTAATGTCTTAGGATACCCCTTGTTTGACCCCAAAAAAAAAAAAAAAAAAAAAAAAAAAAAAAAAAAGATGTTGGTAAGAGCCATAAATATGTGGTAAACTAAAAATTAATATAATATATTATTTAATTTATCGGATCGGATTTTTATCATACTAGATTAGGCAATTATTCATATTTAATTTGTTAACTAACTGGATTATCGTATTTAAATTATTAACGGATTAGTAGATCAAACTTCTCTTATCATATCCTAATTATTGCGTTGAATTTGAATCAGATTCAAATCAAAATCTGATCCATTGATAAGTCTACACGCATCCCTACACGCATCCCTACAGAGTTGAAATCAAAACGTTCCCAAACTTCACTCATTAATGGAATAGGACACACTATTAGCTCACAAGAACATTTGGCCACCCAAAACATTTTTAATTCCTAAGGTCCTTGGATTTGTTTTTGGACGAAAATACCATTTTTGTGCTTTCTCAGTTAAACCAAGCCAGATTCCTTACCCAAAAAGAGGGCCAATTGATAATATCGTTAAACTATGCAGAAGCCTTACCCAAAACAAAAGCAGGAGAATCGGTGGCCCGTTAAAATGAACCTGCTTTCTATGATTCCAAACACACCAAAACCAAATAGCTATTTTTAGTATGAAAAAAAAGAAAAAAAATGCAAATCTGATAAAGGATTCCAATAATACTTCTAATTGCTATGTAGCTGATCCAAGTAGTCAACAAAGGACCCAATATATAAAAGAGGAGTGGGGCATTATATTGAAATACTATCCCAGATACTTACAATATAAATGGGCTAAGTCTTGTAGACATGTTCTAATGTTCAATGTCTTCTTTACTATCAGACTCACAAAAAAAACAATTATTTGGAATATTCGCATTGCAATAATTAAGTGGCCGTTTGGCACACCTTTTGGGAGGTCCTAAAAGGATTTTTTAAAGGTAAAAGTCATTTTTATTATTTTACAAGCATTTGGTGAGTCACTCAACTCTCTTTTAAAAAAAGTCATTTACTCCAAGAAGCAATTTAGCAAAAGCTACTGGGAATAACTTTTCAAAATGACGTTTGCGAAAAGACAAAAAGAATGTAAGCCAAAAAAACTAAAAAATTCTTGATGATTATCCATTTTTACACAAGAAATTTTAGAATGTATATTTACAAAACATCCATTTTTTTCCAAAATACCTTTTTAAAAGAGAAATTTTGAAATCTCATTTCTCGAAAAGGCCTTTTTATTTTGAAATAGTACGCCAAACTGCACACTTAAGAAATGATAAGTAAGGTAAATAACCTCTTATGAGTATCCAAAGGAAAACATGAATTTGAGGAAGAACATTAATTTTCCAAATCTAATTAAGAAGATGAGCCCTAGGGTGGTCAAGATCAGGATTAGCATTATTAATAATTTGAACCTAGCAGCTATCACTATCATTAACAAATCGCCAACCGAACACAAACAAAACCTCATAGCAGTGGAATTGTTGGCCGAACTAGATAAATCCGAGACTTTTCTCATTTATCATGAAGAAAATGGCTAGAGATATGCTTCAGTGCAACTCGCGGGTTGAATTTTCTCCACACTACGGCAAAAGTCATCCATCGTGACATAAAAACCATGAATATTCTTCTCGACAAGAAGTGTTTTCCTAGACATAGAGTTTCTAATTTCGACCTACATAAAGTTGCACCAAAATCAGAGCGTATTTGCATCTATCAACATAGGTGTCATAGGCACTAAGGGTTATATCGACCCCAATTATATGATAGTCCATCATCTTATAATTTCATGATGGTTACTCTTTCTATATAACCCTTTTCGAGTTATTATGTACAAGGCATGCTTTAACATTTTGTAGCTTGGTTGGAGAAGTATTGCCTCAGAGAAGGCTTGTTGGGGAATATTATTGATTCTCATATTGTTCACACTATGAGTGACCAATGGTAGCAAAAGTACGTCAAAATTATAGAGAAGTATTTGGAACAAGAACGTGACAATAGGATCTCCATATATGGAAGATGTGTTATGGAACATAGAGCAAGTTTGGGAGCTCCAGGGTGCATTCTCACACACTCTGTCCTTTTTTCTAGGGCGCATTGGAAAAACTCATCTCCCATGGCGGGCTTATTGTCACATTTATGTGCCAAACACTCGTGTCAACAATATGAGGATCAATTATCTCCCTAAGCAAACCCTCTCTAAGTGGTTGCTTTTCCAATTAATGCAATGTTAAAGAATAATTTGCACATAATACGTCAAAAAAAGATACAACATACCAAAAGAGTAATCATCCGAATCCTCTACATATAAGATGATGATTTATCATTTACATCTGGATCTAGATAACCATCAGCACCCTTGACTGCTCATACTAATGTGGGTATGCTCTAATGTGGGTACAACTAATAAGCCGATATTAGAACCTTTAGGAGCAAATTATTGACGAGGGGAATATTCAGTCTTCATACCACAATGTATAAGTCTTATTGTAGTGTAGAAATAATGCAAACCCTAAACTACACTGATGTTAATACCCAAGCCGTTGTTTCCATATTAAATTAGGAACTTCAAATGGGAGCTTTTTTTTTCTTTTTTGTTTTAGTTTTTTATAGGTGGTTGGGATAAGAAAATCAGCACTCACACAAACTAGACCTAGCAATCAAATCTTTCCAAAAAATAGATAAGATTTATTTTAGGAAAATCACAAATTTTTATCTAAGTTATTACGCCAACAAAATTGTTATAAAATTGTTTTGGGATAAGCTAGAAAATCAGCACTAACGCAAAGTAGTTTTGCTGACCAAAAAAAATCTTATAAGAGCAAAAGGGTTTTATCTAAATTATTACTCCAACAAAATTGTTTTTGGATTCTATCGATCTCATCTCTCAATCTAATCTTCTTCTTCTTCTCCCCCTCCTTTTTTTCCTTTTGCACGATGTGCCAAGTAGTACTGGAAGAACTGACTTTATATGGATTTCTCTACCTCCTTAATTTGGACCGGACATTAGCTTTCCAAATTTGCATTTTCTTTTTATTGAACTTGTTCAAGAATTTGAGCAAAGACTTTATCTTTCTCCTCACCTTTTATAATATGGGTATCCAAGTATCTACAGAATTTAAAATAATTCTCTACTCCAAGTTCACCAAGAATTTCAGTCACATTAGAGCATCTCCAATGGAGATGTCAATTTTTTTTATGTCAAATACAAAGTGAAAGCTTATGTGGCAATTTGAAGGTTTACTTAAAATTGGTTATTCCACCCGATATGCCAAATTTGAAAGCTTACTCAAAATAAACCACTCCACCCAATATGTCAAATTAAAATTAAAAAAAAAAAAAAAAAAAAATGAAGAAATCAAACCTTAAAATTGTTAAATTTTGAATAAAATAATCAAAAAAATAAAAAATAAAAGGCATATGACTTTAAAGGATGTCAAATTTGACATCAAAAGATAGGCCGTTAATTTAGTTCAGTTGGAAATAAATTTGAAGATCGGCAATGCCTTTTATAGCCATTTCTTGCGCTAATTTGGAATTTGACATCTCCTCTAGAGATGCTCTTAGATACATTACTTGCGTGATAATATAAAAGTAGATAAAAATAAATAAAAAGAATATAAAAGAAGATTTATGGAAATTTACCATTTGTTCCAACGCATTCCCAAATATAAAAAGAATCTAAAAGAAGATTTATGGAAATTTACCTTTTGTCCTGAAGCATTCCCAAATACTATAAGATCTCCAAGATATTCCTACAAGAATTTGTAGTTGCATTAGTGAAAATGAGGCAGCCACTAGAAAACATAAAATGACTTTTTTTTTTTTCATTTTTACAAATTTTTATACAAATAGAATCTTGACTCTTTTAGTCATTTTTTCTTCTTTTCTTTTTTTTTTTTTTTAAAAAAAAAAAAATTCAATATGCATAACCAGAACTCACGTGAGATTGTCCAATAATAACTATTTGTCTATGTTAATATGTATGTGCAAGTGATCAAATAAAAGTTCAACAGGCATGAGTGTATTAATAGGGGAGACAGAGTGAGTGAGAGAGAGAGAGGGAGAAACTGAGAACCTACAACCTTGAGAAGAGATCTTGTGAAGCATAATGTTGCATGCAAGAGTTATATTTTTAGCTTGAGAGAGAAGGAGAAAGTTGCAGGTTGTTGCAAACAAATAGGTAAATATAAAGGAAAAGTAGATGATGAGGGTTGCCCTACTTTCTCGCTAAAAACACTTCAAAAGGATTAGTCTAGTGGTTAACCGAGCCTTAATAAGTGCCTCACGAAGCGCACATTTTCAACAAAAAAAAAAAATGTGTGTTCACCTTTAAGGTTTGAAAGACCATTTTTTTTTTTCTTTCGCGATGTGAGGTCTAAAAGACTCTATAATTACCCTGTGCATATGGGGCATGGATTCTATATGCCCAAAGAAGCAGCCTTAGATACACTCGTCATAAAATTTTTCTTAAAAACAAATTAAGTGAAACAAAGTTTGTTTTCATTTCCATTCCTTCTCTTAACAATCAAACATACCATCATCAGTGGTTCATCGCAAGACTGTTTGGAGTGATACAAAACATAAATGAATTGGTTTCCAATTCTATTTTATGTCATATGTGCTGTTTGGAATTACACAAATTAAAATAGAACAAATTTGTTGACTTTAAATCTATTTTTTGTCTCAACTTGAAGGAATAAATTATAAATCTGATAAATAGTGGTCAAATTTAGCAAGAATTGAATTCAAATTCTTTATTCTTTTTTTTTATAAGAAAAAGAAATTTTATTGAATAAAGTGAGATTTAGGGATACAAAGCAAAACACCTACAAAGGAAGCACCCAAGAAAACTTCAACTCTCACAAACAAAACAACAAACGTCTAAAAACGCAACAAGGAGAAAACTTAAATCAAAAGACCAATTAGGACACACCCTACCTCCCAAGAACACAAGAGAGCTACATAAGCCAAGACCATAAGACTATGTTTGGTATACCGGATACGCCGGATTGGATAAACATATTCTTTTCATATTCTTTATGCTATTTTCAAATAAGGGATATAACTGTTTATATTATCCATAGAATAATTATATCCTCTATATATGGGATATTATAAACCCATCAAGAAATGTGGTATATTTTTATCCAATGATATTATCTCATTTAAAAATAACAATGCGATAGAAAATTGTCCAAGAACTATCTTTCTCACTTCAAACAAAGCTACGTAAAAACTTTTTGTTCATCCAACAATCATATCTTATCTAACCTTGTTATCCAACGTGTCAAACATAGCATAAGAAGACAAACCAATCCCGGTAGAGATTCTAATCACTACCCCTTCAAAAACCCTTACTGCAGAGAATACTCCACTGACCCGAACCTTACGAACCAATCTGATAGACTTTAAACCTCCCAACTCAATCCAAATCCCCAACCAAATAACTAGAACCGTCCCCTGAATCCAAAAAATTCCATCAACCTAAAAATAGCCTTAGACAAGAAAAATTACCCAAAGCACAAACAAAAACAGCCAATAAAAAACACTCCGACATTCAGCAAAAACAGCGCAAAACAGGGCAACGCCCAAGAAGCCACCCGCTCCACGCTGCAAGAAAAAACTCCACGCTGCAATAAAAGCCACAGCTCGCTTCCACAAAGAGCATTATAACCAAGTGAAAAAAAGGGGCAACTCTGACAACACCATCCTTTGCTAACCAGTCAGCCATGCTATTGGCTTCTCTAAACTGATGACTTACCTCAACATTCTGCAAGTGTTTGATAAGAGAGACGATTTCATTTAGGACAAAGTTGAATTTCCACAATCTGGGGTGCCGTTTGATCCAAGAAACCACTGAGGCTGAATCCGAATTCAATTTCTAGTACCAAATTTGTTAGTGTGCAACATGGCATGCACCATGAACCCAATGATGAAAACCAAAGGATTGATGTATTGAAGAGGATTCTGAGTCCTTAAAAATTCATGTAAAGGTTGCACAATGTCATTCACAAAACAAATAAACAAAAAATTCTAATGGCTGATGTTGAGTGACAATCCTATGTAGGAGCCTACTAGGAGGAAGGTGTAGGAAGAATGTATAGGTAGGAAGACATTACAACACCAAATCACGATGATGGAGGAAGGTGTAGGAAGAATGTAATTTTTTTTGTCTTAGAATGTTTGGCCATTTAAAAAAAATCAGAGATTTTTTATTTTTTGGATTTTCCTATACTACCCTTTCTAATTTCAAGAATTATTTTTCATACAACCCAATATCAATTAGGAGCATGTATTTTAGAAATATGAAGTTTAATAAATGAGAAGTCAATGCAATGATAGATTTTCTCAAATTACGTATTTTGTCAAACTTATCCTACTTTTGTGTGAGGGAAGGGAATATATGAGTAGCTTTAGATTGGGGTAGCGGTTTATACTCTACATTGGTGATAGGTGAAAAGCTAGGGTTTTGGTCCAGTACCCCCAAAGGCCCAACTCATGCCTAAACCCTAGAAGAATTATTTAAATATTGTACTCCAATCATTAGAAGAAATCTAACGGTTGATACTGAGTGGAATCAAAGCATATGACACCATAGGGCATAATCACACGTGTCAAATAAACAAAGCTCTACAAGTCTACAACATTCTTCACGAGGAGGAAAACCCTGCTCAAGGTAAGACAGATTTGGTAAAGGCATCACTTCCTAACAAAGCTAAGCTGATTACACAAATTGGTCGAACTTAGAATCTCATAAAATAAATTTACATTGCACATTATGATATATATATATATATATATATATAGTTTTGATTAAGTCAACAAGTATTAATATAAATTATATCAGCATCATGTATTGGGAGTTGTATTTTGTGCATAAATCTAATATATCATGTAACCTACAAATGCATGAAGTACAACCCACAATACAAATATTTGTATAATTTATATCAATACATGCTTACCTGATCATCACCCTATATATATACACACACGACAAAACCTCAGCCAAAACAGTGGAATATTAGAATTCTTAGCCAAACTGGAGAAATCTGTTGGTGAAAAAAACCAACTCATTAAAACCAAAATTGATATATATTATTATAATGTAAGCATTTTTTTTTTTTTTTTAATGTTTATGGTACACAACCACACAAGTGGTTCAAGAGGGGTACAAATGGATCCATCTAATTAAAAAGATGCTTGCTAGCTCAGCTACCAAAATTCATGCAAGTTTCAACCATCCCCCATAGCCTCAACATCTTCTTCAACTTCTTAATCGCCAATTAAAATGAAGTGATTTTCACAGCAATCATGGTGCCTAATGCAAAATTCATGAGTATCATGTATTACTTTATATTCGGTTAGCACCAAATTGGTACAGAAAACCACTTTAGTCAATGATTTGGTGATGTATGATCAAATCCCACATGAACGTACAACATTGCCATGTTGAGCAATTTATTTTCTCTCACTGTCAAGAAAGTGAAATATAAGAAATTAAGCACCCTTCGTACTGTTCATTTTTTTGGGAAAGCAAAATTTTGGGGAATTATATTAGACCATCTCCAAGGCATATATATATAGTGTCAAAACTATAATTTGACATAGCTACAATGCCAAAGTTCTAGCTCTGAGCCAATGGGGGTGCCAAGAATAAAATTTTGCAAAATGTTAGAAGTTGTACCATATTTGGCAGTTGGCACCACGGGGTGCCGAAGCCAAATATTCGACACATCATCTGGCATACCCATTAGAGATGCTATTTAGTGTCATTTGGAAAAGAAAGATCACCAAGAGTAACAACCACAGGTATAAAAACCAGTTAGCTATATAGATAAGTTGCGTCTTGTTTCATTAAATTCTCGTTTGATGAGACTTTCTTTTCTTTCATGACTCTTTGCTTCATTCCCCCCAACCCCCCCCCCCCCCCCCCCCCCAAAAAAAAAATAATAATAAAAATAAATAAAAAAAAAGGCACACATCATAAGGTTTTAACCTGCCTCTTTCAAAACCAACCGGATTATTTCCAATTATGATTCAATGTTATCACTAAATATTTAAATGAAAGTTCCTTTTAATTTGCTGCCCATTTATGCTTATTAGATGGCCTTCTGCAATGGGCTACCATAAAAAATTTTTGTTAGCAATATTTACAGAAAAGATTATACATTTTACCATAAAAACTGATGAATTCCTCAAAGGAAAAGATCCTGCCAATAGAGGACAACACAGAAGGTTACAGTTGAGAAAACAAGTTGCGGCTGTTCTACCATCTAAGATTCAGCCTGACCATATTCATAGGAGGTGGATTCTAAGGAAACATCTATATCTATATATCTATTAGTTGATGCACACGTGCGTTGCACATGACAATATTTGCATTGTAAAAAATAATTTTTAAATCAAATTTAAATTTCTATACTCACTCATTGTTCATCTCCCTAGTACAACTCTAATTCATATAACTACCAAACTTTTTACAATCATGTAACAATTTTTTCTTCTAGATAGAATTCCTCAAATTTTAGTTTCCACACATTGCCTATTATTCCTTCTCCCACTATAACTCAAATTTGTAAATTGTGATTTTTTTCACTTACGTAACAATTTTTTTTTTCTTTTCCTATTTGGGTAGAATAATATTTATTTTAATTTTGCTTATTTCTCATTCCAATAAGATCGAGATGCAATATTGAAACTAACATCCTGATGAACTTAAGCAAAAAAAAAAAAAAAAAAAAAAAAAAAAAAAAAAAAATAGAGGTTTGAAAGATGGCTATACAACTATAAGGAGATTCATAAACTTGCATAACGTTACATGTGCCTATATATATCATAAGATATAACGCAAAGACTTGAAGAACCTTTGTTAACACAATGAAGTTTTCTAAGAATACAAAGAGAATAATAAATAAATAAATAACCAGCCACCAAATTAAAATTTGTGTGCACCTTTGATCATCCAATTTTAAGCACGCCCATGATCATTGAATTAAGAGAATGATAAAAATCAAGATGCATTTACAATTCATTGATCTAGAAGATAAAAAACTACTATACAACTGGTATGCTAAAACAAATTTCAAGAAACAAAATTACTGACTATAATTGATCCTATAAATGACATATAATAAAAAAAAAATAGTGAAATTTATAGGGAACAATAACTTATAACCATGTCAATGACAATTTCTTACAAACATATTTTGTTCAACAAATCACTAAAAAAAAAAATAATTAAAATATTATATAAAATATAAAAATTGTAACGTACAAAAAATAAAGCAAATTAATCTCTTATGAAGGGAGTTTTAATCTCCAAGATTATATTACAAACATATTGAGCATATCAAAACGAAGAATCTAGAAAAGAAAAAAAAATTGGTACCTTTTTATGATGGGTTTTTGAGTCTGCACAGAGAGAAAAAGAGAAAGATTAAATACTCAATTTATAAGAGAGAAAAAAAAAAGAATTAATGTTAAACTGATGCACCGGTTGACAGTTACTCAATAAGCATTATAAAACTAAACACACTAGTATTCTATGCCTAAGCCTACCCAATTCAAATTCAAGAAACAGAAAAGAAAAACCCCTATATAATAAATAATAAATACTATAAAAGACAGCCACAAAAAATAAGGGTAGTTCTCAAAACTTGCTTATAGTTTTGAATGCTACCTACAAAGAAGTGGGGGGGATGCCAAAAATCACCATCGTTGATTATTTGTGAGATCCACTGGATAATATGGCTAGAAGGGAGAAGGGAGACGTATGGTTGATTAGTTCTATATTATTATTAGGTCTCTAAATATATGCTAACGTGTTTTCTAAAGAATTTTTTATAAACATGTATAGCAAAGAATTAAGAATAATTTAGATATTTTAATTAATGAATAATGGTAATATTGTCCTTTTTCTAAGATACAAACTTTTATAGGTAGTATAGAAATACAAATTATAGTTTCCGTTTCCTTAGAATTCCTATCTAGGTTTGGTTTTATTTAATTATTATACGAATTATAGTTTCCTTAGAATTCTTATTAAGGTATGTGTTTTATATTGCTATATTTCCTATATATGTAGAAGGGTAGTTGTGTATTTAAAAATTAAAATAAGGGTATATTAGTCAATCAAAAGTTTTTCTCACATTCATCTTTTTATAGGTAGTATAGATAGATTATATATATCTAAAACGGAGGAATGGTTACACTTTTAAAGGCCACGTGTCAACATAAAAAATTTTCCTTTTTTTTTTTCAATTTATGTGCTGAAACAGTGAAATACAATGGAGAAAATTCTTTTGGAAAACTTACTGTTAAGTAACAGTTTTCCAACCTAATACCAAAAAAGGATATTAATCTATCAACTTGCTACAAATTGACTGTAAATGTCCACCAAAATGACAACTAATTTCCATTGTTTCACATTAATTAAGTTGGAAAGTAGTCACTAAAACGTAATTTTTCCAAAAAGTTCCTTTTAGTGACTTCTGAGAAAACTACTTTTTAGTGATCACTTTCTAACTTAATACCAAACAAAGAATATTGTCTGTCAACTCGCAACAAATTAATTGTATAGGTATTTCAAAAAGCCTACTAACTTTATTTGTTTGGTATTAATCTGAGAAGTGGTCACCAAAAGGTAAATTCTCCATTTTTATTATTATTATTTTTTTTTGATATTCACTGCTCTTTTTCACACGGTGAAAGTAAGTTGATGCTTGGTGTTCACTGCATATATCTATGTTTTTACATGGAAGAATTTGAAAATCCACATTGTACAATGTTCAACCCAAACTCGGTAAACTGTCTATATTTCTCCATTTTCTTTATGCCTATTCATTTCCCCTCCTAAAAATTGAATGTATAAAAAGATAAATAGTTACAATTAAAAAAAGAGACAAATAGAGGAAATGAGGATTAAAAAAGAACACACGATATGCCAAAATCTTCAAATTCTCCCGATTTGCCTTCGATGTAAATAAAATAAAAAAATTTTGAAAAAAAATTATTGTAATCAAAATTCTTCTATGTGGTTAATTATATAAAGTTGAAAAGATTTATGTTTTCCCTTATTTTCTTCTCCTTTTGCCTTTTTTTCTTTTTCTAATCTAGACTTTTCTCTCATCTTTTTATACTCCAATCTCAAACAATTTTTTGATATTTTTCCCCTGGTTTTTCTCTCTATGTAAAACCCACTTGAAACCCTTATGAAATGCCAAAATTCATCGTTTTCATGCATTCTACAATTTGTACTGTTAGATTTCAAGACACCTTCAATGGCTATACTTGCTTTGGTATATACCAACACGTTAAAACCATGATCATGGGATGCGCTAGGCTCTAGAAATCTAAATTTTTTTCCACCAAATATCATAATGTGTCAATTCCTTGATTTCTTACAAACTTCCACCATTAAATTTTATTGTTTTTCAAAATAATTTGTCTTCTTTGAGAGTATAATTAAATTGTGTGTGATACATGCATTACGCTAACATCACACCAAAAATTATTTTGATCGAATTATTTAATTTATTTTTTTCTATATCTTTTAAATTTAATTAACATATTATATTATAGAATAAGTATTCTGTTCAAATTCTAACTTTCTAATAATATTATTTTTTATAAATAAATCCGTGCGTCGCACGGGTTCTAAAACTAGTACTATATATATATAACGGAGGAAATGAGTCTTGGTGATGCCACGTGTCAAATTTATAAATTTTCTTTTTTTTTTTTCAAATCACATGCTGAACAGTAGAACAAGTTGGAGAAAAAAAAGAAGCAAATATTGCATTTTAGTGTCCCCTTTCTAACCTAATACCAAAAAAGGGATAATGTCTGTCAACTTGCTATAAATTAACTGTATATTTACGTCAAAATAACTATCAATTTTCTTTGTTTTGTATTACGTTGGGAAATATTCACTCAAAAGTAATTTCCCAAAAAGTACGTTACTTTGTGACTTTTTAGGAAATTACTTTTTTAGTGATCATTTTCCAACTTAATACCAAAGAAAGAATATTATCTGCCAACTTTTTACAAATCGACTTCATATGTGATTCAAAAGGACTACTAATTTTCTTTGTTTGGTATTAAGTTGGGAAGTGATTACCAAAAGGTAATTTCTCCTTCTTTTTTTTGGTTTTCACTGCTCTTTTTTCATGCAGTATAGGTAGGTTAACGCTTGATGTATACTACATATCTGTTTCTTCTTATGTGAGAGAATTGGAAAAGCTACACTGTACAATGTTTAATCCAAATTTAGTAGATTGTACCATATTTTTTCATTTTCTTTATTCCTATTTATCTTTGTTAACACCCCATTTTGTACCCTTTGACACCACAAGCCACTTTTTAAGCCCAATGATGAAGGGCAGCAGCGAAAAGACTATCACAGACAAGCCCAACGGACTCACGCAGGCCTAACACGATTTCCAACACATTGAAATACCCCATGCACGTACGTGCGTGGTTGATGCACGTACATGCATTCCTTAGGCACGTACGTGCATGACCTTGATTTTGAATTTCCAACGTCTTTCCCCCCAAATCAGTTCTTACCTTATGGAGACACCGTGCTGACAGCTGCTGGATGGCAGCCAAAAAGCCCTAATGGACCCCAACCTAAACCCTAATCCTTGCCTATATATACCCCACTTTCACCCAAGAGAAAGGGATCCAATTTTGCACCCAACCTCCACCCCCGAAAATCTTGAAAACTTATAGTTGAGACTGTAAAAAGTCCGGAAGGTGAATCGGTGAAAGAATTACTGCTACCTGTACCTAAGGGTAACGATTCCCAAACTTTAATTTCGTTTCTTCTTTAATAACGTAATCTAATGATTCATGATATTGCATAAATATCCATAGCATCTTATTCATTTGATGTTTAGTCATTAAATCCATCCCCACATTCATTTATTTTATTTCGTATATGATAATTAATGTTTTGAATTTAATTTTAGTTTAGAGAATAGGTAGAATCCCACAATCATATCTCTCCATTTATTCCTGGCATTTAATTCACATGATTTGGGCCTAGATGTATGAATTTTGTTTATTTCATCTTCATTAGAATTTATTGTCATTTCATCACCTAGGGTTAGGTCATTTTGTTGTCTTTGAATTGCACCGTAGCCATTTTCCCGCATACATTCGAGTCGTAGATCCATTCGAGCATAGCATGGCAGGCATTGGGCAAATTTAGTGGGCATGTGTGTACATACACGTGCAACCCATATGCACGCACGTGCATAAGCCATGTTTTTATAGTTTAATCCCTTTTTCTTTTTTGCAGGCAGTGTAAGTATTCCTTGTAGCTTTTTCATCCTATATATCTGTCTACAAATCTTGCTCAATCCTTTTCTTGTTCTTTACCATCATCGCATGCTATTAATTGAGTTCAATCGCATAAGTGTTTGAATAGTGGTCGAATCCAAATAAGTCCTTTTTAATTAAAGCCAATAAAATATATGTGGGGGCCGGATTTCAGCTGGGCGTAGGTGGGTACCTAACACCTTCCCATCTGCGTACCGTAGCTCCGAACCTTGGTTCTTTTGGTAATGACAAGTTCGGCCCTTGCTAGGGGTCAATCGGTTCTTGAGGCCAGAATCTGGTGGTGACTCCCTCTCCACCCTAATCATCCGTGGTTAGTGGCGTACTCCCGAGCCGGCATGGTTAGGACACGGCGCTCACAATCTTCTCTCTCAAAAATTGAACATATGAAACTAAAAATAGTTATAAACAAAAAGAGAGACAAATAGAGACAATGATGATTAAAAAAGAAAGCGCGATATACTGGAATTCGTACTAACATATCAAAACCATGATCATGGGATGGACTAGGCTCTAGAGAGTCTTAATCTTTTTCCACCAAATACCATAACGTGTCACTTCCTTCAATTTTTTACAAGCTTCCACCATTAAATTATTTTTTTTTTCTAAATAATTTATCCTTTTTGGATGTATACATAAATTTTGTGTGATATATTATGCTAACATCACACCAAATACATTTTTTTCACAAGCTTCCACCAATAAAGTAATTTATTTTTGTCTATATCTTTAAAATTCAATTGACATATTATATTAACAAATGCATTTTACTATTTTAGAAAATAAATATTCTATTAAAATTTTAATTTTTTTGATAATATTATTTTTTTTAAATAAATCTGTGCATCGCACAGGTTTTGAAGCTAATATATATATATATATTTGAATCTGTGTATTGCACGGGTTTGGAAACTAGTTAGTATATCTATAATTGATGAATAAAAAGTGTGCCACTTGAAAATATCGTTAAAGCAAGAAGAAAGCCTTACCCAAAACAAAAGCAATCATGTTTCAACACTATCAAATGCACGGACTCACGGATGAATTGTAAATTGCGGTTATTGGTTTGAAGCTTTGAGCCCAAACTTTGGCGAAAAAGAGAACCTGGGATATCCCTTATTTGGCAAACAAAAAAAATAAAGAAAAGTAAGAGAAAGGGTGGTAGTGGTATACTTGTAATTGGTGTGAAAAACGATCTCCTTATGTGTAAAAAACAAGCAATACATGATCTGGTATACCTTTCTGGTAATTCTTCCCTGTTGATATAGCATCACCTGTCAACAAATGACCCATGATATAAAAGAGGAGTGAGGCAAAATTTTTCAAATACTCACAATAGATGGTTAAGTCTTGAAGAGATGGTCAAAAAAAGAAAAAAAAAAAAAAAACCATCCACACAATTATCGAAAATATTCACATTGGGATGATTAATTAAGAAAATAAGTCATAAGTAAATGATCTCTAATGAGTAACTAAAGGAAAACATGAATGCAAGAAAGAACATTAATTTTCCAAATCCAATTAAAAAGATGAGCCCTAGGGTGGACAAGATCCGGCCTAGCATTAGTAAGTCATGTTCAGTAGGTTTTGAAGTTACGCAATGGCCAATAGGGTATAGCATCCTCTATTTCTACAATCATTTTCCCCCTATATTGTAACTGGAAAGAGTTGAAATGACAATCTTCCCCAAAGACTTCCTATAACGGGGCAAATGTATGATTTGGGAATAGGTACAGGTAGGGTTGGCAATATGCGCCCATACCCAAGAACCCACCCTAGTTAAATGGGCGTGCACGGATAATTTTATTAATTGGGTTGTAAATTGGTGCCTAAAAATAGTTGAGTCTATTCGGGTTTACATAAAATAGCATGGGTTTGGAGTAGGTTCTTATAACAATGTGGAGGAGAACAACAGATTGCGGGAGTTACAGATTAAAAGGTTAGCAACAGGGCCGGCCTGACTATAATTTTTCAATGTGGTGGCTTAGGGCACCACCTTTTTGGGTGAAAAAGGGGCCCCAATAGTAAATGCAATACTTGTGATTGGCTTAGCCCAAAAGAAAAAAAAAAACCATGTAATGATTATGAATGAGGCCCCAAAAACAAATCTAAAGACCCAAGTCTAGCCCAAAGAATAAGTCTAAAACCCAAATATCCAAACAAAAACTAGAAGATATTACAAATATTTAAGTGATACTTCGATGCATTGGGTTTTTTGTTTTTTGGTATTATAACTTTAGTTTTTTTTTTTTTTTTTTTTTTGTGTATTTTTCTTATTGTAACAATGAATTTTGCTAAGTTATGAAGCAAGAAGTATGAATTATAGCTTTTGAAGTTCTTGTAATGATTTTTTGTTACTTTCATTTATATAAGCAAATATTAGTAACTATATAAGCAAGAAAACTTTGAGTTGATACTAGGGAAAAAAAAATTTTGAGTACGTAAAAATTTTTTTTTTTGGTGTGTGAATAAGTATAAGGGGTCTCATTTTTTTAATTCGCTTGGGGCCTCCAAAAAGTCAAGGCTGGCGTTGGTTAGCAGAGCTTCTCTTGGTTGGGCTGGGTCTCTACTTGCAATAAATGGGTGAATTTGGGTTTGGGTTTTATTTAAATGGGATCTTCACATACATGGGTTGGGTTGGGTTTGGGTGACATGTTGACTCAACCCCGCTAAACCCGCCCTAATCCACCCAAACCCACCCAATTACAAGGCCTAGGTACAGGCCTATTGGTTATCCAAGATAAATTTTTTAAAAATTCAAAGAACTAATTACTATTGTTATTATTATATATTTATATGGATCGAGTACATGAAGGATGGCACCTAGCTTGCTTACAAACGAACAGACCAAAAATTAGAGCAAGGCCCCTATTGAGTTCCAAATGGCAATATAGATTTGCTCTTGAAGGTTCAGCATCACCAGCCAGTGTGCTCATTAGATATTGCGATGACTAATAGGAAATGATCCTTGTTTACGAGTACACGACGAATGGACCATTTCATAATAACGTCCATGAGTCAAACCTTCCTCACTTATCATGGGAGCAACAGCTCGAGATCTACATCAGTGTAACTCTCGGGTTGCACTATCTCCACACTACAGCAAAAGTTATACATCATGACACACATTAGGTTAAAAAATTCTCCTAGAGGAAAGCATTTATTGTCTTTACCACACAATGTATCCAAACTTATACATTATGAGGTGATGACAATACGTATTTTCCTCTACGAGAATTTTTTAACCTAACCTTATGCAGTTGTTTCCACGATAAATAAAAAAATTCTGACTTATAGAGGTGGTCATGAAATGGTCCATTTTCTATGTATTCCTAAACAAAGTTCATCTCCAATTGCTCATCGCAATACCCGATAAGTGAAATAAAGGTGGTGATGCTGTTCTTAAGTTTCCAACCAAATAACTTAAACTTGTAAGTGGAGGACTCAAAAAGGTATATGAAGTTATGTCATACCTAATATTTAGACGATGTGAGATGTGGTATTGTCCAACAGCCGTACCTTCAAGTGAAATAATTAAGGTGGTGATGCTGTTCTTAAGTTTCCAACCTAACAGCCTAAGCTTGTAAGTGGAGGGTCCAAACAGGTATATAAAGTTATGTCAAACCCAAAATTTAAGCGATGTGAGATGTGGTATTTTCCAACAGCTGTACCTTCAAAAGCATCTATATATATTTGCGTTTGGAATTCATTGGGGTTGGTTTTGCTTAATTTATAGCAAGTTAGTTATAGATCGACACCACATTTTGTGTCGCTTACTAATTTTTTAGAATCATTTTTAATCTCAATGATGAGATTTGGCATTATGAAGAACTTTGTTGGATGACTTCTGACAAGTGGATATGATCACATCAAGGCCTAAGGTGAGACAGTGAACATTGGGTAACATTTTATGCAAAATTAATTTTCAATGGGATGTATATGTACCCCCACAAGGTGATATACGGCACCCTATTGTCAGAATTGTTGAAGATCACGCGTTGGTTTATTTCACATTGGAAGAAAAAATAAAACAAAAGTGGCTTAATATACAAGAAAAAGAATGAAAAATGAAAACGAAAGCAATTAGAAAGATTGATATATTGGTTTGTTTTGGTACGGTACTCCCAAGACTTACCCTTTTCTTACCAAGCGAATCCAAGGTTAATGCATGCATCTAGATTAATTAATTTGTATCATCTACAAAACTAATTGTTCTTTCTCATAACTGTAAAGCATGATTCCCTAATGTGCAATGACTTGAAGAAAAAAAAAAAAAAAAAAAAAAAAAAAAAAAAAAAAAAAGAGAGAGGGAAAGAAAGAAAGAAAAAGAAAGTGACCTATATGATGACCCACGCGTTATTAATATCTTGTGTTAGCTTGTGGGTCCCATGGGCTTTTAATGTATATAGTCTGAACATATTTCTACTATTATTTCTTGTGGGGACTACAATGTACAAGTGTTATTTGTTAATATATTTGTTGTTCGTTACATAAATATCGATCTATTTTAGTTCATTGATCAATGCTTTGATTCTCACATGTGGAGTACAATGCACAAGTCTTATTTGTTATTATATTTGTTGTTCCTTACATGAATATTCATCTATTTTAGTTCATTGATCAATAATTTGATTCTCATAGGAAACCATCATCAAAGGATAGTCCCAACGAATGGACCCTCTTATAGAAACCTGTATAAGTCAAACTCTCCTCGGTTGACATCAGTGTAACTCGTGGATTGCACTATCTACCCTCTATAGCAAAAGTTATACATCATATCGTGACGTAAAAACAACAAATAATCTCCTTGATAAAAATTTTGTTCCTAAAGTTTTTGATTTCAGCCTATGTAAGGAGGGGTTACATGTCTGATAATCCAAATCAAGATAGCCTTGAGTACCCTTAAGGGTTATGATGATGTGAGTATGCTACAATGTAAGTGCAGCTTTATGTAGGTTGAAATTAAAAATAAATAAAAAAAATTAGGAACAAAATTCTCAATGAGGAGAATATTCAAAGTCTTTACGTCATAATGTATAAAGCTTGCTGCAGGGTAAAGATACTACAATCCTCGAACTACACCAATGCAAATCTTAAATCGTTGTTTCCACGACAAATGAGGAAAGTCGGACTTATAGAGTTGGTCAAGAAAGGGTCCTTTTTGTTGTGCGGAAACTCAAAGACAATAACAAATTGTCAATCACAAGAAAAATAAATCAAACACACGCACAAAGAAAAGATGCAAGATTTACGTGGTTCGGTAAGATGCTTACATTTACATGTAGCGATAATCAATCCACTATATGCAGGAGATTACAGAGAGTGAAAACTGCAAACACACTTAAAACCCATATCCCCTTTTTGCTCTCCCTCCCATTGATGGCTCTACTCACTTAAGAAACAAATTTAAATTAGATTCCACGCACTAAGGTTAAAATACGACCACAAACTCATTAATGAACAAATTTAAATTAATTAAAGCATACAAAATTTAGTTTAACACAATACAAACTCATATATTACACTATTATTCAATATATCTGAAATTTGCATTTTTTTATAAAAAAAAAATAAAAAAGGAAGAAAAGGCATATAAATTGCAAGGTCGATTCATCCCTAGTATTAATAGAATATAAATCCTATTACTAATGAACAGAAAGCACAAAACTTTTTCTTTTTCTTTTTCTTTTTTTTCCATAGCTTCAGTCAATCACAAAAGGCATAAAAGAGAAAAGCACAGAAAATTTAATTGCATAAGTAGAGCACTAAATTAAAATATGAAGGGCTGGCATAATAGGATATAAATTCAAAGAAACATCAAGTTGCAAGACAGCATTTGCATATGTAATTAAATTCCATATGTATAAAATCAGGTCATGGGGGCAATATATAATTATTTGTATATGTACGCTCATAGGGGAGAGAAAGAGAGAGGGAAAGAAATTGAGAACCTACAGCGTTGAGAAGAGATCTTGTAAAGTATAACGTTGCATGTGAGAGTTACAATTTTAGCTTGATTGAGAATTGTTGCAAAAGAATAGGTAAAGGACAAGCAGATGATGAGGGTTGCCCTACATTCTCGCTAAAAATAAAAAACTTCAAAATAAAATTGCATTTTTCAAGATTTATATTTTTTGTACTTGACCATAAAAAATCAACTCCAAGTAAAATTATAATTAAAATAAAAACTAAAAAAATCTTTCTCCTTTACATTTTTGTGATTACATTGCACATGTATGGAGACCCAAACACGCACCTAAACTTGTCAACGGATTGGATTCGCACTGGAATAAGGTATATCTCAATCCGATCCGATAAGGAATAACTTCAATCCAATCCAATCCGATTATTGTCACAAATCCATATTCGAATTTATTATTTTCGAATGTCTAATCCGAAAATCTAAACCAATCCGATAATCTTACCAAACTATATAGCTAAAAAAAATTGACATGAATTTTATGGGAAAAAACAAAATAGAAGTTTTAGAAAATTCCTATAATCATAAGAAACAAATTTTAATTTGAGAATAAATTTCAAAATTTTTACTATATATTGTTCATAAGAGTGATGCATGGGCTTGCAAGTGGTTTGTATATCACGGGGATTAGTTTGGGCCTAATGCCTTAGGATACCCCTTTTTTGACCCCCCCAAAAAAAAATGTTGGTAAGAGCCATAAATATGTGGTAAACTAAAAATTAATATAATATATTATTTAATTTATTGGATTGGATTTTTATCAGACTAGATTAGGCAATATTCATATTTAATTTGTTAACTAACGGATTATCGTATTTAAATTATTAAAGGATTAGTAGATCAAACTTCTCTTATCATATCCTAATTATTGCGTTGAATTCAAATCGGATTCAGATCAAAATTTGTTCCATTGACAAGTCTACACACATCCATACAAAGTTGAAATCAAAACCTTCACAAATTTCATTTCTTAATGGAATAGGACACAATAGGACACACTATTAGCTCAAAGGAACATTCGGCCACCCAAAACTTTTTTAATGCCTCAGGTCCTTGGATTTGTTTTTGGACGAAAATACCATTTTTGTGCTTTCTCGTTAAACCAAGACAGAAACCTTACCCAAAAAGAGGGCCAATTAATAATATCGTTAAACTATGCAGAAGTCTTACCCAAAACAAAAGCAGGAGAATGGGTGGCCCGTTAAAATGAACCTGATTTCTATGATTCCAAACACACCATACCCAAATAGCTATTTTCAGTATTAAAAAAAAAAAAAAAAAAATCTAATCAAATCAAATCTAATAAAGATTCCCATAATGCTTGTAATTAGGGGTGTTAATGGTTTTGGTTAAAACCGAGAACCAAACCGAACCAAACCAAACTGGGCGGTTTGGTTTGGTTTTTTTGTCATTAGGTTTGGTTATGGTTTAATTTTAGAAAACCGAACTCAATTGGTTTGGTTTTGGTTTTTAGTTTTAAAAAACCAAACCAAACCGAAAAACCGAAAAAAATATTATATATATATATATATATATATATATATAAACTTAAAGTTTGTAAATTTCCAATTCTAATAAGGGTAAAATAGGTAATGGGCTTGTTTTTGTTGATTTTAAGTTTCTTATTGTTTTCCCTTTTTTAGATTGGCATGTATTAAACTAGTTATTAATATTGTGTGTATTAATATTGTGTGTGATATTGACATATGTCAATATGTTTCTATTTTAATACAATGTTTGTTTTTTTTAGTTGCTAATGTAATGCTTTTATTAAAAATGTTTTTATTTGGAGTTTGGCATGTCATTTTTTTCATTTTCAATTATTTGTTGTTATTGGATAGGTTAAAACCGAAACCGAACCAAACTAAATTGAAATATAATGGTTTGGTTTGGTTTGGTTTTTTTATAGTATGGTTTGGTTTTGGTTTTGGAGGACCAAAACCGAAGTATAATGGTTTGGTTTGAAATCTCCCCTAAAACCGAACCAAATCGAACCATTAACACCCCTACTTGTAATTGCTATGTAGCTGATACAAGTAGTCAACAAAGGACCCAATGATAAGTAAGGTAAATGACCTCTAAATCTAATTAAGAACATTAATATATTTTCAGCCAAACTAGATAAATCCGAGACTTTTCCCATTTATCATGAAAAAAATAGCTGGAGATATGCATCAGTGCAACTCGCGGGCAGGGCCGGCCCTGAGGTCAGGCCACTCAGGCAGTCGCCTAAGGCCCCAAAATTTTGACAAAAAATAAGGGCCTCAACTTATTTGTTACCTTTGTAATAAGTCTAAAAAAAAAAAAAAAAAAATTAATAACTAGATGAGAAAAGGCCCTAATCTAGTTTAAGGGCCCCAAATAATTCATAAGTTTCTAACCCAAGTCCATGTACAATAACCCAAATGGCCAAATAATATACTTAACTCAAGCCCCCCCCCCCCCCCCAAAAAAAAAAAAAAAACATTTAACCCTAAATCAGATCAGATCTAACGCCTCTGTCAATTTGCCTCAAGCCTCCAAATTCCAACCTCCTCCTCCTCCTCCTCTTTTCCTCTCTTAGTGCTCTCAACCTCTCACAGCCTCCATCCTAATCAAATTAGATCAGAATTTTATTTGAAAAATTAAAAGTATTTGATCACCTCTCAGACAAAGAAGTTAGGTACACCAAATGTCCAAACCATTCTCTCTTTAATTAATTAATTTCTTCACTTTTTCTTTCCTCTCTCTCTCTCTCTCTCTCTCTCTCTCTCTCTATATATATATATATATATATATACACATAAGGAGCATTCTGATATTATTTGGGGGAGATTTATTTTTAGAATTAAAGGTCTTGGAAGAAGTTTTACCAACAGATCAAAAAAGGCCAATTGAAGTACTGAGTTATTTGAAAAAAATGAATAGTTGTTTCCTAAATGTTTGGATTGCTTATAGAATATTGTTGATCATACCAATCACAGTTGCATTTGCAAAAATATGCTTTTCAAAGTTAAAGTTGATCAAATCTTACCTTCGTTCCACTATATCATAAGAAAGATTGACCGGATTATCTATATTATCTATTGAACATGATACGGTAAAAAAGCTTGATTATGTTAACTTAATAAGTGATTTTGCAGTTAAAAATGCAAGAAGAGTAATATTTAAGTGATACTTTGCTATAGTTGGTTTAGGGTTCATTTCTTTTTGGTATTATAGCTTTAAGTTTTGTTTTTGTTTTGGTTTTTTCTTTTTTCTTTTTCTTGTATATGTGATTTTTTTTTTTTTTTAATTATAGAAGAAGAAGATAAGATTTTATTTATTTATAGTTCTTATGAAGATTTATTTTTTATCTTAATTTATATAAGCAAATTTTAGTACTCATATATTTAGGCAAATTTTGTGTGTATTAGGAAAAAAAAAATTATTAGGTATAAATTTTGTTGTGCATATGAATATGTATAGAGGCCCCAATTTAAGAGTTCGCCTAGGGCCCCAAAAAACTCAGGACCGCCCTTGCTCGCAGGTTGCATTATCTCCACACTACAGCAAAAGTCATCCATCGTGACATAAAAACCATGAATATTCTTCTTTATAAGAAGTGTTTTCCTAGACATAAAGTTTCCAATTTCAACTTACATAAAGTATGTTGCACCAAAATTAGAGCGTATTTACATCTATCAACATAGGTGTCATGGGAACTAGAGGTTATATGGACCCCAATTATATGATAATCCATCATCTTATAATCTCTTGATGGCTACTCTTTCTGTATAACCTTTTTTGAGGTATTATGTACAAGGCATGCTTTAACATTTTGCAGCTTGGTTGGTGAAGTAGTGCCTCAGAGAAGGCTTGTTGGGGAATATTATTGATTCTCATATTGTTCACACTATGAGTGACCAATGGTTGCAAAAGTATGTCAAAATTATAGGGCGCATTCTCACACTATCTGTCCTTTTTTCTAGGGTGCATTGGAACAACTCATCTCCCACGGAGGGCTTATTGTCACATTTATGTGCCAAACAGTTCTCCACAATTTCAACATACCTCTACAACAATTCAACTCTTGTGTCAACAATATGAGGATTAATTATCTCCCCAAGCAAGCCCTCTCTAGGCGGTTTCTTATCCAATTAATGCAATGTTAAAGAATAATTTGCACATAATATGTCAAAAAAAGTTACACCATACCAAAAGAGTAAGCATCCGAATCCTCTACATATAAGATGATGTTTTATCAGTTACATCTGGATCTAGACAACCTTCAGTACCCTTGACGCTCATGCTAATGTGGGTATGCTCTAACGTGGGTGCAACTAAGAAGCCGATATTAGAACCTTTAGGAGCAAATTATTCAGTCTTCATACCACAATGTATAAGTCTTATTGTAGTGTAGAAATAATGCAAACCCTAAACTACATTGATGTTAATACCCAAGCCGTTGTTTCCACATTAAATTAGGAACTTCAAATGGGAGCGGTTTTTTTTTTCCTTTTTGTTTTAGGTATTTTATAGGTGGTTGGGATAGGAAAATCAGCACTAACACAAACTAGACCTAGCAATCAAATCTTTCCAAAAAATAGATAAGATTTATTTTAGGAAAATCAACACTAACGCAAAGTAGTTTTGTTGACCAAAAAAAACCTTATAAGAGCAAAAAGGGTTTTATCTAAATTATTACTCCAACAAAATTGTTTTTGGATTCTATCGATCTCAGCAAAAGTCTTTTAAAGGCATAAGACTTTAAAAGATGTCAAATTTGACACCAAAAGATGGGCTGTCAATTTAGTTCGGTTAGAAATAAATTTGAAGATTGGCAATGCCTTTTATAGCCATTTCTTGCACTAATGTGGAATTTGACATCTCCTCTGGAGATGCTCTTAGATACATTAAATGCGTGATAATATAAAAGTAGATAAAAATAAATAAAAGAACATGAAAGAAGATTTATGGAAATTTACCATTTGTTCCAACGCATTCCCAAATATAAAAAGAATATAAAAGAAGATTTATGGAAATTTACCTTTTGTCCTGAAGCATTCCCAAATACTGTAAAATCTCCAAGATACTCCTACAAGAATTTGTAGTTGCATTAGTGAAAATGAGGCAGCCATTAGCAAACATAAAATGAATAATTTTTTTTTTTTTTCATCCTTTACAAATTTTTATACAAATAGAATCTCGACTCTTTTAGTCTCTCTCTTTTATTTCTTTTTTTTTTAATTAAAAAAAAAAAAACAATATGCATAAACCAACTCACAAACCCATGTGAGATTGTCCAATAATAATTATTTGTATATGTATATGTTAATATGTATGTGAAAGTGATCGAATAGATCGAAGTTCAACGGGCACGAGCGTATTCATAGGAGAGAGAGAGAGAGAGAACCTAAGAACCTGCAGCCTTGAGAATAGATCTTGTAAAGCTTAGCGTTGTATGTGAGAGTTATATTTTTAGCTTGAGAGAGAAGGAGAAAGTTGCAGGTTGTTGGAAAAAAATAGGTAAATATAAAGGAAAATTAGTGCGGATGATGAGGGTTGCCCTACTTTCTCGTTGAGAACATGTCAGAGGGATTAGTCTAGTGGCTAGTTGAGCCTTAATAAGTGCCTCACAAAGCGCACATTTTTTTTTCTTTATTTTTTTTATTTTTTTTAATTATTATTTTTTTTTTTTTTCTGAAGTGAGGTTTGAAAGACTTTGGAATTACCCTGTGCATATGGGAAATGGATTCTATATGCCCAAAGAAGCAGCCTTGGATACACTCGTTATAAAATTTTTCTTAAAAACAAATTGAGTGGAAGAAAGTTTGTTTTCATTTCTGTTCCTTCTCTTAACAATCAGACATACCGTCATCATTGGTTCATCGCAAGTCCAATTGGAGTGATACAAAACATAAATGAATCAGTTTCCAATTCAATTTTATGTCAAATGTGCTGTTTGGAATTACACAAATTAAAATAGAACGAATTAATTGACTTTAAATCTATTTTTTGTCTCAACATGAAGGAATAATTTATATATCTGATAAATAGTGATCAAATTTAGCGAGAATCGAATTCAATTTCTAGTACCAAATTTGTTAGTGTGCAACATGGCATGCACCATGAACCCAATGATGAAAACCGAAGGATTGATGTATTGAAGAGGATTCCGAGTCTTTAAAAATTCGTGTAAAGGTTGCACAATGTCATTCACAAAACAAATAAACAAAAAATTCTAATGCTGATGTTGAGGGAGAATCCTATGTAGGAGCCTACTAGGAGGAAGGTGTAGGAAGAATGTATAGGTAGGAAGACATTACAACACCGAATCACGATGATGGAGGCGACGATTATGGAAGATTATCTATTTGTTGCAGCGGGAGAAATCAAATTAGGCCAAAAAATCATCTTTTAGAAAACCAATTATCTATTTCAACCAGCATAACCAAACTATGAAAGGAACAAACCTGACCCCACTGGTCAGTTTTTGCGTTCTATCAACAATCCCTTAGATTTCGACTAGTCCCATGCATCATGAGATGCACAATTCATCCACAAACCGATACAGGAAAAATTCAAAAGTTGAAAGTCTCACTAATCTTGAATATTATATGAGTAGCTTTAGATTGGGGTTATCCAAGCCTACGTTGCCAACATTGGTGGTAGGTGAAAAGCTAGGGTTTTGGTCCAGTACCCCCCAAAGGCCCCACTCATGCCTTCCGGTGGCAACATTTGAGCCCACTAGGTGGATCCAATATGACGGTGGTTAGATCACAAGGGCATAGTGGTCTCTTGAATTGCATAGGCCCCTAAACCCTAGAAGAATTATTTAAATATTGTTCTCAAATCATTAGGAGAAATCTGACGGCTGATATTGAGTGGAATCAAAGCATAGGACACCATAGGACCATAGGGGCATAATCACATGTGTCAAATAAAAAATGCTCTACAAGTCTACAACATTCTTCACAAGGGGGAAAACCCTTCTTCACAAGGAGGAAAACCCTGCTCTAGGTAAGATAGATTTGGTGAAGGCTAAACTTCCAAAACAAAGCTAAACTGATTACACAAATTGGTCAAACTTGCAATTCCATAAAAAAATATTTATATTGCACATTATGATATATATGTATTGCTGATCACGATAACACATATTAATATAAGTTATAAGTTATAGGAGAAATTAGTCAAAAGTCTAATTCCCAAGTTTTATAAAGTGATAAGTCCTAACAAAACTCTTTTAAAGCCATAAGTCCATTTAAGTCCCCAAATGGTAAGGTTAGGACAATTTATTGGTTTGTTATGTTCCATGAATGCCAACCTTGCCCTTTCGCTTAATATGGTATTCTAGCAAGCTATTGGCGTTTAAAACATCACTGAGAACATGAAAGAATGCATGGATACACCCACACTAGATCATAGTCTCATGACTTCTTCCTCAACCTCTCGCGGGTTGATTTGACTAAATCCGGGTTGTCGCATGTTCAACGGGCCAACTTCGCTTTATAATATCTTTCTCATTTCTTAACGGATTTCAATGAATCAAGTATTGGATCAAAGCTCTTATGGAGCACTGCAAGTGTATATAAATTCAAAGACTCACAAAATCATACCGTTTTTAAGCCTAAAGCTTTGGGTTTTCATAATCTAAAATTCTACAATAATTAAAACTTCAACTTACTTGTCAAATTCTCTGTAACATCATCCTTATTTTAGGTTAGTGACATCGTAACACCCATGGTTTAGTGACATCGTCACTAATTTAAATTTCATAAAACATGGACTCGATTTCTGCACTTTTTATGAGACCACAAAGTAACTATTTCGTGTAACACTTTTTATGAGATTTCTGCACTTTTTATGAGACCATAAAGTAACTATTTTAATATGAGATTTCTGCACTTTTTATGTGACCACAAAGTAACTATTTCGTGTTAACACTTTAGCTTACGCCATTGTTTGTCAACGATGCAGAACATCAGCGTACAATACGGATTTGTTTGCCGACGATGCTTCAAATCACCATTATGCTCCTTCAAAACTTTCCATCGTTGATTCAGTTACGAGAATCACAGATTTGTTCACCATTCTAAGAGGAAAGAAAATTCCGGGTTTCGTGGGATTTTTTCTTTTGATGGATTGAAATGGGTATCAATTACGTAGTGTTGATGGGGGCATTTTTGTCAACTCATAGTAAAGTTGGGGGCATGTCTGTCCGTAAATAAAAAAGGGGATTGGAGGCTTAATAAACTTTTTAAGTGGGAGTTCAGCTCACACAAGATTGTCATTTTGGACTTATGGTCAAATCCCCCTACGTTATATCTGCATCATATATTGGGGGTGGTATTTTGTGCATTAATTTAATATACCATGTAACCCACTAATGCACGAAATACAACCTCCAATACAAATATTTATATAAGTTATATCAGTACATGCTTACCTGATTATCATCATATATATATATATATATATATATATATATATATATATATATGAATTTGATCACATGCGAAACGTTTTGCATCATTTTATACAAATTAGATGATGTAGAGTTATGGGGGATAATCAGGTGCACATGCTTGAATGGCACACACGATTCACATCATCTGATCAATGTATGTGACAGTGCTTGATGTACGTAGGTGAATATTTACTTATAACTTATATCAACACATGCTGACTTGATTAAGACTATATATATATAAAGTTTTGATCATGTGCGGGATATCCCGTTCGATCACGACCATCCGTGAGTGACACGCGCAAGGTTCATGAATGCGCGCATATCACTCATGGATGGCTGTGATCGAACGGGATACTCCGGGATATCCCGCACATCATTAGCCCTATATATATATATATATATATATATACTAGTTGGTGCCTACATGTGTTGCACGTGAAAGTGTTAAATTGATAGGTTTTTGTTTCTTCAAAGGAAAATATATGTTGATTTAACAAATTTAAATGTTAGATGCAAAACTTTTTATCTTATTATCTACTCAGTTCATGTATTAAGATCATAAAAAAAAAAATAAAGTAAATGCATTGGATAAAAATGTAGGGTAAATTGCAAAAAAACCCCCTGAAGTATGGGAGTTAGCAGATAACCCTCCTTATGTTTTAATTTTGTCAATATACCTCCTAGTTCAATTGGAAGACAAAACCAATCGTCGATGGCCACTCAATTGGCAATGATGCGGCGAGAGTTCTAACGATTTTGGGCAACACAGGTCTGTTAACGGTATCACATGCGTAATCACGTGACTAATTTTCGTCAAATTTCACCAACAGCGAGTGACAGTGGGGCACACTAACAAAAATTAAAGCATAAGAGAGACGCATTGACAAAATTAAAACATAAGGAGGGTTATATGCTACCCTCCATATTGCAAGAGGTTTTCTGCAATTTACCCAAAAATGTAATTGGACTAAACAGTTCGGCTGGAAGTCTATAACCAAAAGTTACATATCATTTATAACTTATGAGTCTTTTTTTTTTTTCTTCAAATAAAACAAAAATAAATAAATAGGTGTAGTTCTACGTACTAAAATAGAAAATTTAAAAATCTTACCTCCTATCTCATTTTCCTAGAAAAAATCATATAATTAAGGGTTTATTTGGACATCGAAATTAAACGGGTGAAGAATTTTTTTATATTCCGTAGTCTTTTAGGCACAAACCTATCATATTTAAAAAAAAAAATTAGAGCCACCAATATATATATATATATTAGAGTCATCACTATGTTTGATGTTATAGGATCAATTATTGGAAATTCATGAATTACCTCTATTTTGAGTTTTTATTGTCTCTTAATTGTGATGATGACATCACTAAAATACTATCTAAAATTTCTTTTATTATTTAATTTCGAATTTGATGTCCAAATATGCCCTAATTGAAAATGCACAACCTATTCGCTAAATATTCTTAAAACGAACTCGTAATAAAAAAAATAATAATATGGAGTAATAATAATTAAAAACTCACCGAAACCTAAATATGAGCATGCTAAAGATAAAGACTCATTGAACCAGATTTGAACATGCTTATAGGCTCTTTCACTTTGCCTATAGAGGGATTTTTCCAAGAACAATTTTTCATCAAAAGAAAAAATATAATTAGATGATTTACCATGTAGAATAAAGGGTTTAGCATTCAAACACAAAAGCATTTTAGTAAATTGCTTATGAAACTCTACCAATCAAATCAAAAGTAAGTGAAAATACTCACAGCAAAAATAAAAAATACAAAACCAAAAACTTGAATAAAAAAAACTCTAGAAAAGATATATAGAATTTAAATGAAATATGATTGCATAAAATTAATTTCTCAGAGGAATAAAATTAAATAAAACCTAATGTGATTATTAGCATTCAAACCAAAACCCAACTCAACAAATTTCCAGCACTAGTACCATATATACACAGTACCATATATATATATATATATATATATATATATATATATATATATTATAATTTGCAGAGCAAAACTTACCAAAGAAGGGAGAAGTCACCGAAGGGTAAAATGAAAGAAAAAAATAAAAGGAAAGAAACAAATATAGTTCAATTTCTTCCATAATTTAAAACACAAATTAATTAGTAATAGAAAGAAATATTAAAAGGAAATTTAATTGGAAGTAGAATTCCACCAATGAAAAAACGTAAGAGAAAAAAAATTGCTCAACTTGCCTAGTAGATATCTTATAGAAGAAGACAAATAGATTATACAAACATAAAATATTTTAATTTGATATGGAGGAAGATCTTAGCCTGATCCGGAGATATGGAGGAAGATTGACTAATTAATATTATGAGGGTAAAATTGTACATACATGATGGATACATCTAATTAAAAAGATGCTTGCTATCTCAGCTACCAAAATTCATTACAGTTTCAACTATTCCCCATAGCCTCAACATTTTCTTCATTTTCTTGCCTACTAAAAGGAAGTGATTTTCACAGCAATCATGTGTTACTTTTATCATGGTGAGAAATTATTTTCGGTTAGCACCAAATTGGTACGGAAAACCACTTTAGTCAAAGATTTGGTGATGTAAAATCAAATCCCACACGAACAACATTGCCATGTTTGAGCAATTTTCTTTTCTTCTCACTGTCAAGAAAGTGAAATGTAAGAAAGCACTCTTCGTATTGTTCATTTTTTTTAGGAAAGCACAATTTTGGGGAACTATATTAGACCATCTCCGATACAAAGTGTCAAAACTATAATTTGACATAGCTACAATGCCAAAGTTCTAGCTCTGAGCATTCTTGAGCCAATAGAGGTGCCAAGAATAAAATTTTGCAAAATGTTAGAAGTTGTGCCATATTTGGCAGTTGGCACCATGAGGTGCCGAAGCTAAATATTTGACACATCATTTGGCACCCCCATTAACGTGCTGTTTAGCTTTGTGCCAAATTATAGGTTTGGCACCCCAATTAGAGATGCTCTTTAGTGTCATCTGGAAAAGAATGATCACCAAAAGTAACAATCAAAGGTATAAAAACTGGTTAGCTATATAGCTAAGTCTCATCTTGTTTCTTAAAATTCTTGTAATTTGGTGAGACTTTTTTTCTTTCATGACTCTTTGCTTCATTCCCCCCCTCCCCCCCTAAATTTTTTTTTAAAAAAAAAGGCACACATCACAAGGTTTTAACCTGCCTCTTTCAAAACCAACCGGATTATTTCTAATTATGATTCATTGTTATATATAACTAAAGGGGAGGATTCCGTTGACACCCGATGTAAAAGTTTTACTCTTACACCTTTTTGCAGCCCTAGATGCTTTTTAATCCAACGGCCTGCCTTCATCCATTCTTTTTACAGATTTCGGGTTATATTACCCAGATCCGGGTCAAATCCCATTTCATTCAACGTCAATTTCTTATGTACTCCTTACCCATTCGTATGTCTCTCTTCCCCTCTCTCCTATCTCACTCTCAAGTTTGAAGCCATAAGTTATGGCCATGGCTGCTTTCTTTGATGATTGATTTACCACTCAAAAATGGTTCTATACCTCTTGTTGAGCTATCAATTTTATGCGTTACCAAAAGGAAGGAAACGCTGAAGTGATCAAAAGAGAAGAAGTAAAACTAAGGGCAAAACAAATCGAGGGTTGTCGAGGCGAAAAGCAAAAGGGCACGATCCCTTTAACCACTGCTGTTTGATCGGGAGGGATGAGACCGATGAAGAGGGCAGCGTCGCAGACCTAAATTGGACGGCTCTGTTTGTTTCATGCTCTGAATCAAATTACTTGTTCTTTTTTTTTTTTTTTTTTTTTTTTTTTTTTTGGTTGTGGTGGGTGGAGGGGAAGTTTACATTGGAGTATTCTTGAAGACTTTTGTACAGGAAGACCATCTCTGTTCTTCTTCTTCTTCTTTTTATGTGCTACGTTAGGCCTATAAGCAAGGCTATGTGACTCAAATTGTATCTCAATCTGATTGTAGAATAATAAAACTAGAAGCTGGAGAGTTTTGGTCCAGTAGTAATTTGATGCATTCTCTTTTATTCTCTACAATTTTTCTGTTGTTCCCCTGTTTTGGTAATAATACAAGTGTTGTGTTCCATTGTTATCTAAATTGAGTGTCTTTTTTTTTTTTTTCTTTTGGAGTAAGGTTAGATGAAATTGAAAGTTGCTAGATTGGAATGGAAAAGGATTTGCTGCTTTGACACTATTTGTCTCATGTTGCAGGACGGGAAGGGTAGCTATACCACATTGGCTAAGGAGCTGGTGGTAGCATATACCAAAATTTCTAAATGTGACTTATGAACACTAACTGGGTACAGGTTATAGTTTGATTAAAATCAAGAGATTTCTATATACCGCTTTACTTTTCACCTTAAATAGAGATTTTAGAAAAAAACTTTCTCCTAAAATAGGATATCTACAAAAATCCTTCCCTTCCACGATTTTGCATTCTCACACCTTTTACTCTGCATTCTCACACCTTTTTCTGGGAAAAAAGAAAAATGAAAAAAGAAAAAGGTAGAACAAGAAGAACTTTAGCTATAGGAATGGAGTAATATCAGAAGAAAGAAGAAGGATGCACTTGGAATTTGCGATTATCGATCTATTGGTGGAGAAGTCCTTTGTGAGAACGAGAGAGAGGGTTAAGAGAGAGAGAGAGAGAGAGAGAGATATGTAGGATCTAGTACGGGTTGGAACAGATCCCTAATTAGGTGGAGTGGGTTTATGGGTTTAGTTATAACCCGACCCGAATCTAGAATTAAATGAATTATATACCACCGTCGGATCAAAAAGCATCTAGGGCTGCAAAAAGGTGTAAGAGTAAAACCTTTACACCGGGTGTCAATGGAACCCTCCCCATAACTAAATATTTTATCGGAAGTTCCTTTTAATTTGCTACCCATTTATGCTTACTAAATATAGCACACGTGCGTTGCACATGAATATTTTTAAATAATATTAGTCATACAAAATAATAAATACATAAAGATTTTATATTTTTTCATAAAAGATAAAGTTTAAAATTCAAAAGTACATTTTTTTTTTTTAATCAAAATTGTCAACGAAAGATTAAACTTAGATATACATTCAAAAAAAAAAATTCTTTATAAAACAGAATATTTAAAGAGTTTATATTCATATATATTATCATGCAACTTGATAGTTGCTCTAGGAAAAAGAATTTGAGTAAGAATCTAACTTTAATTTGTTAAGAATTTGAGTTAAAATCTAACTTTCATTTGTTACCAAATGATAAGAATGTTTACTATGTATTTCAATTAAAAGAATGGTGGATATGTTTTTTTTTTTTTTTTATAAATAAAAAGGGTATATTGCTCGTTCAAAAGTTTTTCTGAGATTTAACATTTTATAGGTAGTATAGATTAGATGGCCTTCTGCAATTAATAGGCTACCATAAATTATTTTTTTAGCAATATTTACAAAAAACATTATACACTTTGCCATAAAAACTGATGAATTCCCCAAAGGAAAAAATCCTACCAATAAAGGACAACACAGAAGGTTACAGTTGAGAAAACAAGCTGCCGCTGTTCTACCATCGAGATTCAGCCTGACCATATTCATAGGAGGTGGATTCTGAGGAAACATTAGTATATCTATAATAGATGAATAAAAAGTGTGCCACTTGAAAATATCATTAACCTGTAGGACAACCTAAGATTTAAGTGGGGGCCGTGACCGTTGGTTGGTGCGCTAACCTTCCTGAAGATTTAGATTCCATGAGTGGATCCAAAGGGCTTTGCTGTGAAATTGTTCCACTGTTATAAAAATAAAATAAAAAATAAAAATAAAATAAAATCAATCATGTTTCATCACCATCAAATACACGGACTCACCAATGAATTGTAAATTGCAGGTATTAGTTTGAAGCTTTGTGATAATAGCTCAAAAATGCATTGTACAGATGGTTCTAATAAGCATTATCACATCTATTTGGTATTTATTTCCGCATTTTACACATTGAAATAAGGGATTTCATGTTATAAATCTTTGTGCTAAAAATAGTGTATTAATGCGTGTTTTATTCTTGAAGGAATAACATACCAATAAATCGCATGGAGGCCAAGATCACAAAGTTCATAATCTAATGAAGAAGGTCTTTGAGGATGAGTTACCAAGCCAAAGCCATTTGATGATAAAAGAATAAAGGAGAAAATTATTCTTTGCAAAATTTGGGCAAAAACCTAAACTGGCAGATTTGAGCAGTTTTTACTCCAATATCGGAATTGTGCAAACTTGGATGCGCTGGAAAGAGGACTCGAAGATCTACGACTTTGAATTTCATGAAGATTTTCCAAAAAAGACATTTTCTGGGTGAAAAATGGCCTCAAAAGTGACTTTATGCTGGAATTTCGGGATTTCCAGATTAATTACTCAATGTTATTTGTTTGAGCCCAAACCTCGGCGGAAAAAGAAAACCTGGGATATCCCTTATTTGGCAAACAAAAAGGATAAAGAAAAGTAAGAGAAAGGGTGGCAGTGGTATACTTGCAATTGGTGTGAAAAACAAGCTCCTTATGTGGAAAAAACAAGCAATACATGATCTGGTAAACCTTTCTGGTAATTCTTCCCTGTTGATATAGCTTCACCTGTCAACAAAGGACCCACGATATAAAACAGGAGAGAGGCTAAATTTTTCAAATACTCACAGTAAATGGTTAAGTCCTGAAGAGATGGTCAACAAAAGGGAAAAAAAAAAAAAAAAAAACAAAAACCGTACACACAATTAACGAAAATATTCACATTATGATGATTAATTAAGATAATAAGTCCTAAGTAAATGATCTCTAATGAGTACCTAACGGAAAACATGAATGCAAGAAAGAACATTAATTTTCCATATCCAATTAAAAAGATGAGCCCTAGGGTGGACAAGATCCGGCCTAGCATTAGTAAGTCATGCTCAGTAGGTTTTGAAGTTACGCAATGGCCAATAGGATACCACATCCTCTGTTTTTATAATCACTTTCCCCTTACAGTGTAACTGGAGGGAGTTGAAATCACAATCTTTCCCAAAACTTCCCATAGAGGGGCAAACGTACGATCTGGGTATAGGTACAGGTAAGGCTGGCAATATGAGCCCATACCTACGAACCTGCCCAAATCCGCCCAAGTTAAATGGGTGTGCAAGGATAATTAATTTTATTAATTGGGTTGAACATGAGTACCCAATTAATAGTTGGGTCTATTTGGGTTTACATAAAATAGCATGGGCTTGGGGTAGGTTCTCATAACAATGTGGAAGGGGAGCAACGGATTGCTGGAGGGGAACGGCTATTGCAACCCCTCAAAGGGTTAAGTTGCCCCCAGCTGATATCCCCACCCCCCAAATATATATACCCACCCCTTTAAAAGACTAAAACACCCCTCTTCTAAATAACCCTAACCCTCACCCACCCCTTCACCCACCCCACTCCCCCCCCCCCCCCGATGGGAGAACGGCGACAGGAGAACGGCGACGAGAACACGGCGACGGCGATGGTGACGGCGACGGCGACGAAGGTTCTCCTCTTTTCTCTCCTTCTCCTCTTCTTTCTTCTTCTTCTTTTTTTTTTCTTTCCTTCCTCTGCTGGCCAGATCTGTGGGGGGAGGTTTTTTTTGTCAAAACCTCCATTTTTTCCGGTGGTGGGGTGGGGTGGGGGCGACGGGAGTTCTTCCTCTTCCTTCTTCTTCTCCTTTTTTTTTTTTCCCCCTCTGTGGTCAGATCTGTGTATTCCTCCATTTTTTCCAGCGACGGGGAGGAGGGCTACCGATGAGGGGGGGTGCGGGAGAGGGGTTCTGTGAAGGAAAAGAAAAAAAAAAAAAAAAAAAAAAAGGGAAGAGAAGAAGAGAAGAAGAGGGAAGAAGAGGAAGGTATGGGAGAGGGGTGAGCTGCCGATGAGGGGGGGGTACGGGAGAGGGGTGGGCTGCCGACGAGGGGGGCTGGGGTGCGGGAGATGGGTTCTGGGAAGGAAAAGAAAAGAAAAAAAAAGAAGAAGAGAAGAAGAGAAGAAGAGGGAAGGGGAGGAAGGTGTCGCCGGAAAATGTCGTCGGTGGGGTGAGCGCCGGAGAAGGGTGCCGAAGAGGGGTGGGTTGCATAAGGCCCTTTTTGGTCATTTTGCAGCATCATTTTTCTCTTTAAAAAATTTGAGGGGGCAACTTAACCCTTTGGGGGGTTGCAATAGCCGTTCCCTTGCTGGAGTTATGGATCAAAAGGTTAGCAGAGCCACTCTTGGTTGGGCTGGGTCTCTCCTTGCAATAAATGAGTAAATTTGGGTTTTACTTAAATAGGATCTTCACATAAATGGGTTGGGTTGGGTTTGGGTGACATGTTGACTCAACCCATCTAAATCCACCCAAACCCACCCAATTGCCAAGCCTAGGTACAGGCCTATTGGTCATCCGCGATAAATTTTGTAAAAATTCAAAGAACTAATTACTATTATTATTATTATATATTTATATGGATCGTGCGAGTACATGAAGGATGGCACCTAGCTTGCTTACAAACGAACAGACCCAAAATTAGAGCAAGGCCTCTATTGAGTTCCAAATGGCAATATAGATTTGCTCTTGAAGGTTCAGCATCACCACCTAGTGTGCTCATTAGATAGTGCGATGAGTAATAGGAAATGATCCTTGTTTACGAGTACACGACGAATGGACCATTTCATAATAACCTCCATGAGTCAAACCTTCCTCACTTATCATGGGAGCAACAGCTCGAGATATACATCAGTTTAACTCTCGGGTTGCATTATCTTCACACTACAGCAAAAGTTATACATTGTGGCACACATTAGGTTGAAAAATTCTCTTGGAGGAAAGTATTTATTGTCTTCACCTCACAATGTATCCAGACTTATACATTGTGAGGTGACGACAATACGTATTTTCCTCTACGAGGCTTTTTTAACCTAACCTTACGCAGTTGTTTCCACGATAAATAAGAAAAGTCTGACTTATAGGGGTGGTCATGAAATGGTTCATTTTCTATGTATTCCTAAACAAAGTTCTTCTCCGATTGCTTATCACAATACTCGATAAGTGAAATAAAGGTGGTGATGCTGTTCTTAAGTTTCCAACGTAATAGCTGAAACTTTTAAGTGAAGGACTTAAAGAGGTATATAAAGTTATGTCATACCTAGTATTTTGGCAATGTGAGATGTGGTATTTTCCAACAGCCGTACCTTCAAGTGAAATAATTAAGGTGGTGATGCTATTCTTAAGTTTCCAACCTAACAGTCTAAGCTTATAAGTGGAAGGCCCAAATAGGTATATAAAGTTATGTTAAATCCAAAATTTGAGCGATCTAAGATGTGGTATTTTCCAACAGCCGTACCTTCAAGAGCATCTATATATATTTACGTTTGGAATTCATTGGGGTTGGTTTTGCTCAATTTATAGCAAGTTAGTTATAGACACCACATTTTGTGTTGCTTACTAATTTTTTTGAATCATTTTTAATCTCGATGATGAGATTTGGCATTATTAAGAACTTTGTTGGATGACTTTTGACAAGTGGATATGATCACATCAAGGCCTAAGGTGAGAAAAGTGGACATTGGGTAACATTTTATGCAAAATTAATTTTCAATGGGATGTATACGTACCCCCACAATGTGATATACGGCACCCTATTGTCAAAATTGTTGAGGATCACGTGTGTGTTTATTTCACACGGGAAGAAAAAATAAAATAAAAGTGGCTTAATATACAAGAAAAAGAATGAAAAATGAAAATGAAAGCAATTAGAAAGATTGATATATTAGTGTGTTTTGGTACTCCCAAGACTTATCCTTTTCTTACCAAGGGAATCCAAGGTTAATGCATGCATCTAGATTAATTAATTTGTATCATCTACAAAACTAATTGTTCTTTCTCATAACTGTAGGGCATGATTCACTAATGCGCAATGCCACTTGAAAAAAACAAAAATGAAATAAAATAAAGTGACCTATATGATGACCCACGCATTATTAATATCTTGTGGTAGCTTGTGGGTCCCATGGGCTTTTAATGTGTGAGTCATCATATGGACCAATATTTTTTGGTCCTTAGCTACATTAATTTCCACCGATTAGCATATAGTTTGAACATATTTCTACTATTATTTCTTGTGGGGAGTACAATGTACAAGTGTTACTTGTTAATATATTTGTTAATTGTTCATTAATTACATAAATATCGATCTATTTTAGTTCATTGATCAATGCTTTGATTCTCATATGGGGAGTGCAATGTACAAGTGTTATTTGTTATTATATATGTTGTTCCTTTCATGCATATCGATCTATTTTAGTTCATTGATCAATGCTTTGATTCTCATGGGAAACCATCATCAAAGCATAGTCCCAACGAATGGACCCTCCTATAGAAACCTCTATAAGTCAAACTCTCCTCGGTTGACATCAGTGTAACTCGTGGATTGCGCTATCTATAGAGTACACTCTATAGCAAAAGTTATATATCATATCGTGACGTAAAAACAACAAATAATCTCCTTGATAAAAATTTTGTTCCTAAAGTTTTTGATTTCAGCCTATGTAAAGAGGAGTTGCACCAAAATTAGGACATACCCATGTCAAGGTACTCATAGCTACATTGACTCGAATTACATGTCTGATAATCCAAATCAAGATAGCCTTGAGTACCCTTAAGGCTCGTGATGATGTGAGTATGCTACAATGTAAGTGCAGCTTTATGCAGGTTGAAATTAAAGAAACAAAATTAGAAACAAAATTCTCAATGAGGAGAATATTCAAAGTCTTTACGTCATAATGTATAAGTCTTGCTGCAGTGTAGAGATACTGCAATCCTCGAACTACACCAATGCAAATCTTAAATCATCGTTTCCATGACAAATGAGGAAAGTCGGACTTATAGAGTTGGTCAAGAAAGGGTCCATTTTTTTGTGCGGAAACTCAAAGTAACAAATTAGTGAATCACAAGAAAAATATATCAAACACACACACAAAGAAAAGATGCAAGATTTACATGGTTCGGTAAGATGCTTACATCTACATGTAGCGATGATCAATCCACTATATGCAAGAGATTACAAAGAGTGAAAATTGCAAGCACGCTCAAAACCTATATCCCCATTTTGCTCTTCCACCTATTGACAGCTCTACTCACTTAAGAAACAAATTTAAATTAGACTCCACACACTAAGGTTAAAATACGACCACAAACTCATTAATGAACAAATTTAAATTAATTAAAGAATAAAAAATTTAGTTCAACACAATACAAACTCATATATTACACTATCATTCAATATATCTAAAATTTTCTTCTTTTTTTTTTTAAAAAAAAAAAAGGGGGGGGGGGGGGGGGGGGGCAGGGAAGAAAAGGCATATAAATTGCATGGTCGATTCATCCCCATTACAAATAGAATATAAATCCTATATCTAATGAACAGAAAGCACAAAACTTTTTGAAAATTTAATTGCATGAGTAGAGCACCAAATTAAAATATGAAGGGCTGGAATAATAGGAGATAAATTCAAAGAAAAATCAAGTTGCAAGACACCATTTGCATATGTAATTAAATTAAATATGTATAAAACCAGATCATGAACCCATGTGAAAATTGCGCAATAATTATTTGTACATGTACGTTCATAGGAGAGAGAAAGAGAGAGGGAGAGAACCTGAGAACTTGCAGCCTTGAGAAGAGATCTTGTGAAGTATAACATTGCATGTGAGAGTCATAATTTTAGCTTGATTGAGAATTGTTGCCCTACTTTCTCACTAAAAAAAAACTTCAAAATAAAAATGCATTTTTTAAGATTTATATTTTTCATACTTGACCACAAACAATCAACTCCAAGTAAAATTATAATTAAAAAAAAAAAAAATCTTTCTCCTTTGCATTTTTGTAATCACATTGCACATGTATATATGGACACCCAAACATGCACCTAAACTTGTCAACAGATCGGATTCGCACTGGAATAAGGTATATCCCAATCTAATCCGACACGGAATAACTTCAATCCAATCCGATCCGATTATTGTCACAAATCCATATTCGAATTTATTATTTTCAAATGTCTAATCCGAAAATCCAAACCAATCCAATAATCTTACCAAACTATATAGCTAAAAAAAAATTGACACGAATTTTATGGGAAAAAACAAAATAGAAGTTTTAAAAAATTCCTATAATCATAAGAAATAAATTTTAATTTGAAAATAAATTTCAAAATTTTTACTATATATTGTTAATAAGAGTGATACATGGGCTTGCGAGTGGTTTGTGCATCACAGGGATTAGTTTGGACCTAATGGCTTAGGATATCTCTTGTTTGACACCAAAAAAAAAAAAAAAAAAAAAAAAAAAAAAAAAAAAAAAAAAAAAAGAGGTTAAATTGCAGAAAACTACCCCCACTTTTGGGGTGCGTTTCACTTTAGTACCCTCAAGTTTAAAAAGCATCAATTTTGTACCCAAGATTTTTAAAAAGCATCAATTTGGTACCCCAAGGTTTTTGTTGACTCAAAATCAGTAACGATGTTAACGGTGTTTTGAAACTCCGGCCAAACTCATTTTTTCCAGGCAACCTTTTTTTTCTTTTTCTTTTTTTTTCACGGGAAGGAGGGAGTGAAATGGGAGGGAGTTGGCCGGAGTGGCTTTCGTTGAGGTCCTTCCCTCTCCTACCCTCCCATCTCAATCTCTCCCTCCTTCTAGTGAATCAAAAAAAAAAAAAAAAAAATGAAGTTCGCCGGAAAAAATGGAGTTTGGCCAGAGTTTAGTCGGAGTAGGGAATTTGGCCGGAGTTTCAAAACATTGTTAACACCATTATTGATTTTGAGTCAACAAAAATCTTGGGTACCAAATTGATGCTTTTTAAACTTGAGGGTACTAAAGTGAAACACACCCCAAAGGTGAGGGTAGTTTTCTTCAATTTACCCAAAAAAAAAAAAAATTGTTGGTAAGAGCCATAGATATGTGCTAAACTAAAAATTAATATAATATATTATTTAATTTATCGGATTGGATTTTTATCGGACTAGATTAGGCAATATTCATATTTAATTTGTTAACTAATGGATTATTGGATTTAAATTATTAACGGATTAGTAGATCAAAATTCTATTATCGTATCCTAATTAGTGGGTCGAATTCGAATCGGAATCAGATCAAAATCTAATCCATTGATAAGTCTACATGCATCCATACAAAGTTGAAATCAAAACCTTCACAAACTTCAATCCTTAATGGAATAGGGCACACTATTAGCTCAAAAGAACATTTGGCCACCCAAAACCTTTTTAATGCCTAAGGTCCTCGGAGTTTTTGGACGAAAATACCATTTTTGTGCTTTCTCGTTAAACCAAGCCAGATTCCTTACCCAAAAAGAGGGCCAATTGATAATATCGTTAAACTATGCAAACAGAAGCCTTACCCAAAACAAAAGCAGGAGAATCGGTGGCCCGTTAAAATGAACCTGCTTTCTATGATTCCAAACACACCAAACCCAAATAGCTATTTTTAGTATTTTTTTTTTAAAAAAAAATCAAATCTGATTAAGATTCCCATAATACTTCTAATTGCTACATAGCTTATCCAAATAGTCAACAAAGGACCCAATATATAAAAGAAGAGTGGGGCATTGTATTGAAATACTATCCCAAATACTTACAATATAAATGGGCTAAGTCTTGTAGACATGTTCTGATGTTCAATGTCTTCTTTAATATTAGACTCACAAAAAATACAATTATCTGGAATATTCACATTGCAATAATTAAGTGGCCGTGTGGCACACCTTTTGGGAGGTCTCAAAAGGATTTTTGAAAGGTAAAAGTCATTTTTATTATTTTGCGAGCGTTTGGTGAGTCACTCAACCCTCTTTTAGAAAAAGTCATTTACCCCAAAAATCAATTTAGCAAAAGTTACTGGAAAAAACTTTTCAAAATGACAATTGCAAAAAGACAAAAAGAATGTAAGCGAAAAAAACTAAAAAAATCTTGATGATTATCCATTTTTACACGAGAAATTTTGAAATGTATATTTACCAAACATCCATTTTTTTCCAAAATACCTTTTTAAAAGAGACATTTTGAAATCACATTTCTCGAAAAGGCCTTTTTTATTTTGAAATAGTACGCCAAACGCACACTTAAGAAATGATAAGTAAGGTAAATGACCTCTTATGAGTATCCAAAGGAAAACATGAATTTGAGAAAGAACATTAATTTTCCAAATCTAATGAAGAAGATGAGCCCTAGGGTGGTCAAGATCAGGATTAGCATTATTAAAAATTGAACCTAGCAGCTATCACTATCATTAACAAATCGCCAACCTAACACAAACAAAACATCATAGCAGTGGAATTCTTAGCCAAACTAGATAAATTCGAGACTTTTTTCATTTATCATGAAAAAAATGTCTAGAGATATGCTTCAGTGCAACTCGTGGGTTGCATTTTCTCCACACCGTACTGCGGCAAACGTCATCCATCGTGACATAAAAACCATGAATATTCTTCTCGACAAAGTGTTTTCCTAGACATAGAGTTTCTAATTTCAACCTACATAAAGTTGCACCAAAATTAGAGCGTATTTGCATCTATCAACATAGGTGTCATGGGCACTTTTGGATACCTAGACCCTAATTATATGATAGTCCATCATCTTATAATTTCATGATGGTTACCCTTTCTATATAACCCTTTTCGAGATATTATGTACAAGGCATGCTTTAACATTTTGTAGCTTGGTTGGAGAAGTATCGCCTCAGAGAAGGCTTGTTGGGGAATACTATTGATTCTCATATTGTTCACACTATGAGTGACCAATGGCAGCAAAAGTATGTTGAAATTATAGAGAAGTATTTGGAACTAGAATGTGACAATAGGACCTCCATATATGGAAGATCTGTTGTGGAACATAAAGCAAGTTTGGGAGCTCCAGGGTGCATTCTCACACTATCTGTCCTTTTTTCTAGGGCGCATTGGAACAACTCATCTCTCATAGAGGGCTTATTGTCACATTTATGTGCCAAGCACTTGTGTCAACAATATGAGGATCAATCTTCTCCCCAAGCAAGCCCTCTCTAAGCGGTTTCTTTTCCAATTAATGCAATGTTAAAGAATAATTTGCACATAATATGTCAAAAAAAGTTACACCATACCAAAAGAGAAAGCATCCGAATCCTCTATATATAAGATGATGTTTTTATCATTTACATCTGGATCTAGATACCCATCAGCACCCTTGACGCTCATGCTAATGTGGGTATGCTCCAATGTGGGTGCAACTAAAGCCGATATTAGAACCTTTTGGAGCAAATTATTGACGAGGGGAATATTCAGTCTTCATATCACATTGTATAAGTCTTTTTGTAGTGTAGAAATAATGCAAACCCTAAACTACACTGATGTTAATACCCTTCTTCTTCTTCTTCCTCAACCCCCCCCCCCTCCTTTCTCCTCACCTTTTATAATATGGGAATCCAAATATTTACCGAATTTAAAATACTTCTTTATTCCAAGTTCACCAAGAATTTAGTCACATTAGAGCATCTCCAATGGAGCTGTCAATTTTTTTAAGTCAAATACAAAGTGAAAGCTTATGTGGCAATTTGAAGGTTTACTTAAAATTGGCTATTCCACCCAATATGCCAAAATTTGAAAGCTTACTCAAAATAAACCACTCCACCTAATATGTCAAATTTAAAAAAAAAAAAAATGAAAGGAATCAAACCATAAAATGGTTAAATTTTGAATAAAACAATCAAAAAAATAAAAAGGCATTGACTTTAAAGGATGTCAAATTTGACATCAAAAGATGGGCCCTCAATTTAGTTTGGTTGAAAATAAATTTGAAGATTGGCAATGCCTTTTATGGTCATTTCTTGTGCTAATGTGGAATTTGACATCTCCTTTGGAGATACTCTTAGACACATTACATGCGTTATAATATAAAAGTAGATAAAAATAAATAAAAAGAATATAAAAGAAGAATTATGGAAATTTACCTTTTGTCCTGAAACATTCCCAAATACTACAAAATCTCCAAGATACTCCTACAAGAATTTGTAGTTGCATTAGTGAAAATAAGGCAGCCATTAGCAAACATAAAATGACTAATTTTTTTTTCATTTTTACAAATTTTTATACAAATAGAATCGTGACTCTTTTAGTCATTTTCTTTTTTCTATTCTTCTTTTGAAAAAAAAAATCAATATGCATAAACCAGCTCACAAACCCATGTGAGATTGTCGATTAATAACTATTTGTATATGTAGTATGTTAATATGTATGTGCAAGTGATCGAATAGAAGTTCAACGGGCATGAGTGTATTCATAGGAGAGAGAGAGAGAGAGAACCTAAAAACCTGCAGCCTTGAGAATAGATCTTGTGAAGTATAACGTTGCATGTGAGAGTTATATTTTTAGCTTGAAAGAGAAGGAGAAAGTTGCAGGTTGTTGGAAAAGAATAGGTGAATATAAAGGAAAATTAGTGCGGACGATGAGGGTTGCCCTACTTTCTCGTTGAGAACACGTCAAAGGGATTCTAGTGGCTAGTTGCATGAGCCTTAATAAGTGCCTCACGAAGTGCATATTTTTATTTTTTATTTTTGGCAAAGTGAGGTTTAAAAGACTCTGGAATTATCCTGTGCATATGAGACATGGATTCTATATACCCAAAGAAGCAACCTTGGATACACTCGTTATAAAATATTTCTTAAAAACAAATTGAGTGGAAGAATGTTTTCATTTCCATTCCTTCTCTTAACAATCAAACATACCATCATCATTGGTTCATCGCAAGTCCAATTGGAGTGATACAAAACATAAATGAATTGGTTTCCAATTCCATTTTATGTCGTATGTGCTGTTTGGAATTACACAAATTAAAATAGAATGAATTAATTGACTTTAAATCTATTTTTGTCTCAACTTGAAGGAATAATTTATATATCTGATAAATAGTGGTCAAATTTAGCGAGAATTGAATTCAATTTCTAGTACCAAATTTGTTAGCGTGCAACATGGCATGCACCATGAACCCAATGATGAAGACCGAAGGAATAGTGTATTGAAGAGGATTCTGAGTCTTTAAAAATTCATGTAAAGGTTGCACAATGTCATTCACAAAACAAATAAACAAAAAATTCTAATGATTGATGTTGAAGGAGAATCCTATGTAGGAGCCTAATAGGAGGAAGGTGTAAGAAGAATGTATAGGTAGGAAGACATTACAACACCGAATCACGATGATGGAGGCGGCAACGATTATGGAAGACTATTTATTTGTTGCAGCGGGAGAAACCAGATTAGGCCGAAAAATCATCTTTTAGAAAACCGATTATCTATTTCAATCAGCGTAACCAAACTATGAAAGGAACAAACCTGGCCCCACTGGCCGGTTTTTGCGTTTTGTCAAATAATCCCTTAGATTTTGACTAGTCCCATGCATCATGTGATGCACAATTCATCCACAAACCGATACAGTAAAAATTCAAAAGTTGAAACTCACTGATCTTGAATATTATATGAGTAGCTTTAGATTGGGGTTATCCATGCCTCTACATTGCCAACATTGGTGGTAGGTGAAAAGCTAGGGTTTTGGTCCGGTACCCCCCAAAGGCCCAACTCATGCCTTCCCGCGGCAGCATTGAGCCCACTAAGTGGATCCAATATGACGGTGGTTAAATCACAAGGGCATAGTGGTCTCTTGAATTGCATAGGTCCCTAAACCTTAGAAGAATTATTTAAATATTGTTCTCCAGTCATTGGGAGAAATCTGGCAGCTGATATTGAGTGGAATCAAAGCATATGACACCATAGGGGCATAATCACATGTGTCAAATAAACAAAGCTCTACAAGTCTACAACATTCTTCACAAGGAGGAAAACCCTGCTCTAGGTAAGACAGATTTGGTGAAGGCATCACTTCCAAAACAAAGCTACATTGATTACACAAATTGGTCAAACTTGTAATCCCATAAAAAAAATATTTATATTGTACATAATGATATAAATGTATTGCTGATCACGATAACACATATTAATATAAGTTATATCTGCATCATATATTGAGAGTGGTATCTCATGCATTGATTTAATATACCATATAACTCATTAATGCACGAAGTACAGCCTCCAATACAAATATTTATATAAGTTATATCAGTACATGCTTACCTGATCACCTTTTGGGAGGTCTCAAAAGGATTTTTGTAAGGTAAAAGTCATTTTTATTATTTTACGGACGTTTGGTGAGTCACTCAACTCTCTTTTGGAAAAAGTCATTTACTCCAAAAATCAATTTAGCAAAAGCTACTGGAAATAACTTTTCAAAATGACGATTGTGAAAAGACAAAAAGAATGTAAGCGAAAAAACCTAAAAAAATCTTGATGATTATCCATTTTTACATGAGAAATTTTAAAATGTATATGTCCCAAATATCCATTTTTTTCCAAAATACCTTCTTAAAAGAGACATTTTGAAATCGCATTTCTCGAAAAGGCCTTTTTATTTAGAAATAGTACGCCAAACGCACACTTAAGAAAATATAAGTAAGGTAAATGACCTCTTATGAGTATCCAAAGGAAAACATGAATTTGAGGAAGAACATTAATTTTCCAAATCTAGTTAAGAAGATGAGCCTAGGGTGGTCAAGATCAGGATTAGCATTATTAATAATTTGAACCTAGCAGCTATCACTATCATTAACAAATCGCCAACCTAACACAAACAAAACCTCATAGCAGTGGAATTCTTAGCCGAACTAGATAAATCTAAGACTTTTCTCATTTATCATGAAAAAAATGGCTGGAGATATGCTTCAGTGCAATTCGCGGGTTGCATTTTCTCCACACTACAGCAAAAGTCATCCATCGTGACATAAAAACCATGAGTATTCTTCTCGACAAGAAGTGTTTTCCTAGACATAGAGTTTCTAATTTCGACCTAAATAAAGTTGCGCCAAAATTAGAGCGTATTTGCATCTATCAGCATAGGTGTCATGGGAACCTATGGATACATTGACCCCAATTATATGATAGTCCATCATCTTATAATTTCATGATGGTTACTCTTTCTATATAACCCTTTTCGATGTATTATGTACAAGGCATGCTTTAACATTTTGTAGCTTGGTTGGAGAAGTATTGCCTCAGAGAAGGTTTGTTGGGGAATATTATTGATTCTCATATTGTTCACACTATGAGTGACCAATGGCAGCAAAAGTATGTCAAAATTATAGAGAAGTATTTGGAACAAGAACGTGACAATAGGACCTCCATATATGGAAGATGTGTTGTGGAACATAGAGCAAGTTTGGGAGCTCCAAGGTGCATTCTCACACTATCTGTCCTTTTTTCTAGGGCGCATTGGAACAACTCATCTCCCATGGAGGGCTTATTGTCACATTTATGTGCCAAACAGTTTTGCACAATTTCAACATACTTCTACAACAACTCAACACTTGTGTCAACAATATGAGGATCAATTATCTCCCCAAGCAAGCCCTCTCAAAGCAGTTGCTTTTCCAATTAATGCAATGTTAAAGAAAAATTTGCACATACTATGTCAAAAAAAGTTACACCATACCAAAAGAGAAAGCATCCGAATCCCTTATATATGAGATGATGTTTTATCATTTACATCTGGATCTAGATACCCATTGGTACCTTTGACGCTCATGCTAATGTGGGTATGCTCTAATGTGGGTGCAACTAATAAGCCGATATTAGAACCTTTAGGAGCAAATTATTGACGACGGGAATATTTAGTCCTCATACCACAATGTATAAGTCTTATTGTAGTGTAGAAATAATGCAAACCCTAAACTACACTGATGTTAATACCCAAGCCGTTGTTTCCACATTAAATTAGGAACTTCAAATGGGAGCTTTTTTTTTTTTCTTTTTTGTTTTAGTTTTTTATAGGTGGTTGGGATAGGAAAATCAGCACTAAGACAAACTAGACCTAGCAATCAAATCTTTCCAAAAAATAGATAAGCTTTATTTTAGGAAAATCAACACTAATGCAAAGTAGTTTTGCTGACCAAAAAAAACCTTATAAGAGCAATAAGGGTTTTATCTAAATTATTACTCCAACAAAATTGTTTTTGGATTCTATCGATCTCATCTCTCAATCTAATCTTCTTCTTCTTCTTCTTCCCCCACCCCCCCCCCCCCTCCCTCTCTTTTTGCACTCCAATTTGATCTCTAATCTTAGTAGGAATAAAATAGCAAATCATGATGTGTTGGGTAATACCGGAAGAACTGACTTTATATGGATTTCTCTACCTCCTTTGGACCGGACATTAGCTTTCCAAATTTGCATTTTCTTTTTATTGAACTTGTTCAAGAATTTGAGCAAAGACTTTATTTTTCTCCTCACCTCTTATAATATGGGTATCCAAGTATTTACCAAATTTAAAATAATTCTCTACTCCAAGTTCACCAAGAATTTAGTCACATTAGAGCATCTCCAATGGAGATGTCAATTTTTTTATGTCAAGTACAAAGTGAAAGCTTATGTGGCAATTTGAAGGTTTACTTAAAATTGGTTATTGCACCCGATATGCCAAATTTGAAAGCTTACTCAAAATAAACCACTCCACCCTATATGTCAAATTAAAATTTTAAAAAATTAAAAAATAAAAAAATGAAGGAATCAAGCCTTAAAATTGTTAAATCTTGAATAAAATAATCAAAAAAATAAAAAAGGCATAAGACTTTAAAGGATGTCAAATTTGACATCAAAAGATGGGCTGTCAATTTAGTTCAGTTGGAAATAAATTTGAAGATTGGCAATGCCTTTTATAGTCATTTCTTGCGCTAATGTGGAATTTGACATCTCCTCTAAAGATGCTCTTAGATACATTACATGCGTGATAATATAAAATTAGATTAAAATAAATAAAAATAATATAAAAGAAGATTTATGGAAATTTACCTTTTGTCCTGAAGCATTCCCAAATAGTATAAAATCTCGAAGATACTCCTACAAGAATTTGTTGTTGCATTAGTGAAAATGAGGCAGCCATTAGCAAACATAAAATGAATAATTTTTTTTTTTTCATTTGTACAAATTTTTATACAAATAGAATCTTGACTCTTTTAGTCTTTCTTTCTTTTTTTCTTTTTTTCTATTCTTCTTTAAAAAAATTTTAAAAAAAAAATCAATATGCATAAACCAACTCATAAACCCATGTGAGATTGTCCAATAATAATTATTTGTATATGTATATGTTAATATGTATGTGCAAGTGATCAAATAGAAGTTCAACGGGCACGAGTGTATTCATAGGAGAGAGAGAGAGAGAGAGAGAAAGAGAACCTAAGAACCTACAGCCTTGAGAACAAATCTTGTGAAGCATAACGTTGCATGTGAGAGTTATACTTTTAGCTTGAGAGAGAAGGAGAAAGTTGCAGGTTGTTGGAAAAGAATAGGTAAATATAAAGGAAAATTAGTGCGGATGATGAGGGTTGCCCTACTTTCTCGCTGAGAACATGTCAAAGGGATTAGTCTAGTGGCTAGTTGAGCCTTAATAAGTGCCTCACGAAGCGCAAATATTTTTTAAGGGAAATTAGTGGGAGGTACACGTTTGGGGGTTTGTTCAAGCCTCAAGTCACCTATAAAAACTCTTTTAGCCTTAAGTTCACTGCACATGAAAAAACGGTAATGTTTTGGGAACAGCTATAAAAAAATCTTGCCATGAATACCACCAATGCCCTTCTAAACATATATGGCAAGGTTTTAAAAGGAAAATTAATCACGATTTCTAGAATCAAATCTATCCCATTCATTATATTACCTTTCTAAACACATATGGCAAGGTTTTAAATGAAAACCAACCACGATTTATGGAATCAACCCATCCCATTCATTATTTAGGTTTGCTAAATGTCCAACAAAATTCATACCCGTCAAGCTTCAACAGATGTAACTAGTTGATGATGTATGGCTTTTTTGTGGACTTATTTTATGTAAAATCATGTAACTAACTCATATGCATGTATATTTCCAAAAAAATTCGCAAAGTAACTATTCCGAATAATATATGAAATTTCATAACCCACATCACCAATGTCAAAATCCCTAAATCGGAATTCAAATAAATCAAAACAAACCCCTATGTTTAGTTACATGAATAGTTACATGCCTACATTTCGTCTTCTTCATCCATTTGTTTATCATGTAACTGTTCCCCGCTATAACAGTTACAGTAACTACAATCACATACATCTCTAGTTACATATAATTGAGACCTAGGTAACTAATTACCCATTCAATTTCTTTATTTAAAAAAAAAAAAAAAACCACCTAGATTTAGTTACATGTTCAAAAAGTTATACGATGAAACAGAGGATCTACTAGCAAAGGGATGCCTGCAGGATTGTGAATGACAAAGGGAGAAAAAGTAGGAATAGTAATTGAGAGAATTGAGGGAGATAAGGAAGGACCTAACAAAGATGGAGAGAGAGTTTTGGGAAGTATGGGAAAATAAAGAAGGAGAGTTATGAATGGGCAAAAATAATGGACGAGAGTTGTGGGAATTAATTGAGGGAGATTAAGAAGGAAGGAGTGGAGCATATCACGGTAGGGAAAGTAGGGGATGTTGGGAGTGGAAGGGAAGAATTTGAGTGGTGGAGATTTTATAGGGATTTGGCCGAAATTCAAAGAAATTTTCTAGGTGAGTTATTCCTATTTCTAATCTTTATACGATTTGTGCCTTTATAGCAGGGGCATTTTTGTCCTCCCAACTTATTGTGTACTGGAGGCTAAATGTGTTTTTAAAGAAGAACTTTACGCAAATTTTCCTTGGATACACTCGTTATAAAATTTTCCTTAAAAACAAATTGAGTGGAAGAAAGTTTGTTTTCATTTTCGTTCCTTCTCTTAACAATCAAACATACCATCATCCTTGGTTCATAGCAAGTCCAATTGGAGTGATAAATAACATAAATGAATCGGTTTCCAATTCAATTTTACGTCGTATGTGCTGTTTGGAATTACACAAAAAAATAGAACGAATTAATTGAGTTTACATCTATTTTTTGTCTCAACTTGAAGGAATAACTTATATATCTGATAAATAGTGGTCAAATTTAGCGAGAATTGAATTCAATTTCTAGTACCAAATTTGTTAGTGTGCAACATGGCATGCACCATGAACCCAATGATGAAAACCGAAGGATTGATGTATTGAAGAGGATTCTGAGTCCTTAAAAATTCATGTAAAGGTTGCACAACGTCATTCACAAAACAAATAAACAAAAAATTCTAATGGCTGATGTTGAGGGAGAATCCTATGTAGGAGCCTACTAGGAGGAAGGTGTAGGAAGAATGTATAGGTAGGAAGACATTACAACACCAAATCACCGATGATGGAGGCGGCGACGATTATGGAAGATTATCTATTTGTTGCAGCGGGAGAAACCAAATTAGGCCGAAAAATCATCTTTTAGAAAACCGATTATCTATTTCAACTGACGTAATTAAACTATGAAAGAAACAAACCCGGCCCCACTAGCCGGTTTTCGCGTTTTATCAAACAATCCCTTAGATTTCGACTGATCCCATGCATCATGAGATGCACAATTCATCCACAAACGGATACAGTCAAAATTCAAAAGTTGAAACTCTCACTAATCTTGAATATTATGTAAGTAGCTTTAGATTGGGGTTATCCAAAATTTCAAACCTCTACATTGCCAACATTGGCAGTAGGTGAAAAGCTAGGGTTTTGGTCCAGTATCCCCTAAAGGCCCAACTCATGCCTTCCCGTGATGCCTTCCCGTGGCAGCATTTGAGCCCACTAAGTGGATCGAATATGACGGTGGTTAGATCACAAGGGCATAGTGGTCTCTTGAATTGCATAGGTCCCTAAACCCTAGAAGAATTATTTAAATATTGCTCTCCAATCATTAGGAGAAATCTGGCGGCTGATATTGTGTGGAATCAAAGCATATGACACCATGGGGGCATAATCACATGTGTCAAATAAACAAAGCTCTACAAGTCTACAACATTCTTCACAAGGAGGAAAACCCTGCTCCAGGTAAGACAGATTTGGTGAAGGCATCACTTCCTAACAAAGCTAAGCTGATTACACAAATTGGTTAAACTTGCAATTCTATAAAAAAATATTTATATTGCACATTATGATATATATGTATTCCTGATCAAAACAACACATATTGAGATAAGTTATATATTATGTATTGGGAGTTGTATCTTGTACATTAATTCAATATATCATGTACAATCCACTAATGCACAAACTACAACCCTCAATGCAAATATTTATGTAAGTTATACTAGTACATGCTTACCTTATCATCATCCGAGATATATATATATATATATATATATATATATATGTTTTTAATCACATGCGAAACGTCTTGCATCATTTTATACGAATTAGATGATGTAGAGTTACATGGGATAATCAGGAGCACATGCTTAAATGGCACACACGATTCACATCATCTGATCAATGTATGTGATAGTGCTTGATGTACGTAGGTGAATATTTACATATAATTTATATCAACGCGTGCTGACTTGATCAAGACTATATATATGTATATATAAAGTTTTGATCATGTGAGGGATATCCTGGATATCCCGTTCGATCATAGCCGTCTGTAAGCGACACACGCGCATGCGTGAATGCGGGCGTGTCTCTCGGGCTGAATCATGTGCGGGATATCCCGGAGTATCCTGTTCGATCACCACCATCCGTGAAAGACACGTCATTAGTTGGTGCCCACGTGCGTTGCACGCGAAAGTGTTAAATTGATAGGTTTTTTTTCCTTCAAAGGAAAATATATGTTGATTTAACAAATTTAAATGTTAGATGCCAAACTTTTTATCTTCTTATCTAATCAATTCATGTATTAAGATCATAAAATAAAAATAAAATAAAATAAAATAAAGTAAATGCATTGGATAAAAATTTAGGGTAAATTGTAGAAAACCCACCTGAAGTATGGGGGTCAGCATATAATCCCCCTTAAAACATAAGGGGGGTTATATCCTAACCCCTCCGTACTTCAAGGGGGTTTTCTGCAATTTACCCAAAAATGTAATTGGACTAAACAGTTCGGCAGGAGGTCTATAAACCAGATGTTACATATCATTTATAACTTATAAGTCTTTTTTTTCCCCCTTCAAATAAAACAAAAATAAATAAATAGGTGTAGTTCTACGTGTACTAAAGTAGAAAATTAAAAAATCTTACATTTTTAAGGGGGATTATATGCTGACCCCCATACTTCAGGTGGGTTTTCTACAATTTACCCAAAAATGTAATTGGACTAAACAGTTCGACAAGAGGTCTATAAACCAGATGTTACATATCATTTATAAGTCTTTTTTTTTTTCCCCTTCAAATAAATAAATAGGTGTAGTTCTACGTGTACTAAAATAGAAAATTAAAAAATCTTACCTCCTATCTCATTTTCCTAGAAAAAAATCATATAATTAAGGGTTTATTTGGACATCGAAATTGAACAGTTGAAGAACTTTTTTCATACTCTGTAGTATTTTTGGCACAAACCTATAATATTTAAAAAAAAATTAGAGCCATCACTCTATATGTATAGATTGGAGTCATCACTATATTTGATGTTATGGGATCAATTCTTGGAAATTCATAAATTGCCACTATTTTGAATTTCTATTATCTCTTAATTGTGATGATGACATCACTAAAATACTATCTAAAATTTCTTTAAGTATTTAATTTCGAATTTGATGTCCAAATATGCCTTAATTAAGAATGCACAACCTATTGCTAAAATATTCTTGAAAATGAACTCATAAGAAAAAAAATTAATACGGAGTAATAGTAGATATCTTATAGAAGAAGACAAATAGATTATACAAAAATAAAATATTTTAATTTGATATGGAGGAAGATCTTAGCCTGATCCGGTGATATGGAGGAAGATCGACTAATTAATATTATGAGGGTAAAATTGTACATACACGATGGAAAATGAAACGGGAGGGTAATCATAAAGGAATTTCACTACTGTTTGGAATCACAACTTTTTGTCTCTTAATTACTTAAGGGTATTAAAGTCATTATAATTTAAAATAAGGGTATTTTACAGAATCAAAAGTTTTTCCAAAATATACACAATTATAAGTAATATAGTATAATAATATAATATAAATATATATTGATATAGATATAGCTAAATCCAAATGCAAGAAGTGTTTGGAATACTGGAATTCTTGGCCAAACTGGAGAAATCTGTTGGTGAAAAAAACCAACTCATTAAAACCAAAATGATTAATATTATTATAATGTAAGCATTGTTTTTTTATGGTACGCAACCACAAAAGTGGTCCAAGAGGGGTACAAATGGATCCATGTAATTAAAAAGATGCTTGCTAGCTCAGCTACCAAAATTCATTAAAGTTTCAACTATCCCCCATAGCCTCAACATTTTCTTCATTTTCTTGCCTATTAAAAGGAAGTGATTTTCACAGCAATCATGTGTTACTTTAAGCATGGTGAGAAATTATTTTCGGTTAGCACCAAATTGGTACGGAAAACCACTTTAGTCAAAGATTTGGTGATGTATAATCAAATCCCACATGAACAACATTGCAAAGTTGAGCAATTTTCCTCTCTCTCTCAAGAAAGTGAAATGTAAGAAAGCACTCTTCGTATTGTTCATTTTTTTAGGAAAGCACAATTTTGGGGAACTATATTAGACCATCTCCGATACAAAGTGTCAAAACTATAATTTGACATAGTTACAAAGCCAAAGTTCTAGCTCTGAGCATTCTTGAGCCAATGGGGGTGCCAAGAATAAAATTTTGCAAAATGTTAGAAGTTTTGCCATATTTGGCCGTTGGCACCATGAGGTGCCCAAGCTAAATATTTGACACATCATTTGGCACCCCCATTAACGTGCTTTTTAGCTTTGTGCCAAATTATAGGTTTGGCACCCTGATTAGAGATGCTCTTTAGTGTCATCTGGAAAAGAATGATCACCAAAAGTAACAATCAAAGGTATAAAAACTGGTTAGCTATATAGATAAGTCTCATCTTGTTTCTTAAAATTCTTGTAATTTGGTGAGACTTTTTTTCTTTCATGACTCTTTGCTTCATTCCCCCCCTCCCCCCCTAAATTTTTTTTTTTTTAAAAAGAGGCATACATCACAAGGTTTTAACCTGCCTCTTTCAAAACCAACCGGATTATTTCTAATTATGATTCATTGTTATATATAACTAAATATTTTATCGGAAGTTCCTTTTAATTTGCTGCCCATTTATGCTTACTAAATATAACACACGTGCGTTGCACGTTAATATTTTTAAATAATATTAGTCATACGAAATAATAAATACATAAAGATTTTATATTTTTTTCATAAAAGATAAAGTTTAAAATTCAAAAGTACATTTTTTTTTTTTTTTATAATCAAAATTGTCAACGAAAGATTAAAAACTCCTTAGATATACATTCAAAAAAAAAATTCTTTATAAGACAGAATATTTAAAGAGTTTATATTCATATATATTATCATGCAACTTGATAGTTGCTCTAGGAAAAAGAATTTGAGAAAGAATCTAACTTTAATTTGTTAAAAGTTTGAGTTAAAATCTAACTTTCATTTGTTATCAAATGATAAGAATGTTTACTATGTGTTTCAATTAAAGGAATAGTAGATATGTTTTTTTTTTTTTTTTTAAAAAAAAATAAGAAGGGTATATTGCTCTTTTAAAAGTTTTTCTGAGATTTAACCTTTTATAGGTAGTATAGATTAGATGGCCTTCTGCAATAGGCTACCATAAATTATTTTGTTAGCAATAGTTACAGTTGAGAAAACAAGCTGCCGCTGTTCTACCATCAAGATTCAGCCTGACCATATTCATACGAGGTGGATTCCAAGGAAACATTAGTATATCTATAATAGATGAATAAAAAGTGTGCCACTTGAAAATATCATTAACCTCGTAGGACAACCTAAGATTTAAGTGGGGGCCGTGACGGTTGGTTGGTGCGCTAACCTTCCTGAAGATTTAGATTCCATGAGTAGATCCGAAGGGCCTTGCTGTGAGATTGTTCCACCGTTATAAAAATAAATAAAAAATTAAAAACAAAAAACAAAAGCAATCATGTTTCATCACTATCAAATACATGGACTCACCGATGAATTGTAAATTGCGGGTATTAGTTTGAAGCTTTGTGATAATAGCTCAAAAAATGCATTGTACAGATGGTTCTAATAAGCATTATCACATCTATTTGGTATTTATTTCCGCATTTTACACATTGAAATAAGGGATTTCATGTTATAAATCTTTGTGCTAAAAATAGTGTATTAATGCGTGTTTTATTCTTGAAGGAATAACATACCAATAAATCGCATGGAGGCCAAGATCACAAAGTTCATGATCTAATGAAGAAGGTCTTTGAGGATGAGTTACCAAGCCAAAGCCATTTGATGATAAAAGAATATAGGAGAAAATTATTCCTTGCAAAATTTGGGCAAAAACCTAAACTGGCAGATTTGAGCAGTTTTTACTCCAATATCGGAATTGTGCAAACTTGGATGCGCTGGAAAGAGGACTCGAAGATCTACAACTTTGAATTTCATGAAGATTTTCCAAAAAAGACATTTTCTGGGTGAAAAATGGCCTCAAAAGTGACTTTATGCTGGAATTTCGGGATTTCCAGATTAATTACTCAATGTTATTTGTTTGAGCCCAAACCCGGCGGAAAAAGAAAACCTGGGATATCCCTTATTTGGCAAACAAAAAGGATAAAGAAAAGTAAGAGAAAGGGTGGCAGTGGTATACTTGCAATTGGTGTGAAAAACAAGCTCCTTATGTGTAAAAAACAAGCAATACATGATCTGGTAAACCTTTCTGGTAATTCTTCCCTGTTGATATAGCTTCACTTGTCAACAAAGGACCCACGATATAAAACAGGAGAGAGGCTAAATTTTTCAAATACTCACAATAAATGGTTAAGTCCTGAAGAGATGGTCACCAAAAGGAAAAAAAAAAAAAAAAAAAAACCCGTGCACACAATTAACGAAAATATTCACATTGTGATGATTAATTAAGATAATAAGTCCTAAGTAAATGATCTCTAATGAGTACCGAACGGAAAACATGAAAGCAAGAAAGAATATTAATTTTCCAAATCCAATTAAAAAGATGAGCCCTAGGGTGGACAAGATCCGGCCTAGCATTAGTAAGTCATGTTCAGTAGGTTTTGAAGTTACGCAATGGCCAATAGGGTACCACATCCTCTATTTTTACAATCACTTTCCCCCTACAGCGTAACTGTGAGGAGTTGAAATCACAATCTTCCCCAAAACTTCCCATAGAGGGGCAAACATATGATCTAGGTATAGGTACAGATAAGGGTGGCAATATGAGCCCATACCCACGAACCTACCCAAATCCGCCCAAGTTAAATGGGTGTGCTAGGATAATTAATTTTATTAATTGGGTTGAACATGAGTACCCCAAAGGAACCCAATTAATAGTTTGGTCTATTTGGGTTTACATAAAATAGCATGGGCTTGGGGTGGGTTCTCATAACAATGTGGAAGGGGAGCAACGGATTGCCGGAGTTATGGATCAAAAGGTTAACAGAGCCACTCTTGGTTGGGCTGGGTCTCTGCTTGCAATAAATGAGTGAATTTGGGTTTTACTTAAATAGGATCTTCACATAAATGGATTGGGTTGGGTTTGGGTGACATGATGACTCAACCCATCTAAATTCACCCAAACCCACCCAATTGCCAAGCCTAGGTACAGGCCTATTGGTCATCCACAATAAATTTTGTAAAAATTCAAAGAACTAATTACTATTGTTATTATCATATATTTATATGGATCGCGTGAGTACATGAAGGCTGGCACCTAGCTTGCTTACAAACGAACAGACCCAAACTTAGAGCAAGGCCTCTATTGAGTTCCAAATGGCAATATAGATTTGCTCTTGAAGGTTCAGCATATATCACCACCTAGTGTGCTCATTAGATATTGCGATGAGTAATAGGAAATGATCCTTGTTTACGAGTACACGACGAATGGACCATTTCATAATAACCTCCATGAGTCAAACCTTCCTCACTTATCATGGGAGCAACAGCTCGAGATATACATCAGTTTAACTCTCGGGTTGCATTATCTTCACACTACAGCAAAAGATATACATTGTGGCACACATTAGGTTGAAAAATTCTCTTGGAGGAGAGTACTTATTGTCTTCACCTCACAATGTATCCAGACTTATACATTGTGAGGTGACGACAATACATATTTTCCTCTACGAGGCTTTTTTAACCTAACCTTACGCAGTTGTTTCCACAATAAATAAGAAAAGTCTAACTTATAGAGGTGGTCATGAAATGGTCCATTTTCTATGTATTCCTAAACAAAGTTCATCTCTGATTGCTTATCACAATACTCGATAAGTGAAATAAAAGTGGTGATGCTATTCTTAAGTTTCCAACGTAATAGCTTAAATTTGTAAGTGAAAGACTCAAACAGGTATATAAAGTTATGGCATACCTAATATTGGGGCAATGTGAGATGTGGTATTTTCCAATAGCCGTACCTTCAAGTGAAATAATTAAGGTGGTGATGCTTTTTCTTAAGTTTCCAACCTACCAGCCTAAGCTTATAAGTTGAGGGCCCAAATAGGTATATGAAGTTATGTTAAACCCAAAATTTGAGCTGATGTAAGATGTGGTATTTTCCAACAGCCGTACCTCCAAGAGCATCTATATATATTTACGTTTGGAATTCATTGGGGTTGGTTTTGCTCAATTTATAGCAATTTAGTTATAGATTCCACGTTTTGTGTTGCTTACTAATTTTTTGGAATCATTTGTAATCTCGATGATGAGATTTGGCATTATTAAGAACTTTGTTGGATGACTTTTGACAAGTGGATATGATCACATCAAGGCCTAAGGTGAGAAAAGTGAACATTGGGTAACATTTTATGCAAAATTAATTTTCAATGGGATGAATACGTACCCCCACAATGTGATATACGGCACCCTATTGTCAAAATTGTTGAGGATCACGTGTGTGTTTATTTCACACGGGAAGAACAAATAAAATAAAAGTGGCTTAATATACAAGAAAAAGAATGAAAAATGAAAATGAAAGCAATTAGAAAGATTGATATATTAGTGTGTTTTGGTACTCCCAAGACTTATCCTTTTCTTACCAAGGGAATCCAAGGTTAATGCATGCATCTAGATTAATTAATTTGTATCATCTACAAAACTAATTGTTCTTTCTCATAACCGTAGGGCATGATTCACTAATGCGCAATGCCACTTGAACAAAGCAAAAATGAAATAAAATAAAGTGACCTATATGATGACCCACGCATTATTTATATCTTGTGGTAGCTTGTGGGTCCCATGGGCTTTTAATGTGTGAGTCATCATATGGACCAATATTTTTTGGTCCTTAGCTACATTAATTTCCACCGATTAGCATATAGTTTGAACATATTTCTACTATTATTTCTTGTGGGGAGTACAATGTACAAGTGTTACTTGTTAATATATTTGTTAATTGTTCATTAATTACATAAATATCGATCTATTTTAGTTCATTGATCAACTGCTTTGATTCTCATATGGGGAGTGCAATGTACAAGTGTTATTTGTTATTATATTTGTTGTTCCTTTCATGCATATCGATCTATTTTAGTTCATTGATCAATGCTTTGATTCTCATAGGAAACCATCATCAAAGCATAGTCCCCACGAATGGACCCTCTTATAGAAACCTCTATAAGTCAAACTCTCCTTGGTTGACATCAGTGTAACTCGTGGATTGCGCTATCTACACTCTATAGCAAAAGTTATATATCATATCGTGACGTAAAAACAACAAATAATCTCCTTGATAAAAATTTTGTTCCTAAAGTTTTTGATTTCAGCCTTTGTAAAGAGGAGTTGCACCAAAATTAGGACATACCCATGTCAAGGTACTCATAGCTACATTGATCCGAATTACATGTCTGATAATCCAAATCAAGATAGCCTTGAGTACCCTTAAGGCTCGTGATGATGTGAGTATGCTACAATGTAAGTGCATCTTTATGCAGGTTGAAATTAAAGAAAAAAAATTAGGAACAAAATTCTCAATGAGGAGAATATTCAAAGTCTTTACGTCATAATGTATAAGTCTTGCTGCAGTGTAGAGATTCTGCAATCCTCGAACTACACCAATGCGAATCTTAAATCATCGTTTCCATGACAAATGAGGAAAGTCGGACTTATAGAGTTGGTCAAGAAAGGGTCCATTTTTTTGTGCGGAAACTCAAAGTAACAAATTAGTGAATCACAAGAAAAATATATCAAACACACACACAAAGAAAAGATGCAAGATTTACATGGTTCGGTAAGATGCTTACATCTACATGTAGCGATGATCAATCCACTATATGCAAGAGATTACAAAGAGTGAAAACTGCAAACATGCTCAAAACCTATATCTCCATTTTGCTCTTCCACCTACTGACGGCTCTACTCACTTAAGAAACAAATTTAAATTAGACTCCACACACTAAGGTTAAAATACGACCACAAACTCATTAATGAACAAATTTAAATTAATTAAAGCATAAAAAATTTAGTTCAACACAATACAAACTCATATATTACACTATTATTCAATATATCTGAAATTTTCTTCTTCTTTTTCTTTTTTAAAAAAAAAGAGGGGGGGGGGGGGGGGGGGGGGGAGGGAAGAAAAGGCATATAAATTGCATGGTCGATTCATCCCCAGTATAAATAGAATATAAATCCTATATGTAATGAACAGAAAGCACAAAACTTTTTCTTTGTTTTTTTCAGAGCTTCAGTGAGCCACTAAAGGCATAAAAGAGAAAAGCACAGAAAATTTAATTGCATGAGTAGAGCACCAAATTAAAATACGAAGGGCTGGAATAATAGGAGACAAATTCAAAGAAACATCAAGTTGCAAGACACCATTTGCATATGCAATTAAATTAAATATGTATTAAACCAGATCATGAACCCATTTTGAAAATTGCGCAATAATTATTTGTATATGTACGTTCATAGGAGAGAGAAAGAGAGAGGGAGAGAACCTGAAAACCTGCAGCCTTGAGAAGGGATTTTGTGAAGTATAACGTCGCATGTGAGAGTTATAATTTTAGCTTGATTGAGAATTGTTGCCCTACTTTCTCAACTAAAAAAAACTTCAAAATAAAAATGCATTTTTTAAGATTCATATTTTTCGTACTTTACCACAAACAATCAACTCCAAGTAAAATTATAATTAAAAAAAAAAAAAAATCTTTCTCCCTTACATTTTTGTAATCACATTGCACATGTATATATGGACACCCAAACACGCACCTAAACTTGTCAACAGATCGGATTCGAACCAGAATACGGTATATCCCAATCTAATCCGATACGGAATAACTTCAATCCAATCCGATCCAATTATTGTCACAAATCCATATTTGAATTTATTATTTTCGAATGTCTAATCCGAAAATCCAAACCAATCCGATAATCTTACCAAACTATATAGCTAAAAAAAAATTGACATGAATTTTATGGGAAAAAACAAAATAGAAGTTTTAAAAAATTCCTATAATCATAAGAAATAAATTTTAATTTGAGAATAAATTTCAAAATTTTTACTATATATTGTTCATAAGAGTGATACATGGGCTTGCAAGTGGTTTGTGCATCACGGGGATTAGTTTGGACCTACTGGCTTAGAATATCCCTTGTTTCACACACACACACACACACACACCACACACACACACACCCCACTTTTGGGGTGCGTTTCACTTTAGTACCCTTTACTTACATAAGTTTTTTTTTTCACCTTAAGAAAAAGTATTCTTATGGGTTGGTTTATGATTGAGTATCATACTTTTGTTCTGTACTAATTATTTTGTTCTGTACTAAACTAATTTGTTTGTTAATGGAGTTGAAGTTACCAAATTCTGCGGAGTCAGTATCAATTTATGCCTAATTGCTCTACATATAGTTCCTCGAACCGCATTTTCTAACACACACACACCCCCCTCACTTTTGGGGTGCGTTTCACTTTAGTACCCTCAAGTTTAAAAAGCAAGCATCAATTTTGTACCAAAGATTTTTAAAAAGCATCAATTTGGTACCCTAAGGTTTTTGTTGACTCAAAATCGTTAACGGTGTTTTGAAACTCTGGCCAAACTCATTTTTTCCAGGCAACCTTCCTCTATTTTTTTTTTTTTTTTTTTTTTTTTTCCGGGAAGGAGGGAGTGAAATGGGAGGGAGTTGGCTGGAGTGGCTTTCGTTGAGGTCCTTCCCTCTCCTACCCTCCCATCTCAATCTCTCCCTCCTTCCAGTGAATCAAAAAAAAAAAAAATGAAGTTGGTTGGAAAAAATGGAGTTTGGCCGAAGTTTGGTCGGAGTAGGGAAGTTGGCCGGAGTTTCAAAACATTGTTAACACTGTTATTGATTGTGAGTCAACAAAAATCTTGGGTACCAAATTGATGCTTTTTAAACTTGAGGGTGCTAAAGTGAAACACACCCCAAAGGTGAGGGTAGTTTTCCGCAATTTACCCCAAAAAAAATTGTTGGTAAGAGCCATAGATATGTGCTAAACTAAAAATTAATATAATATATTATTTAATTTATCGGATTGGATTTTTATCGGACTAGATTAGGCAATATTCATATCTAATTTATTAACTAATGGATTATCGGATTTAAATTATTAACAGATTAGTAGATCAAAATTCTCTTATCATATCCTAATTATTGGGTTGAATTCGAATCGGAATCAGATCAAAATTTGATCTATTGATAAGTCTACATGCATCCATACAAAGTTGAAATCAAAACCTTCACAAACTTCACTCCTTAATGGAATAGGACATACTATTAGCTCAAAAGAACATTTGGCCACCCAAAACCTTTTTAATGCCTAAGGTCCTTGGAGTTTTTGGACGAAAATACCATTTTTGTGCTTTCTCGTTAAACCAAGCCAGATTCCTTACCCAAGAAGAGGGCCAATTGATGATATCGTTAAACTATGCAGACAGAAGCCTTACCCAAAACAAAAGCAGGAGAATCGGTGGCCCGTTAAACTGAACCTGCTTTCTATGATTCCAAACACACCAAACCCAAATAGCTATTTTTAATTAGTATTAAAAAAAAAAAAATCAAATCTGATTAAGATTCCCATAATACTTCTAATTGCTATGTAGCTTATCCAAACAGTCAACAAAGGACCCAATATATAAAAGAAGAGTGGGGCATTGTATTGAAATACTATCCCAAATACTTACAATATAAATGGGCTAAGTCTTGTAGACATGTTCTGATGTTCAATGTCTTCTTTACTATTAGAGTCACAAAAAATACAATTATCTGGAATATTTACATTGCAATAATTAAGTGGCCATGTGGCACACCTTTTGGGAGGTCTCAAAAGGATTTTTGAAAGGTAAAAGTCATTTTTATTATTTTGCGAGCATTTGGTGAGTCACTCAACTCTCTTTTAAAAAAAGTCATTTACTCCAAAAATCAATTTAGCAAAAGTTACTAGAAATAACTTTTCAAAATGACGATTACAAAAAGACAAAAAGAATGTAAGCGAAAAAAAACTAAAAAAATCTTGATGATTTTCCATTTTTACATGAGAAATTTTAAAATGTATATTTACCAAACATCCATTTTTTTCCAAAATACCTTTTTAAAAGAGACATTTTGAAATCACATTTCTCGAAAAGGCCTTTTTTATTTTGAAATAGTACGCCAAACGCACACTTAAGAAATGATAAGTAAGGTAAATGACCTCTTACGAGTATCCAAAGGAAAACATGAATTCGAGAAAGAACATTGATTTTCCAAATCTAATGAAGAAGATGAGCCCTAGGGTGGTCAAGATCAGGATTAGCATTATTAAAAATTTGAACCCAGCAACTATCACTATCATTAAAAAATCGCCAACCTAACACAAACAAAACCTCATAGCAGTGGAATTCTTAGCCAAACTAGATAAATTCGAGACTTTCTTCATATATCATGAAAAAAATGGCTGGAGATATGCTTCAGTGCAACTCGTGGGTTGCATTTTCTCCACACCGTACTACGGCAAACGTAATCCATCGTGACATAAAAACCATGAATATTCTTCTCGACAAAGTGTTTTCCTAGACATAGAGTTTCTAATTTCAACCTACATGAGGTTGCACCAAAATTAGAGCGTATTTGCATCTATCAACATAGGTGTCATGGGGACTTTCGAGTACCTAGACCCCAATTATATGATAGTCCATCATCTTATAATTTCATGATGGTTACTCTTTCTATATAACCCTTTTCGAGGTATTATGTACAAGGCATGCTTTAACATTTTGTAGCTTGGTTGGAGAAGTATTGCCTCAGAGAAGGCTTGTTGGGGAATATTATTGATTCTCATATTGTTCACACTATGAGTGACCAATGGCAGCAAAAGTATGTTGAAATTATAGAGAAGTATTTGGAACTAGAACGTGACAATAGGACCTCCATATAAGGAAGATGTGTTGTGGAACATAAAGCAAGTTTGGGAGCTCCAGGGTGCATTCTCACACTATCTGTCCCTTTTTCTAGGGCGCATTGGAACAACTCATCTCCCATGGAGGGCTCATTGTCACATTTATGCGCCTAAGCACTTGTGTCAACAATATAAGGATCAATTTTCTCCCCAAGCAAGCCCTCTCTAAGCGGTTTCATTTCCAATTAATGCAATGTTAAAGAATAATTTGCACATAATATGTCAAAAAAAGTTACACCATACCAAAAGAGTAAGCATCCGAATCCTCTATATATAAGATGATGTTTTTATCATTTACATCTGGATCTAGATACCCGTCAGCACCCTTGACGCTCATGCTAATGTGGGTATGCTCCAATGTGGGTGCAACTAAAGCCGATATTAGAACCTTTTGGAGCAAATTATTGACGAGGGGAATATTCAGTCTTCATATCACATTGTATAAGTCTTTTTGTAGTGTAGAAATAATGCAAACCCTAAACTACACTGATGTTAATACCCTTCTTCTCCTTCTTCCTCACCCCCCCCCCCTCCTTTCTCCTCACCTTTTATAATATGGGTATCCAAGTATTTAGCAAATTTAAAATACTTCTCTATTCCAAGTTCACCAAGAATTTAGTCACATTAGAGCATCTCCAATGGAGCTGTCAATTTTTTTAAGTCAAATACAAAGTGAAAGCTTATGTGGCAAGTTGAAGGTTTACTTAAAATTGGCTATTCCACCCAATATGCCAAAATTTGAAAGCTTACTCAAAATAAACCACTCCACCCAATATGTCAAATTAAAAAGAAAAAAAAAAAATGAAGGAATCAAACCATAAAATGGTTAAATTTTGAATAAAACAATCAAAAAAATAAAAAGGCATTGACTTTAAAGGATGTCAAATTTGACATCAAAAGATGGGCCCTCAATTTAGTTTGGTTGAAAATAAATTTGAAGATTGGCAATGCCTTTTATAGTCATTTCTTGTGCTGATGTGGATTTTGACATCTCCTTTGGAGATACTCTTAGACACATTACATGCGTTATAATATAAAAGTAGATAAAAATAAATAAAAGGAATATAAAAGAAGAATTATGGAAATTTACCTTTTGCCCTGAAACATTCCCAAATACTATAAAATCTCCAAGATACTCCTACAAGAATTTGTAGTTGCATTAGTGAAAATAAGGCAGCCATTAGCAAACATAAAATGACTAATTTTTTTTTCATTTTTACAAATTTTTATACAAATAGAATCGTGACTCTTTTAGTCATTTTCTTTTTTCTATTCTTCTTTTGAAAAAAAAAAAAAAATCAATATGCATAAACCAGCTCACAAACCCATGTGAGATTGTCCATTAATAACTATTTATATATGTAGTATGTTAATATGTATGTGCAAGTGATCGAATAGAAGTTCAACGGGCATGAGTGTATTCATAGGAGAGAGAGAGAGAGAGAGAGAGAGAGAGAGAACCTAAAAACCTGCAGCCTTGAGAACAAATCTTGTGAAGTATAACGTTGCATGTGAGAGTTATATTTTTAGCTTGAAAGAGAAAGAGAAAGTTGCAGGTTATTGGAAAAGAATAGGTGAATATAAAGGAAAACTAGTGCGGACGATGAGGGTTGCCCTACTTTCTCGTTGAGAACACGTCAAAGGGATTCTAGTGGCTAGTTGAGCCTTAATAAGTGCCTCACAAAGCGCATTTTTTTATTTTTTTTATTTTTATTTTTTATTTTTGGCAAAGTGAGGTTTAAAAGACTCTAGAATTATCCTATGCACAGGGGACATGGATTCTATACACCCAAAGAAGCAACCTTGGATACACTCGTTATAAAATTTTTCTTAAAAACAAATTGAGTGGAAGAATGTTTTCATTTCCGTTCCTTCTCTTAACAATCAAACATACCATCATCATTGGTTCATCGCAAGTCCAATTGGAGTGATACAAAACATAAATGAATCAGTTTCCAATTCCATTTTATGTCGTATGTGCTGTTTGGAATTACACAAATTAAAATAGAACGAATTAATTGACTTTAAATCTATTTTTTGTCTCAACTTGAAGGAATAATTGATATTGTCACACCCCAAACCCAAAAGATTGGATTTGGTGACATGATTGTCATAACCCACATAAGACTACGTCCTACATAGGCTAGACCACTTAACAAAATCAACCTCTAATAAAGTTTTCTCCAGTAATCCATTCACAATAAAATTCGAATTGTAGCATATCTAAAGTACGTCTCAATAATTAAATGAAATAACTGGATAAATCCACATCCATCAAAATAATTTGAAACCTCTAATAACCTACTACAATATCCACTGAGACAGCAAATTAAATTCTTCTAACTACTAAAATAAAGTTTCAACTAAACTAGCAGATCAAGCTGTTGACACCCTAGCTCTTCGTACGCGAAAGCCACTCACATCAAGCTAATCATCTGTGGGGAAAAATATAAGGGGTGAGCATAACGCTCAGCAAGAAAACATTACACAATATATACAGGAAGAGGTCAAACATATTCGCACGATTGATTTAAAAAAACATGAGTAACAAAACGATAGAGTTTTACAATAAATCATTTCTTTCAATTCAATAGGCATATAAACTTTTAAAAGTAATTCTCTTGCTTTCAATTCAATAAACAATGACACTAAAACACTTTCGATAACAATTCATTCGATAAATCACTTTAGGATCACTGATTCATATAATACAAATCAATAAAACACTAAATTCATACAAGTATTTCCTCTGGCTAGACTCACATTCAATAGGCGCCCATCATCGTGGGACTTTACACTACATTAATACTGATGACCAACAGTATTAGAATCCCCTGCTGGGACGGACCAATAATCTAACCAGAGTTCACACTTATACAAAAAAAATATTTGACAAATATCTTTCACAAGCAATGTCGATTCAAACACATATGTAAAATAATTTCAATAAATGACTATTTTTGCTTGACCCACAATACATAAGAAATAAATACTTTGATAATGAAACAATTTTGAAAACAATTATTCATAAATCATTGGCTAATAAAAGAGGAATAAAAATCAGATTTATTTTTATTTAATCAAAGAGGGCGATACATTGTGCAAGTTCCCTTAATTCAAGCCAAACCTTCAACAATCCAAGCGATCAAACTCCTAACAATCCCAACGCTACTCAGAACCTAAAATCAATAATATTATTTATCAATAAATCATACTTAAACTAAAGGGTCTCTCCAACTAGATGGTGCGTTAAGGGTTTAACGTCTAATTCTCATGGCCTTATAATGCTTACTATATTTAATATAATTAATATATACACTAACGTGGCATTAAAATAGACTCATGTTAAATTATAAGTTAATAGTTTTGAATTACTTTTTAACACAGCAAAGTTACCAGTCAATCCGAGAGAAGTTGACTGTCAACAGATGTAAAGTTGACAGTCAGAATGTAGTAAAACAGCAGCAGATTTTGTATTAACTTCCTATGCTACCCAAGGCAAAAGCAGAAGTTCACCCACTGATTTTCCCTCAAAATCAGTCCCTGAATCTGTGGGAGAAGTATTTGTAGAAGGGTGTACATGGGATGTAGTGGTGGAAGTGGTGGAAACCACCATTTTTGCCATTCCTTATTACCCAAACCCAAAGAAAGAGATTTTTGGTGGTTGGATGATCTTGTGCAGTAGCTATGAAGGGGTTTTTTGAGTGGTGGTGATAATGGTTTAGTGGTTTTAGAAGTGATAGAGATGGAGGATTGGATTAGAGAAGAAAATATTGATAACACAGTAAAGTTACCAGTCAACAGATGGTAAGTTATCTGTAAACAGACACGAAGTTGGCAGTCGATTCGTACAAAACAGCAACAGCTCCTTCTTTTTCCTTCTCTCTTGCTTTCTTTTCTTTTTTCTCTCTTTATATTGTTTTCAGTCAAAAGAATATTAATCCTCCATAAACGTTTCTTATATAGGGTGCAAGTTAATCCTAACCTAATTAGGATTACCTTCAAAGTGAGTGTTTGATTAGGATACGAACACTATCTCTTATTGATTAGAAAACAATTACCTTGATTGGTTACAAAGTTGAACGTGTTTGAGGTTAATTCTAAATTAACTCATACGTTTAAAGGCAATCAATTTTATATTTAATTAATTAAACCTAAGAAAAATTCGGGGTATTACATATATATCTGATAAATAGTGGTCAAATTTAGCGAGAATTGAATTCAATTTCTAGTACCAAATTTGTTACCGTGCAACATGTCATGCACCATGAACCCAATGATAAAAACCGAAGGATTGATGTATTGAAGAGGATTCTGAGTCCTTAAAAATTCATGTAAAGGTTGCACAATGTCATTCACAAAACAAATAAACAAAAAATTCTAATGACTGATGTTGAAGGAGAATCCTATGTAGGAGCCTAGTAGGAAGAAGGTGTAAGAAGAATGTATAGGTAGGAAGACATTACAACACCAAATCACGATGATGGAGGCGGCGACGATTATGGAAGACTATCTATTTGTTGCAGCGGGAGAAACCAGATTAGGCCGAAAAATCATCTTTTAGAAAACCGATTATCTATTTCAACCAGCATAACCAAACTATGAAAGGAACAAACCCGGCCCCACTGGCCGGTTTTCGCGTTTTATCAAACAATCCCTTAGATTTTGACTGGTCCCATGCATCATGTGATGTACAATTCATCCACAAACCGATACGATAAGAATTCAAAAGTTGAAACTCACTAATCTTGAATATTATATGAGTAGCTTTAGATTGGGGTTATCCAAGCCTCTACATTGCCAACATTGGTTGTAGGTGAAAAGCTAGGGTTTTGGTCCAGTACCCCCCAAAGGCCCAACTCATGCCTTCCCATGGCAGCATTTGAGCCCACTAAAAGTGGATCCAATATGTCGGTGGTTAGATCACAAGGGCATAGTGGTCTCTTGAATTGCATAGGTCCCTAAACCCTAGAAAAATTATTTAAATATTGTTCTCCAATCATTGGGAGAAATCTGACGGCTGATATTGAGTGGAATCAAAGCATATGACACCATAGGGGCACAGTCACATGTGTCAAATAAACAAAGCTCTACCAGTCTACAACATTCTTCACAAGGAGGAAAACCTTGCTCTAGGTAAGACAGATTTGGTGAAGGCATCACTTCCCAACAAAGTGAAGCTGATTACACAAATTGGTCAAACCTAGAATCTCGTAAAATATTTTTATATTGCACATTATGATTTATATAATTCTCATCATATCAATATGTAATGATATAAGTTACATTAACATCATTTATTGAAGTTATATCTGATGCATTGATCCAATATATCATATAAATTAATATACGAAGTACAACCTTCAATGCATATATTTATATAATTTATATCAATACATGCTTACCTTATCATCATTGTATATATATAAATGAATTTGATCACATGTGGAACGTCCTCTATCATTTTATAAAAATTAAATGATGTGGAGTTATGTGGGATAATCAAGAACACATGTTTGAACGTCATGTATGATTTCAGACCGATAAATCCAAATGCAAGATCCCTATATATATATATATATGGATTAGAATCAACATATATAATTTTTTACACAAATTCTTATATAAGTGCTTAAATAATATATCTCTAATTCATATTTTACAAAAGTCTCCATTGGACTAAATAGTCTTCCCACATAAGTCATGCATACAAAAAATTAAGTTCATCCAAGATTAAAAGCCGCTTCATCCATAAATGTGAAATTTTAATGATTAAAAATGTAAGTTTTTGGATCGAATGACAACAAATCTCGGATCAACTTGATTTTTGTATGCATGACCTATGTGAGAAGACTATTTAATCCAACGGTGGGTTTCACAAAACATGAATTAGAGATAGGTTATCTAAAAATTTGTGTAAAAATTTGTATAAAAAAGTGTGTAAGTTGATCATAATCCTATATATATATATATATATATATATATATAGATAAGATTTTTGAGAGATGATAAATCTAGACCGTCGAAGATAAATCACGCAGTTCTCAATTACGTAATCCCATTCGGACCGTTCGGGAAGGACCGCACCTGATCAACCTCGTAAGATTTATACTCATGTCCCAAGCTTTCCTCAAAAGACAACTGCTTCTTACACCTAGCCTCTGAAACACGACAAAACCTCAGCCAAAACAGTGGAATACTGGAATTCTTAGCCAAACTGGAGAAATCTGAGACCGACCCACTTCACCGAACATGCTTATCCTTGTTGTCTTGTATTTGATTGCTGCGTGAGTGTCACAAAACGCCAAGATAGAGGGTTAAAGGGAGGGTTCTTTTAGCATAAAAAGACGCCATGTTTTCATGTGCTGCTTCTCAGAAAATTCACTTCAGGACTGAGCTTAACCGTTGCCAATGACGGTGAGTCTTGGTTGTTTGGGTGTAGCTTTCAATTGGGTCGTTCTTAATTGCCTTGAAAATTGGTTGGGTAGCTTTAGATTTGGTTCATCTTTTATTCCGTACACTGGTAGTAGGTGAAAAGCTAGGTTTTTTTTTGTTTTTTTTTTTTTAAATATAGTTTTAAAATTATATAGTACTTTATGAGATAGGCTAAATTCATGGTTAATGTTGTTTCTTGAACTGTGAGATCTGGTTTTATTATTATTATTTTTGGCTGGGTTATTACTAATGTAATCATGTTGATGGCGTTGCTTTTACTTCTGGTATCTGTTTTGAATGGGAAAGAAATGCCCATGAATTGTAACAATTTTGCTCTCTTGTAAGGCATGATATTTCATCTTCTGAATGGCTGATTTGTTTTTCCATGCTTGAAATTCTCAAAATCCATTTCTCTGAGTAGTATGAAAGGGTGCCTTTTTGTCCTTATGCTTTCTTAGATCAATTATCTCTGTTCTGTTTTTATTTTTACTTTTATTGTTATCTTGTTTCTCCAAGCTTGGATCCAAATCTGAACCCCAATATATCAGTTCACAACTAGTTGGTGTATTTATGTTCTTTAATGGGTTCATTTGGTTTTAAGGATGATAAACTAGTTGTGAGAGGAAATGACCCATGTCAAATTCTACTACTCTTTTTTTTTTTGTTGTGTAATGCATTTTTTCCCCTTTTCAGAAACATGGAATGATCTGCTTTACGTTCAATTGATTTTTTTAATTTTTTATTTTTTTTTTGGTTCTTTTTTGTAGTTGGTTTGATTCAGTCGAGTTGGTGGTGAAGCTGGTGTAATTAATCAGCCAATGGGGTTTTTCCTCTCATTGTTTCTCTTCCTCGCTTCTCTGCCTGGACTTTTGGCTCAAGAACATGTAGATGCTACAATTGCAGTCGATGGAACTGTAACAATAGCCGAAACTGATGCTAACTTTATTTGTGCTACTGTTGATTGGTGGCCTCATGATAAGTGTAACTACAACCAATGTCCATGGGGATATTCATCGGCAATAAATTTGGTAAGGATTCAAGGAACGAATTTTGTTTTTAGGATTTGATTAGCTATCTTATCTATCTAATACCTTTTTGTTCAATTTCTGCACTAAAAATAAAATTAAATAAATAAATAAATAACCTTAATTAGGAAGATTGATCAATGTGTTGTGTTACTTTCAGGATCTATCTCATCCTTTACTTGCCAAGGCAATCCAAGGTTCGTACGTCTGGATCAATAAATTTGCATCATCTAGGGAAAAGTAGTTATTCTCACAACTCTAAAGCATGATTAACTATATTTATTTCTAGTTTATACTAAATTGCAACTTGTTAGAACACATTCATCTCCAACATGTATTTACACTTTCACTAATGATGACTTGATAGCTTTCAAGCGTTTGAGGATAAGGATTGGAGGTTCCTTGCAAGACCAAGTACTGTATGATATAGGAAGTTTGAGGTCCCCTTGCCATCCATTTGGAAAGAAGAGTGACGGGTTGTTTGGATTCTCAAAAGGTTGTTTACACATGGATAGGTGGGATGAGCTGAACCGCTTATTCAATAAGACAGAGTAAGATTTTAAATCTTGAACTTCCACTTGTTTTCTAATCAATTATTTTTCTTCAGTCTGTACTATTCAACTTGTTTGTTTTTTTTTTTAATCTGGTATTTTAAACAGAAATGCTGTTACTGGTGGATGGTCTTGGGTTTTATAATGCATATAAAGTAATTCTTTATCTGAAGTTGGAATGTTGGATACTTGGATACCCATGTGAATATTGGGTACTGTTTCTGAAATTTTTAGATCCTGCAAGCATTCTTCTTAATTTTTTATGGCTTAAATTGCTTCATATTCTGCTTTTTGGAAAACAAGCTTACTGCTGCACTTATGAAGAGTTGAAGTATAGAGTAGCAGCTATTCTTATAAAGAAACCCCCTTTCTGGTGACTGACCAGTGCTGTTTTGCAATGTTGCATGTTTTTCCATTCTTCCATTTTCTGGTCAGAGTTAGGGCATGATGAGGGGAAAAAGATTATTTATTTTGCTAATTGTTTCCTGTGTAGATTTTTTCAAGCTCTGCCCCATTTTTCTCCATATTTTAGATTGTATTCTGAAACTTAAAGCTTTACTAATTCTCTTATTCTGTTAAAAGAAATATGAACTTTCAATTTCTGTTCTACAAATATTCCATGTTAGAGAGGGAAGAGGTGATGCTCACTGGTAGAAATCCTATGCTTGCAGAGCAATTGTGACATTTGGCTTGAATGCACTCTATGGAAGGCACCAGATCAAAAAGAGTGTTTGGGGAGGAGCTTGGGACTCTAGTAACGCTCATAATTTCATGAACTACACAGTTTCCAAGGGATACCAGATAGATTCATGGGAATTTGGTATGTTTTATCGGCAGAATCCTATGATTTTTCATAATTGTGTTTTGCCTTACCATTATTATCACCTACCTATACAGGGAATGAGTTGAGTGGAAGTGGGGTTGGTGCAAGTGTTGGATGCTGAACAATACGGGAAAGATTTACTCAACCTTAAAGCTATCATCAATGACTTGTACAAGAATTCCCGCTCAAAACCTTCACTCATAGCACCAGGAGGATTTTATGAGCAGGATTGGTATACAAAACTTCTTCAGGTTTCAGGTTCAAATGTAGTCAATGTTTTGACACATCACATATATAATCTGGGTGCAGGTGGGTAAGTGATGTCAATCTGTTAATATCCCAAAATTTTTTATTATTGAAGCCAAGTCAACTCAAGCCAACAAATCTCAAATTCCTACTATTCTAGGGCAACTATATGAATTATTTTATGGCCCATTTGGGTGTCCAAATAGAAATTAAAAAATATTAGTGGATTTTACAAAGTATTTGAAGACAAAAATCCATCACTTTACTTAACCCCCAAAAAATTTTTTTTTTAAAAAATTCATCACTTTGAACGGAATTAATGACCATCATCACAAATGAGAGTGGAAATTCAGAATAGTGTCATTTCATGAATTTCTAAAAATTGATGATACCCTCCATACAGTAATTAGAATGATATGTGATGCAATGACTCTTAACCGTCTAATTTATTAAATACTTTATCGATCTTGCGGCTTATTATCGCTTACAAAATTTGAATTATAAGGTACAATATAATCCACTTCAGACAAATTTCTGCCATAGGAAATTTTGTTAAGTCCAAACATTGAACAATCGGCCCAGTTTCAATGCGTGCCATATGACAAGGACACAGATATAGGTGTCAGTGTTTTACGCAGATTTGAGCTGTCTGACACAGCAACTTCATATGTTCACAGGGGTCCTTGTTACATTGAATGCCATGGGCCTTTTTTCTGTAGCTAAACGGCCTAAACCATATATATTTAATTAGAACCTAAACTTCTGATATATAGGTAACAGTAAAACAAAGGCTAAACTTCTGATATATAGGTAACAGTAAAGCAAAGGTAGGGAATCATGTTACTCATATTTTTGTTTTAAAAAAGATCCATATATATATATATATATATATATATACCTTAAAGACCCAATTATTAGCAATATTATATATATTGCTAATAATTGGGTCTCTAAGGATTTCTTAATCAATAACAATTAATAACCCCCCTTCCTTTCAGGTGTTGATCCCAATCTTGTGAGTAAGATATTGGATCCCAATTACTTGAGTAAGATTTCACAAACATTCAGAAATCTTAAGCAAACCATTCAAATGCATGGTCCTTGGGCCTCTGCTTGGGTTGGAGAATCTGGTGGAGCCTATAACAGCGGTGGCCGTCTTGTGTCTGACACCTTTGTAAATAGCTTTTGGTAATTTTGGTTGCCTCAATGCTTTCATCATTTTTCTTTTCTCTCTTTCCATCTTAAGCTTTTCATTTTGGGAGAAGACAATTATCTCTTTGAGTGATATTTTTTGTGTGACTAAATCCATCACAACTGTTCTCACATTTATATTCGGATGTTAGGTATTTAGATCAGCTTGGAATGGCATCCAAGTACAACACTAAAGCATATTGCAGGCAGACTTTAATTGGCGGGAACTATGGTCTCCTCAACAAAACCACATTCGTCCCCAATCCTGATTATTACGGGCAAGAGAATTGAAATAATTTCTTCATTTAGTTTTTAGTTGAGATAAATTGAAAAAAAGTATGATAGAGGATATTATATTCTCCTTGCAACTCATTAATTTAAACTCTTGCTTTTGTTGGATATGTGGTTTTAAATAGTGCACTTCTATGGCATCGACTTATGGGAAAAGGTGTTCTCGCTGTTGATAGCAATGCTTCACTATTTTTACGCTCTTATGCCCATTGCTCAAAAGGAAGAGTAAGGCCTTCTTGCATTTCTTGATTTATTTCCAAAATTATTTAGAAGGAAATAAATATTGTGGTAAGTTAAAGAGGAGTTCTTGAGACAATAGTAACATGAAAGATTCCAATTTAGGGTTCATTAAATCTATATTTAACATGATGAGAAGATCAAAACCATCATAGATATTATCGTTGTGACGGACTCTTGTTACCATTTAACAAAATTTTTGTACACAAATGATCAAGGTTTCCTATGGATTACTCATTGGCAGACCCAAATTATATTATGCCCAACTATTGCATGTGCACCTCATAATATTTGTAAATATATCTGCTTGACTGGCTTATGCACGGAGGATAGGCTCATGGAAAATGCATGAGCTCAAATATCTTGAGATCACAACTAAAATGTGTTGATCAAACGAGGCGTATAGCTCGCACTTTGAGGCTGGCTTTATACCTTGAGAAAATACCAGAACTATCTCAATTCATCTGTGTGCATAATGGTTAGACCTCAATGCAACATATGTTTGACTTAGATTGGCTTTTCAATATTCATCACTACACATTTGGTTTACACATGTAGAGTATGAATTGCTGCAACTTAGAATTTTGGAGAAATAAGAAATAAATGTTATGTGTAAGAAGCTATAGGTGGCATTGTGGCAACAATAGACAAGATGAAGGAAAATCGTCTAAAAAGCTTCGATCATGTGCAATGAAGACCTACGAATGCACTAGTACGGAGGAGTGATTTGATTCAAATTATAGGCATTAGAAAGGATATGATCATGGCTAAAAGGAATTTGATTACCTGTGGTGGGGTAGAGACATTATTGCCAAGGATCTAACAAAAGATATGGCTCTAGATAGTTCTGTATGGCAAGAAAGGATTAACATAGTCAACCTTTAGTAGTTGGGATTTAGGCTTTATTGAGTTGATTTGAGTTGAGTCGTACCTCTATAATACACTTTTCTAACTTTTTCGAATCACTTTACGTTCTTTTTTAAATTTCTTTTTCAAGTCTAATCAATCAATTTGTTAATAATGAGAATAGTGAGGACTGAGCCCTTATAACTGGAGACTTACTCAACATGCGCCTGGACAACCCAACCCTACATCTCACCTGTTTGCTTCTTAAATATTTGTTTTTTTCATTTCTTGTAACAATATTTTTCAGAATCTATCGAGCTCACTTTACGTGTTTTGGACTATTGCCTTTGTCTTGTAACAGGCAGGTGTAACTTTGCTTCTAATCAATTTGAGCAACCAGACTAATTTCCTAACCAATGTTCAAAATGCTATGAACAACAATTTGCGTGTGGAAGAGAAAACCACCAACGGAGAAAGTTCTCTCATGCGCTGGTCTGAAGAACACAGTCTCCTGGGTTGGAAGCAAGGCATCAGACGGTCCATTATTCAGAGAAGAGTACCATCTAACTCCAAAAGATGGGTACCTCCGAAGCCAAACCGTGCTTTTAAACTGGAAAACCATTGGAGCTTACAGGTAGTGGAGACATCCCGAGTTTGGACCCAGTCCATGTCGATGTGAATTCTCCGATATCTGTAGCTCCTTTGTCTATTGCGTTCATAGCGCTCCCCAACTTCGATGCTCCAGCTTGTGTATGATTCTACTCTACACTCCCTGCTCAAGCTGTATCTTACTATGTTGTAGATTATAACTGCACAAGTGCAACTTTATTGTAATTATAAGCTCTGAACTATGAATTGGCAGCAAGTTATAGCTTCTACAATAATACTTGTCGGAAGAGTAAGAAGCAATAATAATTTGTTAGGTGTTGTTATATATGTTGTTCCTTATTGAAGTTTCACATAGAATGTTCTCTATTATGTGCCATCCGTTCAATTATTACCCACACTTCCAAAGGCACATTGGTATTTTGTTATGCCTGAAAACCCACCTCTCGGGCATGAAAAACCTGATAAGCAGGACCATTGGGCAAGAAACTCATCTAAAACTAGAGTACAAAGTATGATTGATCATTTCTGGGGTTGAGGGATTTGTGGAGGATATGAACCCTTTTCATACTGCATTTTTCAAAAATTAAAATTAAAATACGAGCACACCAGTAACAGTCAATAACCCACCACCCTCAAATTTTGACCCAGATCCAGCAGAGGAGAAAAAAAAAATTGAGTAGTTTTCTTTTTAATCTTCTCTGTTCTCTCCTTTCTCCAGCCTTTTTTAAACCTTTTTAATTGATACCACTGTATCTGCATAAACCCAGATACTGGCTAAGTCACCATGAATTCTCCGCGTCTAGCACCTTTTTTTCCAGCTCTTGATTTTAAGATTTTGACAATGTTTGAGCCGTCTGTAGTCACTCTTAACTACACTCTTGAGTCGAGATAATGGCAGAATCTAAATTCACAACTAGAGTGAATGAATACAATTTACAACTATCTGAAGACTTTTCCATTTGCAGAGATAAACGAGCTAAGCTCAAACTTTATTTTGGGCTCATTAATTTATTGAGCAAGTACAAGTAAAACACTACTCAGCTCAATAGGGCCATCAATACTTCAGGTATGAGCTCAATACGAGGTTCCTTTGCAATCATTCCTAAAAAATACATGCCAAGCTCAATCTTTTGGGTTCGTTAATTTATCAAGAAACCTACTACTTGACTCAACCCGGCTTGTTTCACAACCCTAAAGACCACCCTACAATTAGTTTCACCATAGAACATATATTTCATAAATTTATGAAGTGAGAAACATAATTCTGTCCTGCGATTTGACGATGTCATTTTTATGAGCTTCAACTCTGAATCCGAATTCCAAGAGTTTAATTTGCAACATTAAAGACCAAATATTTGAACATGGCAGATGAATACAAAACCAAAATTTTTCATTATAGAGGAACCACGTATACAAACACAAGTATCAATTGGCTATATTAGAACCTATGGATAACTAAGCACCTACTATTTCCTCGGAAATTTAAAGAATAAATAAATAAATGGAAATTAACTATATATTTTTCCAGGATGCAGATAAACCTATACTATTTTAACAAATATTGAAAAAAGATAAAAGACGCAACCAACATTTTGACTAAAACAGGAATTCCGTGTCAGAAATTTCAAGGACCTCATGGACACCTATAGGTTTTACACCTGGTCGGAAGCGCATTTCTTTCGATGTACCTGCAAGAGATCTCAAAGTTAAAAGGGGTATTATTTTATCCATGTATCAAAATTAATAGAGGCTACTACTGCTTTTTAAGTGATGAAGGTAACTCACATTTCTTTCAAGAAAGGATGCTTATAGAATGCATCTGGAATCCTCCCTGTGAACTGGTTATGATCCAGGTACCTGAAACCATTGAGGTAAAGCATATTTGTTAAAACACAAATATTAATGTGCAAGCATGTATGCATACATGTCACTGCATTTTCCACTGTCACTATTAAAGCAATTTTATTACATGTTTTTGTTTATTTTCTTCTCCTTTTTTTTTTTTTTTTTTTTGTGGTTATTTTGATAAGGTATATGTTTACATGTTCTCAACTGAGGGGGGAGAGAGAGAGAGAGAGAGAGAGAGAAAGAGTCACAAACAAAAACTTTTAATAGTAAAAAATCCAGCAATAGAACAAAGCCACAACCCCTCACAAAAAAAAAATATATTGAGCAGAAACTGCCAAATGAAAATACTAATCAATAAATAAAAATCCAGCAATAAAACAAGTTCAGCTCCCACAATTAAATTCTACCATGCGACCCCAAAAATCACTATTATCAATTTATCATCGACAGAATTGCCCAAGACAAGTCCAACAAAGAAACTCACAGGTATGTCAATCTAGGAATATGAGCAAGTCCCGATGGTATGGTTCCAGACATCTTGTTGTAAGATAGGTACCTATGATCATTGATCAAAGCAGGAATCCATGATAAACCAGTATAAATCAAGCAGAAAAAGGGTAGCCTTGAGTGTGGCCTACATAAATTAATAATACTTACAAAATTTCTAAGTCTGTCAAGTTTGCAAGCTGTGCTGGAACTCCTCCAGTCAAGAAGTTATTGTTTAAATACCTAGATAGCAGAATTACAAGAAGATATCTCAGGGTGTTAGATTAAATTATGCAAACAAATCAAGAAAATGATTGCATGTTTAACAAAAGTATACTTACAGATTGCGCAGAGCTGGAAAGCTTCCTTCGAAACGAATTAGTTCCCTTATTGTACCCACCAAATGATTGTTACCAACATCCCTGAGAAGGCATAGTATATTTCTCACTTAACAAAATAAATGGATGGGGCACAAAAATAGTTATGCTCTCAACCTCTGAGTCATAAAAAGGATTTTAAAAAAATGAGGTACAAAATATTTACTCCTCTGAGAAGATGTGGCAAAGAGAATATGGAATATTACAAGTGCCGAAGGTTTTGTAAGGTCCCCAATTCTGGTGGGACCCGCCCAATAAAACGGTTCTCATGAAGGTAGAGATAGCGAAGCTCAGGTAGATTTGCAAGCTCCTTTGGGATTTCCCCTTTGAAATTATTGAAGCTCAGGTACCTGCAGAAAGTTCACTTAAAATTCAGATTGATAGAGAGAGGAGGAGGGAGAGGGGGGACAAATGGGCACAAATGTAAAAAAACATCCAGCAAGAATTTGAAACTACTCACAGATGCGTTAATCTCTTCAATTCACCTATTTCAGGAGGAATCACATCTTGTAGTTTATTCCACCTCAAATTTCTACAGGCACACACCAAAATCAAAGATTAACAAAAAGACCAACAACACTAATGAGAAGATATTGATGAGGTAATTGAGATAGTTATTTTCTACAACTTTCACTCATTTATTAATCTTATTATCTAACATGAAAAGTGCTACCAACAATTAGACAAAATAAAAGACCATTTACTAAATATTGTGATGTTGTAAACAGCCAATCCTGAAATAGCTGGTTTAAGGCTTCCATGAATATGAGGTTTGGAACTGTTGATAATAGCTTACTATAGGCACTAATACAGGATGCAACGCAACTATGGAAAAAGTCCCATTTGGGTGAATGAGATAACCACCAAAAGGATAAATATTAGATCATATGAAGAACGAATTTTTTGGACCACCTAGTAGATCTTAAAAACTACTGTCACCCTCACTTCAAAGATCCAAATAAAACATTAAATTTCAAAAGTTGAAGAGAAAACAATTTAATGAATTATTGACCTCTTTTGCACAAGGGATTGTAGAAGTTATGGAGCACATGCAGAGACACCAGAGTCTAAAATTGAAACAGGCATGAAGTGTGGGTTTCCAAAAAATAGGACTTGAGGATAAACACACATATTGTATTTTAATATTATTTTAGAGAACGTCTAGAACCATAGTATGTTTTCATCCTAAGTAACGTCAGGTGAATTATTTCTTCAATAAGAAACGAATAGTATGAACGAGAAAAGAGAAGGAGAACATGGATCAAGAGTCCAACAGAACAAGGGAAAAGAACAGCCTCAGGCTTACAACAACAACAACAAAACCAGCCCAAAGAATAAGATTAAAGATAATAATAAATAAAAGGATTAGCAAAGCCCAACACCACATTTTGAATGAGTAAATAAATATATAGTACCAAATATAATAAGAAGAGAATGAGTTAATACGGAATCATGAAAATAAATACATGAGTCAAGGAATATACAATATTCTAAGCCGTTTAAGCCGTCCAATTTGGGGAGGGATTGGCCCAGTCAGCTTGTTGTTATGGAGATCCCTGCCACATGACACAGTTTTAAAAGATTAGAATTTTCTTTGCAAAACAGTAAAATCAATTAAAGAAGCTAAAATATCTAAAAAAATCTTTGCATTTGTAAATTTTTCCCAGATGAAAGAAAACTCCTCTTTGTACTAGAAACATAACACAAAAAGGTTATTCTAAAATAATGAAATTTACAACTCTTCCTTATTTCCGTACAGAAGTATAATTTTAAGTTGAAGGGGAACCAATAAGTCACCATGAGCATAAAACACCAAGGTTAAATTCAAACTGTATGTATATCAATAGTACATGAACAAGTGCAAATGCACTCCTTATAGAGTCCACTAAGTCGCCATGGGCATAATCCCAAATAAAAGCGCTAAAGCATATATTGCCAACCATTTTGTAAAATCAACAACCATACCAATTGATGCTGAGTATTACCATAAATCAATTGCGCTGAAACCCAATTTGATTATAAATCATTTAGGTTTATCTCTTGAAGAATTCTAGTTTCATCTATATGGTGGACAGATCTAGAGCTGTTAATGACAACCCTGTAAATTGTAAATACAGGTAGACGCAACATCTGTAAGTTTAAGACATCAAAACAAGCAAATGATACAGCATCAAGGCCTCCTTCATTTCTTTTAAACAATTCCAAACAAGATGTAATGGAATTATAAGCCCCTCTGGGAATACACTCACGCAAACAGGAAGATATTGATAATAATGAATTACAGAGTACAAAATATAAATACTTTTGAAAGTTCAGGGAGAAGTGAGAAACTTACAGCCTTGTCAAATCCAACAAATTGGTTACAGCACTAGGAAAAGGACCAACTATTGATACTGCATAAACTTCCCTGAAAGTGACAATGGCAATAATAAGGACAAAAATTAAAGGTGAATTCTCATGCCTAAACACCTTTTTTTTTTTTTTTTTTTTTAATTTGGCTCTCACCAAGAAATTTAACCTTTTAAAAAGTACTAAAATATTCTCTAAGAATTTTTAAAACCATGTTCATTACAAAAGTCCAAAAATTTTATTAATAATTTTGATAATTTCCAATTTATTGCTACAAAGTGCCCCCTCATGAACTCACAAAATCTTTGCTTGGTTGAATCCCTAATGTAGCATTGGTTTTAATTGACAGCAATGGTGGAAGGCCCCAACCATCTTCACCATCTTCAGAAAGCATTAATACTCTGTTGTTTGTGATGTTCATCTAATATCAAAAATCTATTTGACATATTATTAATAAACTAAAAATAGGATAAAATCAAACCCTACATCCTTGATTAATATTTCTGATGACATGTTTTTTTCTTCTTCTTTTTTCACGAATATCCAAAATAAAGACAATCAGTTTAAATGAAACTCAGGGGCCACAAAACATCAAAAAATGAACCTATAATGAAACAGTTTTAAGTGTTAATTTCTTCACCTTCGCAATAAATATTACATAACAGGAACAAATCATGTGAACCATCATCAGCACACAGAAAAATATAAGTGCACATAACTACATTTAGATATTATGCTTACAATTCTGTCACAACCCTGTAATCTCCCTGGGTGGAGCAGGTGACACCAGACCAACGTGGTAGATCACCATCTCCACAAGGATCATCCCCAACCCATGCATATACCACCCTCCATCCAAGCGATGCTTTAATTTCATTAAGGGCTTTCACTGCAACAAAATCATCATATTTATAAACTCCATTGGAATGCACAAAAAGAAAATTATTTCAGCTCTTCATATTAATCTACAATTACTTAAAATTCAACCCTAAAACTTGCCATAAAGCATTAAGGAAAAGGATTGGGATCCACTGCCTCAAGGGTCCCACTTAAGGCACTTTTGTTTGGCCGGAATCAGGGGGAATCGGAATGGAATGGAATGGTGAGTGGGTTTCATTCCATTCCGATTTCCCCCAATTCCGACCAAACAAAAAAGCCCCTAGTAGAACAACTAAACTAAAAAGCAGCCCAAGTAGATCGAAAAAAGACGAAACAGCATTAAATCCAAATTACAAAAATTCCAACACCAAACCAATAAGAACTCAAATCAACTGTATAATTCTTCAACAAAACCTATATTTTCAATAACGCATTCGCTCAAATTGGTTCTTAGATGAAACAACGGAAACAAACTAGGGAAAAAAAATGCCTACGAAAGAAATCCACTTCCAACCATTTTCCTTTCAATTCCTCCCGTTCCTACCAAATCCGTCTCCTTCCCGAGAAAAATGCAGGAAAACTACCAAAAAAAAAAAAAAAAAAGTTCTTAAATCTCAGATTTCTCATTAATTTGACAGGGGGACCTACGTGAGACCCAAAATCTTAGCTATCTTTTATTTTCCTATATTTTCCCGGGAACCAAACAGAGGGCTTAGAGGTTAAGAGAAAATGAGGCAGAAGAGGAAGGCCGAAGGAGGGGAGAAGGGAGTTACCGTCTCTCTTTAGAGTTTTGGAGTGAGCCAGAGTGAGGAGAAGAGAGAGGGTGCAGATTGCAGAAAATGCCCAGCGAGGAGCCATTGGTTTCTGAGAGAATGAGAGAGATCTCTCCGTGAGGAGAGAGAGAGAGAGAGAGAGAGAGAGCGCAATGGGGAAGTGGAAATAGCTTGGGTTTCTCAGATAGGAGAGATCCGAAACTCACTGTCTCGAATCTGTACAAATCTATGTCTTCTGTTCTTCGAATGACATGTCATTATGCAGATGACGTGGATGTCACGTCAGCCAGTCAAATGCTTTTAAACAATATCAGGGTGGTCATCAAGGTTTTTTTTTCTTTTTTTTAAAAATATATATATATATATATATATATATATATATATACAGAGGTGATGCTATCAGCACGTGCTGATATAAGTTACATCAGCACTATGCATTGGGGGTTGTACCCCTTGCATTGATTCAGTGCACCTCACATCTCACTAATGCACAAGGTACAACTCCCGATGCAGGTTTTGATATGAGATATATCAGCACGTGCTTACCTGATCATCATCCTATATATATATATGTATATGTATAAGGAGATTCCTGAAAATGTTTACCTACTCAACTAATCTGGAGCAAGTCGATGAGAATAACTTAAAAGAAATTTATAAGAGTTGATGTTCCTGTATCATTGATTTAAAATGAAAAATAAAATGAATGTTAACAACGCTTGATAGGGATGCAAGACGAGTCAAATAATTTCAATTCAACTTGAGATTGCCTTGATAAAAACCTCATTTAAACTCGTTTATAAAATAAATAAGTCAAACTCAAATCTTGGGTCCAACCCATTAATTTATCAACCCAAGCTTGAGTAGAGTGTTACTTGGTTCCATGAACTCGTTTTATAAATTGGTTCAATGAAAACACATTCAAATTTCCTCATAAGATAAACAAATAAATTTGTGACTTCATTTTTGCGCTCGTTAATTTATCAAACCCAACTTGACTTATCGGTTTTGCTTGTTTACATCCCCAGATATCGACCATCATTAAATATATAATGGTACCCTCATGGATATATTAGCCAGCTAGAAAAGCAGATCATTTAACTAAGAGGAAGGATTATCTCAAAAACAGCATTCTACCCTATTACAACTATGAATTCATAGAGCTTCCACACAACACCAGTAGTGAGAAAAAGGTTAGACCGACCAAGCTTCTTTCTCCTTTTTTCAGTTTTTTTTTTTTTAAAAAAAGATAAAATTTACTCATATTCCTAACTTCCAATATCAACAAATGAGTATTAATACTTTTTCATAAACTTCAACCCAAGATCAATCACTCAACAAAAATGAAAAATACTGCCAAACTATCATGCCATCTTAATTAGACCAAACTTGAACAAGATGACATAGACATTTGAATAAACCCAGCCTAGCCAAGTTAGACCTAGTCGATCAAATTGGTGAGTCAACGAAAGCGACGTCCAAAACTTGCATTTGGTCTGGACACATCACGCCGTTCATCACGGCCAAACCCAATTATGACCTGTTTAACTCCATCAAAACTAATTTTTCAGAAAATTTTTTTTTTTTCTTTGGGAGCTGACGACAAATTGCCGCCCCGGCAGGTTAGAACAGCACAGTGAAAAACCATCAGCACAAAACATTTAAAATGGCAAATCAGCAAACAGCTTAATGAGAATCCCTTGCAATTCACTATAAAAAGCTTGTAAAAGATAGATAGCAATGGTGATTCAATGCAGTTCATAAACCAGAAATTTGCAGGGTATACGCTGCCATCAACTTACACAGATTCAACGAAATATATTATCAAAAATGGGAACCACCCTCACACGGTGCTCTTCAAACACCGCGGCTATTTTCTTGCTGAAATTCTTGAACTCATCAAATTGAGCATGAACCACTGCTTCAAACTCTGCATCTACTTCCCTCCTCTCATTTCTAAGGCCTACCAGGATGCCACCAAGAGTCTGGCAATTTCGAACAAAGGCATTATTAGATCCCTCGTTCTGACCAAAAAGCTCCTCGTTCATTTCTTTGTTTTCCTTCTCCAACTCTCCCGTGACTCTCACCTCATCTTTGAGTCTATTTCTCAGCTTCTCTAACTCTTCAAAAGCTTTGAGATAATCGTCCAAGATGCACATGTTTTTGATAAAATCGAAGAATATGAGATCCCTTTCTCCACCAGATCCCACATAATACATGAAATACCGATTGAAGTGTAGACGCATTTCAGAAAGATCATGGGGGCTGCATTGACGCCAGAACAACTTCACAAGTTCAAAGTGATATAAGCTTCTGCTTGAAAGTTTCCTATTATAAGATTGGTTCATGGTGAATTCGGCCATAAAAGAAGATGCTAGAGTACCATCTTTAGAAACTGCTAGAGTATCATCGTTGGGAACTTTGCTCTCATCTGCTTGATCTGCAGAAAAATGATTCTTGGAAGAAGAATTTGAATATGCAGCTTTACTTTCCATTTCCAACAATTGAGAAGAGCTCACCAGTATTATCTACTTAGAAGTAAGAAAAAACCATGTTCAGAAATCTAATTAGAGCTAGCTGTGATAATTTCAGGAATAATAAATCAGTGAATGAATGAATCAAAAAGGAGGAACATGAGATATACATAGCAAGCATCATTTATGTCACTGCTGAATGATAACCAAATGAGCAACCTCAGGCAAACCTATTGCAGTAGACACCCATTGCTAATTTGCTATCAACTATGTAACTAAACAAGGACTCAGTCAGCACCCAAAAACATTACCTTTGCTAGCATGTACTGAGCAGTCATATTCCCAGCATGCGCAGATCTGCTTATCAAGCCATTGATCTGCTGGAATAATTCATAACGACCTGATAGCCTTACATTATCAAAAACTGCAGCTTTTAAGGCATCCTTATCCATGGCAAGCTCCATAAACATTCTGCAACTGCAAAAGCTACATTTATTTAAGACTATGATATCCAACTATTAGCATAAATAAAAGTTGAGGTTGTATTGATACTATGCATATACCAATGTTCATCATTTTGGTTCAAATTGGACCATTTTTAAAAAAGGCCCAAGCCAAACCCAAAGTCAATGCTTTTAACATAAGAAGTTAAGAACTGACCCAATATGAGCTTAAAACCAAGACAGCGAACACAAACTCTGTCCAAGCATAAATTCTCAACTCTGAACCCAAATGAAACGAAGGTTCTACTTTCAATTCCTTGTACAGGACCCCAAAAAATAAAAATAAGAACTTTCAACTCACTTTGGTAAGAAAAAAATTTGTTATCTTGCATCAATAGTTCTAAAATTTCATTTATTCTTACATAACATATATAAGATGCAAGTGCATGCAAGTTTGTATCGGTAAAAGAAAAAAGCAATCTCAACTTCAGGTTGAGTCGAAGAGGTCTTGTTCAAACCAATTCAAGTTGCAACCCTACTTTTAAGTTACAGTAGACATTCTAAATATCTTACACTGATACTGCCCTGGCAAGATTTTCTGCCCCAGATTGAGCCACAAAAAGCATGATATATTTTAACACATCAAAGTTCAGATCCGTTATCCTCGTCCCCATAGGTTTCAAAATTTGAACTGTCAATAAAATAAGACGCATACATGAGTGCCATGAAACCCACATAAGAAGGAACCACAAAAAGATCAATCAGACACAACATTCTTTTATTTGCTGAAAATCAGAAGATATTGGTTACAGGTGTGTGGGAAACCACAGGATCCAAGTCATCTACCAGAAAAGTGCAGAATCAAAGAGCAAATGCATCTTGAAAATAACATATATTGCAATATCCAATATCATCACTATACTTATCACATGAAAAAGAAAGGGCACATTATCATGAAAAAGAAAGATAAGTGCCTTGCTAGAAATGTGTTTTTGTTTTTTTTTTTTTTTCCTTTCTCCTTTGATTTCGGCAACAAATTTTTATTTTTATTTTTTATTTTATTTTATGAAAGGTAAATTATATTAATCACAAAAAAATGGCCAAGGCCAAATATACAGGAGGTATACCGACTGAGTATATCTTTACAAAGCACAAGAGACCAAAAAATCCAAGAAAGAAGGCTTTCCACCAGACCAATGTGGAGAAACTCAAAGAAAAAAGCGAGTTAGGGCCCACCTGAAATCCATTCAAACCAGTGGTGGCTATTTTAGGATTGTCCCACCTGATTCCATGGGCCACCAGGGACCTTCCTGGTCAACTTCTGTAATTATATAACTTTACAGTTTGTATTTTTTGTGCTGAGAGTTTCAGCTTATATGTTGGAGCTTATGCTTCAACTTGAATAGGTACAGAGCTCAAGCCCCTTAATATTTTCTTTGGAGATCTCTAGAAGATATGATATAGTAAATACATCTACACACACACACAATTATAAACGAATTAATGAACAATTTTTGCATTAATACTTAATAGTTATAGAGTATAAAATGGACAATCTTAGTCAAATGATATTAAATATACACTTGTGTTTTCACTCCATTATACCACCTGTCATTTTGCTTTATACTATACCAGTAGCAAACCAAGATTTTTATTATCATTTGTTTGGTTACTGAGAAACCAAACAAGGAAATGAAAGGAAAGTAGGAAACAAGAAAGAAACTGAAACGAGATAAACAGTTCAAACCAAGTCTTGTTACAACCCCAACAGATTAGTTCAAGTGGCAAGCCAAGCATGGATTAGCGCCTCAGGAAGTATCAGTCTTGTGTTCAAAGCCCCACTTGCGCAATGACCTCCATAGGATTACCCCAGGGTCTGGGCTGACCCTGTAATTACCCAACACATGTGGGACAGGGATTGCACGAGCCTGAGGAATTAGTCTCAGCCCAAAGGGATGGGGACACACACACTAAGCTTCTTCTTTTTTGTTGTAAGTTTTAAAAAATAAATTTTTTTTAATAAAAAATAATTTTTAAAAAAAACACTACTTGGTTGAGTTAAGTTGAAATTTCCGTTCCCCTCGGAACCTAACGGTAGAAATTATTTAATCTTATTTTCTGCAATTTTCTCAACAAACAAACAGAGGGTAAATAAGATTATTTTTGTCCCACTCAATTTCATCCAAGTGATCATCAATTTCATAGATTTCAATTTTTTTTTTTTTTTTGTCAATTGTTTCATAGATTTTTACTACCTCAACAACACCTGATAATTAAATGAATGACAGTAAAATGATCAAAGCGCGTTTATTCAGTACATTGTATAATAAACAACCAGCTCCATCTCCCAATGACCAAATAAGAGCTCCGTTTGGTTATTGAGAAAAGGTAGGAAAATGATTTTTTTTTTTTTTTTTTTTTGAAGAAAATAAATTTAGAATACGAGAAAACAAGTTCCTCCACTCAACCAAAAGTAAATCAATTATTTGGTATAGTTTACTTGTTCAGATGAGTTTTATCAATTTTTTTCCAGGAAGAAAAAAAGAGCATAACACTTGAATTTTCTTCAATTTTCCGCGGTTTTCTCGGCAACCAAACAGAGGGTAAACTATGAATAGGCTAAGATAAAAACAAAAATAGAGACTGATAGTGTGAAAAATGTAGGTAAGAAGATGTTTTCGAAACCCTAGAATTCATGAAAATGGTGAGAGAAATGAGTAATCTTACCTCAGGAAAAGTCTGGGAGCTGAATGAAATGGCAGAAAGCAGAATGGCCCTTTTCTGTTCCTTTTGTCAATAGGGAAGTTAACAACTTGTATACATGAGCACACATCTCAAAACGCAGCAAAAACACGCCGTTTGCCCCACTTTTTTTTTGTTTTTGAAAAGTCTTAAGCGCACCATATTTTATCCAAAAAGTTTAAATTCAAAAAATATATTTTAATTTTAATTTTAATATATATATATATATATATATATATATATATAACCTCTTTTATTTAGAAGATTTCTTAACAAGAATTGGATTGAGCATAGTTCAAAATTGAACCAAACTGATTTTCGGTTTGAATTGGCGAATATTGTTCGATTCTCAGGTTGAATAAGTCCAAAATCATACATCTAGGGTTACATGTTTAGTAATTGAGCTGTGTTTGTATATGAAAAGTTGAATCAACCTCTTTTGAACAATCTCAAAAGAATAATTGAATCGACCTCTTTTGTTTAGTAGATTTTTTAACAAAAATTGAATCGAGCATAGTTCAAAATCAAACCAAACCGATTTTCAATTTGAATTGATCGAGATTCTTTAATTCTCAGTTTGAATAAGTCCAGATTATACATCTAGGGTTACATGCTTATTAATTGAGTCGTGTTTGTATATGAAAAATTGACACGAGTACTAAGCAGGTATTGTTAGGATTGACATGTTACATGTATACTGAAATCACGTGTTCCTATATGAGATGAACTCAACTTAGCAACACGATTTTCACCCCTAATTGTGTGGTTGGCAGCGCAATTGGTCAGACTTGTGACAAATGTTATGTAATATGTTTTTTTTTTTCTTTTTTTGGTTTTTTTTTTTTTTAACCTTATCATTTAGCTATTTAATGTTTTGCATATTTCCAACACACAAGTATGCATTTTTGCCTCCTTATATGTCTTGTTAATTTAATGCTCATTACTAGTAAAGTATTGCTTTTAACCCTTTCACCATTTTCATGTATCAAAATATGGGTTGTTAGGTGTTTTTTCTTATTCACAATTTCTATGGACAAACCTCAAAATGCACCCAAAATTAAATTCATAAGATGAACCAAGTTACGTAGTTTGACTCAAAATTGGTGTGATAAGAAGTTCATTCAAATTTGGTCATAAAATAAAGAGTAGTGCTATATGCATCAACTTTCCATATATATATTTGTATATATTTGACAAAGGGTTGGTTCTTGGGTTGGTTCAATTTTATACCAATCCCAAACATCTTTGGTTTTGTACCAACATCTTTGGTTTTGTAGATTTTGAGCGAGAATTGAATCAAACATAGTTCAAAACTGAACCAAACTAATTTGAATTGGTCGAGATTGTTTAGTTCCTTGATTGAATAAGTCCATATTATACATCTAGTGTGTTTACAAGTCGAGTTGTGTCTGTGTTTGAAAAGTTGACACGATTGTTAAACATGTCTTGTTAGGATTGACACGAATACTCAAGTCATGTGTCTCTGAACACAACTCACTAGCATGATTTTTACCCCTTAATGGTGTGGTTGGCAGCTCAATTGGTCAAACTTGTGATAGATATTATGTTAATATGTTTTCATTTTTCTTGTCATTTAACTATTTAATGTTTTGCGTATTTCCATCTTAGGATTGACACGTATACTTGAGTCATATGTCTCTCTATATGAGATGAACACAACTCACCAACACGATTTTCATCCCTAATTATATTGTTGGCAACTCAGTTGGTCAGACTTGTGATAGATATTATGTTAATATGTTATTATTATTCTTGTCATTTAACTATTTAATGATTTACGTATTTCCATTGTAGGATTGACACCTATTCTTGAGTCATGTGTCTCTCTATGAGATAAACACAACTTACCTACACGATTTTCACCCTTAATTGTGTGGTTCGCAGCTCAGTTGGTCATGACAGATATTATGTTATTATGTTATTATTTTTCTTGTCGTTTAACTATTTAATGTTTTGCGTATTTCCATCTTAGGATTTACACTTAATCTTGAGTCATGTGTCTCTATATGAGATGAACACAACTCACCAACATGATTTTCACACTCGATTGTGTGGTTAATTAGCAGCTTAGTTGGTGAGACTTATGATAGATATTATGTTAATACGTTTTTATTTTTCTTATCATTTAACTATTTAATGTTTTGCGTCTTTCCATCTTAGGATTGGTACATATACTTGAGTCATATGTCTGTTTATGAGATGAACACAACTCACCAACACGATTTTCATCCTCAATTATATGGTTGGCAATTCAATTGGTTAGCCTTACAACAGATATTACATAATATGTTTTTATTTTTCTTGTCATTTAACTATTTAATGTTTTACGTATTTCCAATGCACAAGCATGTTTTTTTGACTCGTTGTAGATATTGTCAATTTAATGTTCATTACTGGTAAAATATCACTTTAAACCTTTTGCCTTTATCGCATGATAAAATACGAATGCCCAAGTGGTTTTTTATAATATATTAATTTTTTATTGACACACTAGCCTTCAAAATGCACCTAAAATTAAAGTTATAAAGTGGTGAATCAAGTTACTTAGTTTGACTCAAGAGTCATGCGATATAAAATAGACTAAATCATAAAATAAAAAGTAATGCTATATGCACTAATTTTTTATAAAAACTCTTTGCATTAACTCGTGGCAAATGATATGGCTCCACAACATTACTCCTTTTTTCTTCTTTTTAATGTGTTCTTGAAATTGTAAATTTGCCAAACCAAACTCGAAAATAACACTAGTTAACTTAATTTGACTTGTTTATAATCACGGCATATCATGTTCTTAATTTTAATTTTTTAAATTACAAAAAGCACCCTAAAATGCATCGCTAGTATACTGTTTTTCCCAAAACGAAAGCACTTTTTTTCCCCAATTTTGGGTCTTAAAAATGGATAGAACATTCTAAAAATAAAAAAAAATAAAAAAAAAGGATAGAACATAAACTGAAATCACAGCCGAAAAACACAAAACGGACCCTCCATTCGCCGGAACATTTCAAAACGAAACGCACCGTTTTGAGCGGCATGGCAAAGGCGGCCAAAACGCACCGTCTTAACCTAGGAGAAAACCACCAAGATAGGAAAACAACATATCCGCACTCTCTCTCTCTCTCTCTCTCCCCGTATCATTTCTCTCTAGAAATGGCGTCTGGCGTCTTAACCCCCACGCGATCGGAAGTCCTCTCCCTCCTCCGCTCTCTCCTCCGCACCGCCGGCGACTTCTCCGACTATAACATTAGAGAGTACGCCAAGCGCCGTACCATCGACGGCTTCCGCCAGAACCGCCACCTCTCCGACCCTTCGACAATCTCAGCCGCCTTCTCGGAAGCAAAGTCTCAGCTGGAGATAGCCAAGAGGCAAGCCATCGTCTACAACCTCTACGCACCCAAGGCGAAAAGCGTCATGGAAATCAAACAATGATGACCCACGAATTTTTTATGGTATAAAGTAGCTCTCTTCATGTTTAACATGATTTTTGTAGTCAGTGTTAAAGAAGTGGAAGCTTTGTTTTTCGAATTCTATGGGGATTTGTGAATTTATATTGTATGAGTAGAGCATGAAATTTCATGGTATTTATAGCTTTTGGTGCTAATTTGAGGCCAATGCTGTATTTATTCATGCTTATGCGAGAATTTATAGTGCAAGGGTAATGATTTGTTGGCTACATTTCAATGGAATTTAGGTTTTATAATGAGTTATTAGTGATTAATTTTTGATCGGTTTTAGGGGGTTTTTATTGGGTTTTTAATTTATGATTATATTAAATGATTTATGAGCACCTAGTTATGAGAAGACGGGCCTTGTGGTAGTACCTATATGCCCCGAAGGTGGCTTTGATTGGTTATATTGACATGATTTTGTTGCGAAATGTTATGGACGTGGAAGCTTTGGTAGTTAATAGATGAAGATTTCATGGTTTACGGTGTTTTACTAGAACAAAAGTTTAATGGCTTATTTGGGTTTTGATGTAAATACTAACTATTGTTAGTATCATTTTCAAGGGGTTTGGGTTTTTGTTTGAAATATGAGTGACTGGGTTGTTTGGAAAGTTTTGAAAGCTTTGTTTTTTCACTTGATAGTTGAAAAAAATTTATTCCTGTTGTTTATTTCAGACTCTAGAACTATTGGTTTTTAAAGGAGCAAAGGATTAGTTTTTATTTAGCAGTTAAAATAGCATTTTGATATACGCTTATCTAAGAAAAACTGGCAGTTTTTAGCTGTCATGTTATTGATTTATCAATCGCTAGTGTACCCAGAAGCTTGGATCTTCAATTGTCTTATGGCAGTGTGTCGCAACAGGTGGTTGACTGTCCAATGATACATTGCTTCTGGAGAGTCTTTCCATTTTGATATATACCCTTCGTTGTTATTCCTATTTCTTTTTGTGGGTAAAGAGTGGATATGCTGCTTCTATGTGTTAGATTTAGGTAGGCTTAGTTGGCTAAGATCCATATCGGTTTTTGTGGTTCCAACTTTCACACTGGTTGCATCTCTATGGGGCAAAATGTTAATCTTCTCATCAGGTAGTGCAAGATTCAGCCTTTCTTAGTATTCCATTTAACATAATGTCATTGAAATCTATTCTAGGCTTCTAGTTATCATTGATTTATCACTCGCTATTGGTTCATTGTGTTTTGCTTGCTCTGGCAACTGCTTATGGTAATTGAAATGGATGCATACTGCAGAGTGGATTCTCTTTTCATTGCGAACTCTCTCTCTCTCTCTCTCTCTCTCTCTCTCTCTCACACACACACACACACACACACATAACAATAGCTACTAAAGATCTATCAGTTCATGCACTTATCAGCTGCAGTTTACCAACCGATATTAAAGATGAAAATAGTAAAATTATAGGAAAGTGACCAAATAAAAACACCAAAAAGTCTAACACAGTTAGAGTAAAATAACAAGAAAGGGGTTAAATCCATCGCTATAATTTGAACTTCATTGAGTTCTGATTACTTCTGAACAGCCTAATCAAGATTTTTTTGCTTCATTAAAAAAATACCCCTTGTATGTTGCTTTGTGGATTTAAGCTGTAGTGTCTGCGATTTAACCTAATAATGGTAGTGCCCAGGATAACATTAAACAATCCATTATTTGCATTCTTTTTCCGCTATAATTGTAGATATCAAGCTTTGATTTTAGCATATAACCTTCAAGTTTTTCTTCATTTAAGGAAACAAGAATGCTTTATATGCTGCAAAACAGATTTTCACTTTATTGGTGTTTACCGATCTTCACTTAAAAGAACTCAGAATTCGAGTTATTTGGTTGGGTTGAGGTCAGTTTGAGTTGTCAGTTTCATACCTGCATCGAAATTTGGCTTACTTTATGGATCTATCTTATCAAGTATAATTGACTTCCACAGATCTTTATTTTGTATTCTGGGGAACTTTTCTTCACCTGCAATGGTGGGGATATGATTAGCTGCTGGGGTTAGCCTAGTGGTGAGGGAGGGAGGGGTAAATGGTAGGATTAGGATAGTTTAGGGGTTCGAACCCCTCCAAATTGTATATAAAAAAAATGGTGGGGATATGATTCAGGGTTCCTGTGAATTCTGCTACAGATCAATAATTTGAGGGTACAGGACAAAGGTACAGGACAGGCCATTAGGAGAGATCACGTTGAGGAAAATATGGGAAAAACATATGGGAACAACACTGGTAATTTTGGTGAAAACTGAATTGGTTTGCCTGTTAAATATGCTTTCAAATCATTGAATTTCTAAAATTATCTAGTCTTTTCACTTTGTTCTAAAATTATCTAGCCTTTTCACCACTCATATCCAGGGGTGTAATGCACATTTATAAATGTAGAGAAAGTTGGACGCATATGTGCATTTTGCTTTACCACTTATATTTGGGAGTGTACAAATGATCTTCATATGCACTTCCTAACTACACGTTTTCATCCAGCTTTTCTTAAGGTTTTGTTTTATCATGTTTTAGTTTAATAATTCAAAGTTTCATTGTTAAAACAAGTGCTAAAATAATCATGCGCCACCCAAAGTAATGGAGCATAGAGTAGAGCAAGACAGTTGGCAATTTCTAAAATACCTTACAGTCTGGAGGGCCTAGATATTAACCTATGCAAGTATGTGTATCTATGATATATGTTTTTGTATATATATGCTTATGTATAAAAGTGTATGGACAACTCAAAAGCCCTGTAGCAAGTTCAATTTTAGGGGTTTATGTTTGTGTATCAACTTGTCTTGTCAGGCCCAAGTTTTACTAGAATTATCTATTGTTTTATATATTTTTGCACTTTATTTAGCTTATTAGGTTGGGAACATGGTGCGTGTTTTGGATCTATGCTTCTATCCTTAAGAGAAGGATTAGCCACTAATGTGCCAATTTAAGGATTGAGAGTAGGAGTGGCACCCTAAATGAAAGGATTTGATTTCCAAGGTACCCTTACCTGCTTTTGGAGAAAGGTTAATAGGGTTTTCATCTTTGAAGTTGGAGGATGAGGTACAAAATTAATATTACATGTTGTAGCATTGTATTTTATATAGCCCTCAAAGCAGATATGTAGAATTAGCCATCACAAATTATTTAGGGCAATGAGAATTTTCTTAACTCACCATTTTCAAGATTCTAACCTTTGCCCTCATGTGTAGTCAAGCTAGTAACTGATTGGGACCTTCAGTCGTAATTCTTTCTTGCAATGTTCTTCTCCCATTGGTTTTACACCAGTTTTCTGCTAGGTGTTTTCTGCAGTTGATAAGATCTTTGGACTTATTTACATTTTTTTTTTTTTTTAACCAAGGATTTGGACTTCATTTACTGGTTTCTGCTTTGAATTACCTGTTTCTTCCATTGAACTGCCTGTGTTATTTTCTGCATGAATTTTTCATTCGACAAAATACTGGTTCTGTGCTTTCAGATTGTTAGCTGTTGAGATATATTTAACTCTGATTTGCTAAAAGTCTACCAAGTGTTCGGTAAACTGAATTAAATCTACACATTCTGTAGTTGGCACGTTCGGCATATTGTATTCTATAAAAACAGGGTAAAGGAAAAGTACATATTGGTTGTTACAGTACATCACCAAGGTTGGTTAATGCACAAGTAATTGCAGTGCTAAACCTTCTCAGTGCCTGATGGGTAAGGCTGAAATGTTTCAATGTCAATTTCGTCAGCTGAAGTCTCGACTCTTGTCTGCCCATAATGGCAGAATCAGAGTTTGTTGCCAAGGCAAACCATGGGCTTGCAAAAAGTGAGAGACAGACCTCACGAGAGTATTAATTGATATACATAAGGAAGATGTCACAAGAGTATTTATTTCATTTACATAAAGAAGATTTTGATATCAGGCTTTGCAGCTGCATGGCATCAGCAAAGGAAAGGTCACATTGTCTTCCCCAAGAAAAGCTGATGTATTAAGTTGTTGTCTCCCAACACAGTTGTAGCTTTCAAATTAATGCCCTTCATGGGTTTCTCTTGATCTCCAGAGGGCAAAAGACCCCACCAGGAGAAAAACTATTACCCTAGAAAGGAAAACAACAGAGTAAAATTAAATAAATAAATAATTGAACTGTTTGGATTGAATTCTCATCCGCCTCACCTCTGTTCTTCCCTTTCAGTAGCTGTTTTTTTTCTCGTCGAAAATTCCCTTTGCCTTCAATTACAACCTATACTCCATTGAAGTTAACTAGAAATTATAAGTACTGAAAAATGGAAGAAGGGAAATGTTGCCATGTTCGGAGGTGCATACTCAAGCCATGGAAAATGGTATTCTTCAATTGTGGAGAGGATTAGGCCCAGAGGGAACTAGTCGCTTCTCAACACCGAATCTTGGATCAATCTCATCAAGCAGTGGAGGCAGCGGTGGTGGCAGAAAATAACGATGGTTCCTTTGAAGTCGCATGCTTAGGCAATTGGGGTTCTGGGAAGAGAAAGAGCAAGTGATATGGTGACGATGGTAGCGATGGTGCTGATGATATTCAGTGGATTGAATCTTTGGTGTCACAAAGAGGAAGATGAACAATATGGCTAAAACCCGGCAACACGAGCTGGGGGATGAAGAAGGAGATCTTTTCATACTGTATAATGTTTGAAGAGACTGAGGAAGGAAAAAACTTAAAGAGAGTGAGAAACAGAGGTGGTGGTGGAAGAATGAAAGAATGAGAAACACTAGAAGCGGTAGTTGGCTTAATGCTATAACAAGAGGTCCATGAAAAGGTACATAACTAACATTAATGCAGAGGCTAACAATACCCACGCGCTTTTAGAACAAGTGGTAGGCAACCCCAACATATTAGGCCGGCTTTAGATTCAACATCTCAAGACTGAGAAGTGTCCTAGTTTCGTGGACCAGTACTTGCATTTTATTTTTTATTTTAATGAAAATCAAATAGTTGTATTAGATGGAGGCAAAAGAAGCTGGAACAAAAGAAGAGGGGGGGGGGGGGGGGGGGGGGGTCCATTCTCTATCTCCGAGTCTGCATAAAGAACAGAAGCAGGCGAGGTACTTGTTGCTTGTGATACAATACATGGTCCACGTAAGAGCATATAAGAGCATGGTACTACCTGGATTCCTCTTCTTCATGTTGACTGTGATCAACTTTTTGAGCACAATGCATGTCTTTCCTTCTAAGGTTTTTATAAGCAGAGATGGCAATACATGTCTTAACTGGTTTGCAGAGAAATTGGGAGGCAGTAAATGGGGCCCACTTGGGTCAGCTCTAATGGGTAGTAAATCCCATTATGAACCATTTTGTTTGGGGTAGGTCCCTACCTTCATTTGTTACATTGGTGACATAAGCTATGGACCTATGCTAGAGGCTATTCTTCGTTACGTGGGCAAGTTTTTTGGGGACTCAAGTTGAACTTTGTTTCTTTCTGGGTACTCTTCAAAGTCTATTGGATATGGAAAGTGCAATTGACATTATTGCCAGGGAAAGCAGACTGATCCATACCCCTCCTAATCATAGTATCATAGTGGAGGATTCAACAGTTTGTTTGGCACCATGTTTTTAGAAAACAGTTCTTGGAAATGTGTTTCCACAAAGGAAAAATACTACCTTGTCCCAAGTTAAATGCTGTTTTTTGTGGGTTTCAATCATATCGAAACCAAGAACATCATTTTGATGTCACCTAAAAATGAGCCGTTTTCAGGAATATATTTATTTTTCTCCAGAAAATCTGTTTCCAAAAGCACATTCCTAAACAAGTTTTCCGCACTATTTTATGTTTTCTAATTTTAGAGAATATGGGCACACCCAACATTTTCAAGTTTTGAAGGATTCTGTGCCCAGTTCTTGTGACTTTTGGAGGGTTCATTGGCATCATATTCATTTGGAAGAGAGGCTACATTTAAAGATCGCGGTGATAACCAAGGAAGCATAAACAATAGCTGCAGATAACAATGCATTAAAAACAAAGAAAGTCGATAGTTTTAGCAAGAGAATCAATCTCAATTCTCAAACCTTTTGATTGTATAGTGTGTACAAAGGGGTACAAATACCAGATATTATGAGGAAAAAAAATCAAAATCAAAATCTAAAAATTATCCCAAATCCAAACATGCATGAGAGAGGACAGGGAGGGAGGAAAAATGGACAAGGTACATAAGAGTCGGTCCAGGAAATCTAGTATGAGAACCCTGCAGTCTACTTCCCAAGCAAACGACGACCACGTTGATTGGCACCTTTAATTCGGACATCTAGCACTTCCACATCATCATGAAAATGATCCAGAGCTTTATTTTGGCTGCAATAATTACCAGAGTACCATAATTACACTATATTTTGTCATACAACTATATTTTGACAACAGAAAGAACAGATAAACATGACTCTGGTTGGTCCAGGAAAGCATCTCAATGTTGTTTTCAAAAGAAACAAACGAGAGAGAGAGATTATGTGACTTTCCATTAAATCAATAAAAAAGCATTGAAAGTTCATAAAATAATATCAACACAACGAACCTTTCAATTTCAGATCCCATGTCGACAGCCATATCCTTCAGCTCCCCCAATAGATTGCTTATCTCTGAAAGTGCATCATCTTGCTTTGCCTTTTCTACCTGTTTTGGCATGATCAGAAACAAACAGTGACACTAAGATTACAATCATTAAAAGACTAACTAATATTAACTTCTTGGGCATATGGAAACCACAAGAAAATGAACTGATTGAAATTTGATAGAGATTTGTCATGTAAAGGTAATCATTTCCCAAAATGAAAATGCAAATGAAAAGGGAAAAAGAAGAGAGAATAATGAAAGAAAAAGACAAAGGCAAGAAATGAGGTCATTTATTGAAATCCTAAATGATCTTGGAGTAGCTGAAAAGGGATTCAAGCTCAATCTTCAAGAAACTTGAACCCCGGGTCTGTGGTACACCCCACTGCAGACTATACCAGCTGAGCTAGCTGGAATCTGCAAATGATAGTGTAATTGTAAAGAGAAAATGAAGTCACTTACATGCCATAGAGAGAGAAAGAAAAGGAACAAGTAAATAATTTCACATGCCAAGCTGAAAAAAATAGAAAATTTCATTTCTAGCAGTGACCAAACATTGACTGTTTGCCTAATCAATAATCACAACGACGGACCTCAACTTTCTGCAGCATATTTGTGGGTTCAGGAGGAGGAGTTCTATTGTTTGACTGTTCCCTTGTTGCAGGATTTAATCCCAATTTTTCCCTCTGCTCCAAGTGGTTACCTCTTTTTTGGGCAGGATCATCTGCAAAGCAAACCAAGTACTTCAAACACAAAATTGCAAGGCAGAAAAGATTAAGTGACACAGCCAATCAAAATTTTTTCCCTGGTATGAGTTTAAAACTTTAACACATTAATTTCTGAGAGGAAAAGTAAAATGAACAAATGAACTACAGAATATAGGAAGATAAATAACCTCTGGTGATAACAGGCCCCATAATTGCACGAGTCTTCTTTGGCTTCCAAGTCTTAGAGAAGATACCCCCAAGGCTTCCCAGAAGCTTCTCCCCCTGAAATCAGCATCAAACAATCATGTAAGTGTCCCTTTAGATGCTAGAGACCAGTTAAAGGACCAGAAAACAACAGCTGAAAAACGATAAGAGTTCTAGCCACTGGACTAAATGTGGGAAGAAGCTTAGGTTTTTATAAAATGAGACAAACATACTACTTAACAGCTACCAGTATTTCGAGGTAGGATTGCAACAATACAGCAATATTTTATTCATTAGGAAAATAATATGGCGATGGTTTTATAATCATCTGACTAGATTGTCTACACCTATGCTCAATGGAGGATATCTCATCCAAAATGTCTCAAATAGTGGTCTCGACTCTCAATCCTTTTCCCTTCCAAACATAGATATTTCATTACAACCATATATGACACATGCAAAAATGTAGAAGCAGAAAAATGGGAGATTCTTCTCATAATATTAGAGGGATTTTATAAGGATAGGTTCCATGAAGCGGAAGATTAAAAATGCAATGTTGAGTCAGATAATTTGTCAAACCGATAAATGTTGTTGGAATGCCTACCGGCCCTAAGTTCTTTAAAAAGACAAGTTCCTCTTCCGCTAATTTAAAAAAATACACCAGAAGGAATTTAATAAGATGATCTTTATGTAAGCCATGAAGAAATTATATCTACAATCCAGTCCATCATGAAAGGATTGACAGCCTCCTTACAAGAGACCTCTTCCATCTTTGTTTTCTCCAAATTTCAAAAAATTTGGAAATACTCAAAATCAACATGAAATGATAAAGTAAGAGTGGAATGGCACACATTCTTTCAAGTAATAAAATTTAATATCAAGAAGGGTAGCTCCCCAAAAAAGCAAAATCCACAAAAACTGGACATTGTCAGCAGTCAGTCACAGCATTCCATTGATCCAAAATGCTTGATCGATTGGACCATTTCATAAAGTGATTGAAAATTCAGACTCATCAGATGAACTTGAGCATATGTCATACTAACATTTTTGTGGACCATTGCCTGTACTATTATTATCCAAGGAAAACAATAAATCCAATAGTTAGAATGATTTGATTTGGTTGACTCCTCTCTCTCTCTCTCTTCTTATTTTTCTCCCTTTTTTTCTTCTTTTGTGGGTGGGTGGGGCGGGAGGGTAAATTAACCACACCAGGCATATAGAAACAAGACCACATATTGTATCTACATTTAATAAATAAATAAATAATTACCTACTCCATTCTCAAAAATGAAATACCAACTCCATCAACCTATATAAAGCACTATTGGATTAGCATTCATTTGTTTCTCACTGATAATTTGACCTAGATGCCTAGAATGTAAGTGGACAACCCATTAATTAAATGCTCTGTTACTTCTTGAGTGAAGCATGTTCATGTATACCAATAGATGGAATGTACACAATGTGACCGCAACATAATAGTGGTGGTAGCTGTGGGAAAGATGGTAGTGGTGTGGGTAGGAAAAAATCAGTGGTGGACTAGGGATGGAAATGCCAGTGGGGTGGTAGTGGAACTAGAAGATACTGGCAGCGAGAGGGTAGGAATGGTGCTGACATTCGTTTTGATTAGTTTTTCTATTTTATTTTATTTTTTCCAAAGTTGTTGCTAGAAAGCTAAGCAAAATATTGTAGATTAGTTTTACTAAAGGAAAATGCTACATGCACCAATTCCAAGCCCCAAATTTTACCCCAACTCTCACAAAAAGAAGGGGGGTGGGGGACACCTATGTGATGTCATCCATATGGTCTGGGCCCCAACCTTTGTGAGAGTTAGGGTAGTTGTGTGAAAAAGAGTGGGTGCACATAGCTTTACTCTTTACAAAAATAGGAGGGAGGTAGTTGTGTGGTATTGGCTTGAGTACATATTCTACTGGAGGAAAAAATGAGAGAGCTTCACAACTTCTGACACTATTCTATATATTAAAGGAATTTATTTTGTTTACTTATGAAGTTTAAAACAACAAAAACATATATTCATTCGAAAGATGCCCCTTTTGATCCTTAAAACGAAAAACAGCATCAAACTCCTATAGAGCTGTACAACAGTGTTATATATGAATTTGAATATGCCACTACTGATCCTTAAACAAAAAACAGGATCAAACCACTTTGCAGCTATACTACACTGTTATACACTAAGAACACAACTGTGAGGGGAGAAAGCAAAACCCTGATGCAGATAGATTCCTAGTAAAATTTCTATTGACCTGAACTAAAAATCCTATATAGACAATCATATGAAATTAAACTAGTAAAAATAGAGCCTCAGCTAGGACATATCTCAAACTTCATATATTAAAAGACGAATAAGCATCCTGGAAGCTTATAGATTTGTTCATACCAAAAATTGTCACTTCCATATTTTTTCCTTTAAACAACTTTTATTTACTTTTCAGAGAGTACCCTATCTATATAAGATAAAATGAATTTGATGATCAAGAGCCATACCCTACTGAGATCATGCTCAATATCGGCAGCAACCATGTGGGTCCTGGTAATTTGCTCACCCTGCTGATGCAAGGTGATCAAAGTCTTACTAGCATCCTCTCTTATGTCCACTGCAATCTTCAGGCAGCTGTTGACTGCCTTTGTAGTCTCCTCAGCCTTGTATACAGCATAATTCTCCAACTCTTGCACAGACTGGTTCTCTACTCCTCCTGAGTCGCGGAAATCATTCTTATATTTGTTTCTTGCTGTTGAAGTAGGCAAGTACGAAGACACAGAGGAAGATATCCCTTTTCTCGCATCATCATCATCATCATCAAAAGGGTTGCTCTTAAAATTTGGTGTAATTAGGGCAGGTTCAGAAGAACTCCTTCTTGAGGGTTGAAGTGTATTCTTGTTATCAAACTCAGTGTGTGAGTCAAAAGGGTTGGAGCTTGAAGCAATGGGATATCCAGTGTCAACTGAGTTATGCTTAGCAACCTTGTTTAAGGGAGATTTCTTTAAACCAAACATTTTTGAATGGGAAAATAAGCAGAATTTTGAGAAGAGGCAGTTGAGAAGAAAGAAGAATTTGAATGAAAATAAAACAACAATACTATTGAATCTCCACACAAGTTCAACCGACAATCCTGGAAAAACAAACAATATAATTTTATCAGATGGTGTTAAGTGATAACAAATGGCAATAATTGAAAACAAGAAAGGTTAATTTAGAGTGCATTGGACAAGGAATGCATGAAATACTCGAGACAAAAGAATATCTTGGTAGTTGATTTGAACATAAAACATAAATTACTATACCCCAAAGTGCCATAGCCAAAAAGTTTAGACAGATAGAGGATGAGGGTGGGGGGAAGGACACTAAAAAGACGAGAAAACAAAGAGACTGCAATTACGATCTGAAGGGAACAGGTAGTAATTAAATAGAAGAGTACATTCAAAAAAAGGGTATGCAAAAAATTAAAGATAGGGGGAGGATTACCAAGAGACTGTTTAAAAGGTAATCAAACATAGCCCTTTTTCCATTGCTGGAAAAAAAGGTTTTAGGGGAATAATTTGAAAAAGAAACTAAAAGAGAGAAAAATCTGGGAAAAAAAACATACTCTTAATGATAACCAACAAGAACAAAAACATAATTAAATGTTCAAATACCATATACTTTGTTTGGTTGCTGAGAAAATGTAGGAAAGAGATGAAGTTAAACGTTGGATTTCAAGACTTTTTCATACTTTTGAAACCCATAAAACTAAAGCCTTCAGAAAAATAAGCCTAACACAACAAGTTGACTTGGAATTTTCATTTTTGGGTTGATAAATAATTTGTTCTTTTTGATATATAACAAGTTGACTTGAGTTTCTTCATCACAGCACAAAACATATAATTATTAGTTCCAATTTATTTCCCAGTTCTTCATTTTCTCAACAACCAAACAGAAGGCCCAATTAAAGAATAAAACCATCAAGTAATCAACAAGGGGTACCTGAAATTCCCAAATGACATGTAAAAGAACAAGTTCAGGAAAAGAGATCAAACATATATGCATAGATATACAACTATATAAATATCCATCCATACATATATACATAGCAAGAAAAAGAAGATATGGGATTTGTTTGGATAACCTGAAAATGAATTCAGAAGAAAATGAAATAAGAGTTGACCGCACGATGTGAACAACAAGTTGATAAATTTGTAGAAAACCCACACAGATATAGGAGTTTAAATCAAGACCCATAAACAGAATCAGAGTAAAATCAGCAGCAAATGATAAAATCTGGGTACCTGAGATTCCCAACAGAGTCGGAGAAAATCTTGGGAGAACCCAGAGACAAACGGCCACAGCCAATATAAAGATAATGTATCTCTAGAGAGAGATAGAGAGACGGTTTTAATGGGAAAAGTCTTGAGGGTGGAAAGCACTAAGAAATTGCAGGGGGGAAACAAGAGTGTGAGACGGCCTTCTGTTTTTGTTTTGTTTTTTGTTTTACCTTTTTATTCATTTTTCAAAAATCCCTCTCTGCATAAAAATAAATAAATAAATAAGTGGGAAAGATTTAATTTTTCTCGCTTTGAACAAATCAAACACACGTAAGGGAGGAGGACAGGTACTCTGTAGACTTGAATGAGCAACCCCCACAACCCTACCCACTATGAGAATTGAGAAAATTGGACCCTTTCCTCTTTGGTGTGTGAGCTGGGATAATGATGGGTATTGAATAATGGATATAGATTTGCAATCAATTGATAAAAATCTTACGCGTCTTCTGGAAGACCCTCAAACCCTAAGTTTATGGTTATGTTAATTATTATTTAATTTGCAGTTATCGATTTCATTAACTCATTTTATTTCTCACTTGATTTATTAATGATAATATTGTAATTAATAAAAAAAAATATTCCCATTTTCCTTAAGAAAAATAAACGATGCATCAAACGAATGGATATGATGAATTCATCTTATGGATATAGAATTAATTGTTAGAATCAGGCCAACTTGATTTGACTAGCTAACTTAGTCAAATTAGGGAAGCCGATTTCCATTGAGCCTTTGCACACCCCAAAAAAGAGAAAAAATTATTGAGCCAAGTCAACAGGTCAAGGTCAAAATTTACTTCTGGATTTGATTCCTCTGGAGAACACTTCAGTAATTAATTCTTGAATAGACCAAGTTGAAGTAAAAAAAGTGCATCCTTAAGATCGCTTGGGGAGGGATTTCGTAAAGATGTATGCAAGCTAACCCAGATATCTTGACCGGCAAATCAAATTATTAAAAAAAAAAAAAAAATGGAGTTCAAAATTTACTTTGGATTTTGATTATGTAAATTGAAAATAAAAATGTTGCGTGATTGATGTGGGATCTATCCTGTATTTAAAGGGCGAGTCTTATAGGCAAGGATTTGGTGATGGTTTGAAAGTTGAAACCATACTACTGTGATCAAAACCACCCATAAAACTATGATTGGTCCATTATTTTTATGGACGATTCGGATCACATCATACACGTTGATAATTTGTTTCCAAACCATCACCAAGTCCTTGCTTGTGGGGGACCAACAGGATTGCTTATTGGAAAAGGCTTCTCTCGTATTTGATTATTTTTCTTGTAGGGCGAAAAGTTACCAAAAATGGGTTTGGTGTTGGAAACGTTTTGTTAGAAATATTTACAAAAATTGATGCACCATAGAAATATTAACAAAAAGTGAATGCCATCCTCAAGGAACCACAGAAGTGCCAAATTGATCGAGTTAATGCCATCCTGGGCATCCTCAAGGCACCTCACAAAAGTCTTTTAGAAGATGTTGTCCATTTTTTGGGAAGGTTTGATTGGTAAGTAGTTTTCATTGGTGTTAATTTTCCTTTCCCAGTACTGACATTTTTTTTTTTTTTTGGAAATACTAAAGTATTTTGGCAAATTATATTCTGGCTCATGCCAAATGAAAGTACTTTCAAAACCCTAATCAAACAACAAGGGTTCATTTGGGTATCTACATAGAAATTCAATAATTTTAATGTAATTTACATAAAATTAAAGGTATAAATCCATCACCTTGAATGGAAAAATTCAAGTGACTGGCGATTATCATCATAAATAAGAGTGGACATTCAACAGTAGCATTTCATAACTTTCTAAAAATTGATACTATAAGTTTATAATGTTAATTATGGTGATGATTCCAATGATCATCTTGACTGGTTTGCCTATAAGAATTTTATGAGTCCTTTGGGTTACCATTTTCCGTCTCATTATTGTTTGTCTACCCTTTTGTTGGGTGATGTCATTGGACTAAGTTTGCCCCATTTGTTTCTTTGTAACTAGACATTGCCTTCCTTTAGGTTATAGATCTGTGCCTTCAATCCTTTGAAAAATATACTAAAATTATTTAAATTTCTTTTGGACAATAGGGTCATAACCAAATAACTCTTACAATCTATTTGAATTTAGGAGAAAATGAGGAAAAGTAAAGGAAAATGAAGAAAATTGCAAAAGAATGGTTTTTTTTTTTAATTTTAATTTTTGAAGGAAAGAAAATCTCATTAAGAATTAAAATAACGTTTACATCTAATAAAATAAACATTTCGATAATCCTCCTGAATAATTGACCAAAGATTTCTAAGAAACCTATTTTTCCAAATAAAAGTATCATTACATTCATAACTTAAACTTACAATACAATCTATCAACAATCCTATTCGGTTGCCTAAACACACGCTTAATAGCTAGAATGGTTTACGTAAGCAATTTTTGCCATGACTCTTATAAAAACCAAAATCTCAGCCCCACCCAAATTCCACCGCTAGGCCATGAGCACTTTTTTATTATTATTATTATTTATAATTCTCCTATTTAACCCTATCCAGAAGAAATTCTCTTATTTAACGCCTACTACACGCTGCAGCATCCGCGGGATCACCAATTTTGTCCACACGTAACCATCACCAGCCAAACACGTTCGTCCAAACAGACCTTTTTCAAGCAACTTCGAGGAAGCCCGGCCTATGAAATTAGTCAAATGGAGCTGCAGCTATTCAAGAAAATAATAATAATAATAATAATAAGAGGACATTTAAGTGATCGAAAGATAAATATTTCTTAGGTAAACCACGTTTTACCCCTTCAAATTTGACCCATTTTCATTATACTTTTTTTTTTCACATTTATTTATTAATACTTGTTACAAAATATCTCGTATGGCAAAAATTTAATCATCATGTGAAACTCAAGTAAAATGTATAAAGTGGTTGTTATCTTATAAAATTGGAACGATATAGAAGAGATAAAGTGCAAATAGGCCAACTTAAAATGTTCGTGTAATTTTCTCTTAATATTTAAGTTACCAAACGGCCTGGTGTAATTAGCATTAATATCCTATTTAAGTTACCAAAGGGGCACCTAGTCTGATATAATTTCTATTTTTCTTTTTTTTATTCTTTCCCTAATGGCGTGATTAGAAAAAAAAAAAAAAAAAAACCAACTCATGTTTTGATGTGACAACAACATCATTAGATAAAAAAGTTAGCTCAACACAAGTTTCATATAATCTTCCTCCATTTTTCAAAACTAATGAAAATGCATCTATTAGGGGTCATGCTTTAAAACATTTTAGGTATCTCAGCTCCTTCACAGAAATGGTCGCATTTCAATTCACTTCTGGTCATGGTCTCTCATCTATTTGAAATGGGTCCATTCTAGATAATCAGTTTGTGCATCAAACTTGAATAAAATACAAAATGTAATATTCTCCATTTGCAACATCCAAAAATGTTTTAATAAAACCCTACCCATATGAAAAAAATGAATCTGGACTAGCTGACACTTATCTTCTTCAAATAGAAATATCCACATCAATTGCTTCATCATTTTTCTTTTCCTTTTCTTTTCTTTTTTAGTACAATCAAGAAAATCATACAAACCTACACCCAACCATACATCTGCATTGTGTTCCAATTCAACTTGCAAATATTCTGCATTTTCTCATATAGCATTGCAATGCTCACAAAAATTGCACACAAGGTTCTAAAAAACTGATGGATATCAGCAAGCCACCCGACAGACAAACGAGATGCAACAAGCAAGGAATATTGAGGAAATACAATTTTGCCCATTGCCCATCGTAAGTTACCCAGACTCCTTCCATGCTTTTGCACATGTGGCCGATATCTGTTGCTCCCAATTAGGAAGTTTTGGCTTATGAAGGCACTTCATTTAAGCAATCTATAAAACACTTCCCAAGTCTCTGTACTCAACCACAACTGCAAATATCATTTCTATCTGTTATGTTGCTGGGCCCCTGTGCAAAAGGAATATAGAACCACATTGTTAGCAAATTGAAAAAAAACTCAGAAAAGAAAAGTCCAAGTGCAAATGAAAACAAGTGTGATAAGTTGTGACAAAATGCAGATTAGAAAGATGGCATGGAGGCAGTTAGTACAAAAAGAATTGAATTTTATACTTGAACTAAAGACATGGCTACTGATTGGATTAGATGGTAAAACATACATGGATACATACACACATATATTATCCGCATTTTCCTTTCCCTGAATAACTCCTCTCTTTTTCAAAAAAAATCTTTTTGGGATATTCCAGGCTCCACAGTTGCAGGGGTGGCTCAAGACAAATTGTGGCCCAAGACTAAAATTGTAAATGATGCCTTTTTGAAGTGGAGCTTAAAGCCAAAATTTTTAAATGGAGCCTTTTGTACAGGGGCTTTTGAATAAGTGGGTTGGGGCCTAAGGCAACCACCTTAATCGCTACCCTATTGAGCCGGCTTTGCACATTTGCAAGATGAGGTACCCACATGCATACCTTGTATATAAAATGTGAGATCACAGATTTTCTCACTTATTAGATGCAAAAGGCTGACCCCCATTTTCCCCCTCTAAATAGAGGATACAACTGTTCAGGCAATCCAATGGACAGAAATTTTTCCTGAATTTTTTCTTCCATTTCTTCGAGTGATTAGGGTCTCTCCTACAGCCTTGATCAACTATCCCAAGAGCTGATCATGTCTAATTGTCTATTCCGGATTTCCCATCCTTCCCTTTGCAAACACCTTAAAAGTTCAAACAAGTCAAGCTCTTAAAGGAGACATCATTTTTATAAATCAATGCCAAAACAAGTGAAACAAGTTCAAACAAGTCAAGCCCTGGGTCTTTTGGCATGAGCAATGCCTGAGATCTGAGGGAGAGGAGTGGGAATCCAGTAAAAGAGAAAAATCACAACCAGAGTGTAATGTCATTCGATGCGAAAAAAAGAGGAGATAGATCATCCAATGTCTTCCCCATTCGTTTCAGTCTATGAAAGCAAGTTTGTAGCAGCGGAGAGGGAAGAAATGGCGATGAAATTATCGAGTGTAAATTTTGTTCAAGAAAGACAGAAAAACCTTTGACTCATGTATTTTTCTAAACAACTAAAAAATAGAACCCGCATGCACATTCATGAAATAGTGCGTTTCATAGGTATATAAAGCTAATGTCCCTGCATATTAGGGGAGGTTGGCATCTCCCTTTAAATATAATATTTAACAGCTCCTTCCCTGTACACTGGGGAGGATAGCTTCTTGAACAAGTAACATTTGACAGCTTAGTCCAATTAATCTAGATGTCTGTGTACCTCAGAGTAAGGATTCATTAGGGTGATAAAAGCAATAAAAGATGTTCCTTTTTTTTGGGCTATGAAGTGTAGAAATGAAAATCACAGCATCTTTAGGTGATTAAAAATTATCACTATACTTGCAACATACAGTGCCACATGATTCTGTTGACAGGGAGTAGTTATGTCCATATAGAACCAAAAATAACAAAAACATAACTAAGAGCAGTTTAAGAAGAATAATTAAGGTGAAACAAACCTCGAACACATTTTTCAAGTGATCGACCTCCACCGTTCTTACTACAGCCAACTTCTACTGCTTCATCATAATACCTGACAGCAGTGACAGATTTCCTCTGTTCTTTTTGAATCTTGACCACAAATTTAAAACAAACCTTCAGGAATTTAATTTGAAATCCACTTTTTGAAAAAAAAAATGCAGATAGAAAAAATGAATACCTGTGCTTCCAACTCGGCTATTCTCTGCAAAGATACTTGCTCAATGCAAGCACGGCGTTTGCACTCTTGTTCAAGCATACCTGTAATTTGGTACCTTAACTCTGCCATTTCTTGAGCTAGGTCCTCTGCTTCTTCCTTTGCCTTCAGCTTTTCCTCCCTCAATTCTTCCTAACAACCAAATTGTTTATCATTAAAGAAATTGCATGTTAACTTCAACAAGTTTAAATCAAATTATAAAAGACTCCACCCAATAAGACCTGAACCAAGCTGACTGAAGTGTCACTCACAAATAGTATTGAAGTATTTATATACCTTCTTAAGTTCAGCAAGTCCTACCATGGGATTATTGAGACAAGGGGCATAAGGTGTCAGATTTATAAAGTATTATATATATCTATATATATATTTATAAATAGAAATTGTCAAATATCCATTTGAGTTGAAAAGACAAACATTTAGGACAGAGATTTATCTCTTAAAACATTGTCCAAGGTAAATATACTTTCATGGATGGTCATCATACCTTAAGCTGCTTCACAAGAAGTTCATATTCCTCGATCTGACGTGACATCTTCCCCATCTTGTCCTTCCAATTTACATCTGGTGCTGCTACCACCGCCAGTTTTGAAAGGAGTGGACCCAAAACTTCAGCCACAAGTGCTTCAGAAATATTATTAAAATATTATTAAGAATGTAAAGATGGAATGGCCATAATATCACATTCAACAGATGAATCTTGACAGGTACTTGATATAGTGACAAATATAAACCTATATTATTAGTTGTCAAAACTCAGGAACACAACTTTGTAGGACATATCACCCTTGACCGCAAGCTGACAAGATTGTGAGTGTTTGATGTCTCTCTGAATTGGTACTGGGTCAAGAATTATTAGACAAGAGAATGACATAAAAAAAGGCCATAAATACTGGTGGAAAAGCAGTATCAAGTTGTGAGTTGTGAGTCTTGTGACATGGCACAATATTTGTCATCTTTATAAAGTGGTGCTCTTCTGCCTAAAGATTTGTGCAATTTCACACCTGGATCATCCCCATCATAAAAAATTTCGCTTCTTATTCTCATTCGGATTCTTGTCCTGAATTTCATATCATAAAAACCCGCTCTTGGACTTAAGACTATGCATGTTGCATGCTCCATCTAGCAATCTTGGACAATTGTTTTGATGAACTGTCACTAAACTCAAAAAGAAAGAAGAGAAAGAACTGGGAGTTGTAGTTTTTTCTTAATTATCTTGCAACAGAATATCTTCACAACATCCAGATGATCTCCTATCAACTCACTTAAACCAATGTTCAATGAAATACAGTCCACCAAAGAGACCTCAAGATCAAGTTGATCCCAACTAAAAGTAACTATCCAAACAACAAAATGTTCTGGTTCATAAATCACATTCTGAAAATCTAAATAAGATGATGTCTCAATGCTTTCGACAATTAAATAAGATAGGATTTGGGAAACAGAACACTAAGTGAGAATATACTGAACAGCATACTAAGAAAAATGAAACACGTGAGTACGTGACATATTCAAGGCACATACAGAAGGCTATTCTCTTCTTCCATCTCATGCAATAATACAACAAAGTCCACCAGACAGGATAAGATTGTAGGTCAAATTGTAAACAATAAGGCAATTCTAAGTTGTATCATACCTCATTTCTTTTAATACTGCTTCACTAAAGGAAGACTGAGTATTAAATTGTGATCCATCCTTGTCATCCAGCCATCTTTTAAAGTGTTCTTCAATCTTTTGAGAAAATAATCTAGCATTCATCTCAGACATTTCAAGCTTCTTTCTTAGTTCATTATTTTCCTTATCTAGACACTCAATCAATTTCTGTGCATCTTGAAACCGGACCTCAAAGTCTTGAATCAACCCATCCATCTTAGCTCTCTCTTGAATGGTTTCTTCCTGGAATTTCTTAGCTTCAAAGCAACCCTGCTCCAAGGCAATCAGATCAAGCTTCATGCTCTCTATTTCACATTGTGACTCCAACGCTACACATGAAATCGACTCCTCTAGTTTCTCTATGCATGCAGTTGACTTTTGTAACTCAACTTCTTTGTTTTCTGATTCCTGCATTAAGAACAAACACTCTGAATTGGAACTCTGGAGTTCCTCCCTTAATCTGCCAACCTCTTCGTGTAAATTTTCCATGTCTGCTAGTTTCAACTCAAGACTGTGTACTTGCTCTCCCAAACAGTTCACCTCTGCATCCCTTGCATTTAATTGATCCTGCAGGTAATCTGTGACTCCGTGAGAAATGTTGTGATTGGGTTAAGGCAACTAAAATAATAAAAAACCTGAGGTCAGAAAGGGAGGGCGGCATCCCTGCCAGAGTTATTACCAGGCAATAAGGCACATGGGGTTGTAACTATAATTTAACAAGTGCTACAGCTTCTGGTTCATTAGAAAATAAACAGAAAAAGAATTGGACAATTCTATACAACACAGTCTTGAACATCATATAGGTGAAATCTAGATATGGATTATCCTATTGGGAGAGAGACAAATACATGAATTGTTTTTCCCAAACCACTGCATATTGAAACATATACCACAGGGAAAAAGAGGTTCTCTGTATGCCTTAACTCCTAAGTCCTAATATCACTCGCCATATTAGATGGACAAACAAAGAACCTTAAACATAAGTGCAACAATTTCTACATTCCTCATTTTTCAACAATTATCACAAATAATATGGTTCCATTTGCTGCAAATGAACCAATTAATAGAACTGCCAAAAATATCACAGATTATTATTATTATTATTTTTTATCAGCAAAATATCACAGATAACACTTTTTCCTTTTAACATACAACTATTTGGTTAGTTGAGTTTTCTATTTTTCCCTGGAAACCAAGGAACACGAACAATCCTTTTCTCCATTTTACAGCAATGAAAGGATTTCAGTGAGCCTCTCAGAGGTTTAACGCTTTTTGTAGCATGCACAAAAGAGTTTGTGCAAACCAGAATAATGGTGATGATGATGGTGAATCGATCAAATTCCTTTTATAGAAAACTCCTTTATAAACTGAACTCTTTAGTAGCATCCATTTAGATAAGATTTATGCTACAAGAATAGTAATTTATGGTAAGCTACAAGAGATTCGTCTAACAAGGGCATGGGAATGAGCTATAGCTACGTCACTGCTTCTATATACAAGGAAATCATATCCAAAAACCTTTTCAGAAAGAACGAAAAAAGTATCAACCAAAATAGGTTAGCAACCTAAGCAATGAGTATCTTGAAAAACAAGGAATGGGGATCGCTACCTATTTCTTGAGTGCAGTTCCTCAGCTCTCTTTCCAACTCTTGGATGCGTTTCCTGTCTCCTGAGCGGGCTTCAGATAATGTCTTCTCGTGTAATTCTAACCTCTGCATTAAATGGAGTCTCAAATCAGATAGTTTCCCACTGGAGTTGATTTCCTAAAGCCTCATTGATTGTTTTCTTTAGTTTTTATTTTATTAAAATCATAAAAAAAAACTATTATTCAATAGATGCAGGGGGCAGAACTCCAAAATTTGCTTTTATTATTGTCATTATTCTTGGCCTCTGTACTTCAAGTGGGTAAAAATGAAAGGCAGTTCATACATATTCATAATAACAACTGAAGATGAGGACATGCCACCATTTCTCCTTTAAGGTGCACCCAAATTTTGTATTTAAATTTAGTAAGTAACCAGCATTAGCTTTATTTTCATTTTTTCATTTTTTTTGGGGGGTGGGGGGTTCCTTTAGAGGTTATTCAGACAATAATATGATATTTAGGCTTGTTAATGGCTAAGGTGAGTAATAACTTGTGAGTTGTGACTGGGCCAACATTTTTCCAGTAGCTGACTTGCAATAGCAAAAATAGTTAAGCAAGAAAATAATGAAAATGTATAGACTATAGTAATTATTAAATTAATCATTCTCAATAAAAAAGGCCATTACCCAGTGTGGTTCTGCTAAGCAGGTCTTGGGAGGGGTGAGCTCGATACAGGTCCTTATCTTTGTTTTTTAAGTACAAAGTGGCCACTCTCAAGACTCAAACCTGTGCTGTCGCACTTGGTAGCCTCAGCTTTTACCATTGCACCAGACAATGGCCCTTTAATCATGTTCAATCTATTAATTTATTTACATATTTCAATACAGAAAAAATGTGATGAAAGTCTGGCATCAGTAAGGCAACGACAAACCCATAAAGCCATGACTAACCACCTATCCAAAAAAAAAAAAGAAGAAAAAATTGAAGAGGAAAGAACTAGAAGGGAAGTCGTTATTAGACAGAAGACAATTGACAAAGGAGTCAAAGTGAAACGTATTCTTGAGATAAAATATTACTAAATGACAGCGCACACCTTTACCCTAGTATAATATCCTATAAATTTAATTAAATACCAGCGTCTCAAAGAACCACATATGGCACAAATTTAATAAAACCGGCAAAGCAACCATGAAATGAATCATTACTCTGATCAGTTCAAAGCTGTGGGATTGTGACTCTCTCAAATTGTCCTTCTCTTTCCTCAGCTGCATCCAAAAGAAATTATTATAGGAGTTGATCAAAATGTCAATTAAGTAATTAAGAAATACACAGATGAACTCTTTAGTTAGTAAAATAAATCTGCAAAGTAACCACAGCTTGGACAGCAAATAACATCAGCTATATCAGTACAAAAATCTAAAGTACAAATTTTGATGATAAGCTTTTTCACTCAGTTATTGCCTCTGTTAAGCAAGATGCATGGATTGACATAAATTTCACTTTTTTACCAACTTATTTATTTAAGTCATTCACTTTATTATCATGTCATTGATTCATATTACTCACAAGCATACCCAGAGGGAGTTCCATAATTTAAAGCAATAATACTGAATTCATCTACAATTTTTTTTTTTTTTTTTTAAATGTTGCTCAAGCTGTAATAGTTACTCCTTTGAACTGCATCTTGACATAAAACTGGTAGCTGGTAGCAACTATAGTGCATGCAGTGCGAAACATACATGAATTCCAGAACTTTGTAGAAACCTGGGATGACATTTTCTTACAGCAACATTCATGCAACATTTCTGTTTTTTCAGGAGCCATCTTCATAGGTAAAAGCTCATACCTCTCTACATCTTGTCTCAATCTGTAAGAGATCCTCAACGTCATATGAGTAGTCGCTCTCACTCTTGGAGCTAGTAGACATCTGAAAAATGTGAGTGTGGAGAAAATACCTGTTATTAGGCAACATAAACTATCATAACCCTCCAAATATGTGTGTGTGTGTGTGTGTGAGTGTGTGTTTATATGATCAACTGGAGAATGTAATATGCTGTAAGGCAACCCAAAATTTTATGTTTGGAAATAAGACGACCTTAAAAACCAGGATATATTCCTAGAACCATTCAAAAATTCAACAATAAAGGAAAGTAAATTTATTGTTTCCCTCAACTGTAATTCCAAGTATGCGAAAAAACAAAACCCTCCATGTTTGCACATTTCAGGGATGATCTTAGGAGACGTTACCTGGACTGTGTAACTCTAATTATGTATAATGGTCATTATGTGAGGAAAAAAAAAAAAAGGACACCAGGTTATTTCTTGTACATAGTATTTTCATTTTTTTTTTTTTTTTTTTTTTTGATCAACATAGTATTTTGAATTAGCACATAAATCATCACAATTTTTCCATTTTTTTTTTTGGGCAAACATAAAGAAGTCATGCATGGCACAAGCCGCACAACGGAATTAGAAAATTTAAAGTCATCAATCTTTCCCGAAGCTGCTTCATTCAAATTTAAGAGTTACACATTCATTTTCGTGTTTATTAGAATAATTTATAATTGAAATGAACCTTCATTTATACTACAATTATTTGTAAGGGGCTTAAGTTCAGGTGCCAAAGCACCCGCTTTGCAACCGAACTCTGCCTAACAGATAATCTACACCCCCAAACCAAGGCGAAACCCTCAGCATTTCCAAAACAAATTATCAAATTTACTCAAAATGCTGAATATCATAACTTTTTTTTTTTAATTATAAAAAATAGCCATATTACTATGAGCTAGCCTTTCATCATTGATATTGTGCAAAAGAATCAAGGTATTGATTCAATTCATTGTACGATTTTATCCTAAACCCAATAAAAGAAAACAAAAACTCGAAAACCCTTTTCGCCAATTCATCAATTCGAGAAAAGGAATTGGAAAATGACACAAATTTACATAACAATCAGCTGTATCCCTTATATGACTAAATTAACCATGTATGTATGTATTATTATAGAGTATGAAATATAGAAAAAAATTCCAGAATATGTTCTGCAAACCCCTAACAAGAGAATATTGTATTCGGACGGAGAAAGCAATACAAAAGCTCTTATATAAATATCTAGAGAGAGAGAGAGAGAGATTGTTTATGAAGCTCACCTTTGGAGGGCTTTGTAATTAGAACATAAATCAGAATCTGATAGTTTCTGAGAGAGAAAGAGAGAGTTCAAATTTGAGAAAGCAGGAATTTTATTTGAGATTACAAGGTGTGTGTGAATATATATATATATATATATAGAGAGAGAGAGAGAGAGAGAGAGAGACAGAACAGCTCACTTGCAATTTGAAATGGGACAGAGACTTGGAGAGAGCTGGCAATGGAGTCGGTACGGGTCAAATCCAGGAATTGGAATGATTTATAATCTGGGTCTGGGCAGCTGCGTTGGATTCAAATTCATCCAAATTTTCTATCCGGATATACTTCACTTTCATTTTGGGTTACCGGGTATGGTCCAAAGTATTCTAGCCTCTGGAGTGAAGGCAAGGGATTTTTAAACCATGGCCCATCTTGAATTGGAGCACCCGCTACATGGAAGCTACTATTGATTGATTTACATGTGTTGATTTCGATGAGATTGTGGGAGAAATTATCCAATAGGCCCAGGCTATGCCATTGAGTCCCTCATGTTGGTATAAATTCAATCAAAAATAGATTAACATGAACTCATGCATGGGTCAAAGTTAACAAAGAATCACAGTAAAAAATTACTATAATTAAAAAAAAAAAAGAGAATCATAATCAAATACCATAGTTAGATCGCTTCAAAATAAATAAATAAATAATACTATAGTTATATGGAAGAATATACCAAACTTCGAATGGCGTTTGTCATCAGATCTCTTACCATTTTGTGACAGTAAAATTTTGAGGGAAATTAGCTAAGAAGTCTACTTTATAGAAACTTATGGAGGAATAGGTACATGAAAAAAACTTATGTAGCCATAAGTTCCACTTTTAAGTAAAACAAGAGTATTTTTATTAGAGTGGTAAATACATAAAGTCATAATTACCCTCAAGTATTATTTTTTGTTTGCAAACTTTAAAATAGTATAACTCTAATTATACACATCGGTTTTTGATAAAATTTATATTTTTAGAATATATTTGTCGAGATCTTCGAAGCAAGACCCATGTTGAATATGAAATTATATAAGAAAAAAACACAGTTACATTGAACTATAGTATGTAACTACTTCACAATAATTACATATCAGTATGTCATTATTTTAGAAAAATTAAAATTAAATAATTTTTAGCAGAGTTTAATTAAATTAATGGTTCTATGAGTAGGTTTAACAATTAAATTATGAATAAAATAGATAGATTTGGTTTTAGCGGTTTAGAAATTTGTGGATTTGAGAGAGAATGGAGTGCCTTTAAAATAGTTACACGTAATTGTTTAGAAGAGCCAAAATATCAATGTCAATTTTTTATTTATGATGGCCTGGAACCTTCTATCTGTTTATACGTTTTCCATGTTCAAGAGAAGATTTGAAGTGTTAAGAAAATATATTAAGATAAAGAAGAGATCCATCTGAGAACCAATTAAGACAGGGATTGAGAAAATATCCAGATTTGGGTGGCACGTGGGTTTAGGAATCATCTTCATCCTCTAATCTTTTGGAAAGTAGTTTGAAAACCACATGTAATCAGTCCACGAACGTACAGCCGCTTTTAAGGCCATTTTTGTGTTGCAATTATGGCAACATCCAGTTGATCGAGCATCAACCCAGGATAATATTCCATCCATTCACCACCCATTTTCTTGTCGGTGGTGGCTAGATTTTGGAGAAATATACCCCTCTTAGTCGACCCTTTCTGACGCCGGTAGTGAGGAGGCCAAAGCCATGAAAAAGATGGAATTTTGAAGGAGAGATAAAGAGAGAGAACATTATTTCGGTGAGGGAATGAATATGATATATGGAAGGGCATTTTGGTCTAGAAATTGTTTGGTGGATTTATGACTCCATAAGATTATTTAGTGTACTTACAAGATTATTTAGTGTACTTACGCCTACATAAGTCTTATTTTATGGACTTGTAACTGAAATCCCCTAAAATTTTAGACATGTGACCCTTAAAGAGCTCTTTATCCAGCTGTTAGACCATTTATCTCAACATAGATTCTCAAACATCATATCTAACAACATGTTAAACCTTTACATTTCCAAGACTTAGTGTGAGGACAACAAAATAACAACCCTCAGCCTTCTCAGAAGAGGAAAAAAAGGTTTATACAAAAGAGTACATTTTGGAGTTACAACAAGGCACAAAGGGCATCCTGCATGCACAAGAAACCCTAGGAAAAAGATTATCTACTTACAAATGGAGTAAATCACAATACAGAACACCCAGGGATAAAAATAATAGTGATAAAGAGTATTTTCCTAGATTTCTTTTCACTGCAATGAATGGATCTTTAGGTGGTAGTAACCACTTGAGGAGCAGCAGTTGTCAATCCAGCTACTGCCTGTTTCTTCAACATGGCTACATGCTTCTGGCCAGTAAGATGCGAATTGAAGACTGTCTGGCTATTGCAGACCACATTGCATATAATGCAAGTTCGTACAGCCTCTGCAGTTGTTCCACATTCCATAATCTTCCTTTTCTTTGCCTCCAGATCCTCTTCTGGTGTCTGTGTCTGTGATACCTTCTTTTTCTTCAAATCAACAGATTCACCTTTATCAGTCTCTGGATTTTCCATAGGTCCAATTATTGCATTTGTTGTGACCAATGCATCAGTTAAGACTTGGGCACTGGTGTCTTCCTTCGACTTTTCAAGTTCCTTCAGATTCTTCTGGTGCTTCTTTCCCAATTTGTGTTTGATCATGACATCATTGTTGTTACAATAGATATTGCAAACTTCACACCATGAAAATTGAAAATCCTGCGTTTTCTTAGGGTCTCCTTCCAACGTGCAATTACCTTGAGTCTTAACTATAGATTTGTCTTTATTGGTCTCAGGCTTAACTATAGATTTGTCTTTATCGGTCTCAGGGTTTTCCATTGGTCCAATTATTGCATTTATTGTGACCGGTGCATCAGTAGAGGCTGGGACACTGGCGTCTTCCCTCGACTTTTCTAGTCCCTTCAGATTCTTCTGGTGCTTCTTTCCCAATTTGTGTTTATTGAGGACATCATTGGTGTCGCAATATATTTTGCAAACTTCACACCATAATTGAACCACCTTGGTTTGATTTGGGCCTCCCTCAAGCATGCAACTACCTTGAGGCTTACTGAAGGGCTGACTAAGAAGGTGGAGTTTGGATTTGCAATCTCATTTGGAGGTTTTATGCCAGCCTACATAGTGACCAGGGAATTAGTATCAAAACATATAAGTACAATTCAAGGTGCTATTTTTTTCTTTTTTCCAATAATAAGTTAATAACCAACCCATGTCCAGGTATTTAGTGGCTGAACTATCCATGTACTCCACTCATAAGACTAAACAATTCCTCAATTACATAATGTGTTGCACTATGGCTGGCTACAACAAAAACTATTATTAACGAAACTACAGAGAAGCACCTGCAACAAAAAGGACAGCAAATTCCACATAACACAGGCATAGAGAAAAGGACGGTTGACAAAAGAAGCAACAAAATGTAACTACCATTTCAAAAAACGCAGATCCAATATATATGATCAATGAACACACCAATAGCAAAAGATGCAGCTCTCTATATTGAAGCAGGGAAAAAAATATCAAAGAATGATTTAAAAGTTATAGTTATATAATAGATTCAAGAAAATGTGAAAATGGCTGTCAAGATTGACATGTGGTTCTGTCATTTGATAAAAATTGGACTCCATGTGCAACTACTTCTTACAGTATTTGCTCCCGCCAGAAATGAAAAAGTGAAGTTTGATACGTATTGAAGCCAGAAACTAGGAAAAAATCTAGGCACCAACTTGCGAGGGCCAGAAGGGAACAGATCAAAGATTAAATGTGGCAGACTTAAAAAAGTCTTTTTCTTTGCTCCTAAAATTGATTAAAAATCCTACTGATCCTCCAACCGTGGAAAAGTTTGAAAAGTGGAAATTTTTTATAAAAATTATATGCATATGTAATAAAATTTGGAAAACACATTTCCTAACCTTTTCTTTAGGTAGCAACCGCAGAAAAAAATAAATTATTTCTCAAGTTCTATACAGTAGCCATGTCAAGTATATACTCGACAAGTCGACAGTCAACACTTGTTACTGCCCACGGTTGTACAACACAGCATGACAGCTGATATGATCCTGGCACATTTTTTCTAATAAGGCTGATATGATCCTGGCTCATTAAAAAATTAATAATAAGCATGACCATTCATCAACCTCAAGTGCGTTAAATTATGCAGAAACTTGTTGCTCAATATTAAGGAAGCTTAATAATGTAAACTTCACCTTAAGGGTATATTCAGGAGTTGCATGGTTTGGTCATTGGCAACAAAGACCATTAAAGGGACTCCAGAGTGCCCTAAAACTACAATGGGAAGGCCAAACAGGACATGAATTGGGGTGAAGAAATAGATCTGAAGATTAAGTTCATAAACAATATGACCCATGGCATGGTAAAAATCAGGAACCCATATCCATTTGTGCTACGTAAAACATTACTGATAAGGCTCTGATGCTACTTATCAAAATAAAAAAAAAAAGAGGCTCTGATGCGGATGAGAAGGGTAGCATGATGCGATGACAAGAAAAACAATTAGACAATGAAGGCAGTGGCTATCAATTTAAAGAGTAGAGCAGGAAATTGATCATAAAAAATAGTTCCAAAAGATGGAGAGCTGAAGATACCACCAAAATAAAGATGATTTGAAGTAATGCTCATATTTAATGTAAGGTGGGAATTTTCAAATTAAGCAATCATGCACATAATGTAAAGACACAAACCAGCAAAGGCATGCATGTTGTGAAAGAAAGTGTATCCCCATGTAAGCTTAATTGTAGTGGTTGGTACTTGTCTACTTGGTAATAGGAGCAATTGAATCATGGGAAGCAAAAGCAAATGAAATCTGTAATGTGTAAATTAATCCTGCAATAGGCTAGTTTAGTTGATATTATAATTCACCTGTGCAGCATGTTTTTTCCCAGCAAGATGTGTATCAAACACTACTTGGCTATTGCATACAACATTGCATATTGTGCAGACCCTCACAGAATCAACCCCTGCACCACCAGCCATAAGCTTCTGTCTCTTCGTCTCCAAAACCTCACCGGTGGCCACACCAAAAGCCCCCAATATTGTAGAAGTGGGATTATTATATATTTCCAATTTCCTCTTGTGTTTCTTTCCTGATATGTGTTTCTCAAAAACATCCTTGCTATTACAATCAATGTTGCAAACCTCACAGCATATGGGTCGGATGACCTTGGTTTGCTTTGGTAATCTATTTGTGTAACCATTTGCTACAGATAGACTCAACCAATTGTTGTGGTTCCACAAGGAACTCAAACTTGTGGAGACCATTGACTTCTCATTTGAAGAATTAATAGCCTGCGAATCACAAGACATTAGTCTCGAAAACAAAGAGCATAACAGACAAAATTAGCACTTCATCACAAAAAAATACTAAATCTGAAGTGCAGGAAAGTCTATTAAATGCATGTTTGTCCATAAATGCTCATGTGTTCCAGAAAATGCATTACTAGGAGAGTTAATACGGGCTGCATTGTGTTCAATTAGACATATATAGTAATGTTAATATGTAACAGTAAGTATCAAAGCAAATATATACATAAATACCTGTGGCATGTGTCAATGAATGCATAACAATAGTGGGGGAACACATGACAAGGACACATTTCTGTATCTGTACATAATTTATGACAGGAAGGCCTATAACCGAGCCGAGCCGAGTCAAGTCAAGCAGTAGGCAGCTTAGGCATCACTTGATAAATTAACGAGCTCAAAAAAAGAGGATATGGCCCAAAATGTGGTTGAATAGTGAAAAAGGATTCACGAAACCAGCCCAAAGAACTAATTCAAGGCTTTGTTTAATCAAGTCCTACAAACTCGCCGCTCTCAAGACTAGGAGGCTAGGAGAGGTGAGCTGGATATGGTCCTAACCTTTGTTTGTGATACAAAGTGGCCACTGTCAAGACTCAAACCTGCACTGTCACACTTAATAGCCAAGACTTTTACCATTGCACTCAACAATGACCATTCGAACTTGAGCTCTAACCCATTAATCCGCAAACAAATAATAATAATAAAAAGAACAGATAGACCATCATTCGGAAAACAGAATTAGATCACTAACCCCCATCAACCCACAAAATTATCAATGCGACAACACACACCCACATAACAATTACACCCCAAAACTCCTTTACTAGTTCACAGCCGCCTGAACCAACACCAGACAACAAACTCACAAACCAGTCAAGCACTCAAAAAGTCCCAAATTCCACATACAAACAAAAGTAAACTTCAAAGCAACACCGATACTTACCGCTGTGTATCCAGTGGGATTAGCCTGATTCACAACCCAGCCCTGTGGAACTGCATTTGGGTTTTCACCATGTGAAGTTTGGCCTGCAAATCCGCCATGAATTGAAGAGTACGCGCTCGCAAGGGCATATGGGTCGGTGCCAGGTGGGTGAATGACTGATTGGGAGGACAATTCAGAGGGAAGAACTGGTTGAGGGAAAAGTAGGTTTAAATTAAGGTTAGGATTAGGGTTAGGGTTCTGCATCTGGGGGTACGAAGAGAAGTTGGCGTAGGAGGCTTGTTGTGGATCGAATATCCAGGTGCGTGGGATATGCAGATGAAGGGCTAGGGTTTGGGGTAGGGTTTAGTGGGTAGTTCATGAAACGTGGATTTTAGAGAGAGAGAGAGAGAGAGAGAGAGAGAGGTTGATCGGTGCCGGTCCAAAGAAGCGGGAGAATCCTGTATTTGATAATGGGCGGGTAAAACACCAGACAAATCGGTTTCAACCCGACCGATGAAAGCTTGGGCTCATGTATGTAAATATATAAAAAAATGAGGGATGTTATTAAGAAAAATAAAAGCTACTGAAGGCCATCCTCATGGGTAGGGTTACAAATGAGCTGAATTTTAGAATGTTAGAACTTTGTTCTTTTAGAAGTTTGATTATTTAATATCGGGCCGAGTTTATTTTGAGTTGAGTCGAATTTAGTTAAATCAAGTCAAGCTTTGATTTTCTTAAACTTAGCTTGTTTAATAAACAAATAAGCTCAAAAGAATCTTTATCGAGCTTTTTCATGAGCATCTTGGTTTGCTTGCAACTTTTAAGCTAAATAAGATCATTCATGAGTCTTGAATAAGTTACTTCACAAGCCCAGGCCCCACCAACGAGGTCATTCACTGTGTCTCATTGTGAGCCCTTAAAAACTTTGTTCGAGAATCCAACCTAGTCGAGTTTTTGACTTCTTTGAGTTTGACTTATTTAATAATTGACCAAATTTGAGCTAAACTCTTATTGAACTTGTTCATGAGGTATTAATGAGCAAATTGGTTCATTTGTAGCTCTATTCGTGAGTGTACCAATAAGCTATTTCCTATTTTAGAGAATGTTGCATGAATTTCAAAACACACATCTTACCATTAGATAAAAAAAATCCTTTTCTTGGGTCCCGTGTACAAATTTTAGTGAAAAATGTTATGTGATTTGTTATACGTGTCGATCAAAATTTGATAATTTCTTTCATTCAGCAATGCTTAATTGTGATTTTTGATCAATTTTAATTTGTACGAGTAATTTCATGTTTAACACTTTTTTTATATATTGAATTTACACTAGTAAATCAAATTAAATTTAATAAATTTAATGATGTGATGGGTATCTTAAATTACATTATTAAAATAGGTATTAAAAAAAAAAAAAAAACACATGATAGAACACGTAGAAAGATAGATGAGAGAGCCGCCAAGGCTTACTCATCTAGAAGAAGAAAAGCATTACATAGTCATCTCCACCTGTCTTTTTTTTTTGTGATCCCTTTCAAATTAAAGTGGATGCCAATATCCGTTAATTTCAAAGGTATAATTGTCTTATTATTTTGTATAAACTTCCTTTTGTCGAGTTCTTTTCACCTCCTAGTTCCTAAAGCATTTTCCTTGTTGGACTTGGTTTGGAGGTTGATAAAAAAGACAACGTATATCGGCATCCACATTAAGGGTTGTACCTCATACATTGATAGGTTACAGGGTACAACCCCTAATACCTGGTGCTAATATAACTTATATAAACATATTTTTATCTAACCGGAACTCAAAATATACATACTAGTATTTACATAAAATATTTTACATCAGTTTTCAGTTATCCATTTCTCTTCCATCTAACGGTAAGGAAATTGCTTAATATATGATTATCTTTACATCATTTTATTCAAAGAACAACGCATACAAAAGAAATGGATGGTGAAAGACTATTGTAAAACAATTTATACAACAACGTCATCTCCCAATCTATACGGTGTCAAAGTCCTAACTTTCATTTGTGCTCGATTAGTAAATGAATCAGGCTATGTTTGGTATGTCGGATTAAAATGTTAAATAAATTAGATTTGTTAGATGACTAGGAAGTATTTAGTTGTTTTGTTTGAAATAGGAAAGATTAGACATTTTTCTATCCCTTTATTTCTTATAAATGAAATAGTATTTTAAGATAAAAATATATCACGTCTCTCGCTGCTTTATTTTCTCTCGCATATGGATGATATAACCATCCTAAAGATAGTACATCCTTTATTTGAAAACTAGCACCGGACACATGAGAATACTACGCTTATCCTATCCGGTTTATCCGGCATACCATACATTCCCATAATGAGTATTTTATGAGAGGTTTTCCCCTAAACATTTTTTTTTTCTTTCAATTGCTAATAGTAAAAGACAAACCGTCTTACCACGATTTTAGAAAAGTGTATCAAGAAGATACATACAATCAAATGGTTCATTTTTAATTTCCCATAGGAAAATCCTAGTCCAATTGCTCTCCCCAAAATCAGTCCATTGGGCTAGGTCCATCAATAATTTCCTTTATTTAAAACCCACTTGACTTTGTATTGAAGTTGACTCAAAATAAAAATGATCAAAGGCACACAGCATGACTTTCCCCTTGCGTGGATTTGAAAATGCCCAAATCTTTTGAAGAAATAATTCTCACATCTCATGGGCCAATAATACGGTGACACGTTTCCTCATTTCTGATACCATCATTTTTTTTAAATAAATATTTTAAAATTGGCTGATCAGTTTTGAATAAAGATTTTTTTTATGACTAAACTATCCTTGGATGCTGATAAAAGCCCTACTTAATTGTATGCAGAACTCCCTTAGTTCTTTCTACTTCTTGACAAAGTAGCACCAACTACCAACTACTAGTAAACAACTACTTTCCCATACTGGCCAAGTCCTCTGTGAAACAACTGATAATTAAATACTGAAACATAATTAATTTCCAATCTCTAAGAGATGTTGATGTCTTCATTAGTACAAGTAGAAAATTCAAGCCAATCCTGCACAATTTTTATGCATTTTGCGCAATGACCATTTGCGCCAAGACGCACGCGTTCTTGACCCACAAAAGCAAAACTCATTTTGCCCTAAATTTGATACCTAAGGTTGGCAACTTCCCACCAAACTAGTTCGTATGAGACGATATTAATCAACCCATTAATCTAAACACAAACGCAATCCCTGATTCATGGTTGAGTAGTGCTATGCATCCCAACTCTAAGAATACTCTGTGTAAGTTAGGGCAGTTGAGACAAACACCCCATCTGTGAGTTGGGGTAGCTGAGGCGTCCTAGCGCTGGGATGCATAGCAGTTTTCCCTTCATGGCATGTTGTTGGATTGAGTTTTCTAAACCTCTATATGAGTATTTATACTTGTTCATAAGCTTGAACACGAAATCGTTCACTCAACAAGTGAGGAGAATGCTATTAGGCATCGTGCTTCTATATGACTTAGTTGGGTAGAAATTTTGAGTCATTTTAAGTATTAGAGATGATTGCTTTAAATTACTCAGACACATATGAACTAATAATAGAAGTGGTCCAATCTCTCTCCCTCTATAGCTCTCTCTCTAAGATAGTTATGATCTTTCTGTTGAGCATAGGCTTTAGAATAAAGATAATAAACACCACTAGTATACTAAGGGTCAGAAGGAAAGATGAAGTGAGATGGGTTGTCATGTTTTTATGGTAGGTGACTAAACAACCACCTTTGAGCTCACATGCCATCTTTGTGTACATTATAAAATTGCTTTATATCCTCAATGACTTCACTTAACCAATCCAAAAATTTTCAACACCTCACTCATTTCTCTTCAATGCAAAGAAAAAATAATTACCCCCCCCCCCCCCCCCCCTTCAATGAAATAAAAATAAAAATAAAAATAAACAGGTAACTTCTCATTGATAGAAGTTGAAAAAAAAAAAAAAACCAAGATCCATGATATAAAAATCATTGATTACACTGTCAGAGTTTCAAGATGAAACAGAGTAAATGAGCTTCAATTGCATCAATGGAGATTTTATTCTCTGAGCAAAAAGGAAAAGAAAACAGACAAAAATAAGGGGAAAAAATGTTTGGTAAGATGGAAATTGAAGAAGAGCTACTTAGCAGCTATATGAGCAGGATATGGAAGTACTGTTACCTCAGCTGAGTACTTGAATTTTGTAAAGAATTAATGAAATAATATGCAGAAACCTGTCTGTACACTCTTGAATCTTTGCTTGAAACCAAAGGCCAGGACTAAAGGAAACTCAGTTAGAGATCAAACCCACGAGCGGCTCGTGCTTGTGGCTGCTTCCAGCCCACCATGGCTTAAAGCCAATATGGCCATTGCTGTCTTCTTCATTAGGAGCAGGAAGATTAAGATCAAGAAGGTCTCGAATTTCTGAAACGGGTTTCTGTGTTACAACTGTTTGATTGGTTTTGGTCTCAGAGGTGCCAACCAAATGGGATCTTTTATGACCCCCCAAAGCTTGGCCGGATGAAAAGACCTTGAAGCAAATTGGGCATTCATGCCCTTTACTCTTTTTCGACTTGTTAGCCATCTCTGGCTTCTCAGGATAGCCAGAAGGCAAATCATGATCGATGGGGTTGTCATTGTTGCAGGATTTGATGAGCTTACTATCGGTTGTTTGGTCAGGGGAGACTTCAGTTTCAATGCTGTTTTCACTGCTTTCAATTCTTGAAGCAAAGCAGCCTTTGATCTTTTTATGACTAGCCCTGTGACCCCCCAGAGCTTGGTATGAATGGAAGACCTTGTTGCAGGTAGTACACTCAAACTTGCTTCTCTTGTGTGAACTTCTGCCGATTTCAGAATCCGATGCATCGTGTGCTGTTTTCTTCGAGGACTCCACCGCCAATTCAGGATCGTACGAATCACTAAACTTCCTCTTGCTTGAATTATGCTTATTCGAACCCAATTGGGCTTGATCTTTTCCAGCTTCCTTGATACAATTCTTCCCCAATTCAACTTCAGAAACTTCACCTCTCAGTCCATCATCATGCTTAGACCTCTTCATTTTCTCATTTCCAAGAAACCCATTGATGGAAACTTCCATTTTCTTCATCTTAGACCCGTTTTTCGATACCCCAGAGGCACGAAATTCTGATCGTTTCCCATCAAATTGGAAGCTCTCTGAATCCAAATTACCAGACTCAAACTTCTCATCTTTCAGCTTATTCAACTTCACTTCCTTGACAACACCATTACAGACAGTATTTTTATCATTAATTCGATTAGTACGAAACGAAGATGGAGCTTCCAAGAACACAGAGTCATTATCTGAAGACTCAGCTACAGAATTCAAACCACCCCACTGACCCACATCTTAGAAAGCATAATCAAACACATAGCTACCTCTTCTTGTTCTTGCTCAATCTCAGAGACAGATGAAGAAGCATTAGCAATTGAGAAAGTAGAAGATGTTGCAGCAGTAGCCATGTACCTTGTTCTTCTTCTTGACCTCCTTCTCCGATTTGGGGCAGCTGCCTCGTTGTCCGATTGGCTATCCATGACCAGCTTCTGACTAGCATTAGTCCATGAATTTTCTTCCTCCAAGCTGTTTGAAGCTTTTTCTCTCTCTGAGTGACACTTCATGTGACCAAACAGAGCTTTCCACGACAGAAACCCTTTACCACAATCTTTGCAGAATTTTCCATGAAGCAAAGTATCTTCACTTGAATCTGCAAATCTGCAAGTCTTCTTGGGATTCTCTCTGAGCCCATAAACAGGATGAGTACCGGCATCGAAACCGGCATCGGTGTTGGTGTTGATTCCATCATTGTTGACAGATGCAGAGAGCTTCTTTCTGCTGAGCTTTTCATCTGTTTCAGCTGAATTCGTGATGACATGAGACCTCATGTGACCTCCCAAGGATCTACCACAAGGGAAGCTCTTGTTGCACAACTTGCATACATGTTTCTGCTCTTGATCTTCTTCCATTGGATTAGAAATTTTACAAATCAAAATTAACAAACACAGATCAGAGAAGCAAAGAAAAGAACTTCAAATCTGACCGAAAAATTTGAAAGAATGCTCTACAATTCTTGATCTCATTACACTACAGAAACAACCCAAAATGCTCTAATGGAACAGAAGAACCTACACGCAAAGACAGAATAAAAAAAAACAAGACCCAGATCAGAAAATTAAGGTAGAAGCTGGAATCCAATGAGAGAATTCAAGTAGATCATTGGGTTTTCTTACTTTTTCAAGTGATCAGAAAAGAACCCATCTCAGATTTCATAGAATTTCTTGAGCAAGAAACAAGATCTGACGGGCACAAATGGCGATAAAGAGAAGAGACCCAAGTAGAAGGTGTAGCAAACTTCTTTTTCCTCGCTCTAGCTCATGGGTGGTGGTTGAAATTTTGAAGGGAAAAAAAATCAAAATTTGAAGAGGTTGGGTGTGTTACCTTTGTTGCTAATGATGGCGATGGACAAGCCAAAGAAGAAAAATTAAAAGAAAGGGGGAGAGAGAGATCTCTTTCTCTCTCTACATACATACAAAGACACACTCTCTCTCTACACACTATATTTGGAGGAGAAATCCATGCATGGAAGCAAAGATAAAAAAGAGGGAAGGAAAAGATAGCAGCACGTGTACTCAACTGAGAATCCTACGCCACCCCATCCTAACGGCTGAGATTTGTCCAATTGAGCATCCCTATGGTTGAGGAACCTCTAGTGAAGGAGAAACTAACTGCCCCTTAACTATTCCTTCCTTTGTCTTGCTATTAAGGAATGCCCACTGCCCCACACCCAAGTGAAAGGTTCCACTCTCCGGCCGTTATTCTTTTGGACTCTCTCTCTACCATTTTTTTTTATTATTTATTTTTTTCAAAGAATAAAAGATCCCCTAAAGGTGGGTCCCTGCAGTTTGCCTTCTATCCAATTGCTTCAGTTTCAAATCAAAGCCAACCATGTCACACTGTACTTTAAAGGTCATTTGAACAAAATCTAAGGGTATTTTAATCATTTAGTTCTTTTTAAAATGTTTTCTTTTTTTTTCTTTCTTTGGGTTTGCAGTTACTGGTTTTTTTTTTTTTTTTTCTTTCCCTCCTTTTCTTTCTACGGGGTTTGCAGTTACTTTTAACAATGTTGAAATGAGCAAAACAGATAGTCCATAGATTGAGAAGGTTGTTGTGCTATGATTGGTAGGGGATGAATTTATTTAAGGTAATTGTAGAGGATTTCCACCTATAGGGCTATAGGTGCTTCATGTTTGTAGGTTAATAGTGTTTTTTTTTTTTTTTTTTTTTTTTTGGGGGTGGGGGGGGAGAGGAGGGAAGGGGCAGCCAACAATGTAAGATTAGGACTCCAACAACTCTCTCTCTCTCTCTCTCTCTCTCTCTCTCTATATATATATATATATATTCTAATATTAGTGAGTTAGCATAAACACCTGGTTTTTTCAATCCTAGGCCTAGGCCATGGGTTCGACGAGGCTTTACCACCTAATTTAAGAGCATCTTCTCCATCAGCAAATTCTTGATAGAATTTTTTTGCATTTCCCATGTATTTAGTGTTCTATAGTCCCTTTAGTTAATTTCTCACCTAGTTGCAATTTTTATATTCATTTCACTTGTGTCCTAGCCTCCTAGGGATAAAAAGGACCACTGAATCCATCCTTGCTTCAAAAGTTAAAATGATGCAACCACTTTTATAAGGCATACATGAAGCAACAGAATTGATACTTAGGAATATGCACATTATAGGTCACTTTGCAAAATGCCATTAATGCTATTACCAGAGAAAAATGAAAATGAGAGTGGACTAAATTTTCCAATGGATTATTATCTTGGATTGCAGAAACCTTGTTTAGAAAGAGATCATTAAGGTATAAATCTACCACTTCTCTGCAAACGGAATGGAAAATTTAGGGCATAGTCAACATATTAAGAAAGTGATTAAAGAAAAAAAAAAAAAAAATGAAATGTGATTGGTCTAGACAAATTTGGATTTGGTATAATTAAGCTCACCTGATTGGGCTTGCAGAAAAGTTGGGAATAACATGATCCAGATGTTCTTCCCACCCTCACCAAGAAAATGAAGAGTAAATTTGGGATGGGTTGTTTTAAACTATGCTCTATTTGGAAAAAAAATGGCAAAACCTCTACTAAATCCCATAACTTCAGAAAATCAAACAAAATAATTCTAAAATTTTTTCTTGACAAATCTTCTACTTCAAAAAAAAAAAAAAAAAAAAAAAAAAAGGGAAGAAGAAGAAGAAAAAGGGCCATGAATATATCTTTTTTCACAGTATATCCTACATTCACAAGTACTCCTATATACATATATAACACACACATAATTGCATTCAAATGTATTGCTTCAACACTTTGAAAACTGTGAACAACACTTCTTTTCCCCAAAGAAAGAATAAAGTTTAGTCGTAGGTCCAAACCCAAGCATCTGCTCATCCAATTAGTCTTTTCACCATTAGATTTCTAAGATGAAAATTACCAGCTGGGGTTGAATTTGTATGTTGTAATGACAAGCCTCTTACATAGCTTTGATCATCTCCAGGATATCCGAGTTATCCCAAACGATCCATGGCTGCCCCTGGACGATTCGTGCCCTAGCCTTATATGTATGTAATTACTCACACACACCAATTTCTCTTTTGCTAATTAAGGTGCCTAAACTTCAATTATAAGTTTATAACGAATGGGTTATAAAAAAAAAAATTTTAAAAAAAAATGCATAAATTTTTTTTTTTTTTTTTCTGAACAATTTTGCTTTTGCTAATCAAGGTGCCTAAACTTCAAGTATAATGAAATAATGAATGGGTTATAAACAAAAATATGCATAAATTTTTTTTTATCTTTTATTTTCTTTTTGACAATCGATAGAAACTACTCTTACCCCTAATCTCCCTTAATATCAACAAATGGGTATCAACACTTCTTCATAAAATTGAACCTGAGATCGCTCTCTAAACAAGTGAGGTAAATGCCACTAGGCTACAATGCCTATCAGCAAAAATAGTCACAATTAGGAACACTAGTTATGAATACATTTATTTAATCTAAAGTATCTTCTTAGTCTATGAACCAAGACTCCCATGCTACACCTTAATTATTTAATTAGAACAAGCTGTCCGGGGTTTTCGGGTTTTTAATTAATTTAATACAAAACAGATTTGGATCTTAGTCCATGTTTACTATAACTTTGTCACAGATTGGCCAGCATGGCCAGATTAAGTTTCCGAGTGATGGTGCCGGCCCTCGTTAATCATCAATTGAGCCGGCTCTCTTTGCACTAATCGTAACCTAAATGTCTTATTAGCCACTATAAATCACATCCTAACTATGATAAATCCCATCTTTTGTGCCCTTTTTGCCGGCATTTTAGTACAATGTTTAGCTGTAAGTTGTCTATGATTAGATTTCTTTTTTCTTCTTTCTTTCTTGTTGTTTATATAAAGGGATGAGGGAGAAGTGGCATATACAAAGTGATTAGGGAGAAAATTACAGAATATAATTGCTTCATAACCTACTAATTTTTTTATATTTTTTAATCAACATGTGCATGCACATTATGTGCGCGTATGTTGGCCGGTGAGTTGCATGTATCATAATGTGTGAACCAATTAATTATGCCGTCGTTAACCCGCATAATTAATGTTAATAAATACTTCTTGTGATTTTACTATTCTAGGGCAATTATACATGGACTATTTAATAAGGACAATGCAATACGTAATACTATAATATATATTGTACCATAATAGACAAGACCTGATGTGATATGTAATAGACCTCTTATGAATTGTTTGGAGGGTATTTTTGTCAACCGACTTATGTGAAGTTAGATGCTATAATTAGAAGCTGTTTATAGCATTTTCCGTTTAATAGACATAAGGGTGAATAACATGAAACTCACCCGAAACCCAAAATTGAACAAATAAATTTAAACTGTAAAACTATAATAATTTGTCCCACTCCCTTTGCTCGTCATTGCTTGTTAAGAAATTTGATAAAAATAGACGATCTGAGTGTCACTTGATGTCACTAAACCGATATAATGCCTAAACAACCCGCATTGAATTTGACGAAAATGCTCAATTAAGCATTTATAATTTAATATATGTAATTCTCACACTTCATCACCATCATATTATTGAAGAAGAGGATTGCTCATTAGATTAGCATACCATGTAACTATGTACAATACATGTATGCATACGTGCATACATGCATATATGCATAGATTGCGTACATATTACCATGCCCAAAGAAACTTCACTTGAGAGTGAAGAGAAGAGAATAGGCTCCTCAAAAGTGAGGCTCAAATTGACAAGTGGAGACCATCCAAGGAAAGGTTGGCCACTCCTTGTCTTCTCCCATGCCTTGTACATAATAAGGCTAGGATAAGATGCCCTGCTTTGGCTTTATGCTTGGTCAAGCTCTCTCCTCTTACTACCCCTTATTTTATCACCATCTATGACCTAACTCTAGAACCACCATGGGTGGGTCATTGAGTTACTCTCACTCTTGCCCAAAGCTTAGCCTTTCCACTAGCTCTATCCACCACCTCTTTATCCAAATTTTCTAAACCTTTCTTTTACTTTTCATCCTCATTAATCTTTTGTTAGCTAAATCCAAACAACTTTTATGTATGCACTAATGTGGAAATTTATTTTATCCCTCTAATAAACCAGATAATCATATAGTTCCCAACATAAATAAATAATTTTTAAAAATCTAGAGAAGATTTTATTTTGGGCATTTAATACTGGAATGTGGTCACCAATGGCCTTATAGTGGTACCTATGTGGATTGGGATCTGGGTAGTTTAGGGGTCGAATCCCCTCTAATAACTCCCCCACCCAAAAAGGAAAGAAAAAAAGAACTGAAATGTGGTCTCACTGGTAGCTTAAGTAGTTGAATGGTCCTAATTTATTAGGTTTTAGTACTCATGGATCCATTTGAGCTTACCTACCAAATAAATCATGCATATAATTTCAAGGGTGTACTTGAAAGCACCACTAACTAGGTAGAATGACTACTAATGACCTCTTTTAAGGGGATTAAAAAATGTGGAGGTTGAATGCATGTGACAATTTGATAAATTGGCAGCCATGTAATTTCAATGCAACATAATTTTAGATCTTAGAATGCCTTTTAATGTTGGCATGCCATTGTGATACAAACTAATATTAAGAATATATTACTCTGGACACAATCACCAAGCATGCAGATGATTTGAATTTTATGTGTGTGTGTGTATTTGATTTTGAGAGAGAGAGAGAGAGAGAGAGAAGGAAAAATAATTTGTGTAAAAGTTCTTTTACTTTAAATTCTTTCAGGACTTTATATCACAAAGCAAATCTATGTGTATATTGCAGCCATCTTCTGCATAATGGACTCAGTAAATGTATGACAAGGTATTGATGGAATTAAAATAAGTTGATTAATTTTAGCCATGTGGCCTCCTCCATCGCCAAACAAGGGATTGCCAATCAATTAATGTTTGTCGATGATATATATATTTAGTTAATTGAAAAAAAAAAAAAAGGTGTCTCCATATATAATATTCCTTCGCTTTTCTTGATTGGTCGATTAGGGTTTTTTCTGACATCTATTAGAAATTAAATAATTAAAATTGATTACAAAAAGTTGCGCTAATTACAAGCATATTAGGCTTTAATAAAAGTATAGTTAATAGTCATGGTGGTTGGGGCAGTCTTACTCAACTGCCTCTATAGTAGCAAGTTAAGTCAAGAGTTGCCTGGTTAACTTCACTAGATAAAAATGAAAAAAGAAAAAAAAAATGAAAGGAAAACAGGAAAGAAAAGAAAATTGATATATATATATATATATATATATATATATATATATATATATATATTCATATATGTGTATGAAGCAACTACAAATCCACCACCATCTTTTAATAAATGGCCTAATCATAAAGGTGCATGTGTTCCTTTATATGGGCTAATAATGGTGCATGTGTTAAGTGAGCAAGTTCTCACCAGAAATGCTTAGGGAATACTCAAAAGAGTCAATGAATAAATTCAAAGAAAATCACACACACACAACACATAGAAAAAATAAAAATATTTAATGTGGGACCCATGTCTTACCTAGTCTTTTGGATGGATGATGGTGGCTTGGCATGGGGTGAGCACTCTAGCACTATCAGTCTGAACTTTGTTTATTTTTAGCTTTTTAGTTAACTAAGCAAGAGGATCTTGGATGGTTGCATTATTTCCTTAAACATCCAAAGCCATGTGGGTGTGGGGATCAAAGACAGGTCCATATGAGACATAATAGCTTTCCATTCCACTAGGAGCCCCTAGTTTGATTACTGAGGTCATTTCTCTGCTAAAACCCCAGAAAAATTATCCTAATTTCATCTCATCATTTCCCATTTCAATTGGCCTTTCGAAGAAATTTTTTGCACGCAAGATCAGAATTTCAATTTGGTTATGATGACAGAGCCACTAGGTCTAGATAGCAAGAGCTCCATAAAAGAAGGCCAAGTATTCATGTCCATATTTTTCCTTAGAAAGTTCTTATTAAACAAGGAAACGTCAAAGGTTCCACAAGCTTTTTGTGTGCATGTCCCAATCCCCTCATCCAAGCATTGAATAATCCATGAAGTACCTTATAAAAAGTATAAAGGTGCAAATGCACCACACCTCTAGAGGGAGGAGTATATCTTCATACTCTGCACCACTCCTCTTGAGGGAAGAGTATATCTTCATACTTTGAGATATGGTGTTTTGCAATTAGGAAAGGATTATCACTATTTTGGTATTTAAAAACAGAGAGAAAAAAATTACACACACTTAAGACCAATGAAGAGCTCACAGTTTCCCAATTTCCAATGGCATTATGACCACCTTGGTACCTGATTATTAAACAATTTGCCAGTCCTGCCAATAAATTTACTCCTTCCATGTGGAAAGTCAGCACGCGCGTAAGTGGCGGCTGATTAAGGAAACAACATTCGTAATCATCCATTAGATTTAAGTGTTCTAGTGTCATAATACCATGTTTGTGACTAGGAGCTAGCCATGGACCATTAATTACTTGGGAAGTCATTGGTTAAAGGACCACCCTCAAAACCCCTATGATAACAACGTCATGCACGCTTAGCTGAATTTCTACAGCTAGGGTTTATGGCTCCTTACCACAGAACTGAGACCATGGAATCATCAATCTAAATTTTAATTTAATGGTCTAAAGGTCTTTCATTGAAATAGTGGCTACATACTAGTGTTATAGGGACTGCACTTTTTTTAAGCCCACAACTTGTATAGAAGAGTGTTTATTATACTGTCTAGACTTTATAAAGGCAAGAGCATCTCTATTCATGAGTGAGCATGAACATGAAATGTTGGTCTTCAAAAGGGTCTCTGGTATTCCAAATGAGTATGATTAAAAGTAGAACATTCATGCTTTCAAAAAACATATTCCTTTAGTGCAATACTATTTGTGCAGATTAGGAGGATGTAATCCCACCCAAACTTTAGTGGCCATCCATCTTTGACTGCCCACATAAGAGGACTCTTTCTAACCAGAGATTAAAGATATTGCTTGACGTTGTGCCTGTCATAGTGACCAATTTGGAATTTCAGAAAGATTTATGAAACCTAGGAATTAATTGGCAAACATCAATCAAGAACAAAGTTGTAAGCCACCGATAGTGACACATTTAGTGAAGCTCTAGGGCATCTTTGGATGTCCACGAAAAATGTAATGGCTCCATTGTCTTCATATAGCCTTCGAAGGTACCGATTTTTACCCAATACCCATAGTGCACCATCACAGGAAAAACTAGTGAACCAGCACACAAAATAATATCAACTGCCCAGAATAGTTAAACCAATAAGCAAGCACCCTTTATTTTTTGAAAAAGCAAGAAGCATAAATTGACAGATATGTACGGAGTATAAGATTGCAGGGAGATTTGCTCATTAAATTCAAGTAACTTGCACGTTGTTGAACTATTTCACTAAATTCAGATTGCCTAGGTCATAGCCTCTATATATAAAGTTGGAGAATAAATCAGGACTTGGTTTTGAAGAAATTGTCCCAATAGTCAGTACCTACCTGCCATCAAGATAAAGCATATGATCGAATATGCTCATCCTGCTAATCAGATTATGAGCATTAACAAAAGACAATATCAAGAAACTGTGGCTTGAGTATTTCTTGAGACAAGCATCTCCTGTCAAACTCTGTTCCAGGAGTACGATGAATATGCTGCTTTAATTCATAATCCTTTGGATGAAAATCAGACTAAATGAAGATTCTATCCACTAAGTGGTACTTTTTTTCACTTCATTTCCCTAATTTTTAATTGAATGCTTGCTTAGTTGCAGAAAAAAAGAGAGCAAGAAAAGCAAGTATCTTAGAAGAAGTTGCAGAGGGTGGTCTTAAACTTCATTTTCTTCTCCATCTCGTTCGCACCAAAAGAGCAAATTAGTGTGGAAGTGAGTAGTTATTTAGGCAAAAATTTCACACGCAAACAAGCGAATTGAAAGATTTTTTCTATAATAAACCTTGCATTAGATGAAAAAAAAATAATTCAAAGTTACATATAGGATCCCATGCCCTTACAATCAGGTCATATCTTCTATTAACCATCTTTCTGCCCAAGAGAGGGTTCCCCCTTCCCAACAAAGATAATAACTGTGGGTTTTCCCCTTGGGTGCGGATGGAGTAACACACTTCAGTAACAGCTAAAACAATTCCATGAGAGCACCTCATAGACCATGAAAACCAACCCCCTTACAAAACACTATCTTACAGTGAAGGCAGGGCTTCCATCTTCCACCATATATGAAATGTACAAAAGGAAAATTGGACTGACCTACTTTCTATAAAAATTTCTCTGATAGAATCACCTTACTTAACACAAAAGCCTCGGATGCCCGATGCTTCTCAAACCACCTTGGATGCATAGACAAAATGACTAAGCCACATTACCTGAAGCCCTTACCATCTCTCGCCTTGTAATTCCAAGCTCCATTTCCAAAAACCTCTTCAATCATACTGCAAGTGGGTAAAAAATCAACTTCGCTTTTAGGACAAATCATATATCCAGTCTCCCATACTTTGGCATCACAAGGCTCCAAAACATATTCATGTCCATTGCTTAACTCATCAAAGCTACCTGACCAGTGATCACCACTATCAGCCTTCACTTGGGTCTCCTGTGAGCCAGCCCTTGTATCAGAGGATGCGCTTGAGTCATATTGGACATCACGATCTCCCCCTCCAGTTCCACGGAGTTTTATCTGGAAGCTGAAATGTGGGATCGGAACTGCAATCATTAAGAAACCTGCCAAGGCATTTTTCTGAAATATTCTTGCTGTCCCTAGCACTGCCAAAACCCAAATTCTCATTATTATCACAGATTTCATCCACAACATCCTTATGATATTCATGTAAATCATCTTCTCGGCTCTGATTATAACCAGGACCATCTTGATAAACTGGGGATTCAGCAACAGAGTCCTCGTCGTCCTCAGTCATTCCAGGTTCATCATCATCGTCATAATCATCTCCATCCTGCCACTCATCATTGTCGCTGTCAATGTTCATTGGGACACATCTGTTCTGCTCAGCCCGCCTTCGAAGCATAAAGACATTAAAGTAATAGCTGACAATGTCCTTTTTCATTCGGAAAGGGAAGACCATTGAAAGATGGTCCCAGAAATTTTTACCCAATCTTGCTGGATTAGATAACACAACCTCGTGAAATAATTGTTCTTCCTCTTCACTCCATTTTTCTGCCACTTCCTCTCCCATGTCGCAGAAACCCAGCTCCACAAATATCTCATGCCCAAGGGTCCTTTTAAGTCTCTCTCTTGCCTCCATGATATGTTGTCTGACACACCTAAAAGAACCCCTATCCTGACAGCTACAATCAGTTCTACCATTTCCAATTTTGTCACTGTTGCCGGCAGGGGGTTCCAAGTCAGGCATTGGAAGGACACAAGTCCCAACCAACCTTTTCTCATCATCATTAGCAACAATGATGTCCAAGTCTGAAGCTTGTGGATAGAAAACCACTGCTTCAGACTTATCTGAATAATTTAAAGTATTCTTGGTACCCTGTTGGTCCCATGCTGGAATATCGGCTTGATGATCTGGTCCAATGGGAACTGGCTTCCGGGGAGGATATTCCATAAGAGAAGAATAAATCTCCTCGGAATTAGCTAATGCTCTTATTGGACGGTCAGGATAAAAATATTCTGGGGAAAGCAATACATGCACTGGTGCCTTTGACCTGACATTCTCTTCACTAGTACTGTTGATGGCCCAGGAAGAGATGGAAATGTGGCCAGCAGCACTAGTTTCAATGTCTACCTCAGAACTTGTAGGAAGTTCAGGAATGATGTCACTTGTAAGCTTCTCATCACCTTCAAATTTATTTTTTGTATATCCATCTTCATCTTCACCTTCAAAAATTACACAACTCAATCAACTCAACAAACACCTTAAGAGAAAAATACAGAAGGATGTATTCTGGTATGGTGGCCTCTGCATCTGACCAATTTGTGAAAAATAAAAATATGCAACCAAGTAAACAAGTTCATTCAATGCTCCCAAATATCTAATCAAGTAACCAATCACTGTCTTTACCAAAATTTAAAATTCGGCACATCTATAAAGATTAAAGAATGGTTCAAACAGGACTTGATGCCCCTGAATACCGATTCAGAAATTTGACGATTAAATTCTTTCACCAAGGATTTTGGACAAGTATGCACAAAAAGCGGCACATATTTAATGTGGATGCAACAATGCTGCCTATACTCTGAGCATTCTTCATGTTAATAAGCTTTTTCTCACCTGAAATCTGAAGTTGCCGGGGAGCATCTTCAGTAGGAACAAATTCCAAAATTGAAACTAGCTGATGACTGTGTTCCAGTTGTCTTGGGTGCTTAGAAGAAACCTCATACAACTCCTCATCATCAAAAGGCCGTTTTTGTACCATGTTTTACTGCAATGTACAATTGCAATGAATCAAGCAATAATGCAGAAAACAAAGAAGAGTTACAGTTTTGATCAACTATAACTTGTACAAAGAATGATAACAAACTGAGATTTTAAAATATTCAGAACAACAAAAGGAAAAAAAATGTATTTGATGCCTTTTGAAATAAAAAAGAAAAGAGCCAAAACAGAAGAAATAAAACAATTAAGCAAAATTACTTCATTTGCATTTAAACATATTAAATAAGTAGAGACATATGGTATATTTTGTAGATGCTTCAACTGATAACAATTTCCTAACGTCCTACTCTATAAAGGCAACCATTGTCAACTATTTCATGTAATGCCGATAACCATGACACTCCTAAGACAACTAGCACCAGAGTTTTCCATTCACTAAAGATTCATATCACCCACCGTTTTTAAAGAGGAACATTAAATCCATGGTTCACCAAACTTTGTATCTTACAATATAAGCATTACTACAACTCATTTTCTTCAATTCACACAGCCACCAATTGATCATGTCAAATTTTCAAGCACAAACATGACAAAGCAGGTAACAAAACAATACACACATGACCTATTTAATGAGTAAGAAGCAAGTTGTGTTTGGGTAGACACGTAAATGACCCTATTATGACTCAAATTAACCTAGTTACCTTTTTTGTAAATGCAAAAAAAAAAAAAAAAAATTTGATCTGTTAAAGGTAACTATATATTAATAATCAAAAAAGAGCCAAAGCCCCTTAACTTTTTTCAAATAATAATAATTATAATTATAATAAAATAGTGATCATTCATCATGTGTAGGCTATCATTAACATCAAATACCAAATTAAAGAAAATTTGTATGTATAAATACCTATATATGTGCATACACCTACCTCCTTCCACACACAGAGAAACACTTAAAGGTCATAAGCAGTTTTAACAGGCTTCTAATCATGTCAACACGATGAGTCTTATAAACACGTCAATTCAGGTCGGGCAGTTCTATAAACATGTCAATTAAGCAGGTTGACAAACCCCAACCCACTAACTTCATGTTGGGTTCGAGTACACGTCGTGTCAACCCTCGCCACCCCTAGCAACTATGCATCACATACCACTTCAATCTTAAACAACCATATTGTAAACCTACAGAAATATCATAAATTCCATCCTTGTGGTAACAAAAGTAGTAAATGAGCATCTCAAGCAGAGTATAAAACATTTCAAGTACAAATAAAATTCAAACTTAGTTTACACGATTATAATATGAGCACTACTTTATAGCAGCAAACCCAATACATACTTTAACCAGCAATAACAAAAAGCTATTACTATTTCAAGCTATTACTATTTCAAGAATGTGAGAAAGCAGCTAATTCGTCAACTACCCTTCTACGTAAGCATGTAAAGTTAGAAATGCACATATAAAGCATTTATATGATGACAAAACAACAGCCAATTCTATAAACCGTGCGGCATGCCCATGTACAATATGATAAATTCTACCCACAAGTGTCATTGATTACCAATAAAAGCAGCTGGGGTCAATGATTTGGCACCCCTATTTATTGATAAATGGGCCACCCACTTCTAGCCAAGGACAGATTGGTTCACAGGGTAAGTTGGCCTCTTACACTTTCCTTAGCCAAAAAGGGTGCTCCACTTATCAATAAAGGGCCCCAGATAAAAATTATTTGCATTTTTTTCTAAAAAATTACAAATTCCTCAAATTATAAATAATAAATAATAATAATAATAATAAAGGGATGGGTTTATATACCTCCAAAAAAATATCTTCCTCCAACAAATCAGCGAAACCCCAAATTGTAATGGAAAAAAGAAAACCCAAATTTACAAGCAAATCAAAAGACACAGAGGTGAAATCTCAACGAAATTTCAACTTTCCCCAAACCAATTGAAGCAAACAAACAAAACCCCCAATATTTAGAAACCCTAACCCTAGATCTTCAAATTTTAAGCAAAATCCCCAAAATTAATGACCGACCCAGAAACAAAAACACGAATTCCCAACGAATACACCGAAAAAGCCTAACAGATCTGTAGATCTAACAAACCTTTACGAACCCAAAGCTCGCAAACTCTTAAAAAATCAAAAAATAAAAAAATTTACAGAATCAGACCCAATCAGGTCAGAAAAACAAAACCCAGAACCCAAATCGATTTATGTACGAAACCGAATCGACAGATCGCGAGATCCAAAGGCGAGATCGGGAAATCTCTGAAACCCTAACCCTAGAATCGAGAATACCGAACGGAAAGGTTTCAAAGTGGTACCGATCGAAAGAGGAGAACGAGGATCGGACGAATCTGAGGTCGATTCGAAGATTGAGAGGGCCAATCGGAAAGGAACGGAGGGAGAGACGATGGAGATCGGAAAAGGAGTGCGAATGACGAAAAGGGGCTAAAAAAGCTAGGGTTTGCGGTGTATCCTTGTAAGAATCGGTCAGAGGATCAGAAATTACCAAAACAGGCTTGTACTTGTCCGTAATTTACAAACCATGCCCTCTCCCCATATGGGAAAATAGAGAGGCGTGAGGCACAATGCCATATATATATTGGTTTTCCATGCATGGATATTGCTGAAACAGGCTTGTATTTGTTTGTAATTACAGAATTTTCCATCTCCTTGTTTGGGAAAGGAGAGATGATCACGTGAGTTTTTTTTCTTTACTACACGTGTGAGAATGGGATGGTGATTTGATTGGAGTACCCGTGGGGGTTGGAGGAGGTAGGTCGGTTACACGTGCGATGTGATTGGGGGAAAAAGTGATAAGTGACAACTTGGGTCGTTCGCCCAAAAAATTGAAAAAAGAAAAAGACAACTTGGGCCTAAACTTTGACTTTGAACCTTTTTGCCAAACGTTGTATTATCGGTGGATAATGTTATTATGTGTGAATTGTGATAATGATATAATCATCATCATATCCGAGATGTCCCGCACATTTAAAATATGAAATTATACGTGATATTTAAGATTTTATCTTACAATATGGAATTGTGTGTGATGGCAATGTGTATTGTGCAATTGTGTTCTATATGTGTAGGACATTTTGGAACTAATCAATACCTTCCTTTTATAGTATTAGAATCTATATATATACTAGTAGGGACCCATGCGCGATGCGATGCGATGTAATGTGCAGGAATTACAAACTCTAATATTTTATCGGTTAAAAGAAAAAAAAAATAAAAAATACAATTTATATGCTTAGTGACAACCGATGACCTTTTAAGAGGAGGTTTCAAATTTAAAAATGAAAAGATGGAGAAAAAAATTATTATAAAAAGAGGGGGAAGAGACATTGGTGGGGTTAAAAGTAAGGTAAGAAAAGAGTTTTGGAATAAGAGTTTTTTAGGTTGCCATATCACCATAATTTCTAAATATAGTATAGAATATTCAATCTGGTACCCAACCTAAAAACTTGAGTCGAAACAACCCAACCCAACGTGATTAAGTAGGTTTGGATATGGGTTTGGACCAATCCAACTTTCACACCTAATATTGCTTGTAACCTCACTCAGATTTTAGGAGATTAGTTATGCTAAATGCCCAAAAAGTTTGGATTCTTATGCCAGTACAAAAAAAAATAATAATAAAATAAAAAAATGTTTTATGGAGAAGGGAATTACTTTTGACAATATAAAATAAGTTGATAGCTGTGTGTTACATACATATATATATATATATATATATATATATATATCATACAAAGGGAAGGAGAATGGGTTTCAAATTTTGAATTTTGAAATTTACTAGTTAGGAGAGTCAGGAAGAGAGGGAGAATTGGAGGGAGGGAGAGGTGTCTGAAAAAGGAAAGGGGACAATTGAAGGGTTAGAGAGAGAAAGAGAGAAGAGGGTTGAGGTGTGGGCCCAAAGAGAAGAGAGTTTTGGAAGGAAAGTCTAATAGGCAACCAACTCATCACTCGCTGACCTCACCAAAACTCTCTTTTATGGTATTAGAATAGATTTATGCGAATTAATATTTTTCTACTTCTATCATCTTCGATTAAGTATTTGAAATGACAATGCTGATAGTATTGATGAGATAAGATGACGTGACATTGTTACATCATTTGCCATACTAAGAAATTGATACGAAACAGCAAGTGTTTGTGAAGATAATAATACTATAAATAATTTTTTTAATGGAAAATTTTGATTGCTTAACCCAACTGTCGTGTCATTTGGGTAAGAAAATTTGGACAAAATATTTGGGCAATATAGCATTATTCACATCCACTAGTCAATAAGAAAATCGGGTTTCATGATAATGCAGCATTTCATTAGAGATTGTGGCTTTCTACAGCATGGTGCTGTAAAAGTGGTGCTACAGCACCGAATCCGGATCCCATTTATCTCACCATTGAGATTTTAATACTTCCCCGGTCTAAATATAATATGTATAAATTATTAAAATTGCAGTTGCTATTAGACAACCTAATTCTTCAAATTCTTGGGTAAATGTTGAGACTTCCATCCAGAGAAGCAAGGGAAGTGGGCTAGAGATTTCTATTATTTTCATGGCCTTTTTAAGTAAGGATGTCCACAAAAGCAATTGTAGCACAATAGTGTAGGCATGACATTTAAAACTAAAAATTGGAGGAAACACCAGACCTCACCCCTCCATTTCAATGCCATTCCTGCTTCTACCACTGTTTTGACACCTTCTAAAGATGGGGTGGTATCTGATTTTTCCTTGTTTTGTTACAGAAATGTGTTCCTGGCCCAGTTACAGGAGAAACCATAAGCGGGTACCAGTAAACCTATCCACACAAGCACATTTCTGTTGAACGGCATGGAAAATTGGATGCAGGAATTCTACTGAGATCGACTGAAATGCCCTTTTGCTGCTTCTTTGTAATCATATTGCATGGAAACATCATTTTTTTCACTTAAGATCATCGTCATTCTACAATCTGAACTGTCATCAAAATATCATGTAAAAGGAACTAATGAGAGAGAGAGAGAGAGAGAGAGAGAGAGAGAGAGTTAAAATTAAACTGGTCTAAAAAACCACAAATTTTAAGGCAACACCTTTATATAGGTTTCAAGCTGTTTGTTTCATATACAAACCTGAGAATGTCAGGCACTTAAAACTAGCAATATGGGAATCATTTACAATGTGATAAAACTGAGCTAAGATAGTCCTTATTCCATTATGTGACAAAAACTTATGGGTGCCAAAGTTGCTCATTTTTGAGCTCCAAAGCAAGCTTAAGGGATTTATGGTTGCAAAGAAACAACAATCTCCCCAACATTTAATGGCCTCAACACCAGTCATCCTGCCCGTCCAATAGTAGGCAAAGTTAAAGTTGTCAACAGATATAAAAAGATAGATAAGCAAAATAATTCAATTGAAAATAAATAAGTTAATTGGCAGAAATGTTAAAGAAATAACTTGATTGGCAGAAATGTTAAAGAGATAACCAGCATTCAGTGTGTTCCACCATTACCAACATTTAAAAAATCTCCCTGACATAACATAACTAGAAATTTTCAAAAAGAAAGAAAAGAGAGTGGGCAACAACACAAATACATTTATTGAACTAAATAATGCCCATTTTTCCCATAAAAACCTATTCTTGGTCCAATCTCATTTGTAAGGTAACTGGTCTGTAAGCATAGGGCAAATGAAAGCCTATTCTCCGTGTTATATCGAAGCATTCCTGGGGTAAAATTTATTCCCAAAACTCCGAAAATGCTACAGTATTATTATGGGGATGAGAAATTCATACATATTATGCATAGATTATTTAAAATTGGGTTCAGTGACTAACATCAATTTTTTTTTTTAAACATCTTTTATTGACAGAAAGGATACCTTGTCGAAGTGTACATTGTTTGCTAAAGGCATTGTTTTAGCTGACACAACCAGAGGAGGGATGAACACTAAGTTAAAACTTAAAACTATGGAGAGATACTTTAGAATCAAATTTCTAACAGATGTAGCTGGTACAATTTAAAAAAATGCAATTTTAGTACAATAAAGCATAGTAACGGGATACCCAACCAAAGATTTAGCAATTTTTTGAATTAGTAGTTTAAAACAGGTGCATTAATTTTCTTAAAGCCTGTTCTCTAGTCTTATTGTTATTTGGGATGTCGAAATATGTATTCTATCAAAAGCTTTCAGCCAAGCAACAAAAATCAGTCAAATGTTAATAATCAAAACCCAAACTTCATCAGAATTGGTAAGGTTCAAAGGTTAAACGCTGGTGAAAAGAGGCACAATCATTAATGAGGGTGTGGCAGTGGAACTTACTTAACAAGGAGTGCCAAAGGAGAACTATCATAGATCAACACCCTCATCAAGGCCTTTGGAACTGATCATCACGTTGGAATCAATTTGCTTGTCAAACTTCTTTTTCCTCCGGGCTTCAAACTCTTGGAAACCTTCCATCTAAACCAGATTTTGGTGTAAGTTCTATAGGAGTGAAATATACATAACATTGGTGATTATGATGTCAACTTAGAAAGCACACCAAGAAATAAGGGAATTGTGACTCACCTGCTGGAATTGATCCATTGAAATGGGATTCTCATGCAGAGAAATATTCTGCAGAACCTTGCAGTCTTTCAATAGATTTGGCGGTATCTGTCAGCAAGGCAGCAATGGGTGCAGGAACATAAATATATAGCATAGGCATGTCATGTTATGTCATGATAAGCATGAATATAATGTAATATCGACTAGTACAAATACAAAAAATCTGAAGATATTGGTGGAAGGATGAATTGACTTTGAAGGGTATGAGTTGCCACCCACAAATAATTAAGGTAACACATTGACACCTCACTTCGTTGACACTTGGCTCTGGCAATCCCCATCAATATTTATTGCCCCATGATCACCCTTTAGAATATTCTAGAAGACCAAATTTTCAAAGAACTGTCCATTGGATTTTTTTTTCTTTTCAAAGTGGACATCAAACAATGATTTCCAACTACTTGCAAGTTGCGACCACCTTTAAATAACTAACTTCAATCACCACAGACTTGGCAAAAAAAAAAAAAAAAAAAAAACTTCAATCACCACAGAAAACAACTCACTAAGCATGGCAAATATGACATAATCCCAAAGACAATCAAAAAAAGATTCATTGCATCTCAGCCACATTGTAACAGACATGAAATGGACAATATATTCCTTGAAAATCCTACATTTACACGAGAGGGAATGAGGCAAGAAAGACAATCAGGTAAGGGTAGATTCTATTGATTTAAAAAAAAAAAAAAAAAAATTCCAGAAAACTTACTCAGGGTAACTGGCAACAAAGCCTCCACTCTAGGTGGAACTACATTGCTCTATGCAAAACAAATTGCATTTGCAGCGGAAAAAGAGAGAGACAGAGAGAGAGAGATAGAAACAGATTGCATTCTCCAATCTTGCAACTATTAGTTTCTTAATGGCAAGTTCAGTGAGCTCATACTCGAAGGCAAAAAGATTTACCTAAGATATTTCAATATTATGGTCATCAATTTTGTTCATTAGCTTTGAGCCTTTGACTAGACAAATAAACCTTTGATCCAGATTCTGAAGGCTTCATATGGAAGCTTCCCATAACTATGATCCATCATTCTCACTTATGCAAATTTTTTTTCCCATTTTTAATTTCTAAAATTTGAGGTAGAAGTAAGGAAAAGCAATAAACATAACAGGATCCAATTAAGAACGAAAAGAACCTAGGCTTCAACTTGAGGAAAGTTGACGAGATCTGCATGTATTTAATTACAGGAGAGAGAGAGAGAGAGGAAACCAACAGCAATGAAAAGGAAAAGAGAAAATATGGGGAATTGATGGGATAAATTTCCTAAAATTAGTACATAATTAAGGGGATTATTAAAACAATCAGACAATGGTTAATTTTTGACATATTTAGATGTTTGAATCATAATCTAAAAATATACATGTTTTATCTGTATATCATCAACTTAATATAAAATTATGCATATGCTTCCCGACAGCAATTACCCTATTCAGTCAGCATGAACATACAACACTCTAAGTGGCGTCGATTTAAAAAGAATATTAACGATTCTTCCATAACATATAAAGATAAACATGCAAAACAAATGGAAAAGGAAAAAGAAAAAGAAAAAAGCAAAAAAAAAGGATAACTAATGATAGCTACTACAGAATACATAATCAAAGAAGTTCAATAAGATTTAAATTGTATAGTAAATACCTGGTTCACATTATTGTTGTCTAAACAGAGTGACTTTAGATGAATGAGGTTGCAAATTGATGGAGGAATATCTTCAATAGAATTATCTGCAAAGGTAATCCAGAATCATGAAGATGTAGGAGATAAAAATGAAAGGTAAAGCCACGCAAGCATGGCACATCAGCAAAGACAAATGATCAATTCACTAGGAATTCTTCGAACAAAACCAGAGGAATAACAAAGAAGATGCCATGTAAAGTACAGTGCAGAATCATGACAAGAACTCCTCTAGCTTCCATCAAGACAACTCTTTATACATATGAATGAAAGTTATTACAAATTTAGGATCACAAAATAAAACTTAACACTAACACGGAGAAAATCTTATTTAACATGTAATAAGTTGCATTCATCAACAGAACCCCATATCTCAGCGCAAAACCAAAAAAACAAAAACCAAAAAAAATCAACTGAACCCATAAGATGTCCAAAATTAATTACAATGCCAGAATGCTACCGAACTAGGAAGAATATCTCTACAAAGTAAGAAGTGCTAACATTCCTGAAACATTGTATCCACAACATAGGAAAGATCTAAACAACACTTACCCCAACTATCTAAGGTTGGGTAGCTGAATACCTACCTGTTCACCATCCGCTTTATTAGAAGGAAAAAAAATAATAAAAAAGATGGACAGAAAAGAAAAAGAACAAAAAATAAAAGAAGGAAAGAAAATAAAAAGAATGAAAAATAAAAGATAAAATCTACCGGCTTTGTTTAGACTGTTGCCCATGGTTCCACTGATCGCCAAAAATAAAAATGTCCAGATATGGTACATGGTACACCTATGAGAGTTGGAGCTTAACACACCAAATCTAGCAGTAGAATCTCCTAGGCAATTATATCCCTTGTTAACTGGACGTGAAGCTCCCATTAGTGACTACTGACTAGATAGCAACTATTATTTTCCAATGAGAAACAAAGGATATTCGCTGAGGGTATTCTGGCAATATCTTATTCCGAAAACACAAAGAAAAGTGTAACCGAAGAAAACCTATCAAAATAGAGAATATATTGTTTTTGTGAATCCTGAGTTACATGAAATTTTTTAAAATCTCAAAACAGGCATTGCGGAGTTAAAATGATGAAAAAGTCTCCTATCACCAATTAAAAACATGATGAGCAATTAAAAAATATTTCTTATGCTTGTACATTTAGGTAAAAACCCCAAGTGCAGCCTGCACTGCTTAATCGACATGATGTAAGATATCCTCTGGAACATGGTAGAACAAATATGATAAGCAAAGTATTCAAATCTTCAAGAACTTTGGTCAAAATATCATGTGAAAAAACTTGGCATACAACATGTCAAATATTTTACAAAGACTAAATGAAATGTGTGTGTGTGTGTGTGTGTGTGTGCATGGGTGTGTAAATGATCAGTACCACTCTGATTAAAATAGAAGTACAAAATTTTGCATGTGCACCACAATGCAAAATGGTGACGTTGGACCTCAGATATTTCATAATTCCCAAATCACATATTCCTCTGGTGCTCAACAGATGGTAATAATTGTGAAATTAAAAATAAAATAAAATAAAATAAAAAAACAAAGGGAGAAGTATGAAATGTGAGAAAGATAAAAAGCAAATTTAAACATACCATTTGCTTGTAATTCTTCCAGAGAGAAGCAACTACCAATTGATTCTGGAAGAGACTTTAAGTTATTATTCGAAATATTTAACAGCAACAACTGCATTGTCAAAGCAATCAGCATTATCATATTCCAAATCATGAATTTGGGAAGTTAAATTATAGCATTCGCTAAAGCAATTTCAGCCAATTTCTAATTGTCCATATTTTTCTATTCTAAAGGAACTGCAGCTTCATTCAACTCCTATATCAGCTTCTAGATATTCCAATCAACCACTCTTCCCATTCCACCCATCAAACACAACAACTACCATTTCAAGGAGAACAAATTACTTGTACTAAAGCATGGTAAGCATAGTCATGGGAAAAATAAATTCACGCCAATATCACAGGGAGTTGAAAAAAAAAAATGGAAGATATATTTAAGAGCAAAAAATTAATAATCACTACAAACATATAAAAACCCAAGAGAAGCAAATTACCGATTCAAGGTGAATGTTGTAAATTCTGAGGATTGACTATAATCTCCCCCCCCCCCCCCCAAAAAAAAAAAAAAAAAAAAAAGTATACTGTATACTACAGGAGAGAACAAATAAAAGAAATAAAGAATTAAACACAAGAAAATGAAACAAAAGTTCACCATATTTTTTTTACTCGCTAAGTTTGGCAACTTTAAATATTATTAATAAAAGATATCCAATCCCAACCAATAAAGAAAAAATCAACTTGGAAATAATTTCAAGTTCTAAAATCACAATTTTAATGACATTAAACTGTCATAAACACGGATATTGAATCAAATGAAAGAGGACTGTAAAACAGTCAGATCGGATTCACGTATCACAAGATGCAATTACTCACATTGCGCAAGCTCCCTATAGTTTCTGGTAAGCATGTTAACAAATTTCCAGATATGGATAACCGCTCAAGCCTCACCAGCAGGCCCACTAGACACGGAAATGTAAATCTGGTTAGAAACATATGTAGTATAATCTTAAGCGAGAAGCATTTACCCCAGAAACTTAGCAGATGAAAATAAAGATACATTATACAATCAACTACATTAAATATCATATTCTCTTACTATTTAAAGAAGAAAATTACATTCATCGGGCAAGGTTGTAATTCGATTCCCATCAAGCGCGAGAACTTTTACAGACTGAAGTTTCCCCAGGTTCATTGGGAGTCGCTCAATAAGGTTATCAGCCAAGATCTGAAAAGAAAGACTTACGAGATTAAGTCCTCAAGTTTTCCTACCTTGATCAAGTTATCAAAAAACTACTAATCAAAAGTCAAAACATTCATCTCAATAACCCAATATGCAATTCCATGCATGCACATAATCATGTCATAAATATCAAGTTAAGATTACAATTTTTTAATAAAAATCTTCATGGTCACAGCCACAAAAATGATGCACAGCCAGGATAGCATCCCACAAATCATTTGGTCAAAACTAAAAGAACGAAACTTCTATGTTCAAACAAATAAATGAACTAAAGAGATGATCCACAACAATCTGATATAGTTGTCATTATTGACATCTGCACAAGAAAATTAACCAAAAGGTCTAAAAAGATGTTCGTAGCTCAAATATTCAAATCCAACCTATGAAATTTCCTTCATGACATTGTAAGAGGTTCAAGATTAGGGAGTTATTTGGTGTTGGAATAATTCAAAACTTAGAGCTAATGAAGTAAAATATCCGCAATAATTTGGAGAAGAGTTCTGCTATTTGACACGTATTCCAAGTTTCCCATATCGACACAGGGGTGTGGGGCCCAAACCTGTAAGGTGGGGCACACCCCACTATGTTTGTCTGGGAAACCCTTATAACGGTTACCAATGACTTTTGCTACAATTAATGAAAATATTCCATTAAATCTTCCATTAACTCTCCCTAGTTTTCTCTTCAAGTATAATTCTCTCTCTTGCTCATCAATCTTTTCTTTTTGATATGGTAAGATCCTTTCTAATAATCTTTTTAATCACTCTTTACATTCAATCCTAAGCTAGTAAGAATCCAAGAAATTTATTTACTTCAGTGATGTTTGAATTTTTAAATCAAGAATGTTCAATGCTGCAGTCAGACATGCAGCTTTTGAGAAAGGCATGATGCAGTTCCTCTTCAATCACACACAGCTGATACCAATTTTGACTGTCTAGAATAATCTTCTTGATTTATAAGACGAAATGTGTCCGGATATAAAACAATTTAAGCCTACCCTAGTTCTGCCACTGCATGTTATTCACATTATTGTGCATCACGTGAGATTAACAAAGTAAACAACTATCTATTGTCAACCCAAGTGAAGAATTCATGGGAAACTGCCCTCAATTCGGAGTAAGAAGAGCTATATTTACACCTCAAAACACCATGTCACTGACCATTATCTTGTGCCACTAGTGGAAGTTGAGATAAAAAGGTCTTAATGTTATTTCATATTTACAGTACTTTTTAAAGGCGCTACTGCATATGTCCACAACCCAGATCTGTGATTCTTACCAGGCGCTGCATGTTGATTAACTTATTGATCTCCATAGGAATATCAACTGCAGAAGAAATGAAAAATCAACTTAACCAAAAGACAAATTAATGCACTCCATAAATTAAAAAAAAATCTCCAAAATTGATTTCTCAATAGTAATTCCTAACTTTCAATCATTAAATAAGGTTGTGGGACCAGAACCTGTAAGAGGCTCTTTCACCCAAGTTGGTTTGGTGGAACCCACTCCGCAGCACCTTGGGTGCATGATTTATTTACATTACTACTGGCTACAGCTAAACTATTTCCAGGACAAGTAAAAAACCAAAGAGTAAAATATCATGGACTTTCCAATCTAAGATGATGAAATACGTAATAATAAGTATAGGCCAAACTTAGAAATTCCCAACAACTTTTCTTTTACATAAATATTAACCATTTGAAAAAAAAAATTAAATATATTGTGATCGTCTGATTCCATTATATTTTCCAAATACCTTATCATGTAGATTGGCGAAAATGACTTACAAATTTACAAATTACAATAGAAAAACTCAGGTGCTTCACAGAATAGCATTACCTAACTTATTGTGTGTTAAATCTAGAGTGCGTACAGATCTGTCCAGATCAAGAACTTCATCTGGAAATGTCTGTTCAAGAAAAAAGTACACAATTAGTGACTAACTAATAAACAGTAGTACCTACGATAAACAAAGAAACACACACACATCTATATATATATGGGGTACGCGAGTGTCCCCACGAGAAGCTTCCACCAGAATCTCCTGGTACCTTGTGATTTCTCATAAGCTCACTCTATTATTGCCACGTAAGCTTTTGCGCTTTTACGACCAGTGTTGTATTAATCCATATTTTTTATACTATAATTTTTACTTAAAGTGACACCTACCCATTCATGATGCTATCGATCCTATTATCCTATGCATAGATATACTGTATGCAATGGACCTCTTTTTTTTTTTTTTCTTTTTTTTTTGAATAACTTGGATACAATGGACTTGCGGAATGCATGTCTATGTAATAAAATAAGACACATAACACTACTACCCACTTACCCATCACCCATCAATTTTTTGAAAGCATTTCTACTAATATACAAGCATGAGACAGATGAAAGATACAAAAATGTTAACTGAGTAGGTTGAAATACTTATCCATGTAAGCAATATCAACCCAATTGAGAAGTCAAAGAAACAGAACTTAAAACCTAATCATCTTATTCTATATTACATTTAAGCTAGAAGAAAGACACAAAATTATTCTCTCTTAAATGCCAACAAATCAAATGACCTGTTTGTGAAAGAACCCAAACCCGAACTTACAGCCCATTTAATGACGGTACCTTATCTAGATGGATACCATTTTGGATTCATGTTGGATACCTGACAAAAAAAGAGATCATCAAAAAGTATCAAAACAAAGGGCACTGGTTACAACTAAATTAAGTGATGTGATTTTTCAATGCCACACATGGTGTCTATCTCAACTAGCCAATATTAAGCTGGCATAGTTCTGACACTTACCATACACTACATTGGAACAACTCCATGTTGAAATTGAACTAAAAAACAAAGTCCCTCAATTTGAACATCCCTTTAAGGAAATAGAAACACACCTGCCACATCGATCGTCGGGTTTTAACCTGAACATCCATCCATGCACACACATACAAACATACATATTCATTCACATATACATATACTTGTACATATATAAAATGGGGGGAAAAAATTTCCCTTTACTAAAGTATGATTTTCACAAATTTACGCGATATAGGGACTGCCCTCCATGTATATTTGTCCTCAATATCAGTAGAAATAATTATTTTCTTTTTGACAAAAGTTAAAGTATTAGAGTTCAATAGCTAACTGAAGCTTGCATTGACAGATATTATGTAAAGATGGTGATGATGATGATTGTAAGCAAAATTGACACAAAAAACTACTCATCATCTGCAGCATAATCAGTCTTCAATCATATAATACAAAACCCACAAACAACTCCCAACAAAATCGAGCAGTTATGTCAATACAAATTCCCCTCAAAACCAAACCAAAAGTCTTCACGATTTATTCATATATCAATAAAAAAAGTCTCATCCACCAAAACATATGCATGTAATACATAAATATATATATATAGAGAGAGAGAGAGAGATTGCCTTCAATTTGCAGTCACGTAAAGCAACAATGCCGGTCGATCGCCAGCGAGCCATCCTGCTCGCTTTGGAATCGGCGTTGCTGCTGCTGCAACACCCCATCGTCGTCAACCTCCGTTGATGATTGCAATCGAGGGAAAAGCAAGAATTCAAAGGAATGGGTTCATCGGAGGTTTTACGAAAGATGGAGCCCTGTAGAGAAATGGAAGAGGAAAAATGGCGGAGATTTTTGTGTGGGACTGCGAGTCAAGGACGAATGTTATGAGTTAAAAAGAAAAGCGCGTACACGTAGACGCGGATAGACACTGGACCCTCGCCACACGTGTACCTGCAAGCGCTCCTTAGAAAAAAGTTTTTCTTATTATAATCATAATAATGAAACGTATTTTTTTATTTTTCCTTTTTTCCCAAAAGGATAGAAAACACTTTTATGTATGCATTTTCGTATTTACATAATTATGAACACATGTTTATATCAATGTATCCGTATATGAATATAAATATGAATGTAGTGTATCTAATACCTATATGTCCGTGATTGTATATCCACTTGTTTTGTGTGCTTGAATACATATTTTTTCAACAATGTATGATACGTGGTAAAAAATAAGTGGAGGATTAGAAAGAGGGGAAGCCATGTATGGTCCCTTTTTTTTCCTCTTCTATTGAGTTGCTCAAGGCATTGCATTTTCATTAGACAAACCACCTTTGTAGCACTAATTCTCCCTCTTTTGAGTGGTAGTGGTCAAAACATTGATTTTTCATTTGACAAAACCTCTTTTTATCCTTAGCGCTCATAAGCACTTAAAATTGGTTGGCTTATTTATTTATTTATTTATTTTTATTTTTCTTTATTTTTTTGACAATCGATAGAATATATTCTTATTACCTTTAATCTCCTTAAATCTATATCTATACTACCTATAAAATACTGAATCTTAGAAAAACTTTTGAACGACCAGTATACCCTTAATTTAAAAAAGAAAAATACATATCTATTTTTTCTTTAATTGAAACACATATTAAACATTCTTATCATTTGGTAACAAATGAAAGTTAGATTTTAACTCAAACTCTTAACAAATTAAAGTTAAATTCTTACTTAAATTCTTTTTTCATAGAGCAACTATATATGAAGTTGCATGATAATATATATGAATATAAACTCTTTAAATATTCCGTCTTATGAAGAAAAAAAATTATGAATGTATATCTAAAGAGTTTTTAGTCTTTCGTTGACAATTTTGATTATAATAATAAAAAAAAATGTACTTTTGAATTTTAAACTTTATCTTTTATGAAAAAATATAAAATTTTTATGTATTTATTATTTTGTATAACTAATATTATTTAAAAACTATTCACGTGCAACGCACATGTGCTATATCTAGTATCAATAAATGGATATTAATGTTTTTCCAAGAGTTTTAAGATAAAATCATTCACTCAAACAACTAATGTGATTATTAATAAAGCAGTGTTATCATTTATTTATTTATTTATAGTGAAAAGATAAGTCTTTTATTTTTTTGGTTAGGTAAAAAGAGAAGTAAACTTTTTTTAGTGTTAGATTTTTGATTTAGTGGGTCATGATAAAACATAAAGCTCTACTTAACTAAGCCCATGTACAAATATTTGGTGTAGGTTTATTGGGGTTTAATCCTTTTGGTATGCATGTTTGGTTGCTGAAAAAATGAGGGAAGAGAAAATAACAGAAATTAGAATTTTGAATTTATCTCTTACGTGTGATATGATAAACATAAAAGTGTACGCAACAATTGAACCTACCGTACAACTTCGTGGCTTAGCTGGTATATGCTTTTTCATTACTTGAATTAACAGCATGAAACATTGGAGTTGAAATTGGATTTTCTCTTAGTTTTCTTTCATCTTTTTAGAAGATTGTTTGTAGTTACCAATAGCTCAACAGATCAATTGTCCAACAAATCTCTTCAGTAGGTGAGGTGAGGTGACAAAGTCATGTACTTGGTTTCACTTCACTTTGTTAGAGAGGGTCGTGGTCATACATATAGACTCCCATCCTCCAACTTGCAAGAGGCGCTGTAAAGCCTTGAGGGGTAACCCAAAACCGAGACTATCTCATACAGTGAAAGAGAGGTGTGAAAGAATGACTTTAGAGTTGGACCTACCTAGCGGTGGTGGGGTGGGTCCCATGCAAGGATCTGTGGTCCTTTAGAAGGGTAGATTATGGTGACCTAGTTCAAAAGCCGCCATTTTTTATTTTGACAGGCAACAAAATGCCGTATAGAAAAGGAAAAAAAAGATAAAAATGAAAGCACTATTGCTAATAGTGCTGAAACTGCCGTTAATAATAGCACTTTTATTATAAGTTTTTAGTATTTTTTTTTTGTCATCTATAATACACACCATATATATATATATATATATATATATATATATGTGGGAGGATTCCGTTGATATCTAATGTAAAACTTTTTACACTTACATCCGTCAATATTTTTCTATAAAAATCATATTTTGCTAATTCAACTGTTGGATTATATATTCTATCATGTATGTCATGCATGTCGAATTTCAAATTAATCGGAGATTAGGAGCTATGTCATCCATAAAGTGCTCGAAATTAAAGTTTTATTTATTAAAAGAAATGTAAGTTTACAGATGAAACACTTCCCAATATTCGATTAACTTGAAATTTGACATGCTTGACGTGTATGATAAGAATATATAATCCAACGATTTGATTGACGAAATATGATTTTTGTAAAAAGATATTTATAGGTGTAAGTGTAAAAAGTTTTATACCAGGTGTCAACGAAACCCTTCCCATATATATATATATATAATTTTTTTTTCTATAACACAACATTAAAATAAAAAAAAATAAAAAAACTAAAAAGAAAGATAAAATAAAAATAAAAATGTCCACGCCCTCAAGATTTGGAACTTGTGCTTTTGCATTGGGTAACCTAAGACTTTTACTATTAAGTCAGACAATGATCCCTCACATCAAAATAAAGAAATAAATAAATAGAACCATTTGATTTTTGCTACTACGACTCCCTCTTTACAATGGGGCAGATTTCATTTCAGCCTCATTCTTGTTTTCTTCTACGGAAGTTTGATTTTACTTTGAAAGTAACAACTAACAACTCAATGAAGTCTTCTCATGTTCTTATTTTATTTTTATTTTTTTTGCCTTCCTTCCCACTTGCAATTGGACTTTGACCTTACACTCATCCTAACTAAGGTTGAATTTGGTGGAGTTTGTTAATGTCCCACTGCTGCAACCTGACCAAACTTTCAGCCCTTCTGTTTTTTTTCTTCTTCCCCCATGTTTTGCTAAGGTTTTAGCCTAATTATGGCAGACTCTGGGGGCTCTTTTCGGCCAACCATCTACTCCAAACCCAATATAGTGATTTTCTGCCAGACTCTGGTGACCCAGTTGATTTAAATGCAAGGCCAAGCTTTGGTATGAAAGTATGCAACCTGGGTTGATCCAAACTAAAGCCCTAAGTGGCCCACTCTAACTTTGGGTTGGTTTAGGTTTTCAGGAAATGATATGTTTCGGGGGTTCGTTTAGGTTTTTGGGAAATGATATGTTTCAGAGTTATGATGTGGTAGTGACATATTTGTAATTAAATTGAAAAATGAGTTTGTTTTTGTTTTTTTAATAGAAAAAATGAATGCACCACATGTACCGGTATGCAAAACCGATGGCTTTAGCACTGCCATTAGGTTTTTGCCTTTCTGGCAGCTGATTGGGTGATGAATTTGGGGTTGAGTCTGAGATTGTTGACCAGCCAATCCAACCCACCTGCATATTACTGATCGCCGGCGGAAGCCACTGTAGCTCAAACAATAGGCCAATTGTGTTGGCCCCCAGAAAAATCGGGTGTTCATGCGAGCATTTTTTCTGCGCGGTGCAACACAATTGGCTTACTTGGTGTGGATGTGCGGTGCCTTCCGCTCTCCATATGCTTTGTATTCATATTGATATGTGGTGCCCAACTTGTTTTCACTCCTACAATACAGTACCCTGTGGGGAATGCCAGTAAATGGTTCTCATGGGCCTAGTCCATGTGGGTGACAGAAGCTTACCCTAAAAAGGAAAATACCATTCTCCTCCCCCAACCCGGAGAAATTTACAGATTCCATACGCAGTCAATTGTTGGCCGAAATTTTGACTCACAAAAGGCCTATTGATCCATTTCTCCTTTTTTCTTGTTTTCACTTTCATGTCTAACTATTCTATTCTTTGGAATGTACTACTCTTTGAGTCAATTTTAGTTGTTTCAACTCTCATCTTCAATGATTCATCAATACACCTTTTCAATTCCTTCTGTATTGTTTCATCATGGAAATCTTACCTGTTGGGTTGCAGCCAAGACCAAGGAAAAGAAAGAAAAGTTGGAATCCTAAAAGATGCAAGCTCACCTAATTCCCTAACTTGCTGACAATGAATTGAAGTGTTATGCAATTGACCAGAAACCGGGGAGAATGCAACTGTTAAAACTTTGTTGAAACTTTCTCGCGAAAATTTCAGTTGAAAGTCAAGAACAATGGAACACAACTGATGACAGAATTAACACAGAGATAAAAACCATTTCAGAAACTTCCCTTAATTATTTATGACACCAGAAAATGAAACCAGGTAAATATAACATGAGGTTTTCGACTCAAAGACAATGTAAGAGAAACTACTATACCATAATTCTAAGGCCAGACAGAGTAAAGGTAAAGAGTAAGATACACCAGGGAAAAAGAATCATCAAAGAATTAAACTGCATCTCAGAAAGTTTCGCTTCTGGCTTCTGACCTCACAAGAAGGAAAATCATCTTATGCCATGGCAGGCATGTCCTTAAGCCATGGATCCAAAGGCTTCCCAATTGAGTACACGATGAATCCAATCTCCCTCAGCTTCTCAACATTCGCAATGTTCCTTCCATCAAACACAAATGCAGGCTTCTGCATGCTGTCAAAAATCTTCTTGTAGTCAAGCTTCTTGAATTCGTCCCACTCAGTAAGAATGCAGATCCCATGAGCATCTTTCGTTGCCTCGTAAGCGTCCCAAACCACGCTCACTTGCTTCACGGAGGTTGGACTCATTGGCTGGAGGTGAATGGGGTGGTCCCAATCAAACTTGTTCATAGAAAGATCTCTCTGAATCTGATCCTCAGTGACCTGGGGGTCATAGATGCTCAAGTGTGCCTTATCCCCCAATAAACCCTTGCACACATCAATAGCTGGAGTTTCTCTAGTGTCACCAGTGTCCTTCTTGAAGGCAAACCCAAGGATGGCAATCTTCTTACCAGAAACTGTGTTAAACATTGAGGAAACTACCCTGTTCACAAATCGGTTTTTTTGGTAGTCGTTCACTTTAATGACTTGTTTCCAGTAATTCGCAACTTCGGTAAGGCCATTGCACTCGCAAATATAGACCAAGTTGAGAATGTCCTTCTGAAAGCAGGAGCCCCCAAAACCAACACTGGCATTAAGGAACTTAGGCCCAATTCTGGTATCCTTCCCAACAGCATGGGAAACCTGTGAAACATCAGCCCCAGTTGCCTCACAGAGTGCCGACATGGCATTGACAGATGAAATCCTCTGAGCCAAGAAGGCATTGGCGGCTAGCTTCGAGAGCTCAGCCGACCAGAGATTGGTTGAAAGGATTCTGTCTTCAGGCACCCAATGAGCATAAACATTTTTCAATGCTTGGATTGCCTTTTGGCCTTCAGGGGTTTCCCTCCCTCCAATTAGAACCCGGTCAGGGTTAAAAAGGTCTTGGATTGCAGTTCCCTCAGCAAGAAATTCTGGGTTTGAGAGAATTTGGTACTTGATGCCCTTGCTGTTGTGAGACAGAATTTTTTCAATCGCCTCGGCTGTTTTCACTGGAACTGTTGATTTCTCAACAACGATCTTGTTGGATTTCGACACATCAGCAATCATCCTGGCTGCACTCTCCCAATATGTCAGGTCTGCAGCTTTGCCAGCTCCAAGGCCCCGAGTTTTCGTTGGGGTGTTAACTGAAACAAAGATTATGTCTGCCTCCGCGACATGTCTCTCCACATCAGTACTGAAAAAGAGGTTCTTTCCTCGACACTGCTTTACCACTTCATCCAGACCCGGCTCATAAATGGGGAGCTGGTCACTGTTCCAGGCCATGATCCGAGAAACAGAGATGTCAACAACAACAACTTCAATTGAGGGGCACTTGAGTGCAATGACTGCCATGGTAGGACCCCCAACATATCCAGCTCCAATGCAACAGATCTTCACCATTTTCTTCTGTTATCAAAATGCTGAAATAGGAACACGTCATAAATCAGGCTATAGAAACCATTTTTGAGGGAGCTCTGTTTATATCTAAATTCAATTGGGAAGATATTGAAATTTAGAGTCTGACTGAGGCATAGATGGAATATGGTAATGAAGTGCTGAAGCATCAAATAGACTGCCTAAATGAAATTCAGTTGAATTCAAATTCAAGTTTAGGCTCAATCTGTTTCCACATAAATTATTTCCCATAAATTTAAAGAGTTTAGTTTGCTTTAAAAAATCATTTGAAAAAAATAATTCCCCTCTAGATTACAGGATAAAAAAAAAGTCCTATTAGCTGGGCGGTTAAATTAAAGCGCTTTTGTTGTCCAAGTTAAAAAGAAGCACGAAATGGAGACTAACAAAAACATGAACTGAAGCAACTGCATTAGAATGGGAATCGAAATGAAGGGCTTGATGGTTGGTTTTGTCTCTAAGAAATCAAATAAACTGGATGTTTTATAATATGGGAAAAGCAATGATTAAAGATACAAACAAAAAATGGACAACAGACGGCTTTTGTATTTAAATAGAAAGAAAAATCCATAGTTCACATGAAATACACATATGGCTAAATGGCTAGAATTCAAAATGTCTCCTCACCGATCAAGCAAAGAATTGCTTAATTTATAGCACAAAAGATCTATCTAAAAAGGAAAGGTAACCCCAATGTAAAAATGATCACAGAACAGTGAAGTTTGGTCATACATGAAAGATTTCTTGTTTCAAATCAAGAATGGTCTTGAAAAACAGAACCAAGAAATTCTCACACATGATTTTGGATCAAACAGCCCAAGTGATTAATAGAACTAAATTAGCAAATGGGAACACATATACCTCTACAACAACATATATTCTTCTTGAGTACACATAAAGAAAGAAGAAGAAAACAACCAAACTTATATATGCAAACAGATCATTAATTCTTAATAAGTACTTATTGACAACACTAAACACACAAAGAATAAGAAAACAGCCAAACCTACATATGAAGACAGATTATGAAATCATAAACAAAATTCACACGAGATTGTTCCAAGTAAGAAATTCAGTCCAAAATTACCTTGTGAATCTTTATTTACTTCTAAAAAATATGGACACCAAAAAATAGAGGGAAAGAGTATATGAGATGGGGGCTTGTAATCTATACAGTACAGGGGAGACCACAACTTGTACAGAAAAACAATGAGATCAAGACCTCCTTATATACCCAAAACCCATGTAAGATCTACCCCCTCTGGATGTTCACAAAGGAAAGTAAAGTCAGATTTAAAAGCTGAATTGGAACGTTCAACACGTTTTCAAACGCATGCACCTTTCAGTAACAAACAAGGGAAATTGAGCTAACTTCCTCTTGTGGAAACCGAAGACCACTCATTAATATCAAACTTCCAACAGTACCCATCTCATTGAATTTCATAAAAAGGTATAAAATTTCAGTTTTATAAAGTAAACAAAAATTCAATATCAATTTTCCTGACAATACCCATATCTATTACAAATGGCGCTGACTTAAAAAGGTCAGAACAAATGTTCACACACACTGTTTCACAAAACTCTTATTTTGGGAAAAAGTGTTTTCAAAAGGACTAAAGCAACCAAAAGACTATTTTTCACAACACATTTTCTACTACTCCTTTTTCACAAAAACCCATCTAATAAAGACACATATCTCAACATATTTCCCATGAAATTCCAAAAAATAAACCAAAACCCAGATTAAAAAAATTGAGTTTCGAACGAAACCCATGTTCTAGAATATACCAAAAATCTGTTTTTGAAATAAGAAAAAGAGAAGAGAGAAAAAAATCAACATCATAGTGCTTTTGCATGTGGGGTATATAGGATTTTAACCGAAAGCTTTTTTTCTCTAAGTGAAAAAAGGAAGCTTCAAAGTTTAGAAACAATGTGCTCGGTGGGTTTCAAAAGGCGTTTGAGTGAGATCAAAGCCATGGTTTATAGAATATAAATGAAATGAGTGACAGTTAGAGAACTTTGATTCAAAGAAACATAGGAAGGTTAACGTGTTAATACCTGATATAATGCCCACAAATCAGCACCCAAAAAGGTGATGCAAAAGCGTGGAAGGCACTACTCAATGGATTGAGAAAGAGGGAGAAAGAGAGAGACAGAGGGAGAGAAAGATAGGGAGAGGGAGTCACCTGTCACTGGCAGGCTTCTATGAGGCGTAATGGAGTGTCCCTTTGTAGTAGTATTATATTTGTATTTTACTACCTCTACCATTTTATTTTTATAGTGTTTACCGTATCAAATCGAATGTTACGGAGTTATGCGTAATATTTGATCTTATAATATGAGACTCTGTATGTAAATAATTGAATGTCATGCATGATTTCATATTATATACAAATCTCACGCCATGCGATTATATCCTAAATGTACAAGTCCCGAATGAGATGAAACTTTTAATTTTGATATTTTATATTTATCTAATAATTTAAATTTAGAATAATAATAACACATTTTTTAAATTCCCCAGTTAAATGGTTAATAAAAATTAGGTTATAGCACATGATTTGAGTTTACTAGCGGGCTAGCATAGTTAGGATTTAGATGGTTTATGATGCTTGCAACCTTTTTTATTTGATTATATATATATATACACACACACACACGGTTATGTTCCCATCACACACACACACACATATATATATATATATGGGAAAAAAAATAGAATAATGAGATTAAAAGAAGATTCATATATATCTTATAGTATCAAGATATATAAGATGAGAGCAATTATATCTATAAAATGAAACTATTACCCAAAAAAAAAATTATTACCAAATAAATATATTTATAATAATACCATATAGATTATACACATTCAATCACAGATACTAATTAGCCAACAGAATTTCCTCCCAGCAGTGTTTTGGAAAAAATCTTAAAATAAAGATTAAAAATTTTCAAGCAGTAAGAAAGTAAATGAGACTGCTGGAGTGATTCTGTAATTAATCTTTTTTCCCTTAACAGGGAGTAATTCATTAGCTTATTGAAAAAAAAAAAAAAGAAGAAGTAAATGTCACTAGTGTTGACCAAATCTTTAGAAGAGCTGTGACAGAATGACACGTAGGCAGAAAAGGAAAAAAACGCATTGGGCTTGTGCCACGTGGCCAAAAAAAAAATTAATGATACAGTTCATTACTTTGTGAACTGTCATTTTAGGGCTGGAAGAGATTTCCATCAATAACAATTCTCATAAATGTATTTATTTATATTTTTGTGGGATATTTTCTCATTAAGTTTTGCTATTTAGTCTACTGGTGCCTGGTGGGCATCAGCCATCAGCATGTCCACTCATGTATTTAGGTGGGCATGTTCATCTGTGATCAGTGGGCTAAGTAGACTTTTTCTTTTCCTCATAAATGTAAGTCAATAATGCCTTAGTTTCTGTATTAGAAAATTTTTTAAAAATCCCTCAATTTACTACTCATGGATGGCTTTGACACTTCAAAAACCACCAGCATCCCATTTAATCCAATATCTTTGCCTAGTTGTTTGTTTATTTGTTTTTTGGTTTTTTCCCTGAGAATATTGTTGTCTAGTTGTATTTGCAACCAATATCAAACACATGCAATGGGTTCAAATTGATCTAATAAAAAAATCAAGGAGGAAAAAAAAAAAAAATCTGTTTCATGTGTACTTTGGAAATAGTTTTTTGTTGCCAAAATTGCAAGAAAAAAAAAAAAGAAAAGGTTTTAGGAATGTGTTTTCGAAAAATGTTTTCCGAAATTTTTTTCCTGAAAACAACATATTTTCACATAACATAATATGATGTTCCAGGTTTCTGTTTTCTAACCTTTTGTTTCAGAAACATAAAATCACTAAAAACAATTATAAATTTCTTAGTAGTGTTTTGAAAAAGCATTTTTGGTTCAAAAGTACGCAGTCACACAGGCGCTTAAGGGCCCCAAATTCTATCAAACTTATTCCACCAACATAGGTGCAAGAGTGCAAGTTGGGTTGGTTTGGTCCAAAACAACCATGTAGTGATATGCACATCCATCTACAAACATGCATTAAATATATTTCTATATGGTAAATGATATAATTTTTTTCCCAATTAAAATGAGTTGACTATCCATTCCCATTATGAAAATAGCAGCATATGCGATTTTTTTTTTAATAATATTTTTTTCTAATACAATTGGAGAGATTAGAATCCCTAATCTATCCTAATCCTATCCTTTATCTTACCCTCTCTCAGCATTAAGTTAGTCCTAGAGGTGCCTCAGTGGGGTTGAGGTATAGGTAAAGTCTAGGACCTAGCAGTTGAATTCCTTCCACTTGAAAAGTTTGGTGGTAGGTTGGTTTCCAAATTAATTGACCATTGATTTGGTTTAGGTATTATGCCAACATTTTCCTATGCTAATTTTTTTTTATCAGCATTTTCCTATTCTAATACTAACAACAATTGGAACAGAGGTAAACCCTAACCACTACCTGTTTCTAATTAAGCATCAACCCCATTGAGGTTTGGATTTGTTTGTCATAGGAGTATGGATAGTTGAGAAATGTACATGCCACCAAACGACTGGTTGTGCACATCTAGGATTCATTTAAATGTCTCAACCCTTTTATTTTATTTTTTTTGTAGTATTTGAAGGCACAAATCCATCATTTGAAGCAAAGCCATTGAAAAAAAAAAAAAAAAAAAAAAAAAAAAAAAAGGGCCCTCACCTCGATCAAATCATTTCACGAAATTGTCTAATGACCATATGAGATTTAGTTAGACATGCTAAAAATAATGATATATAGGAGTCCAATTTCTATTGGATGTCCAACCGTACATTAGTTTATTAGTCCAACAATAAGCTTGGATATATATTGCCAACGAGGTATTCAAACTTTTTATCTGACTAATCCTTAAACACAGAGAAGGAAACTGCACATGTTAATGCTTGAAGAAATCTGGCTGATAGTTGACCTAATAAAAGAAGTTGAACTAATAAAAGAAGTTGAACTCAGGACCTTCTATTACCTAAGGCATAGGTATTGACATTAATAGTTCTATATCAAGAGGTGAGTGAGCCCAATATTTGAATTTGAATGTATCCTACATAGAAACCTTTATTAGCCTATAATCTCCTCGCATATTAATAGAAATGGGGAGCATGCATATAACGGTCTATTTTTCCCACATTTACTTTCCCAAAAAAAAAAAAAATCCCTTTGGTACCCAAAAATAAAACTGAAAAACTAAAAATTAAAAATGAATGAGCAATAGAAAAGAGTAGAAAGGCAATTCAGTCATAAATGAAGATTTGTTGTTACTGGCTCTGTTATGAGTTACTCCATGAGTTATTACAGTTAAGTGGCTTTAAAATAGTTAATTCCTTGCCGATAAAGTCAGCATTATATATATATATATAGTTAATTCCTTTGTACCAAAAAACAAAAAAAAAAAAAAAAAAAACACAGTAGGTTAATTCCTTGCTAATAAAGTCAGCATTATATACACATATGGAATCCTTTTCTTATGAAGTTAATCTAACCTAACTTTGTGTTAAGTCATCTTCCAAAACTATACATGTGATTCATATTTTATGAAATCAACTGTTGGATAAGATCTACTTCATGTAAAGGTCATGCATACCAAAAATCAAATTGATTCGAGATTAAGAACTATTTCATTCATAAATATCCAAAATGAGTGATTGTCTTTGATTAAAAAATGTAATTTTTGGATCGAATAGCAATCAGTCTCTAATCAATATAATTTTTAGTATACATCGCCTACATGATAAAGTTATCTAATCCAATGATTGGTTACGTAAAATATGAATCACATGTATAGTTTTGGAGGGTGACCTAACACAAAGTTAGGTTAGATTAACCTCATAAGAAGAGGACTCTCTATATATATATATAAAGATTTTTAAAAAATGTCAATTGAGAGCATTTCCAAGAGGCTAACTATTTCAATTTTTTAGCTAAAATAGAGTACTAGCATCTCCAAAAGGCTAGCTATCTAGCTCTAAAAAATAGCTAAGGTCCTTTGAGGCTCTCCAAATGTAGTTAGGCCTCTTGACTCTCTTAGCTAAAAAGCCTAAAATAAAGAAAAAAATAGTTAATCCCATGAGGAAAAAATAACTAACTTTGTTGGAGCCCTCATTTGAATGAGAAATTCTTTATTTTAACTAACCCTGTTGGAGAACTCTCTTGACTCCCTTAACTAAATAAGAAGGAGCTCTTATTTTAAAAAAAATAGTTAACCCTATTGAAAATGCTTTGACACACAAAACCTATTGCACTTGTACATTGTTTTTCTGTCATTTTAAGGATAGCTAGCTGTCCTAATTAGAACCTTGGACACTTCAATAAAATTAGGCACATATGTAGGTTGACTCTATTAAATTAACAAATATTGACTGCACTTTCTTTACATTGCACGGCCGTGATTTTTCCATCAAATATATTTCTCTAAATAGTTGCTAGGGCAGCTATAATCTATAATATTTGACAATTTAGAAGACTACTTGGGTAACTTATTTATTAGGCAAAGGTAGGGTTTTGGCATGTTAATTTAGAGTCAGAGGCAAGCATGTGCAATGCACATGAAGAGAAATATTGTGGCCATTGAGGTAAATGCATGATTTTATATGGGTCACGTAGAAAGGCAAAAGTCTTGAACTAAGAAAAACTAATCATACTAAGGCCATGTTTGTTTAGCTGGAATGGAATGGATGGAATGGAATCTCATTCCAATTCATTCCAAACAGCATGTTTGGATGAGGTAATTTGAATGGGAATGGAATCAAATAGTGTGTTTAAACAGCCATTTCAAATCCATTTTCATTTCAGACTACTTCAAGTATGGAATCACATTCCATTCCCATCCATTGCATTCCAGCTAAACAAACATGGCCTAAGTTTAATAATAAAGACAAATTGTTGTTAAACAATTCTGATTTCTATAACTAAAATTATTATCAAAATAAAAATTTAAAAATTATTATCAATTAGACATGTAAATTTTGCACAATTTAATTTGATTCCAAGACCCTTGATGTGGACTAGTGCCTATTAGACTTGGGACCAAGGAACTGGTCCAAAAGGTCCTCGGCCATTTGTTCTATATAGAAAAGCAAGTAGATTGGAGGGACTCCATGATATGTCAACTCTTTAGACCATGAACCTAATTTGGAGGCTGAGCCCCTAGCACAATGGCTGGACCCTTTACGACTCTTATTATTAGGTCCTAGACTCCTAGCTGTTACCACTAGCCCATCAAAGTCATTCAAGGGTCTAACAGCTTCCCTTCACCTTTAAGGCACATTTGTTTGGATGAAATCAGGCGAATCGGAATGAAATGAGATTTCAATGGTAAAAGCGATTTTTTATTATTAAAATCTTATTCCATTTCATTCCGATTCCCTCCAATCCATCCAAACAAACGTGCCATTTAAGGTGCCACTTAAAATACCCTTCTACAAGTGAACTTTTTGATGGCATTTACAAAGAAAATGCAAAGAAAGTGAAAAGAATTTGTATGTTCATAAAAGACTAGTAACCTTGTTGTTTGGTGTGTGTGGGACGAAGAGATTGTAGCAGACACCCTTTGTTTTTCTTTCTTAGACCACCCACAACCCACAACCCCCACCCCAACCCACCCAAGTACCACTAGGTCATAGGGCAACAGGTTATGGAAATAGTTAATGTCAATACTACATTATATAGTAGAAAGGATTAATTGCACAGAATCCCATAAATTATAGGTCAACTTCACAAACCCTTTAAATTTCAAAACTAAACAAATAATCCTGAACTATTAAAGTGTGACATTTTGCCTTCTCTCCATTTGTTTTCCGTTAAAGAATTCAAAAGAAACAGACCACAAAGAATTTGACCTAAACAGACCATATGAGCATCACATGATGTTATTAAATTAAGTTAATGCATAAACTGATCTTTACATATAAGTGGATTAACTATTCATTAAATTTGATAAAAATAGGCATCAAATTTGATGGAAGGGGGGGGGCAAAATGTCATAATTTAATAATCGAACAACAATTTAGGGCGATCTCGTAATAAAAAGGAAGGCAGGGGGAGGAAACCAGCAGAAGAGTATGAATATTGTTAATTCGTGTATTTTAGGGGAAACAAAACTGTAATTTCCAAAAACATGCATTGGAGTACTAGACGAGCATTAACCAATCTTGTTGAAACTATAAGAACTCAATCTGAGCCACCTTCTTTTCTTATTTTTCACACCAAAAAATAAAATAAAATTATCTTGACAATTTTTTTAAGTCATAATAGCTATTGTTATGAAAACAAAAAATGAGACCTAAGGGAGTTAGTCCAATTAGTAGGAGGAGAACTCCTCTATTCTATCAACCTGACTTCGATTCCTCTGGAGAACACTTCAAAAATTAATTCCTAAATGCACTAAGCCGATATGGGGGAATGCACCTTTAAGATCGCCCGGGAAGGGATTTAGTTGAAGTATATACAAGCTGGTCCAGGACACCCTGACCGTCAAACCAAAAAAAAAAAGAAGAAAAAACAACAAAAAATGAGGTGGTTATTAAGTGGGAAATGGAAGTGTTCCTTCTATCCTTAACAAGGCTCATCGCTTTGGTAGTCAATTCAATCATGATTAGCTTTTTCTTTGGTTTTTTTTGGCCCCTGCCTTTCGGCCTGTTTGTATTTTGTCATGTACTTTTAAAAATATTATTGCTAGAGGTTAATTTAGTGAAAAGGGGGTATTTTCGAATAATGTTCACTAATTTGAACAGAGAAAATTCCTTGAGGATCTGATTGGTACCTTAGAATTCTAATTAAGGTTCATCATATTTGTAGTTTCAAGTCCAATTCAACCCCAAAATCCCAGTTTCACCTTTGATTCTCATCCGAGTCTTGTGTTTTTGATATGATAAGCCTAATTATGATGTTTATCCATGAATTTTGGTGAGATTTGGAGAATGTTGGCTAAATAGGGTTTTGTAAGGGGCAAAGTAGGTCTTTTCATATCATTTTTTTGGTTTTAATCTTTTGATAATTTTTTAAAAGGATATTTTGAGCATTAATTTATAGTTTTTATGTCTGGCATTGAATTTCGAACATTTTGGTTCAAAAATGAGTGAAGACAGGTGGAAAATGAATGCTTTTAGGGAAAAGTTAGGACTATAAGGTTTTTTTCGCATCAAGTGGCACTATGGTCACCTATTGGCATCTAGCTATATGTGTGTAAATGAGTTAAGTCGGGTCGAGTAGTAGGCTGTTCAAGTTTGGCTTGTTAAATTAACGAATTTAAAATGATGTTTGAGATTGACTCGTTTATTTCACGAACGAGCTCGAGCGAGTTTTTTATCAAGTCTATTTCAAGCCAATTCGAATATTTTGGTTGTTTAAAGCATAATAAGCTTATTGAGCCGAGTAGTACTCTACTCGAGCTTGGTTTAATAAATTAACGAGCTTAAAATGTTGTTTGACATTAATTCGTTTATTTCACGTACAAGCTTGGGCAAGCTTTTTACTGAACATATCTCGGATAAATTGACTCGTTTTATAGGCCTACCTATAGCTAGTTTCTTCCCAACCTTTGTTAAACTTTCCTTGTTTACAATAGGCGGGGTTTTTTTTATTTTTTTATTTTTTTCATGCCTCTAAACTCTATTTAACCATTCCCATCTTACCTCAACTATTGATCAAAACTCGGCTTCTAAGATATTCTAAAACCTTTCATTTTAAATTCTAAAACATCATTTTAATTAAAAATTTCTCAACGTTTTACGAAAAATATAAAAAGTTTTCATAAAAACTAGCCGTGCAATATACTATAAAATATAATTTTGAACAATTTTGTAGAATAAAGTTTAACCAAAATTTATCATTTAAGTAGATTTTTTGGTCATTTACCGTCTCTATTTCATTTTTACCAAAATAGAGACTATAAATGTTCAAAAGGTCCACTTAAATGACAAATTTTAGAAAAACTTTTTCCTTTATGTTTTGTTGGATTTGTGTTGGCATGGCTTGGATGCATTTTCTCAACAGCTGGGTGATTTGCTCTGTTTTAGGAAACTATGTAATCCAAACTCCACCCCACATTCTCCACAATGACACTCCAAGCTCCATGTGAGAAAATGCCACAAGCAAAGACGTAGGAAACTATGTAAATTTTCTTGTTTATAGCATGAAAAAGAAACCACGTTACTTACAAAGCACACTCCCACCCATTCAAAACCCCACCTATGAAAGAACCCAAGAGAAAAACCAAAACACCCATCATCAAAAAAAGGTCTCTAGAGATGGAAGAAGCTTCAAACCAAAGAGACCCACCTCCATCGATGGCCATTTTAGCTGACAAGCAGTCATCCATGACTCCTCCAACCTATTTAAACCTCCAGCCATTGAACCCTATATGGAGGGTGAGTCCTTGGCACAACGGCAGCACCCTCTACGACTCGTATGAGTTTCAAGCAGTTACCCATCAGCTCAACAAGGCCATGAAAGGTTCCAACGGTTCCTCATCGCCTCTCATGTTCCACTTGAAATCCCCCTTCTACCGCCAACGATTAGATAGCATTTACAAAGAAAATGCAAAGGCGCCGAGGAAAGTTTCGTGCACTCAGTTGGCTTGTGCAACTCTGGACAGAAGGGCAAGTGCAAGGAGTGGTAGGGGGTTTGTGGCACGGCTGTGGAAGAAGATTAAACAAGGCTTGGTAAGGAATAAACAAAGGATTTAGTTAGGGTTGATCATACCTATTGTATCGTCCAGTCTTATCAAGCTCTGGGGATACAATTGTACATATGCAGCCATGGTGTGTTTTTTGTTTTTTTGCCTTAGCTAACTAAAAGATGTTCACTATTGTTGTTTAGATATAATTAGGGCTATAAACGACTCTAGCAAAGTCAATTGCCAGCTACTTCATCTTGGCTCGATAAATTAATTGAGTTTAAACGAGTCTATTGGGCGAAGTAATGTTCCATATATAAGCTTTTAACGAGCTGAAAAATAATATTAGACTCCACTCATTTATCTTACGAGCAAGATCATCGAACCAAGCTTGAATAATTTGGCTCATCTTACAGCCCTCACCCTAGTTAAATGATAAAGTAAACCAAATATATGAACATAATTCCACTACCTCACCGCAGCTAGTAAGTATGAAGAACAGTATGAGCGCATTAACTAGTATCAAAAGTCTCTCTTCCACGGTATACGGATTTGGACTACATGATACCCCTCCCTATTCATTTACTTCTTTTTTTCTTTTCCTTTCTTTTCTTTTTTTAAATTTTTTTTTTTTTTTATGATGTGGAACTCCCAACCTAACTAGACAACACCAAGAGGAGTCGAACCCATGATGTTCGAGTTTACGACTCATCCCAAGCAAGCCCCATACCAACTGGGCTACCCATTCGGGTTATCTCTATTCATTTACTTCACATTACATCATGCAGTAAACTGAAGCCTAATGCAAAAACTGAACTGAGTGAACAAACCCAAAGCCCTTTCGCTATCGGTGAAAAAACATGCTTACCTCTCAGCAATTGTGAATGAACCTATAATGTGATGACTGAAAAAAATAAATAAATAAATAAAATCATTTTTCTCTCAGCTGGTCATTTTCCACATTTTGCAATTAAAAAAATTAAAATTCCCTCTTATATATAAATGAAATTCCCTCTGATATTAATGCCAACAAGGTTCATATACACATGCTTCAGCTAGAAGCAATCAAAGCCACATGATCTGACACTCGAAAAAGAGATGCAAGTGGTGATATATTCAAAAAAACGAAAAACAAATATATTCAAAAAAGAAAAAACTACTGCAGTCAAAACCCTGAACGCTAACATATATTGAAGTGGCTAAAGAAGACCACTAGGACAGCTTTAGTGCCATTTCTTGAAGAAGAGCCCGCTTCTGTGAGGCATTGATCACATGATTGCTTTCAGCATTCTCAAGCACGTCAGCAATGATGGCTGCTGCATGACCAAGAGGTTCCTCCGCCGCCCTTTTCAGCATGAAGGCCTGCACACGTACGAGTAAGAAAATATCCATTACATTCAAGGTCATCGAGAAGTATGCATTTAAAATAATAATAAAAAATGGTGACACCCAGGCATAGTTGAGATGTTGGGAGGGATAATTTGTTAAGATGTTGGGAAGGATAATATCCACAGCAAAATCGACACACTTTATGAAATTTTGGAAGAGAAGCAATACACCATACAATTTTTTTTTTTTTTCTTTTTCAAATTAGAAAATGGAAAAGTTTAATCCTGGAGTTATCTGCACCACTCAGAATATTCATAGTTAATTTGCAAATAATTTGACATACATGTAATAAATTTTGAGATAAGCCATTAAGGCACTTATACTCCATTTGGTTAATAAGAAGAAGAAAACCAAATATGATATCATACGACTGCCTTCCGTTCAAACCTCGACCAACTGTAAGATTCATTTTTCCTTTGTGCTCTTTGCAACCAGACAAGAGAATAATGAAAAAGTCACAAAAGTCGGAGCATTTTAGACAATATATTATGAAGAATTTGTAGAAGCAATTGCTAGACCATCCAATTAGAAGTGACAGATTCCTACAGCACCATTCCACTCATCATCTTTTTTCTAATACGTGGTTCGTGGATAGAACAGGTCCATCCCACATCAAAGGTTCAAAGCTGCGAATTCATGAGAACTCTTTGAAAATTCCAGTTTCATTCATTCATACCTCGAATATCCATGCTGGTAGGTCTCTATCCCTTTTAGTGAACATCTTTCAGCCCTCTCCCCCTAGGTCTATCCATTTTTCTCTTGTGTGTGCGCGTGCATGTGTGTGTGAGTGTGTGCGCTCTTGATAGGAAGATTATCCCCAAGGTCAATCTTAGTGAAGGTCAAACTATATGTTAGTTGCAGATTGAGCTGAAGCAACGACAAAGCAGGTGAACTAACAATCCAACTGCACAATATAATCCCTTAATGAAGAGATGTGGTGAACCAAAACTAATATGAAAAAAGATTCAATTATTGGCCATTATATTGTTCCATTATCGGTCAGACGAAGCTGCTAGCTTAGAAACCAGTAAAGATTAAAACTTCTCAGCTTGTGAAATAGCACAACATAGGTGAAACTCTGAATTTTTTTTTTATTCTTTTTTTTTTTTTTTTTTTGCTTTGTCTTTTTTCTTCCTTCTATTTTTGTTTTTGCTTTGTTTTTTTTTTTTTTTTTTTGGTTTTGCGTTTTATTTTCTCGTTGAAGTTGTATCACCAACTTCTATGATGCAACCCCATGAAAATGCAAGGACAGATCCAGGCCAATTTAACTGCATATGGATTGCATGAAAATCTATGGGACTTGATAGTTGAACAAGACTAATTAACTAATGACTATTGAAAATGGTGAAGGATAATCAAGGTACAAAAGAGGCAATATTTAAAAAACAATGGGTGGTGTAATGCTGGTGAGCATGATCATGTTGAGAGAGAGAGAGAGAGAGAGAGAGAGAGATTGGACCTGCCCATGATGGGATATAGCCAATGTACATTGTTGCTGAAACCAAGGCTCCCCATCTACTTGAACAGGAAATGCAGCAAAAATCTGTATCTTAATTGTCTGCCCTTGTGCAAGTCTTCGAGCACGAGAAAGCCCCACCTGTTCCGACCCAATAATAATAATAATAAGAGGAGGAAGAAGAAGAAAATAAAAAGAGCAGTTCAAAAACTTTCCTACACATTCATAGCCCTAAACAGAATCCCCAGAGCTCAACCTGGGCATCAAAATACACAGATCTGAGTAGAGGAATACTATGTTGTCTACTCCAATCATGTAAGTCAAGTGTGAAATGTTTAGTGTTGTCTGGGAAGCTTAAACATTAAGCCTGCCAAAAATGGCATAGGCTGAAATGCTGCTTTTTGTGTTTCCATCTCCAAGTAAATTTATTGTCATAATATCAAGTGAAAAAGTGCTCTCTGTCATCTTTGGTTCTCAGCTTTGCGTTGCAGGTTCAACCATGCTGCCCGTGTATGCTATTGAGCCTTTTCTCAAATTCAAACTAGGCCCTCGTGTGACAACACTAATCATGTCAGAAAGAACAGCCCACGGATTTCAGTATTCAATAAAAGAATCCTTTAAAAACTTAGGCACATAACAAAAGAAAAATTATCCTGAAATACTACTTCACCTGAAGCTTTCCAAGATGCCATGTTCCAGATATGCTCACAACCTCAAGCATCTTATCATGCATAGATTGCGGATCAAAATTATCATAAGTTTCATCCTCATTTTGCCACAAGTCCACACCACCCATGTAGCTTCCAATGTTAGCAACAAGAACACCTTCCGCATCCTGTAAAAGTTAAAGAGGAAAAAAGAAAAGCCACAATCATATGGGTCGTAGCAAGAATGATAGATAAAATTGTGAGCTGCTGCAACCAGTGTAAATGCTCACAATTGAAAATTATTCCATGCCGAATTGGCAGTAAATTAACAAGAATTAGAGAAAATTTAAGAACAAGTTCGAATCTGCAAAGAGTATTGCAGGCCAGGGATTTTTTTTTCTCTTTTTTTTTTTTTTTTTTTTTGGGGGGGGGGGGTGTTTTATGGCTAAAGAAACGTGAGCAATATTTGTGAATAATTGATGGCTTGATCAATCGTAACCAAATGTGAACATGAATAATTCATGGCTTGATCAATCATAAGCAAAAGATCAAATCACATATTCTCAGAAGTTTCTATAAATCAAGAGTTTAAAAAAACAAATAAATATATAAATAAATAAACAAGTGGATTTATCAGGAAATAAAAATACTACAAGTTCCCCAATACCATTTTCAAAATTTGTAAATCATGCTATAAAACAATATACAAACATCCACGGCTCAACCAGGCAACACAATAGCTTGTACCCAAACAGATGAACCACTCACACTCACCTCAGGGACCTCTATCTCGGCACCGTCTACCTCCACTCGAACTTGCCATGGAAAATCTGCAAAGGTCCTATCCATTATACTCTTAGCGCCTTCTCTTGCATAAAGAACTTTATTCATAAACTGCAGTTATATTCCAACTAGTTTAGCAGATAGGATAAGGATAATTACTATAAAAAAAAATATCATTGAGAAACAAACAACAATGGCAACAATGTAATCTGCCTGGCCCGATCAAGGTATGAAATTTAGTTTTGTTTGGTCATTTTGATTGGCCTAGAAACGACAACATTTCAGAGAAGCTCCAAGAACACCACCGGTCAGTGGAACACGAGTGGGTTTGGGCTAGGTTAGTCTTAGGTATAGGGGTCATTTCCCATCCAATGTAACCAAAAAAAAAAAAAGGTTTCAAAAATGCTGCAAAAACAGTGTAAAAATTATGAAATGCATGGAGAGAGTTGGAAAATTAAGGCCTACATATTCACAATGCTAGGTGCAATTAATTACTAACTGACTATGTTAGAGGCCTATACATTTGCCCATATTTAAAGATACAAGCCTGAAACTGCAATGAAACCACTATCATAAATTGAAAGTAGTCTATACAATGATAAAATATCCCCAAGTAATCAAATATTCAAATATCCATAAGATTCGAGTATGATATAATATAAAACATTTAGCAACATCATGCATCATGAACATCCAATTAGATAATTAAATTTACTACATTCAATTATATAGTCACGAAATTTGGACAAGTGGGATTTGATTTTTCTATTTAACATAATTGATGAAACTTAAGCTGAATTGGAGTTAACGTATGAATCAAATGGGAGGAGCATACATAATTTTTTAGATAGAAAAAAAAAAAAAAAAAAATTCCTAAGGACTCAAAATAAAACATAAATCTTGAGTACCATGTGATTTGGTTCGCAAAATTGGTTAATGACACAGAACCTTTTTTCAAATGCTCAGTTTCATGAGAAGAGACTCATATGTGTGTAAAAAAATTATATTATTTTAGTCGAAATGCACTATTAAAGTGGAAATTATGGCGTTCCGGAATTAAATGTATGTTTAGTTGCATTCACCTAGGAAACATAACCATTTTGGACGTTTCAATGAAAACATAAGAAAATTTAATACCATGTATTCAATAAGAAGCCCAATAAAACAAAAAATCTCAAGTCAACACACGACCTTACTATTTCTCAAAAGAGGCTAAAGATAGAATGAAGAAAGGGGAAGGAGGGATTATATGTCCTCCATGCTATATAAAGTATGACCTATTTCCGCCCTATAAAGCTGTGTATGATCTAAGCATTCCACAGCCTTCCTATTTCATAAAGCTATGTAAGTTTGCCCTGCTCTATTTTGTCTCTTATCATTCCCATGTCCTGGCAGAAGTAAAATCCTAAAACTGCCAACCATTCAGCCAACATCATTGGTTGGCAAGCTCCACAACAATGAATTATTAATAGGTCAATTTGAGCCCCCCCCCCCCCCCCCCCAAACAAAAAAAAAAAAAAATCGTACATGCCTTAAAAGAATGAAAATAGAAATTTCAGTAGCTCGCAAGAATTGCCAATGTAAATTACACGCAAAAAAGTAATAAATCCAAGCTTATTACAGCCCTAAATGTTGTAATATAGAATTTCCTGGACTGCATTGTCTAACTTTTTTTTTTGTGCAAATTCTCTAATGTTGTTATTTTCTTAAGCGTTTGAAAATTTGTTCCTGTTAAAGTTTAGGATTACCTGATTATAAAACTTCTCTGGGTTCTCCTCACGTAAATTATGGATGTCTAAAGCAACTTTTGCATCACACCCAATTCCTGTAAACATTGCCAGAATAGGTTACTATGATGCATGAGAACATATATAACAAACTATTGAGTGGAAGGTTTTCAAAGGAAAAAGACATGCATATAATTTCCCATGTAGGAAACAGAAACTAAGCATTAATGGTCCCACTCAAGGTATAATATGCCAAAACCTGCCCATCAGTCAACAAAAACACTCAATGTTGCATTTGCTGCCGATCTGAGATGACCACAGAAGAAATCTCAAAAGGTAGACCAAAAAAGTTAGGATTAACAGTTACAATGAACCAAGGAATCCTGAGCATATACGTATCATTCAATGTAATGATTTATAAATATATATTTAAAAAAAAAAAAAAAAAGATCTTTTAGAACCATTGATCTTGTAACCCAAGCAAACCAAGTGAGATTAGAAGCTAAGATTTGGAAAAGTCTATAATGAGCTGAATGAATTAACTATCAAGGTAAACCAGATCTCATGTTGATGATTTAGACTTCAGATCCCAAACCAACCCAACCTAAACAAGTTGCACCAGTAAATCCTAAAAGTTACAGTAGGTCTATGAGGATCATAAACCAAACTATGGCCTATCTCAAGGGCATCTAAGATATACTCTAGAATCTAGATACATATCTTAAGTGTTTGGAAAAAATACAAGTTGACATACCAAGATAGTTATTCATAAATTTTGGTGCTTGGAGTTGCTTTCCCTGTTGGTTTACAATCGCTACTTTCCATCTGTCAAGAATGGTTACTGCAGCATGCTCTATGTGGTGCAACACAGTGCATAGGCCTCCTTGTCTCTCCACAGAGCCCAAACCACCTCCCCAAGACAGAACCCTGGCCAGATCATTCCCAGTTCCTGCGGGAAGAATAGCAACTGGTGGAGGAGAAACAAAATTTTGCTTGTCTATGGCATTCAGGACCCAACCAACAGTACCATCTCCTCCACATACAAGAACTCTGAAGTGGGGCACCCTTCTGAATAAATAAAGACCCGCCTCTGGCCCTTGTGTCGAGCTCAACTCAAAAACCTGTAAGAAGCATTAGCAAGGTCAACCTTAATAAAAATCAGTGAAAATGGAAAATTAATCTTCATAAAATCAAGTGAAAAGGTGGATCAAACATCAAAAAACAAAATAAAAGTTCAAAATGAAACAGTGGCCCACATGGTCAAATTAGTAGACCCTTAGCAACGAGCAATTTGATTTTAAGATTGCAGGCTACATCAAAGCAGCAAACTGGCAACTAATGCTTTTTTCCCCATTCACACCCTTTGTTTTGATGGAAGTCTTTTACCCCACAGAATTTTACTTTTGAAGTTTAAACATTTACACCACAGAATTTCAGTATCAGATGACTACCTTATTAAAGAAGCCCAATTGAGTCCATCCAATTAGTAACAACATTCCCATCAGAAATCTCTTTTGAAAAAAGTCATGCTTTCCAATATTTTCAAAAACAAGTTCTTGCGCAAAACATATGGAAGTTGTTTCCACAATTTCTTTGTACAGTGTAAACAATAGCACATGAATCACCCACAAGCAAATCTCCCATTATGTTCATTCTTCATGAAAGTAGTTCTATAAACAAACATAACCAATGGCATTTCAGACACAAACCATCAACTTCATCAGGATTTCAACACCTCACTAAGGAAAACCATTCAAATATCTACCTAAAGTTAGTGCACCTTTTTCAGGAGATATAGAAACTTGGCCATGTTAAAGGCAAACAGTTGTTGGCAGATAGGTTGATTTTTTTAGATATTTTAACTAAAATGCTTCTATAATTTTCTATGAAAATACTTCCATAATCCTGCTATTCTAACATACATAATAACTCACAGGAAAAGATGGGTAATTCCACAATTTAATATATTGTGCATGCACTATTTTATAAATTTTGATTTTCAATGTACAGTTGTATGTCACACTTTAAATATTCTAAGAAATACCATTATGATTTCTGGGGGAAAAAGAAAAGGACAGTATCCATTGCAACTATCCCAATATTGTTCAAAAGGATTATCGGGTCAACTTGGTTTTATGTTCATTGAACAAATCAAAGAAAGGGAAAAAGTGGAAGGAACAAATTTAATGTAATACATGCCCAAAATCGTAAGCAGCTAAGAAACCTCACGATAGAAAAATCTGACCTGAACAGGATTCAAAAGAATGTTCAAACGCAGTCTGAGTGAATCCCCACGCTGAGCCCCACTCTTCTTGTTAATAAAAACTAATAAGGGTCTCGCATCTGAGGGCAAATCAATTAACTCATACCTCTGTTTCATCCCTAGTATCTGAGACTCATCTTTCTGATTGATTGACGTACTTCTTTTAAAGCAAGGCTTTGAATCCAATTTATTACCTACATCACCATCTTGGTGTGGAACCCCAGTATTCATACTACCATTACGGCTTTCCTCCATTACATGAGAACCATTTGTTGTTTGGTGGGTCTCAGCTGTGCTTTCCATGTCACCAGCGTTAGAGCTATTACCTGTGTCAACAGAGGTTTCACTTCCATGCTTGTACTTCTTGCTTTGACTCCTAATACTTGCACGCACTGAAGACGCAATCTCATTGGCTCCATGGGTGATTGAGCTCAAAAATCCACCCGAGGAAGACCAACTCAATTCCTTAACAAAAAGTGGTGATAGAATCAGCCTTCTAAATGGGCCCAAATCACAAATATCACCTGTCTCATTAGATGTGCTAGTGTGGCAGTCAACATGTACCAATCGTTGACACCACATGCAACACCATATAGGGGATCCCCCAAGAAAAGATCCACTACATGGCTCTTCACAGTAGCTACAGAAAGAAGTTTCATCAGGTTGATCTGTGATCTCTGTCCATCGAACAGCCCATTGGTGCATCAGATGCTCATAACCAATCATAGATACACATTTGCAGTCCTTGTGTGCATTCGGGGAGCAGCTTAGGTGAGCCGCAGCGCCACATATGCTACAACGGTGGATAAAACTGTCTGAACTCACCATAGGTCCAAGACTTTGAGAAGGCGACATAGACTTATAGCATACACAGCAGTTGAGACTTTTCCCACGAGACACAGATTCTAAGATCCAAACATGAGGAGACACAGGGACCTTGTGCCTAGCCTTTGGGTTCTTCTTTGACCTGGCTATAGCTTTCATCCAACTTAAATTGATGTTTCTTCTCCACTGGAAGGCAGTGTACACTATAGTCAAAATTCCAACTAAGGCAGCAATAAAGCAAGAGATAATGAAGAGACGAGATTCTGCCATTTCATATGGATTCTTGTTGTTCCAACTAAAAAGCATCATCTCAGGTTCTCTAAAGTCATCCATTCTTCAAAGTTGCACAGATATATATTCACAAACGCAACATCTATCTTAGCCCACATAAATATCCTCCGATATGGTTCCGTCATTTAAGCATGATGAAAAGGGAAACAAGTGCACTAGAGTAATACTTAAATCCATTTTCAAGCATCACTTATCTTCTTACTGGATTCACTCTTCGTCCAACAAAATCATGAAGTAAGTTACTCAATATAACCATTCCATCGTGTTGTTCTGGGCATAGCGTGTCCGAAATTTTGATTGTATCTAATCTGTCAATTTCTCAGAGGCACCTGTTAATAACTCCACGACAATTACCATAAGTTCCTAAATCTTGATCAAGTCTCAGTGCCAAAAATAACATGGAAAATACCTGTGAAACACAAAAAATTATGTCCAGATCGCAAATGCTACTATCCCATTGACAAACACGAAAGGTATAATCTATAGAAACTACATTAAAACAATATATATATATATATATATAAAATAAAAGAGAGAAGAAAAAAAATGCGTTGCAGCTTATATCAGATTCTCACTACAAAAAATAAAAGGATAAATAAGAGAGAGACAGAGAGAGAGAGTAAACCGGGCAATTCGAAAGAACGGCAGCCATCATTACAAGTGAAAGTAAATATTGGAAACAGAGGCATTTTAATGAATTCCTAAAATTTGCCTGTAAAAATAAAAGAAAATCCTATCCCATAAGACATCAGTTATAGTGATTGCCCCAGCATTTTCAAATGGCTCCATTCATGACAAGGGTTCGTACCTTCCATTTAAATTCTGCTTGAGCCATTCAATTTTCATGGTACAACCAAACAGGTCCTTTATTTCTTCAGTCACTAATTCTTAGAGATTAAGGCTTTTTCAAGTATAAATAACAGTTCCTACAAAATTCAATCCAACAAAACACCAATGCTCGTTTGGTTGCCGAGAAAATTCAGGAAAAAAGAAGGGGGGGGGGGGGGGGGGGGGGGAGAAGCCATAAACTGAATCTTATATTTTGCGTAATACCACATAGTTCATCAAGAACAAAAACCTCCGCTCCACTACTACTAGGAAACCTAAAAAAAAAAAAAACATACTCAACACAACCTTCAAAAACCTCAATTGTCTTTTCAATTTCCTCAGGTTTCTCAGCAACCAATCAGAGTGTACAAAAAAGAAAACTGAAACTGGTATTCAAATGAGGAAAATTTTTTTTTTTTTAAAAACAAAAAAACACTTACAGTAGGATCTGGTGAAGTTGGCGAAGAGGAGAGACCGAGGCGATCAAAGCAAATCCTAGAATGATCTAGAGAGAGAGAGAGAGAGAGAAACAGTGTCCTAAATGGGAGGAATCGAAGCAAAAACCCTAAAATCTGGCTTTGCCTAATTTTCGAAATCGAAAAGCAGAAGCTTTTCCAAGTGAATAATAATATTTTAATTTTAAAGAAAATTTTCACCCTTCTCTAGTTCTCTTTTTCGTTTTTTGCTTCCTTTTTTGTTTTTTTTGGGATTCTGTAGCAGCGGGGGTGTGTTGTGCCGTGGAGAACACGAGGATGCGTAGAGAAGAATCTAGTTCCGTGGATGCCACGTGGCGTCATGGGGAAGGTGTCGGAAGGGAATCTCGAGGTGCCCCTGTGGCTTACGCGGCAGCCGACAGATTTGCCTTTGAGGACACGTGTTGGAATATTAGAGAGAGAGAAATATAAAAAGAGAAAGAGAGAGACCGTGGTGATGCTTACAGCCTCACAGCATCTAAACAATCGACATTAGCAAAAGGGCGGGTCTAAATCTACATTTTTTTTTTTTGCTAAATTCACACGAGTAAAAATGAGAAAAGATGTATAAAAAAAAAGATCAAGTTATTACCATCACATAAAATACTTTAAGTCTCCCATTTAATTTATCTTTTTAAGTTTTATGAAAAATATGAAAAAAATTTATTAAAACTAATCACGTAGTCTACTAGAAAACACCATTCCATACAACTTTGTAAAAAAATTTGTTTCCAAAATTTGTCATTTATGTGTATTTTTTGACCATTTTTCATGGAAAATGAAATAAAAATTGTAAATGGCCAAAAAGTCTGTTTAAATGATAGATTTTGGAAAAACTTCTTCGACAAAGTTGTTCAGAACGACGTTTTCTAGTGAACAATGTGATTAGTTTTCATAACAATCTTTTATAATTTTTATAAAATCTTAAAAAGTGTAAACTAATGGAGGGTTTAGAATACTTTATGTGGTAGCAATAGCCCTCCTCAAAAACAAAATATAAGAGGTGTGGATTTAGTAGAAGAGGGAGTGGATTTAGACCCACCCTTAGCAAAATCTTCGAATTGTTTGATTATTCCGTCTTTTGGATAGTTGGATTTTGGAATTTATCCTAGCGTGTTTCGGTAATTTTCAAATGATTGCGGGTTTTGTATTTTTTTTAACAAAAAAAAACTTATAATACCATTTTTTTCCATTTTTTCTTTTGTGAAGTGAACTTTGTTTTAACTGGTAATTTCATCTTAAATCTTTCCCAAATCATTTTCAATATTTTCTTCAATGCTCATTGAATTTTATTTTCTTTCAATATCAAATAACTCCTAAATTTTGAATTTTTTTTTTAAAAAAATGTTATTGATTCTTAAATATTATTTTAATTTTTTCCCCTGGCCTTTACTTGAAACTCAAGAAGAAAAAAAGATAGAAGAATGATTTTTAAAAAAATGGTTAAGAAAGGAATCCATTTATAAGCAATATAAAGTATTTTTCCCTAATTCCCTTTCCTTTCTCTCCAACATTTTAAGATCCAAATTAAATCCTAATAATACGACATTTGTTTAGAAAGCATTAAAAAAGAAATCCATCTATTCAAGTTTGTAATAGCCACATTATTATCACACACTTACATCATTAGAAAAAAAATTAAAAATATATAGCACTACTCTTTTTATTATGCCCTGAAAGGCCCATCAAAATGAGGCTCAAGATCTCTCTAGAATAATAATCCTCCAAAACACCCCCCCCCCCCCCCCTCTCCTTCCTCACATGAGATGGCCCATCACACTGTCCTGGGTACACCAGCTTGATTGATTTCTACTAAATTGTGATTTTGAACCCTGTTATAATTTGTTTACACAATAGAATACAATATGTTAGCAACAATATCATTACCCACTTTAAAATGTAGCAAGATGCCTTGCCCACTATAAATCTCATGCCAATTTCCACAGAGGAACATCACGGCAAAGAGTGCCGTTACCCCATATCGTGGTATCTGCATAACACTGCAATCCAAATTCCAGATAGCACAAGTTCCATTACACCCTGCTATGGAGGTGACCCACAAAATAGAGAATAGTCGTTAAACAATCTTCAGAATGTAAAAGCCAAAATTAACATCTAGTACATTAAATAAAAAACAACCATGTTCCTCACGGAAAGTACCAAGCAGACCAAGCAGAAAATTGATTCAACAGTACTCTCTTATCTAATTTTACTCAAACTGAAATCCAAAAATCCTGAGGTATTAATGCAATGCATGGCAATGCCTGAATTAATCTCTCAAGTCTCAATGTGCAATCACGATCCTTCCGGCAACTTGGTCAAGATCCCGCTGCCCACTGGATGTAATCCTCCTCCCTCTGGCACACAAGAACAAAGTTTCCATGAATACCAAAATATTATATGATGGGAATGATGCACAGTCACTACAGTGCGCTGGAAATTATGCTTTCTAACCTTACAAATTCATGACAATCTAAACAAGAAAATAGATAGTCCATTAATTACACGTAAATCCAATAGTGACCCTAAGTATCACATGAATACAAACATTTTTGGTGATTTAAAAAGGAAGAAGCCTGTTAGGTTCTTGACAATTGGTTGAGCTCGTCATATATGCTCAACATGTGTCCACTCCTTATTTTTGGAAAGCATGTTGCAGAAAATAACATTTAGTGATCGACAACAATCCCAGTGTTAGGGAGAACATTGAAGAAGCCACAACTAAGTTATCACAATTTTAACTGCACACTGATGGTAAATAAAATGAAAGAAAAAAATTGTTCCCAAAAGCCTTTAATGTAAACAATAGTGTTATTCGTAGTCTCCAACACATTCAGAGTAGGTGGAAAATGCACCACAGCATGCATAGGATAAGGTGTCCCAACAGGTGGGTTACAGGGGCCGATCTGTCACCTTGTAAGTGGATTATCTTCTCCTTGCTCTTCTAAAGGGCAAAGGGACTGGAAGTCCTATAGCTAATTGACTTTCAAGCAAGATAATAACATTCCAGCTGCCAATCATGAATCATGAACCCAGAAAATATGAAAAAGAAACTCACCCCTTTGGGTCAACATCAATGATGTTCATCATCTGCAATTGCTGAAGTATGTGACGAGCAATAGAACCACTGCTCTTACAGAAATGGGGTGGGCGACTACCATTCCTCTTGCTCCCTCCATAGATCCTCTGAAAGCCACCAACACCAATACCTCCCCTCAGGTAAATTTTCCTAGCCATCGAAGCTGCATTGCAAATTGAGTAAATAACTTAAGAATAAACAAGAATACTGATCATGTGCTTTCATATGTGTGGTTGAGAGAGAGAATTTACATACCAGCTCTGATATAGTACCAATCAGGGTCATATGGGGCAAGCTCCTTGAACGTAGCGGTCTTCACAATATCGGTCCAGTGAGGAAGTTCCATCTATTTGAGAAAACAACAGGTACAAAAAGAAAACATGAGAACTGCTGTCTATAGTGTGTACATACAGAAAGTGGCATGCAATATGTTAGTCTCAAAATTCTTATGGTATAAAATTACATTAACTTGTCAAAAGATTGAAATTCATCCATATAGTTTGATTGATAGTCACACTCCATACATACACCACAATCAAACATCTCATGCCAAGCAACAGGGATTCTAGACACAGTAGTTGGCTTCAGTCAACCACATAGTGTATGTTCTCCTTAGCTACATTTTCCTCACATAATGTATGGATCCCACAATGGGTCCCACCCCTTGTGTCTGTTCGGGCATCCCGAATTCGGGATAGCTAGCATTGCCCATATCAACATTACAGCTCCATTTGTTTCGATGTACTATGTTTTATTATTATTGTAAAATCAGTTAAGCATAAAATAAAAAATTTTCAATCTATTTCCCATTGTTTGGCTGACAATTGAAAATATCCCAAAATTTCCATCACTTAACCCATCTCACCAAGAACAAAGAGACCACACATTATCACAACATGATGCTCTGTGGCGCTATTATCACCATAAGCGTTCTCATCAATACTGGAGTTTACCTACATCAAGCATGAAGCATCATTTTTTCTCATCACCATTAAAATCGTAATTTTTCATTATCCTCCATGGGTTGAACTCAATGCACCCACCGTGGTTCACAGGATTCAAGCCACCATATATTTGATCTTGAGATCCTCTTCCTTAATATCACCAACTTGCACATGAGAAGGCAAAACTGTTCCCAAAAAGCTCAAGACTGCCATGTGAATTTTGTTATGGGTTCTTTTGGTGCCATGTATGCGAAGGTATGACTTTTGGTAATGAGAGATAAAGGGCTTCTTTTAAGATAAAAATAAATAACATAACATAAAATTTAAGGGCATTTCCCATTGATCGAATTTGAAAATTTTCTCTACTTCCACCGAGTAAAAAAGTTCAGTAGTATCAAAACCCACATCCCACATGAACAAATCGCTCAGAAAAATATAGCATTTCATCAACAATATCATGCCATGAAGAAGAAAAGGAGGGGAAAACAATGCATTGGAGTGCTGAAAGGGAAGATCACCATGAATGCCTAGTTGCCACACAGAGATTTCTGCTGGAACGACGTTTGAACATGGGTAGAACTTTGAAAGAAAATCGTTAAAGGTAGCAGGCGCCCTCATTCCACCTCATGTAAAATGGCTTACAGCAAAAAAGACTCCTTAAGCCATTTTCCTTTAAAAACACATTATTTTCAATAAACAGTCTTACAGAGTAAATCAACTTATGGTATTAACGAACGCCCATAAATAGTTAGTTTTACAAAAAAAAAAATAAAAGAAAAAGTTTTTCATATGTATTTTGCGTCAAAACAACTGCAGCTTACATCGAAGCAGGAGCAGTAGACGGTAGTTGTAGGTCACAGTAGTATTAGAACACCGAAGTACAGTACAGCAATAACACAAATGGCTTAAGCCATAAACATGGTGGGGTGGCTTAAAAGTTAAAACTGTTTATTTGATATAAACAAGCAAACCATCTATGGAAATAATTCAGATTGATTAATTTGAACCAAAATTCAAACAAATAGTTTCCTAATTCGATGAAATTTGGTGTAATAATTAAACAAAGGAAGGTTTCAGGACTTCCAAAGTTTAGCATAAGTTGACAATTACAACAAAAATGGCCATCATTTCGCGATAACACATGACTTGCAACAACACTAATCAGTACCTCGCAACTCCCTTTATCCCTAAAGCAGCTGTTGACCAATATAAGCAGATAACAATACACACACACAAAATCCAACAAAGCCTTAATCCAAACTACTTGGGGTCTATATATATATAGATAGATAGATAATCAAAGAAAATGAAATTTGACACAGATTCTAAGATTAGTAAACAAAAGTTGACAATGTGAAAACGAAAACTCTATAAATCAAGAACATAGCAACGGAGATATATAGATTTAAAAATATGAACCGATAACAAATTCAATCAGATGATACACTACTTCATGAATCGAACCAATAAGCACAAAGTTCCACGTACATTTACATGATATAAAACGCTTCAAGACGATCATTTAACACTGTAACAATAAGTTATGATACAGAGAGGGAGAAAGAGAGAGAAGGACCTTGCCGGAACGCTTGAGGTGAGAGGAGTAAGCCTTGACGAACTCGTGAGGAGAAACGTCCTTCACCGTTCTCGCTGTCGCCATTTCTGCTTCTGCTGCTGCTGCTGCTGCTGCTGCTGGGGGTGGCGGCAGATCTCGGAGCTTTGACGAGGCGCCTGTGTCTAAGACGGAGCTCTGCGAATTGGGGACTAGGGTTTTAAGTATGCTGTATGGCTGAGAATATGTTAACTTACAGATTTGCCCCTGATTTTTCCTTGTAAATACGCTGATGTCCCTGGTAATGGTTTCAAAGGGAAAATTTCACTTTGGTGTGTGCTTCCCAAACTTATAGCCTACTTGGCAACAGATTTTGCTACTACCCTGAAAATTAAATTTATTTTTTTGTGTGTCAACTGATAACCAAAAAGTCTAATTCAACAACATATTTCGGAAAGAGTTCTTCTATATGGGACTACCAAATAGGCTTACTACATTAGCCTACTGATGTGACCACTTTTATTGGTCTCTTATGTAAAGGAAAAATATGGTGAAATGAATTGAAATCCCCAAATCCCCAAAAAACTGGCGAAAAATCACTGAATAACTTCCCATCTCTCATCATCCTCGTTCTAAAACAAGTTACCATAGTCAACGGCCAGAGAGTTGATTTCATAGCCTATTAAGTTACGAAGGAGGATCGATGTGCATTTGTTCGTAGTTTGTCATTAATCGAGTGTCGACGTTCAATTGTCAAGTGATAATCTGAGATGGGTCGAAGAACAGGTTAGATTCATCCCATTTTTAGGGTTAGATCGTTTATTGTTCAATGTTCATTTGTAGTCATGGTCAAAAAGGAGTTTTTATTGTGTGGGTATTTTCACTGATAAAACGAATGGGCTTCTATTATATGGGTTTTTCACAAGTGAAAATTTGTATTATCCATCAAAAAATAAATAGTTATTCAAAAAATCGACTTATTAAATTGTAAAGTTATAAAAAAATGTATTATAACGGGGTTGATTGAACAAGCCTTCTGTTATATACAAATCCTCTACTGTTTTTCAAACCCTTACTATTTAATTTAGTTATTAAGTGATTTTATAAAATTGTATAAAAATTTTAAGCCTGACTGTGAACTCTGTTATATGTATTTAGTGATTTTATTAAGTTACGAAGTTGTTTATTTCTCACAATTTATGTAGTTATCAAGTGACATAATTCATTTGTGATTAAGAGACAAAGTTCTTATGTATAGTTAGTGAATTATTATACGTTATATAGTTTTATATTTTTCTCCAATTTTATCTAGTTATTAAGTTACAAAATTCACTTGCAAGGAAAGGGTCTGTGTATATAAATAGTTATTAAGAGATATACTTCAGTTAGTAAGTGATATAGTTGTGTATTTTTGCCAAACTTAATCAATTTATCAAGTGAATACATAATTATCAAGTTCATATGCTTCTAGGAGAATTCTAAAACGGATGGATTGGCTATGAAATGAAAGTAGAAATGGCTGGTCGGGGAAGAAGGTGAGAAAGTTATAATTATGGGAAGTAACAGTTTGAATTTCAGCAAAACGTGGAACGAATATTGCTATTAAATGAAATCCCTACAATTATGGGATTGTGGGGTATAACCATTTATGATATTATGCGGGTCCTGAAACTGGACTGCGGAACTTTGTGATGAGAAGTTGGAGCTAATTCCACCAGTTTGATTTGCAAATACAAGCTAGAAAACAGGAATTAGAGAGAATGGCCTGAAGTGGGTTCGGCCAAAATCTCTCAAATGCCTAAGTCAGTGACTGTATTGCTCTTGGGAGAGAAGGAAAGGTAGAAAGCGATGGAAAGGAATTAGGGTACTGTTCATCTAACCTCATTGGCTGCGTAATGTTCTTTTTATACCTACTTGTACGGACTGACCTGAGCCAGCTATGATAACCTCTGGGGTTAAGTTAAGTCTAACTAGGGTTAGCTTAATAACCGTTAAACCATGGTTGAATAATTAACCCTGGGTTAGATGTAATTGCCAAACTACGGTTAATTAACCATGGTAATAAGGCAGAACAGTGGTATGATTGGGGTTGCTAGGTGTCATGATTGAAATAGAGGACAAGTTACAGTGTTGATGATGTTCTTATGGGCTGGCATAAAGATGGAACCGAGCTGACGCCCCGGATCGAGCCGTTAGGATTGAGGTCCAGTGTTAGTACTAAAAGCTCAAGTCGTAGTGCTGAGACCTCAGCTCGTGATCCTAGTTCGGTGACTGTGCTATGCGGGCTATATTTCAGTCTTGGTATTTTACTGTGGGAGCTCGCTCACTAGGAATTTACCCACACAGATATATTTCCCTTAAATGGTTGTAGGCCAACAGGTTAGGCTCCTCTATCATTTGGCTTTGGGAAAACCATTTTTGTACAAAGTTGTTTAAAATTATGTATTTTAGCGGATCACGCATTCAATTTTCATAAAATCCGATTATAATTTTCATTAAACTTTGTGAGTTTAAAATAAGGACGATTGAAAGCAAGTCTTGCAGTGTCAAAAAAAGTGCCCCAACACTATTGATCAGGTTGGATTGAGCTCGTTAAAATTTTAAAGCCCATGGCCGTTCACGAGCCTATGTATTTTAGGGGGGGTTTAAGTTATTGCCCCCTTTAATTTTATTTGCACTGTCATTTATTTTTATTTTTTAAAGTTTTATGAAATCTGATTGCGTTGTTTATTAGAAAACATCATTTTGAACAACATTGCAAAAGATAATTTTCCAAAATCTATCGTTTAATTAGACTTTTTAGCCATTTATAGTCTCTACTTCATTTGGCCCAAAAGTTTATTTAAACGATAAATTTTGGGAAAACTTTATTCTTCAAATCTGTTCAAAATTATGTTTTTTAGTTAACTTAAAAACTTATACCCTACTTAACAATAGATTTTGTAAATAGTTAAAAAGTCCACCTAAACATCAAATTTTGAAAAAACCTTTATTTCCCAAAATTGTTTAAAATGATGCTTTCTAGTGGACTCTATGGCGAGTTTTCATGAAAACTTTTTATATTTTTTATAAAATTTTGAAAAATTTGAAATAAATAAAGAATAAAAAGCAAGTTTTGGGTGCCACGCCCCACACTACTTATCATGTTGGGCTGAGCTTGTTAAAATTTTAAAGCCCAGGCCCACTCATGAGCCTATGTTTTTTGGGAAATATTCGCGCTTAGAGCTCGAGCTTTTCGGGCTTTCAAGTCAGGTTGGGCTTCAAAGTACTTGGACCTAGGTGGAGGCCTAGCCCAAGTGTTTTAGAGTCGGGCGTGGAGCCCTGGGCATTTTGAAGACCCTTACATATAATTGGTCCCTTGAACACCCCATTGTCAAGGTAGGTGCAGTTCGTTAAACCAACAAAAACGGCTACACAATCAGTTGGAGGGAAATGAAATAAACTCTCTCTCTCTCTCTCCACTTCCTCTCTCTCTCTCTCTCTCTCTCTACAATCTCCATCGCTGTTGTATAAATCTCCCCCTCCCTCGTACATATCGACATTCTCACAAATCAATACAAATACCTTTTGCGTGTTCTCTTTGGATTCGCCAAGTTCTTCTCCGATTCGTCCGCCCATTTTCTCTTACAAATCCCGCAATCTCTGCCCCCCCCAATTTCCTTGACTCAGTTTAGGGTTTCAAAAGTTTTTTTTTTTCTTTTTTTTTTTTAAAACAGAACTCAGTTTTTTTGCTTCGAGTTGTTTTCGAAATCAAAATGGCCTCTTTCTCTGTTCCCTGTCCTAATTGCTCTGCTATATGCAAAGATTCGCAGCCGAACAGGAATCAGTATAGCCAACAAAACCATCAATCGATTTCGTTTCCGTTGGTTTCGAAATCGAAGCTGGCGTTGCTCGGCGGAGCATCGCAAGATCGTCCGGGTCTTCTCAGATTTCAGGTGAGTTCAATCTTTATTTACTTGGATTTTGAGATTCAGCATGCATTAATGTTATTGACTGGTGAACATTTGGCTTCGAATTGTGTTTTTCTTTGCCGAATCAAGCTTCAGCTGAATTCCCACTTCAGCTGAATTCCCAAATGTTGGGTTGATCTTGAGAAGCTAAATTTTTTAACAATTTGTTATGTTTATTTGGATGAGCCTTTTCGGATTTCAACTGGGTGTCAAATTATTTGATTCAAACTTTCAGTCACTATTACTAAAACAGCTAACTTGTTTGAATTCTTTAATTGAATTTTTTTGGATTCCATTCGTGGTACCTATCCAAATCCGAATTCAGCAGACTAATTGTGACTACTCAACGAATGACAAAAAATAAAAATAAATAAACACTGTTGTGTTTATATGGATAATCTTCTCTGAATTCCAACTGGGTTTCCTATTACTCGATCCATAATCTCAGCCACATCATTATATCAGCTAACTTGTTTGAATTATTATTGTATTGTTTGATGTACGAAAATCCAGAATGCTCGTTACTTCTAGTGGCTTTGTAGTACAAATCATCTGCTAGTGTTATTCAATTCTATTTCTAAACAAGCATTTTCCATGGATGTGGAAGTATTGAATAATGGTCATTTGTCTCTATAAATGACAGTTGAAAATTTTCTATAATCAACCATATGTTTCCCAGTCTATTTCAAAATTTGCAATCAGTCCTGGCTCTCACTAATTTTGGAATTCTGAATTCGCTACTTTGGGTACATTCACTCTTATTTAATAATTACATTATATTTACTTCTTCATAATCATGCTTGTACAAGGTAGTGCACATATGCAGGTGATTTACTCTGTCCAGTGAATCATGTATATTGGTGAAATATAAAGAATAATTGTGTCATGATTAAGGATATCTTGTATAAGAAAAGTATAGATTTTAGACTTATGAACCCAATGACAAAAAGGAGAAAAAAAAAGGGTTTAAGATGTCTGGGCAATTAAAAACCAATCAAACTCATCTCAGATTTATTTCATCGTGACAATCTTTATTATCATGTTTGAAAATATCACTCTACATCAGGACTATTCATGTGCTAATTCATTTGTTTTATGTTTTAGCAAGACTTTTTTTTCTTTTTTTTGATATTCATATGATGTGATTACCTTTCTTGCAGGTTTCTAGCCGAAGCCAATCTCATGTTAAGGTGCATACCCAGCTTAAAGAGGTATATTGCACACTGATAAAGAGCGTTCCTCCTTTTCTCTCATGATCTATTTATTTATTAATTTAAAGTTTTCCCCTGGGCTCCATTCATTTTAATCTTTACATTCAAGGTTGCTGTCGAGAAATTGTCATCAAATTCTGCACCAGTTCTAGGGACAAAGTCGGAAGTATCATCATCTGGGGAAACTGATAAACCAGCCAAGAAACCTGCTCACCAAAACATGGTTCCGGATGCATCATCCATTACAGCATTTATGAATCAAGTTGCAGACATTGTTGAGTGCGTAAAAACCCCTTTTATCTACATATACAGACAATGTATGTTTGTGTGTATTGTGCGTGTGTGTGTGTTTTTTTTTTTTTTTTTTGGGGGGGGGGGGGGGGGGGGGGGGGGGGGGAAGGGGTTAATGCATTGCTTACTCTAGAATACACATTTTGAGATGAATTTTATTCCTCATTTGGGTTAATATTATTTTTCATGGGCAGGCTTGTCGATTCAAGAGATATTATGGAGCTGCAGCTAAAGCAATTGGATTGTGAACTTATTATAAGGAAAAAGGAAGCTTTGCAACAACCACCAACTGCAGCCCCTACCATTATGATGCAACCTCCTCCATACACAATGTTTCCATCTCAACCCCCTCCAACTCCTGTCACTGCTCCCGCTTCTGCAGTTTCTGTTCCCTCACCTGCAGTTTCAGCACCAGTGACACCTAGCCCCGAAAAGCCAAGCAAGTCATCACATCCACCGCTGACATGCCCCATGGCTGGAACATTTTATCGTTGCCCTGCGCCTGGCACACCACCTTTTGTGAAGGTAAATGACTTTGTGGTGTATATACATGTGTTTGCGCATATGCGTCCATCATGCGTGGGGTGGGGGGTGGTAGAGAGAGATAGTTGAAGAAATCCAGAATTATACTTGATCAGTTTTTGTTATGCTATCTCACATAATTTGTGAGTATTATACAATTTTTTTTTTTTCAATTGCCTAGCCAAAAAAAAAGGAGGAGGAAATATTGCTTTTAATTTATTTCTGAAATTCCCAGTTGGTCTACTTAATTCAAGAATGGCAACTCCCACCCTACCCGCTCCCCCCTCTTCCTCTATCCATTCATTGCTTCATACTTACACTAGTTCATTCCTGAATTTTCCCCCATTTATTTATGATATTTGCCTGCTACAATTCCGCAATATAGATGATTCCTGTGGCATATAATTCACTAGTCCTTAAGTCACTTTGCCCGCAAGCTAGTCATTCATGGGGTCAGTCCAAGAGTGTACTTCATGGCAGTAACCCTTATGGGTACTTCTATGTGCTTGCTTTTTCTTAATATATCCAGCTGACATACGAGTGTTTACTTCATTTGTGCTTATCGTTCATCAGGTAGGAGACAAGGTCCAGAAAGGCCAGGTAGTTTGCATCATTGAGGCCATGAAGCTGATGAATGAGATCGAAGTAAGTATACTCTATCTCTCACCCTTGATTATAGAATTCAATTCCATTTTTCAGATAGTTATCATGAAGCAGGACTCATCATTCTTCTATATTTCACCTATAGAGTGGTATCGTTCCACAATGGTAGAAAAAGGGAGACCTGTTGAAATGTACAATTCTTTGGGATCAGAACTGATATTTTATTTATTGTTCTATATTTTCATTTCCTCCTTGTCTCCTCCATGTGATGGCTCTGATTCCAGTTGAGAATCAAAGTGGCATTTCAAACCTGATTAACAACTAACGTTGAAAAGTAGTGACTAGTCGCAAAAACGTGACCCTAGATCCTGTATTCTTTGCACTTTAGCAAAATTGTAATGCCCCCGCACTGATTATCAGGCACTTAGCATAAATTTGTAAATTATGGTCCATGGGCAGGCTAGATATGAAATATATTGCCTTTTTGTTTCTTGTGTTAGGCTGATCAATCTGGAACCGTAGTTGAGATACTTGTTGATGATGGGAAGCCAGTTAGCGTGGACATGGTAACTCTCTCTCTCTCTCTCTTTCTCTCTCCTTTTTTAGTACCTAGTCTGTTTGTTGTCTAAATCTCCCCTTTCCTCCTTGCAGCCTCTCTTTGTCATTGAGCCATGAAGAATTAAGTGAAGTCTTTCAAAATGGAATCCAGAGGTGGAACTTGGAAGCATGTGCTGATTGATACTGATTAGCTATCTCTATTTTTTTTTTTTCCTTTGGGTAGAACCTCTATTTGTTTGTTGAGCCATGAAGAGAGTTAAGAAAACTCTTCTGCTACGAAACTCATAGGTGAAAGCATTCGCTGCTGATTTTGAGACATATTATGCTCCTTTATTTTCTTCTTTCATAGTTGTGCCATATGTATTTGTTATACATTACCGTCTTATGTGGGCTTGCTTAAGTCTTAGAATAATACAATCATTAATATACGAAGAGCTTTGCAATACAAGCCGAGTCTTATAAGACCACTCAGTCTGCCAAGTGAAGTGTCAAAAAAAGAGTGGTGTCTTGTAGAAACACCAACACCACCGTTAAGGAGACTCACCCATTCACTACTAAAATGACCGTAAATGCCACTTTCTTCTTTCTAACAATATCTAATATCATACTGAGATTGATGTCCAAACCAAAACAAAAATTCCTGCCATCGATCTTTCTAATACGTTGATGATGACCAAACCACAATTTCTACAACATGACTTTTTTTTAAAACAAGTTGTTATTTGAGATTCAACTTATTTCCAATATTAAAAGATTTTAACTTGATTTCACCTCGATGAAGGTACAAGATTTTCAATAAATAAGTTGATTTTAACTTGATTTTAAATCAATAAATTGATTAAGGTAAAAGATTTTAACTTGATTAAGTTAAAAACAAAATGATAAATACGTTGATTTTAACTAATTTAAACTTGAAATTGACAAGTTTTTTTTATTATAAAAAAATCAAGATAAGTTTCCAAAAAATTTAGGTTAAACTTTTAAAAAATCAAGTTAAACTTACAAATTTGGATCTATGACCCAGCACATCCAAATTTTATGCAACCTTTCTCTCCAAAATAAATTACGATGAAGATAAAACTTCTATGGTGGTTTCACCACAATAGGTTCTTACGATATTCCTCATTAAGTTTGTTGAGGCTACACAACCACTTCTTGCTCCCCAAACCTATCATCGGGGTAATATGATGGTGCTGCTAATGATGAGGATGACAAATGGTGGTGATAATTCTGCTTGGGGATAGGATGAAAAAATGGAGTCAGAAAGAACTGGACAACATCGGGAGGAGGTGGTGGTCGTGGACCTTGAGGAATGATTAGTCGAGACTACTATTACTGTAGATTGAGTTGAGCTGTAGAGGGGGAGCAAGTGGGGATGAACTCAGGTGCATAGGCGTTAAGTCGACTGATGGAGATGCTATGGGAGAGAATGGGATCTAAGGTAGGAGGAGATGGAATGGAATTAAAGATGCAATGGGAGGAGAGGGGGGGGGGGTGGAGATGGAATGGAATTAAAGATGCAATGGGAGGGGGGGGGGGTGAGGAATCAAGGGATACAAAGTAGGTTCTTGGGCCAATATTCTCTCTCTCTCTCTTTTTTTCTTTTTTTTTTTCTTCTTATTTATTTATTTATTATTTATTTAGGATGGAGAGAAGGAGGAGAAATAAAAGGGGGAGATGGGACATGAGATAAAAGACAGATACTCTTTCGGTGTTTCCAACACATTTTAAATTTTTTTAACCTTTTTTATTGTTTTGATTGGTTACTCAATTTTTAGCTCATCATTTGGTTTCGGCTAATGTGATAAGTTGAAATATTAGTTTCCATATTTAAGTTGTGAAATAAAAAATATGTTGCTCTACCTGAGGTGCATGACCCCAATATAACTAACAAGCCCTTGCAATTTTTTTTTATAAAAAAAAAAAAAAAAAACTATAATTGTTCATTTATTTATCATATTAACTCTAATTTCTAAGGAAAATGATAAAAGGGACTTACCATGACGAAACCACGAGACAAGAAATGTTTGCTCTCAAACGTTATTTTTTACTCTGGCAAAGAAGTTCTTCCATATCTACTTCCGATATTTTAGGGATTGCATTCCCAAACGGTAATACCCTTTGATTTGGATTTCTTTTGCATCGGTGGTAGAAATTTTGCAGTAAACTATTATCTTAACAATTCAGCTAATTATATATGTTTAGTATAATCGACCAAAATCCCCTTATAAAAAGTAAAGAATCAAACCCTATGTTGAATGATTACGACAAAAAAAAAAAAAAGCCCTATCTTGATTTGGGGCTGATTCAGTAGAGTTCATTCCAACCCCAAAAAAAAAAAAAAAAAAAACCTAAGTCGATTAAAACCACCGAACAATCCAAAAACTAAAAAACCCTACCTTGATTTATGTGTGAACCAACAACTTGTTGAGATTCAAGTAGAAAAAAAAATACAGTTTATCATCTTAAAAATTGTACCTTTGTCATCATCTACTTTGCAACGGAGAAGGAGAAGGAGATATTGGAGGAGATGTCGTCTGCAACAGCAATGGAGTTTTGGGTAGCTTGTAGACTTGTAGTCGACACAAAAATCAGAGCGTTTACGTATAGTGGGATCATATCTCATGAAAGCTCGAAGATAGAAAAGTAAATAAATAATTATTTGTAAGAAGTAAATCTGATAGGTGCCACATCAGTAAACTTTTTAACATTTGTCTTTTTATATATATATATATATATATATATATTATCTTTTAGTTGTTTATCAATAATAATTAAAAAATTCAAAAATACTAGATGAACGTGTTGGACTGGTGAGTTATATGCATTTAACATGAAGTTATCATCCACTAAGGGTAATTAGGGTATTTTGAAAAAATTTGAACATGATTTAACAAATTAATGCACAGAAGTTAGAGGGAGGGGTCGCTTTGTAGTTTATTTTGTAAAATAAGGGGTGCCAATGTAATTTCAAAAACGTGAGGGGATGTACATGTAATAGTCAGATTCTAAAAGGGTCTTAATGTAATTTATCCTATATATATATATATGGCATAAAATAATCATAGCATATTTTCATGTAAAACTGAATTTTTATTTATTAAGTGGCTGTACCCGAGAACCTTATGGGTTGCCTACGTACCCTTAGTGGGATCAAGCCATAACGTAGTTCTTTTACATAAAATAAATTTTCCCCTTCTCTTCCATTCATTTGTACCATCATAAAGAATCTTCTTTCGGTTTCATTCGTGCAACAACGACATTAGTTCATTACCAAGTCTAAGGCCACATTCGTGAACCATGAAACCTTTTGTGTTTTTTTTTTTTTTGCTATTTATTTAATAACGAGGAATCCCTTTTGGCAAATCCCGGTTTCATATAAGACCCCATAATCCGCAATGGGGTCTTATATGAACCTAGGATTTGCCAAAAGAGATTCCTCGTTATTAAATAAATAACAAACAAACAAACAAAAAAAAAAAAAAAAAACACAGAAGGTTTCATGGTTCACGAATGTGGCCTTGGACTTGGTAATGAACTAATGTCGTTGTTGCATGAATGAAACCAAAGGAAAATTCTTTATGATGGTACGAATGAATGGAAGAGAAGGGGGAAAATTTAAAAGAGAAGAAGAGATCTATAAATACACAAGTAAGAGAGATGGTTTAGGACTCTGCCAAACCATAACAACCCACATTCCTATTTTCTCTCTCTCTCAACCAACACACGGTTATTGATTAACCCACGTTTCTCTCTCATTAATCCACGTTTCTCTCTTCCACTTCCGTCTCTCAAGTACTCTCTCTCATCTTGACTTCTTTGGTTGTGTTTGGTACCCATTAAAAAAAGAAAAAAGAAAAAAAAGGAAAGAATTAATTTAGGGGCCACCACTCTTGTTTAGGTGTTTGGTTACGATATTTCAAAACAAAGAAAAGTACATAAGTCGTCTCACGGTTTCGGCCTTTAAAACTCGTCCTAGGTATCACTATTCAATTTCAAATTAAAGAACAGAAAGTATGTGTTAATGGGGTTGGATTTCAGAATTCTTTATTCAAATCGGATTGAGGTATTTCGAGACGAGCATGTGTTCATTTGTGATTTAGGACTCAAACTGAAGCGTGATTAATTTGTATAATCTTGGTTCGCTTTTCCACTTTCTCTTCCCGCCTCCATGAAGCAAAACATTGTGAAGCAACTGATCGAATTGCTCCACGAATCGCATGCAAACTAACCGAGTTCCGATTTCAACCTGGATTTGACACTGGGACATGCTGGATATCATAAAAAAATAAAGATGATTGTTATCACATGAATTTAATTACTTTTTATTTTGGTTTCCTCCAAAAGCTCAAATAGGAAAAAAAAATAAAAAATAAAAAATAAAAATTAAAAAAATAAAAAGGAAAGAAAGAAAGAAAGAAGAGAAAAATATAAAAATAATGAAATGGAAGCGAATTCAGCTAATATCACTACCATAGTCCATATAGTAGTTTTCCTAAAAATTAAAAATCATCTTTCGAAATCGTATACTGTGTACATTATTCTGCACCAAAATTCTTTTCAAAAAAGAGAAAAATGTGGGCCTGGCAATTTGGGCGGATTGGCGCGGATTTGGGTTAGGAATAAATGGGTTGGGTTGGGTTTGGGTTGGGTCATTAATGGGTCATGTAATTTATGTTATTAATGGGTTGGGTTATGCCCAACCCAATTTCTGTGCATAACCAAAACCAATCCGCAACCGACCCAATTATGATCCAACCTAGATCCAAACCCGACTCATTTTCTGACCCGACCCGTTTTCCTGATCCGACCTGTTTGTGCCCTAGTTTGTTTGTTTGTTTTTTTTCAATATGCTAAAAATTTTCTTCGCTGAATCATTCCATCAACTTACAAGTTACAAAACATGTACACAAATAGTAAAGTAAATGGACAACCGATCCAATTATGACTCAACCCATATCTAAACCGACCCATTTTTCTGACCCGACCCGTTTTGTGCCCTAGTTTGTTTGTTTGTTTTTTTTTTTCAATATCCTAAAAATTCTCTCAACTGAGCCATTTCATCAGCTTATAAGTTACAAAACATGTAACAACCGACCTAATTATGACCTAACCCATATCTAAACCCAACCCGTTTTTCCGACTTGACCCGTTTTGTGCCCTAGTCTTTTTCTTTCTTTTTTTCTTCTTCTTCTTCTTCTTCTCCTCTTTTTTTTTTTTTTTTCTCATCATCCTAAAAATTCTCTCTACTAAGCCATTCTTCTTTATTAACCAAATACTCCACTTTTTTTTATCAAGGGAATGAGGATTCCATTCCATCCCTCAAACTAAACCCAGCAATCTTAACCCAAACCCATAAACCCGCTCAAACCCACCCGCGATAAATGGGTTTGGGTTTATAAAATTTTAAAGTGGGTTGTTAATGGGTTACCCAAAACCAACCCAATTAAATCTTCAAACTAATCATAGAGAGAGAGAGAGAGAGAAAGCAATGTCAGTGAGATAGCAATTGGAGCTTTCCATGCTCGTCGGAACCCATCGCCATCAATGGACTCAAACCCCTCTTCGTTTGCACCATTTCCAAGCACACTACATTTCCTCCTCCTTTCTCTCAAATTGAGAACTAGCATTTTGATTTCGATTTCCGTCTCAAATGCTCCATCATTCATGACGAGACGACGGTGGTGCAGACGAAGATAGATAGCAATCGGAGCTTTCCATGCTCGTCGGAACCCATCGTCGTCAATGGACTTGAAACCCTCAAAGAAAATCGGAGCTTTCCATGCTTGTCAGCACCATCGGAATCCTCGTCGTCAATCGGAACCCATCATCTTCATCTATTGAAACCCATGCTCGTCGGAACCCATCATCATCATCAATCGGAGCTTTCCATGCTCGTCGGTATCCATAGTCGTTAATGGACTCGAAACCCTCAAAGAAAATCGGAGCTTTCCATGCTCGTTGGCACCATCGGAATCCCCATAGTCAATCGAAACCCATCATCACTATCGTCAATCGAAACCCATGCTCATCGGAACCCATCATCGTCATCAATCGGAGCTTTCCATGCTCGTCGGCACCGTCGGAATCCTCATCATCAATTATCACTGTCGTTAATCAAAACCCATGCTCGTCGGAACCCATCATCGTCGTTAATCGGAGCCTTCCATGCTCGTCGGCATTGTCGAAATCCTCGTTGAATTTGAGCTTCTCATCGATACTACCTGATAATTCGGGTTTGGTGGGTTTGATAATTTCGTGTTTTGTGGGTTTTGAAAGGAACGCTTTTTTTTCCTTTTTTTTTTTGCTTCCTTCTTATTTTTCTAAATGGGTTCGATGGGTCTGCTTGTAAACCCGGAATCGCCCAATTATAATTGGGTTGGATTTGGGTAACCCAATAACAACTCATTTAATAATATATCATTATCGTAACCCATTTATTGTGGGTGGGTTTGGGCGGGTTGGTGGGTTTGGGTCTAATTTGCCAGGCCTAAATGTGATCACCCCTTGAAATTGTCTACCGTACTTATGAAAAGGTCACCATGAAAACATGACTGATATATTTAATTTCTAGGCTAATATCCCATGCTACAACGGCCAATGCTAGTAGAAGAAAACCACATTGCGGTGTTCTTACTAGAGCTTGCTATCAAATGCCAATCCAGCTTAACATTAATTTACCCATCAATTTATAAAATCTGAGCATCTCTAGCTTGCTGCACCATCCTAATAGTTTGATTGATGCACCATAATTTTTCAAACTGCAAATTTTGCTAACTATAAAAATGAGATTTCAGATTATTAATGTTGGGGGTTAGGATTAGGAAACACAACTTTTGCACCCAAATTTGGACAAAATTGTTAAGCTACCACATCGCGTGGTATCCAAAATAAACTAATGTGACCAATTTCTATTCACTATCTGACAAATCAACTTATAAAATAAATTATGTACAAACTTTATATCCCCTGTTTTGAAAAAATGTGAACAATTAAATATTAAAAATTGTTTTTATTTAAAATAATATTTCTGTTACAAACAAATATAATCTAAATCAATGAAACCCTAAGAACAGGATTTATCAAAACAAATAGAATAAAGTTAAGTGTAGAATATCGTGAGTCACGACACTCGCTATCCTAAAAAAACCTATGCCTCCCTTCAGTGCAGATTATTATAGTTGTATACTACTCCAAGATAAACCCAGACTTCTCACAAGCGTCTGGTCCATGGCACACATTCACAGCAAACAAATGCCAAGATGTATCAATCGCCCAAAATAAAACAATAATATTTGAAGATAGACAATAAGGAAACATATGGAGAGAAATCAAAGGAGGAGATAAAGATATAGATGCTAGTTGTTTCTGTTTGCAGGCAGAAACATTAAGAATAAATAGACTTGTAGAAGTCTATTTGGGAAAAGATACAACATTAGGTTTTTGAGTTTGGATCCTCTTCTTGTACTTGGGTGTGTTTGGATCTAGCTTTAAGACTGTTTTAGAGCCGTTGGATGCTTCTCTATGCTGATGTATACAATCTTAGAAATCCAAGCACACCCAAGTACAAGCAGAGGATCCAAACTCGGTTTTTAAAACCTAAAGGTATCTATTATTTAAATACGTGTTGTTTGATTTCAAACCAAAAGACACACCTATTGGGAATAAGAGCCCACGAAAACCCAAACAAATTAAATACACATATAAAAGAAATCTCATAAAATTAAAATAAATAAAGAAATAAAAACTATATATAGGAGATAGAAGTTTTGAAGCTTCTAGGAAAACCTCTCAAGTTTTCAACACCCCCATCCCGATCTTAATTTTTTATTTTTTTTATTTTTCTTTTGGATGACAAGGAAATTAATTGGGCTAATCCCATACCTATATATGTAAGACCCTACAACCCATATTGACTAAATAAGACCAACACTTATGAAAACCATAAAAACCTTGTTTGGGTGAGCTTAAGGGGTTAGCATGCAAGAGTCCAACTCTGGACTGATGCTTAAGGTCAAGACAGTATGTCACACAAAATAATATTCCTTTTCCAATTTCCATAACAAAGTCAACCATCCAACATCTCCTCGTTATTTCCAAAGGAAAAAAAAACACATCCAACATCTCCCGGTGAAAAAGGAAAAAAAAAAAACATCCAACATTCTTATAAGAAATGTCACAAGTGTTGGTTTCATAACACAAGTCCCATTTGAAAAGGTCCTTGCTTTTGTCTTCAAGTTCTACTAGGATTCAACTCTCCACTTTTCATTGCTTCATCTTCTCCCAAATTTGTTTACATACGTGGGCTTCTCTTTCTCTCTATATATATCATTCTCCCAAGCATTGAATTTTAGACTTGAACAAGGATCATTTCTCCATGGCTGACAAACAATATGGCCACATGATCACAAAATTCCCAGTTGGGTATAGATTTGTACCCACAGAAGAAGAGTTGGTCACTCATTATCTCATGAACAAAGTCTCTTATAAGCCTCTTCCACCTTGTGTTATTGAAGACATTGATGCAACTAAGCTTTATAGCAAGCCTCCTCCTAAGTGTCTAGGTACCGTAATGGTTTCCTATCATTGTTTTTTACTTTACCATTTCCCATTTTCCATCCATGAGCTTGTTTTTTCCATCATTCATTTTCTTCGATGGATCTCAGAATTCTAAGATCTAATATCTATATTAATTGGTAAACTATGGCCTCTTTTCCTATAAAGCCCAAATCTTTAGCCTCACTAATCCTTGCTCATCCTAATTAAAGACGGTGCTATCATGCTTCCATGGCATCGAAAATGAGTACACATGCTCGTTTCACTACTTGAATATGTGGTTTTTAAGATTTTCATTTCTACTGTAGTTGACTAGCTCGACTAATATTCTTCTTGCTTGATTGCAGAGACCACCTCATGTGAGGAAAGGGAATGGTTTTTCTTTATTCACCAAGACGAAAATTTTGAAAAACCCATTCGAATGGTTGGCAATGGGATAGGGTTTTGGAAATCAAGTGGGGAGGAAAATCTCATCTATAACTTGGATGGAAATGTCTTTGCCTCCAAGACCTACTATTCTTACTTTAGAGGAACCCTTCCAAAAGCCAAAAAAACACATTGGAAGATGGAAGAGTATCGGATACATGTCGAGTGCAACACCAAGCAAGACTCAAAGGTTTGTTTTATAGTTAATTGAGTCCACATTTTGCTGTGGAAGTCATGCCATCCGATCTCCACGCGATGTCCCAATAATCCGTTGTCACATCAGAAAAAAGGTCACTTGATTAAGCATGCAATCATCAAATACAGCAAGCGTGCTAATCATGTGTATATTTTTGTAAGGTAAAGGAGGATTATTGGCCCTGCTTTGTTTGGAGGTATGGTGGCGTCCACACCGGACGCATTTTTTTTATTTACTATCGAAAATTAACTGCATATATACTAACAATTTTTTTTTTTTTTTTTAATATTGCCTGCAGAGTAAGAAATGGGTATTGGGAAGACTTATAAGAGGGGTGGATTACAATAGCTGGCTTTAGAGTTGTCACTCATTCATTTATTTGTTTATTCTTATAGGCATAAATTTCCAGTTTGAAGAATAAAGGCCGATGGAGCTGTCGACATTCCAATATATTTGTTCATATTTGTATTTTTCGTATGAATTGAAGACCTTGGAAGCCTTGCCCCTGCAGAAATTTAGTAGCATAGCAATAATTTCTCCCATTTCTTTTTTATTTTTTATTTTTTTATTTATGTCGAGAGACAAATAAGGCTAGTAGTTAATTACAGCCACCCCTCCATTCTTTTTGTTGTTATTATTTCATGGTTTATTTACTATTTATTTATTTTGGTTCGAAAGGCTCAAATTTTCTCATATGGTTCTTTGAAAAATATTTAAAATGTATATAAAGGAGAGAGTGTTACTCACCTGCGGGACAGTCCGCACTGCCGTATATAACATTCACATCCGTCTATGTAACTATCAAGCACAGTTCTGCAACATCCAGTCCTTGCAGAGCATGCGGACCATCTCGCATGGCAGCAATGTCATATATATTTCATATATATTCTGATTTTTGTGAGGACTTCGCATCCTTACTATTATCTTAAGATGCATAATGCATGGCTTCAATCTCATGACTCTGGAGTCTGGACTTTCATAAATGGAATGACTTTTACACATATTGACGGAATTCGTTTGACATTTAAGGCGTCAGTAAGAGTTAGATGCTGTGGCACGATTGCAGCCATTAGATCAGCTGTGTCTCTTCGCCAACCACATACTGGAGAGAACTGGAGGGTGTTAGACTGGAGGGGATCCGAGCCCGTGTTGGGGATGGTCTTAGCCATTCTTAAAAATACAATGGCATCAAACAATGCTGCCCACAACCTAAATTTATCAGTTATAGCTCCCATTTCTAATTTAGATTATATGTTATAAGGAGTTTCAATTATTGTAATTTGGTGTATCTCATTCCTATTAAATTGTATTCTCTCATTTTCAATCTTTTTCTCGTCTAGGTTTTGGATTTGGGGGTGGAAAAAAAAAAAAACCAACATGGATGGACCTCTCTCACGAGAAAAACTTGTATGTAACTATGATATGACTGATGTGGTGTCATAGGCTAATGAGAGTCAAGCAAAGTGAAATTGTTAATTAGAATACTTTTTGACCCTACAATCCCACTTGACTTGATTTTTATTGACCCGTGACACCACGTGACTGTGTCACAGTTACAGGGAAGTCCCTCTCCCACACTCCAAAACATAAGAACAGCAAAATTTGATCAAAAAAATCTTGTACAACCACAAGGAGAATTTACCAACTTGCAAGTAAGCACATTCTTATTTGCTAATTGAAGACAAGTTCATTGTATTTTTAATTTTAGTTGTGCATTTAGGTAGATTAGACCCTTGTTTTTCGTTCCATAGTGTCATCAAATAGATGAAAAAACATCATGTGATCGATCACAGTTAATTTTAGGGGCATTTGGGCTCCAGTCCACATGGGTGAACTATTGCCGCTATAGGTACACCCCAAAAGTCTTTTCCAGCCTTAGGTATACACAATCACGATAAGACCAAAACGCCCCTCTAAACAACACATTTAAGGAAAACACATTTATAGCCTTAGGTACACACGATCGTGTCAAACATGCGTGCGCTTATTGCGAACATAGATCCTGTTGCATTCGACGGAGAATTGTTCGACAGAGAGAAGATCAACCGAAATTGATGGAGAGAAGAGCAGCCAAAATCCCGTCTTCTACACGTCATTGTCGAGAGAGAAGATCAGCCGAAATCGACGAAGATGTGGGTTGTGTAACTACTCGAGCTTCGTTGATGCGGAGGATTTTCCCACACTAAACAATCAGTGAAAAATGGCAAAAAAATGTAAGATTTCGTTTCCCTTATGTGATTGTGTTGGATTATTGGAGAGTTCGTTCCTTTTGAATGGATTTTTGCTGTTCGTGTAACTAAACCTAATGTTTTTATTTGATTTCTGATTTGGGGATTTTAACCTTGTTAATAGGGTTTCTGAAATTTCTTGCATAATTAGTTACATTGGGCATTCGTGTAACTAATTGGAAGTGGATTTTTGCTATTCGTGTAACTAAACTTAAGGTTTTTATTTGATTTCTGATTTGGGGATTTTGACTTTGTTAATGGGGTTACTTAAATTTCTTGCATAATTAGTTACATTGAGCATTCGTGTAACTAATTGGAAGTGGAGATAGGAGAGTCCCTTTCGATTTGAACTCATTTTTTTGCTATTCATGTAACTAAACATAAGGGTTTGTTTTGATTTATTTGAATTCCAATTTGGGGATTTTGACATTGTTGATGTGGGTTATGAAATTTCATGCATTATTAGTTACATTGCGTTTCCATGTAACTAATTGGAATTGGAAAATAGATGATTCTTTCATTTTGGACCCATTTTTTGCTTTTTGTGTAACTAAAAATAGGGTTCCTTCACAACGTGCCTACGCAAAGTGAAGATGACCATGAAATTCAATTTTCAAAGGGGGGCAAAACACATGTGGCAATATCTCAAAAATGGGAACCATTATAGGAATCTGAACGGGATGGGTTTGATTTCAGAAATCGTGGCTAGGTTTTCCATTTAAAGCCTTGACATATATGTTTAGAAAGACAATGCTGGTATTCACAGCTAGATATTTAGTAGCTGTCTCAAAAACGTTGCCATTTGGGCTGTGCAGTGGACTTCACGCCAAAAGAGTTTTAATGGTTGACTTGAGACTGGAACAAACCCCAAATCATGTACCTCCTGCTAATTTCCCCTTAATTTTATGAATGTTGATTAATGGTGATGCTAATTAATAAATGTGTAAACTATTTAAGAGACATTATAAACATTTTTTTTTTTAGGAGTCATTAAGAGACTGAACATTTCTTATAATTTACCTTACTTATTATTACTCTATATATCTTTTTCTAAAAAAACAAAGTAGTTTACATTACCTCTAACATATGCACCCAAAAAATAAAAAAAAAATTTAATGAAAGCGTCTTTAGTAACACCCTTTTAGTATAACCGAAAGCGCATTTGATAAAAACGCTTTATTCTTGAGGACGAAAGCGCTTTTAGTAACAGCGCTTTCCTTTTTAATTTTTGAGGCGCTCCGTTGTTGGGAGCTCAGGTCTCTTCCTCCGCCTCCGTCGAACCCCATCCCCCCTGGCCTTCGGCACACCATCCTCCACCCTTCCTCCGGCACCGGTTTTCAGCTCACTTCGTCCGAAAGCTAACAGCTCTTTCATTTTTTATTTTTAAACTTTTTTTTCCCTCTTCCATAAGGCACTCCATCGGTTGGGAGCTCAGGCCTCTTTCTCCGCCTTCGTCGGAACCCCATCCTCCGGCACACCGTCGTCCACACTGGCTTTCGCCTCTCTATCGACACCGTCTTTCGCCGCGGGATTCGGTTCCTTCCTCCCTCTTCTCTAAACAACAACAGACTCCACCGTTTCAGCCAACCTCAGCAGAAGTAGGCCTTGGATACCCACATTTGAGAAGAAGAAGAGGAAGAAGCAGCAAAACGGAGGAGGATGACCCGTGAGAGCCTGATCAACGTCCCTTTATTTAAATTCTAGGGTTTCCTATCCCCTGTCCCAAGACTACCAGCTCATAGTCACCACTCACCATATCTATTCATCTGTCTCTTACTAAGCTCCAAATTTACACACAGGTACTCACAATTATTCTTAGCATTACTTTTATTTATTTATTATTTTTCTTGGTATTTATCATACTGTTCTGTTACTCCAAAATTGTGCTTGTAATATTTGGTAACTTGCTTCTTTGCATGCAAGAAAGTATGTCAATGTTTTGGAAAACATAATTTTAACCTAGAGTGCTGCTAGGAATACCCGAAACATTTTTTATTAAAGTGCTGCTAGGTATATTGGATTCATTCTCTAGTTGAAGTGGATTTCACAATACTTATTCAAGTTCCCAAAATAAAAAAAAAAAACAAAAAAACCAAAAAAACCAAAAAAAAAAAAATGAAAAAAGAAAAAGAAAGACTTAGCTTATCATCTATTAACCTAATTTGCCAGTGTCATGTCGTCGGTAAGATGAGTGAGTGAACTTATCCGTTGTCTTTAGCATTTTCCCTTTTGTTGATCTGGTGGATATAGAATATTATATTCTCTGATTGATGCGAGGAATTTGCTGATATGGCAATTAATGATTGGAGGGCAGTTAGGGTGGTGGTTAGTCTTATAGGCCTGTTTGGTTGTCCCTTGGAATTTGATTGCTCTATTTGTGTTTTATATACCATGAAGATACACATACATACTTTTGAATGGGGACATTCCTCACCTGCTATATTCCCAAAACACCTTCTATATTTCCAAAACTTGCCCTTTCATTTTCATCACTTTCCGACTGACATAGTTATAAGGTTTTTTTGGGAGACCATGTGGTAGTTGGTGGTGGTACTAACACAAGAGTAGATCATTGTACGTCTCCGCATATGAATATGGCAATGTCTTAAAAAGAGGTTGTGGATCTGTATATGTTCTGCTTTTGTTCAATATGCTATTCTATATTTGTTTTTAAGAAAATAGAGCCTTGTGTATACTCTTTGCTCTACCCTTCAAGGAAATTAGGTTTCATAGGCATTCTAAGGCTAACTCACTCAATTCATCTCAACAAAACCTTAGTCCCAACTACCTGCATTCGGCACTCTAAGGTTAAGTGAACCAATAAAATCACAATGGACAAGTTTTTGCGTTGTTTGGGTAACTACCTCATTCCTTTCCTTTATGCCATGACTAGACTGAAAATGTGAACTTCATTTAATCATTAGTGTAACATTGAAGTTCAATTTTACACCTATATATGATTTCATTGTCATGTAGTGATGATGCCTAGTGACATACAACTCTAATATTAGAATTGCTTGGAAGAGTAATGATGATGCAAATAGGTTATGCCCATGCTTGCTTTATGGTTTCATTACAGCAGTAACTGATCAAGACTAAAAACCGAAAGGTCACCCATTCAATAGTTTCTTTTAAGGTATGCCATGTTTCATGTCAGCATGTTGTGTTGCCATCTTGACATGCATTCAGGTATAACCATATAACTATAACAGGCTCATTGGTGAGATTGCACTAGACAACATTAAGAATGGCCTGCCAATAACTTTGAGCCTAGGCACTAGCTCACAAATGGGATTTTGGCACAAGACTTTAATGCAGCCAAAGGAGACGGTTAACCAAGCAGAAAGATTCTTGATCAAGGCAGCATTAATTCGTATTAACTTCAGGAAGCAGTACGTGTTTGCAAAATTTTGCATATTTTCTTGTTGCACTGGAGAAACTGTAGCTCCCCGCCCCCCCCCAACAAAAAAAAAAAAGAAAAAGAGCTGGAGAAGTGATTTGTTTTTATCTTTAAATGTTTAATCAGAGTAGCATTAACTCCATTAAGGTGATTTAGAACCCCACACACATTATAAATTCTCATTCTGCATCACCATGTCCACTCAACAATCTTACAATGTGAAATTTCAAAGAGAATGTTTTAACATTTCATCTTTTCGATAAAGTATTCAAAATTCGTCATAGAAGATCCTCCTTCTCTAACACTCCTTTTAGCCATTTCCTTCAGCTTCAGTGCATTTGATTTTATACCATCATCTGAAAGCAACATTTCTGTTTTTGCCTTTATTTGATGCCGTGATATGATACCATTTTCATCCAGAGTCAATTCTAAACCCATCTTCCAAATATCACAAATGTAATTCCTGTTATGAAATTGGTCTGCAAAGTAAGGCCAACATAGAAAGGGGACACCATTGCTTAGACCCTCCATGGTTGAATTCCATCCACAATGGGTTAGAAAACATGCAATAGAAGGGTGAGCTAACACCTTTTCTTGAGGTGCCCATCCAACAATCTTTCCATGAACAGCTACTCTCTCTGTAAACCTGGCTGGGTATTTAGCAAGTGATCCTTCGGCAAGGTTTGACCGGACCACCAATAAAAATGGCCGTTTTATGAGTTCAAGACCTAGTGCTATTTCTTCGAATTGGTGCTGGCTGAACCTTGCTATGCTACCAAAGGCAACATAAATGACTGAGCCAGCAAGTTGTTTGTTGAGCCAGCTTATGCAAGTTGAATCCTCTGGCCAAAAATTTGCAATAGAATGCCCCAAATGATTGCTTGCAAGTAATGGTCCAATAGGTAAGATGTTGGCAATCAAATCGCAAGCTGATGAGTCAAGTTCGTAAAATACGTTGCAAAGAAGCCAGTTGGAAAGTTTGACAGCGTGTGCAGTGGTGGAAACGCATCCAAATAAAACCTTTTGTTTCTTTAAGTCACCTGGGCAGCTCCAAGTGAACTCGTTGCTGCTGAAGGCAGGAATATCCTTTGAAAGCCATATCAACTGGTTTTTCATTGAAGTTCCTGCAGAGAATTTCAATAAATTATATCAAACCACTGTTTTATGGACTATTGGCTTTCCTTTCCTTTCCTTTTTTTTTTTTTTTTTTTTAATAGTAAATAGTATGATTGTAAGTTTACTTAATCAGCGTAGATAAATAGGTAAAAAACTAACATAATTATGTGAATAATTACTTGTAGATGTTCATTTGTTCTTACCATCACTATCTATAATGCCATCCTCAATAAGCTTTGGAATATGAAGTACCAGAGCCAACTTCCTGGTCCAGCAGGACAGTATGCGACACGCTCAATTTTCATCTTCTTTGCAACCTCCAGTGCCCACCCGGCCATTGTATCAGCAATGCCACAAGTTACCTGCTCATCATCATTTGATAGGTTAACCTTGTCAATCAAGTCCTCCAAATGACCTGGCATGACTCTTAAAATGCTTTCTGTTAATGTAAGTAGATCTTTTCGATCATTCTTCGGTTCCAATCCATCCGGAATTGAGACTAGCCTTATTCGGCTCTGCTCCCCATCCTTCTCTCGCATTGTGGCCTTCATTTGTTCATGTATGAACTCTGTGTTAACAAATGTGACTACGATCCCATGATCATAAATCAAGTGTGACAATTTCATGAGAGGCCCAACATGGCCTTGTGCTGGATATGGTACAACTAGCACATGTGGTCGCCTGCCCATGATGAATGCTGGCACTTCTACGCTTCTGCATTCATTGCTCCAAAGATACACTTATATGAGTGCTTCTGTACAATTTTTTTTTATTTTTTTTTCTTTTTTTTTTCAGTTAAGAGGTAGAGATGGTTTTGTTCTCAAGTGCTTCATTAAATCTGGTGGAGAATTTCCTTTTTTTTTTCTTTACACAATGGGTGTTAGCCTCTTTTTCTTGTTTTGTCATTGGACTTTTCCTCCGTCCTTTTTTCTTTTTGTGTTTATTACTTTGAAACCGACCTGTATTTATCATTGAACTTTCAATGATGTGACATTTTAATATTTAAGGATCCCAATATTTTGAAGAATGGGTCATGAGTGATATGTGTAGCTAGAGAATGCGCTACTGGGCTAACCGTTGGTTTTTGTCTTTCTATATTTGTTATTTATTTCTTTGTTAAGATCAAATCGGCAGGCCTTCTTGTTCTGATTAAGCCTGTTGCTATTCAACCCACAAGGCCTGAAAATTGCAATTGCACATGGAAGTATTCTTATTGGTTATTGTGTTCATTTCATTTAAAAGTTGTCTGTTACTGAAGCAAACATATACTTGTCATAAAAGATAAATATATATATTTGAAACTTAACATAGTTGGACTTTCTTGAGCCATGCGGATCTTGTGATTGAAGTCTGATCTATCCTATGAGCTCATGGTTGAAATTCTAATTATATATTTGATGTAATGATACAAGTTATTAAGTATGCTCCCCATCTTTCTCTAGCATTGTAGCCCTGACTTGTGCATGTATGAACTCTGTGTTGACAAATGTGACCTTGATCCCATGATCAGAAATCAAGTGTGACAATTTCATGAGAGGCCCTACATGGCCTTGTGCCGGATATGGTACAACTACCACATGTGGTTGTGTTAATGATAGAGATGGTTTTGTTCTCCCGTGCTTCGTTCAATCTGATGAAAATCTCCTATGTATTTTGTCATTACACAAAGGGTATTGGCCTCTTTTACTTGTTTTATGGATTGTGCTCTTGGTTATTTTCCTGTGTCTTTTTTGTGTTTTTTACTTTATTTGAAACCGGCATGTATTTATTGTTGAAAATTTAATGATTTGACATTTGAATTTTAAGAATCCGAAAATGTTGAAGAATGCGTCATGATTGACGTGTAGCTAGAGAATGTGCTACTTGGATAACATTTAGTTTTTGCTTTTTGTTTTTTTATATTTGTCATTTAATACTTGGTTAAGATCAAATCGGCAGGCCTTCCTGTTCTGATTAATCCTTTTGCTATTCAACCTCCAAGGCCTGAAAATCACAATTGCTCGTGGAACTATTTTTATTGGTTTAGTGTATTTATTTTAAATGTCAAGCTGCACTTCATTTGAAAGTATTGTGTCACTGAAGCATGTACCTGTCACTGAAGCAAACATGTATATATATATATATATATATACACATACATATATTTTCAATTTCGAAACTTAATGTAGTTGGACTTTCTTGAGTAATGCAGATCTAGTAGTGATTGAAGTCTGATCCATCCTATGAGCTCATGGTTGTATTTCTTATCATATATTTGATATAATGATTCAAGTTATTGAGTGTTATGTTACCTTGCTCCGATAGTAAGTTGACAAAATGTGTTTTTGTTAGTCTTGAAGTAGAAATAATTCTGTTTATGTAAAAGACTAGATTTTTGCTCCACTTGTTCAATTACTGAAAATGCTGAATTTTAAAGAACCTAAAACTGTGTTTCTTAAAAAATTTCCTAGAGCTTATAAAATTACTTGTTCCTAAAATTGCAGATCAGCCTAAGTGTCATAAAAGGAAAAAAGTATAAATGAGAAACAAAAGAATTATGTTATTTTTTATATTAAGTTTTTCAAAATCTTTGACACAGTTTGTGTTTGTTGAATTTTCTGAGAAGCATTCTTTCAGGTCCACAAAATTGTTCTCTAATTGAACTTTTATCAACAACAGCCCAGAAAATATGATTATGTGATATGATTCATTCAATAGTTGGAGAAGAGATGCTAACACAGAGAGTCTAATGAAGTAACAGGGTGAAAGAATAAAAGGGGGGAGGAGGTTTGGAGCAGTGCTAAACTGTGAATGGATATTTGAAGGTTCTAGAGCCACTGTCCAAAAGTGTAGATATTTTATACCATCAGGGATTAACTTCATAGACATATGAAGGCATTTAGATGCACTGTCCTAGAGTTTTGTTTCTCGTCTTCTGTCTTACTTATTAGGGATTCTGAATTTGTGTGATGGGTTGAATAATGTATTTGAGTGTTTAGGTTCTTTTATCCTATAAATTTTGCTCCTATAAACTGTTTGTTAAAATATAAGCATCCATAAAAAGTCAAAGAAACAGTTTTGTTAGAGAACCCAATATAAGTACTTAGATTCTTGAAAATGGACTACAACATTTTTTCTTAAAGGAAGTGATGCCGTAGTGCTAGAGCTGTATGCATTGCTTCATTGAAAAGAATTAGTATTGTGTATCCACCCACCAGTTTAAAACTATGCTATTTATCATAAAAAATTTCAAGTCGAAGACAAAAGATCTTTGGAATTAGAGTTATTATAAGTTTGTAGCCTATTTTTGAGTAAGTAGACTTCCAATGCTACCATGCCCATAGCACAAGTTACACTATTTAATTGGAGTAAGAGATTTCATTATTTGTTCAACGAAGGTGTTCAAATTTTTCAATGATGATCCACCTCCATCCATGGTTAAGAAACAAGCAATAAAAGGTCGAGCTTACATCTTGTCTTGAGGTGCCTATTCAACCATCCTTCCATGATTAGTTTCTCTCTCTGTGAACCCATCTAGGTATTTGATTCTGGAAAAAGTATGACCGCACAACCCATAAGAGCGGCTGACCTAAAAGTTCAAGCGCACTACTTCTTCAAACTAGTTCTTTACAGTGATGTAGTGCTATGACAGGCTTACTGGTGTGGGTTGCACTAGATGGCACTAAGAATGACCTGCCAACAATTTTAGCCTAGGCGCTCAAAAATATATTTTAGTGTAATGCAGCCAAAGGAGGCAGTTAACCAAGCAGAAAGGTTTTTGTTCAATTCGGCATTAATTCGTATTAACTCCTGCAAGCATTACATCTTGTTGCAAATGTTAGCGTATCTATTCATTGCAATACCGGTGCATTTGTATTTTTGTTCAGTCTTACTAGCATTAAGACTGGTGCTGCTGAGGATTCCAATTTTATACTCCATTAAATTGATCTAGAACACCACATACACACTTACATTATAAATTCTCATTCTGCATCACCATGTCCAATCAACATACCTACAATTAGAAAATTTAATGAGTACATATTAGCATTTCATCCTTTCGATAAGGGATTCAAAATTCATCGCAGAAGATCCTCCTTCACTAACACTCCTTTTAGCCATTTCCTTCAGCCTCAGTGCATTTGCTTTTATCCCATCATCAGAAAGTAACATGTCCATTTTTGTTTTTATTTGATGCCGTGATATGATCCCATTTTCATCTAGGGTCATTCCTAAACCAATCTTCCAAATATCACAAATGTAACTCTTGTTGTGGAATTGGTCTGCAAAGTGAGGCCAACATAGAAAGGGGACACCATTGCTTAGACCCTCCATAGTTGAATTCCATCCACAATGGGTCAAAAAACATGCAATAGAAGGGTGAGCTAACACCTTTTCTTGAGGTGCCCATTCAACTATCTTTCCATAACTAGCCACTCTCTCTGTAAACCCTTCTGGGTATTTAGCAAGTGATCCATGGGTAAGGTTTGCCCGTACGACCAATAAAAATGGCCGTTTTATAATTTCAAGACCAAGTGCGATTTCATCGAATTGTTGCTGGCTAAAGATTGTTATGCTGCCAAAGGCAACATAAATGACAGAGCCAGCAGGTTGTTTATTGAGCCAGCTTATGCAAGTTGAATCCTCGGGCCAAAAGTTTGCAGTAGAATGCTGCAAATTTTTACTTGCAAATAATGGCCCGATGGGTAAGATGTTGGGTATTAAATCACAAGCTGATGAGTCAAGTTCATAAAATGTGTTGCTTAGAAGCCACTTGGAAAGTTTGACATTTTGGCTGGCCTTGGAAGAAAAACCGAATAAAACCTTTTGTGTCTTTGAGTTACCTGGGCAGCTCCAAGTGAACTCATTGCTGCTGAAAGCAGGAATATCTTTTGACAGCCATATCAACTCGTTTTTTAATGGATTTCCTGCGGAGAATTTCAATAATTCATATCAAAACTGAGTAACTACTGAACATGTTTTACCCCTTTTTTATGGACTATTGGGCTATTTGCTTTTCTTTCCCGTTTGTTTTCCATTATTTAGTATTTAATAGTATGATTGTAAGATTACTTAATCAGGTATAGACAAATAGATCAAAAGCTAGCATCATTATATGAACAATTAACAGTAGATACTCCTATGTTCTTACCCTCAGTATCTATAATTCCATCCTCAATAAGCTTTGGAATATGAAGTAACAAGGCCAAGCTTCCGGGCCCAGTAGTTGAGACTGCAACATGCTCAATTTCCATCTTCTTGGCGACCTGCAGTGCCCACTGGTTTGATAGGTCAGCAATGACACAAGTGATCTTCTCATCATCATCTGACCGCTTAATCTTCTCAATCAAGTCCTCCAAATGACCTGGCATGACTCTTAAAATACTATCTGATAGCTTGAGTCCATCTTTTCGTTCATCCCCTGGTTCCAGCCCATCCGGAATTGAGACTAGCCTTATTAGGCTTTGCTCTTCATCCTTATCTTGCATTGAGGCTCTGATTTGTGCATGTATGAACTCTGTGTTAACAAATGTGACCTTGATCCCATGATCAGCAATCAGGTGTGACAGTTTCATGAGAGGTGCAACATGGCCTTGTGCTGGAGATGGTATAACTAACACATGTGGTTGCCTGCCCATGATGGATGCCAGCAGTTCCAAACTTCTACATGCCTTGGTCCAAAGATGCACACTTATGTAAGTGCTTCTTTGCATTTTTTATTTTATTTTCCTTTTTCAGCTGAGATGATGGTGGAGATTGTTTTGTTCTCAAGTGCATCATTTATTCTGGTGAAGACTCTCCTATGTATATTGTCTTTACACTACAGGTATCATTTGGTTGGCCTCTTTTTGTTGTTTTGTGGTTGGAGCTGTTGGTTCTTTTCCCTTGTCTTTCTGTGTGTGTGACTTGGAAACCGGCATGTAGTTGTCATTGAATGGTAGATTTGAATTTTTAATATTTAAGTTACACAATTTGATAAGAGATTTTATAATAGTCGTCAGGAAATAGTTTAACAGACCAAGTAATATTATTATTAGGAAATTTTTTTTGAATATTTTCAATGTTGATTCACCTCGAACCTCAGTTGGTTATATATCTTGTCTTGAGTTTCCCATTCAACCATTTTTGCATGCTTAGTCTCTTTCTCTGTGAACCCATCTGGGTATATGATGCTGGATCCTTGGATTAGGCTAGGTCTGACTGCACAACCCTTAAGAGTGACTGACTTAAAAGTTCTTTAAAATGATATTACCCTATGAAAGGTTTTTTGGTGAGGTTGCACGTACTAGATGGCAGTAAGAATGGTCTGCCAACAGTTTTGATCCTAGGCACTTGCTCACAAATATGATTTCATTGCAAGATTTTAGTGCAGCCAAAGGAGACAGTCAACCAACCAGAAAGATTTTTTATCAAGATGGAAAAATTCTTATTAACTCCAGGAAGCATTACATCTTGTTGCAAGATTTAGAATATCTTCTCATTGCATTGGGCAAACTGAAGCTCAAAATCCTCCACTACCTTGCCTAACCAAAAAAAAGAAAAAAAGAAAAAAAGAAAAAAAAAGAAAAGACAAGATCGAGAAGCTGTGATTTGTTTTTGTGTTCAGTCTAAGTGGCATTAAGACTAGTGCTGCTGAGGATGCCAACTTTTTAGTCCGTTAAGGTAATTAAGAACACCACATTCACACTTACAAATTAGCATTTCATCTTTTCGATTAAGGATTCAAAATTCTTTGCAGAAGATCCTCCTTCGCTAGCGCTCCTTTTATCTATTTCCTTCAGCCTCAGTGCATTTGCTTTTATGCTGTCATCAAAAAGCAACATTTCTATTTTTGATTTGATTTCATGTCGTGATACGATCCCATCTTCATCGGGGGTTAATCCTAAACCAATCTTCCAAATATCACAAATGTAACTCTTGTTATGGAATTGGTCCATAAAGCGGGGCCAACATAGAAAGGGTACCCCATTGCTTAGACCCTCCATGGTTGAATTCCATCCACAATGGGTCAAAAAACATGCAGTAGCAGGGTGAGCCAACACCTTTTCTTGAGGTGCCCATTCAACAATCTTTCCATGACCAGCTACTCTCTCTGCAAACCCGTCTGGGTATTTAGCAAGTGATCCATTGGTAAGGTCTGGCCGGACCACCCACAAAGACGGCCGTTTTATGAGTTCAAGACCAAGTGCTATTTCATCAGATTGCTGCTGGCTGAAGATTGCTATGCTGCCAAAGGCAACATAAATGACTGAGCCAGCAGCCTGTTTATCGAGCCATCTTATGCAAGTTGAAAGCTCAGGCCAAAAACTGGCAACAGAATGCCCCAGATGATTACTTGCAAGTAGTGGTCCGATGGGTAAGATGTTGGGAATCAAATCACAAACCGATGTGTCGAGTTCATAAAATGTGTTGCAAAGAAGCCAGTTGTTGAGTTTGGCAGGCTGCCCGGGGCTAGAAAAATATCCAAACAAAGCTTTTTGTGACTCTGGGTCAGCTGGGCAGCTCCAAGTGAACTCGTTGCTGCTGAAGGCAGGAATATCCTTTGACAGCCTTATTAACTTGTTTTTCATTGAAGTTCCTGCAGAAAGTTTCAATAGTCATTCATTTTTATTTTTTTGCTACTGTAGAGAATAATCAATTGTAGATGCTCATGGGTTCTTACCATTGCTATCTATAATTCCATCCTCAATGAGCTTAGGAATATGAAGTATGAGGGCCAAGCTTCCTGGTCCAGGAGCCCAGACCATGACACGCTCGGTTCCCATCTTCTTGGCGACCTCCAGTGCCCAGCCGCTCAATGCATCAGCAATGACACAAGTGATCTGCTCATCACCATTTGGCCTGTTAACCTTCTCAATCAACTCCTCCAAATGACCTGGCATGTCTCTTGAAATACTTTCCATTAATGTAAGCATATCTTTTTTATCATCCCCTGGTTCTAATCTATGTGGAAATGAGACTAGCCTTATTCAGCTCTGCTCCCCATCCTTCTCCGGCATTGTAGCCTTGAATTGTGCATGTATGAACTCAGTGTTAACAAATGTGACCTTGATACCATGATCAGCAATCATGTGTGACAATTTCATGAGAGGCCCAACATGGCCTTGTGCTGGAAATGGTACAACTACCACATGTGGTAGCTTGCCCATGATAAATGCTAGCACTTCCACTTTTCTACTTGAATTGGTCTAGGGGATACACTATATAAGTGCCTTTTTTTTTTGTTGCCCCCCAAGGGCTTCATTTATTGTTGTGAAGAAATTGTTGGAACTTCAAGGGTCTTATTTCAAAGAAGTTACAAAATTTTATTTTTTGGACATTTATTTTTCAGTTTTAAGGAGATTTTATTTACCCTTTTGATAGTTACTGATACTATAATAATGTTTATTACTATTTATGGGTTAATACGTTAACCGTTTAGGGTTAATGCATTTGATTCTTGTATTTATATCATTTGATTGAACGTTTGATATAGGAATACGTTTGGCCTATAAAACCAAACGTTGCAGCCTTGTGAGATATACTTTGAATTAAGCCTTGTCATTAGATTGGGCTTAGGCTTTTTTCCGGGCTGAGCCAGGCCTTGGGTCAAGCATTCTAGGCTTTCACTAGGGTCCGGATATTACAACCCCTTAAAGTGATCTCCCCACCCCACTAATTTTAATTTTTTTAAGATTTAAGAAAAATATAAAAGGTTTTTATGAAAAGTGGTTACGAAGTCTATTAGAAGACATCATTTTAACAACTTTGCAGAAGAAAGTTTTTCCAAAATCTGTCATTTAAGTAGACTTTTTAACCATTAATAGTCCCTATTTCATTTTGGCCAAAAAGTCCACTTAAAACTATAAATTTTAAAAAAATTTCCTTTTGAAAAGTTGTTCAAAATGATGTTTTCTAGTGGATTTGACAGCCACTTTTCATAAAAACCTTTTCTATGTTTCTAAAACTTTAAAAAATTAAAATTAATGGGTGGATAGATCACTTGAAAGGATTGCAATATCTGAGCCCTTTCACTATTCATCAGACCGGCCCATGAAAAGAAATGTGAAGCCCAAGCCCAACCTATGAGCCTGGATTTTTTTGGGGTTTTGGGACGGGGCCTAGACTTATGCTTTTAGGATGTAAAATCAAATAATTATTGAATGCAAATATGCAATAATCATGATATAATTTTATTTTATTTGTGTAATTGTTCACAGTTTAATATTTAAATAACTTTTCCAACAAAAATCTCCTGACACCTCTGTTTTTCACATGTGAAAAAGGGTACAAAAATGATATGGCCTTGTGCTTCCATTTGTGCAAAGAAAGGAATGCGTAAACACATGGTGGGGCACTGAAGAAAAATGATGATATTGGGAAGATGTTGCAGCCGACACCATACAATGCTCCACAAAAATCTTTTGTCATCGCATCAAGACACAATGCAGAAACCCAACCATTAACCAAACAAACTAGACGGAAAAATGCTAAAATTCAATGTCCAAATGATGCAGTAACATAACAACTCAAAAATTTAAATATGAATAGTAAGTCAAAAATAGAGCCAATATCAAGATGTTGCCAAGGGCGAAGCCACCTTAGTGGCAGGTGGGGCATGCGCCTACCCTCAAAATTTCTGAAGTTTTTTGTCCTTTTCACATTCTATAGCTTTTGGAAGCCATGTGAGTATGACAAGAGGGGAGGAAATTCTATACCTTCAAGAGTACCTTGTATTGGATAGTTCATGTCATAGAAAACTAGAGTTAAAATGACTGTTTTGCTAGAAGGGTAGGAATTTATAAGCATGGTATAAAAAAAAAAAAAAAAAAAACAACGTATGATGGTATGGCTCTTTTTTCTTTCTTCTTCTTCTTTTATTTTTATTTTCTACTTCATCTTGACTCCTTGTGCAAAAGGAATAATTTTTTTTTTTTTTTAAAATTCTTTTGCTTGCCTGTATTGTGATTTTGTTTGGGTGATGACAACTCTTCCATATGTGTATATGTGTGTATTTTTATTTATATGATAGCTTAGTTATGTTTATTGAGAAAGGAGCATTTGATAGCGTTGAAAATAAAGTAATCATACAACGCTTTCAAAAGATGGAACCTTATCGAGAATAATTGTAAATGTATTCAATTGAAATATAGTTCATCAAATAGTAATGGATTATAAATTTTTACAATTTTCTTTATTTTAAAATAAAAAGATATATAAAAAATTCTTAAATAGAAGCATACATATTTGATTTTTAAAATTAGGATAAAATAGTAACAACCTGTTAAACTAACATTGAACCCTAAATGGGCTAACAATATTATCGAGCCAACACCCTTCTCATATGTGACTCACTAATTGGAGGGAAAGATAAACAAACGACTAAACGGATAAACTAATGTGAACAAACAAATGCATGCAGATAACAAGAATCGTAAGAATTGAATTTAGGATTTGCTCAAGTTAGAATTATGAACTCATCTAAAAGCCTGAGTTATTAGATAAGGGCAAACAATAATGTCAAAAGGCTTTTTACACCCCTCGCATGTGTGGTTTTCTACATGAAAATAAACCTCCATGAGAAGGGCATCACCAAAATGCTTTGGTAGGAAGTTAACTAACTGAATTCATCTAAAAGCTCGAATTGTGAGAAAGGTTGAACTGTTTTTTTTTATAAAAAGGCCTTAATACTAACCAAAAAGAGAATTACCCATGAGAGCTCGATCCAAATTTTTAACGTTCTTTTTGTTTAGGGTTTCCTCTTATCCTCTGGCCCAACTCGCAAGAGTACCAGCTCGTAGTCACTACTCACCAAGCAAGCTTTGAGAAAATCTTATTACGAAAGCGTGGTTAGTAAAGGCGCTTTCATTGTTTTAAAAATCTTTATTATGAAAGCGCTATTACTAACATCACTTTATCTTGTACTAAAAGCGCTATTAGGAACAACGGTTTCATTTTTCTAATTTTTGGGTTTTCCCCCACGGCATTTTGTCTGTCAGCGAGGGCGAGGCTGTAAAATTCAAAGCCCACAAAAATGGCGGTTTTTGCTTAAACCCCAGAGCGTTCCAACTCTATCCTCTTCCTCCGCAACAATGTTCACAGCTCACCTTTCTTCTCCGCCTTCAGCACTCCGTCGTCCACCTGCCGCCTTTTCCGGCAACCTCTTCTCCCACGAAGCAAACCCCTTCCGATTTGCTCCCCTTCCAATACGGCAGTCGTGAACACTCGGGAGTTTTAGTTTCGGTTCTCCCCCTCCCCCCCCCAAAAAAAAAAATTTCTTTGTTTTGTATGGCCCTCTAAACTGGATTTGGAGATGTTGTTTGGGGGGGTGGGGGGGGGGGGGGGGGGGGGGGAGCTTTTAGAGACCTTGGAGGCTTGGAGCTTCTGTAGACATGAAAAACACCATAGAAGAACCAGATCGATACTTCTATCTCTGAATCCTAGGTCATTTCCAAGCCTTTTCTACTCTCAAATTTCAATTAAATTTATACCTAACTTGTTAGGAAATTGTGAGAATTGAATGTTCTTCATTTGCATGGGGCCTCTTTGGTGTCCAATTCAAAATGAAACAATTAAAGAAAGGGCTAGGGAATTGCCACTACATAAAATATTCTAAACCCCCAACTAAATATATATATATTTTAAGTTTTATGAAAAATATAAAAAAAATTTGAAAAAACTAATCACATAATCTACTAGAAAACATCATTCTGGACAATTTTGTTAGAGAATTTGTTTCCAAAATTTGTCATTTAAGTACACTTTTTTGCCATTTTTCCTAGAAAATGAGATAAAGATTGTAAATGACCAAAAAGTTTGCTTAAATGATAAATTTTGAAAAAACTTTCTTTTACAAAGTTGTTTAGAACGATGTTTTGTAGTGAACAATGTGACTCCGAACTTATATCATAGGAAAATATGATCATTGATCAATTTAAATTCTATAATCCATCTATAAGTCTATGCAATTTGATATAGAAGACTAGCTAGTGACAATGTTGTTAAGATAGTCTTTATGAAAACTATTGAATCTGTACTAGAATTGAGGTGGCCGGCAACACATAAATAGTACGGAAGGTCAAGTCTTTCTCATATTGAAGCCTGCCTAAGAAGGTGCATAGAAAATCCAAAATCCCCAATATGGTTGGACCCATCACCCATAGAATACGATTGGAACCCACCAGGTTGTTGGGTTTAGACAAATCCATCACCTTAAATTAGAATATTCAACAAATTCATGAAATGCCACTATTTTGAGTTTTCTCATATTTCAATTCTTTCAAATTCATGAAATGCCACTATTTTGAGTTTTCAATATTGTTTGTGATGTTGACCATCATTTTTTTGAATTTGAAAATTCAGGGTGATGGATTTGTGCCTTCAACATACCCTACATAAAATTTCTTTAAGAGGGGGGCTATTTCTTTCAGAGTTTTCAATAAGTTAGGGCCAAACGTATGCTGAATTTCGTCTTGTTAGGTTTTTTTGACTCCAAACATGTTTACAATGTTCATTTCTGTAACACCGAACTCTTTTAACGCGTTCTGACTTATAAGTCCGAACAAAGTTATTTTGTTCCGTTCTCTAACTCCGAACAAATGGATATTGTTCGGTTATGTAACTCCGAACAAATGGATATTGTTCACCTGTAGGAGTTCGAACAAACTTGTGTTGTTCCGTTTTAAAACACCGAACAACTTAACTATACAACAATTGAGAATTGTTCGTATATGTAATTGTAAATGGATTTTAAGTGTTCGTTTTATAAGTCGGAACAAATAATAAAGGTTCGGTTTTAAAGGTCCGAACATTTTTATATTGTTCTTTTCTATAAAGCCGAACATATATACTTTGTTCTTACTAATAAGTCCGAACATATATAATATGTTCTTACTAATAAGTCTGAACATATATACTTTGTTCTTACTAATAGGTCCGAACAGGTTGGGGGTGGGGTGGAAAAATGTTAGGGAATTTTGTTTGAAGGGTATTTTAGGAAGATAAGGGGGTGCTTTCAGTAAAATATGAGGGGATTTAATTAGTGGGGAGCTTAGAGTATTTTGAGTAGTGGCAATAGCCTGGCCCATAAGTATATATTATATCTTTTTAGGTTCTTGCTCACAAAATTACTAAAATTTGTTTATATATATTCACAAGAACTTAAAAAGATATAATATATACTTATGCTTCATAATTTAGCTCCTGTGAGAGAGAGAGAGAGAGGTGGCTAAAGCCTCTTTTTTTTTTGGTTAGTTGTTGGTTTTGGGGCTTGAGATGAGTAGACTCTTCGGCCTTAGAGCTGTGGACATGCTTCGGGCCTTTACATTTCGTTTGGGACCCTCAATAATTCAAGTATTAAAAACTTGGGTTAAGCCCTTTATCGTTTATATTTTTAATACACATATTTACTTCATCAAAAAAAAAAAAAAATTCAAGTATTAAATAAAATGCGTCTTTTTTTCTTTTTGTCCTACCACAAGGATTACCATTGATTGGGGGTCTTAGGCGATTGCTTCCTTGTGCTATCATCAGGCCGACCCTAATATAAGTAAACATAAAAGTTATAGTGTGATCAATTATCATCCAGAAAAACATAACATGAACAATACGATTAAATGGTCTTAACTTGTGAGGGTAGCAAAAATGGAAAAAAAATCACGACTCATGAATCGAAGCTTTTAAGCTCGAGTCTCTATTTCCTCATTTACCTAATGCATGAGTTTGCAGGTAGAATATGTATCACGGCCTCGGGGTTCTAACCTAGGCCTAAACTTCAATGGAAATTAACGCCTAGCTAGGATACCCCTTGTTCGGGCAAGAAATTAAGTTCTCAACTTTCAAATGGGTCCAAAAAAAAAAAAAAAAAAAACTTTCAAATGGATATATATAGTAGTACAGTACTATTCAAGACCACAAGGATTGAAAGGCACCAATGCAGAACCACATAAGTAAGGCTGCATTTAGCATGCTATATCAAAAGGTAAGACAGGCTCATGAGCGAAACAGGTCTAAAAACGACATGTTCTGATACTATGTTAAGTTTCTAACTTACAAGCCTAAGCTTGTAAGTGGAGGGCCCAAATAGGTATATGAAGACATATTAAACTCGAGCTCGATGTTTAATCGATGTGAAATGTGGTATATTTCCAATAAAGAGCAACCATGAAAACCTCTATATTCAACTTCATTTGCATTAAAGCATAAGCATTCTTAGAAAGGGAAATAGTCTAGGCATTTGTAGTTAAGTCTAACTTGATGAACATAAAGGAATGAGTAGTTCTCTTCACTTGTCTTTTAGTCCTTTCTAGAAGTTTTCCCCCTTTTTTACCCCTTATGGTGACAAGAAACCCCTAGGTGGTGCTTGTGTCAGAAAACTTGACAGTTTATCTCTCTGGGTTTAATGGGTTTCTTAGAGCGGGTGGCTAAGGAACTCCCCTGGTCTACAAGGTTGGTTGAGGGGTTAGGTTTTGGGTGTATTTTTCAAAAGTTATTGTTTCAAATCTCAGTGAAAGTAAAGCCCCTATTGTTATTATTATTATTATTATTATTATTTTAAAAGGATCATTTACCTTCCTTCGGTTGGCTTTTTTGAGTTGTGATTTTTTGCCTATTATGCTCTTTTAATTTCTTTGCCTTTTTTGGGCCACACAAAAGATTACAAGAAATGGATTAGAAATTCATGAAATAATAGATCCCGACGAGTGTATTTTATACTGATAAAATCAAATAAATTGCACGGTTTTGGCATTCTAATTAGAATTTTTCCCTCCACAAAAACATTTATAGAAGCTTTTTCACAGTCTAGAACTGTATAATTAAAATCAATTAATTGATCAATAACTAAGATGATTCAATCAAGATGGTTTTTTAGATGACATCATGCGTTTAATGGGACCGACAACCTGGTGGGTTCCAATCGTATTCTATGGGTGATGGGTTCAACCATATTGGGGATTTTTGATTTTCTATGCACCTTTTTAGGCAGACTTCAATATGAGAGAGACTTGACCTTCCGTGCTATTTATGTGTTGCCAATCACCTCAATTCTAGTACAGATTCAATAGCTTTCATAAAGACTATCTTAACATCATTGTCACTATCTAGTCTTCTATATCAAATTGCATAGACTTCTAGATCGATTATAGAATTTAAATTGATCAATGATCATATTTTCCTATGATATAAGTTAGGCTCAGCCACCTCTCTCTCTCTTTCTCTCACAGTTGCTAAATTATGAAGCATAAGTATATATTATATCTTTTTAAGTTCTTGCTCACGAAATTACTAAAATTTGTTTATATATATTCACAAGAACTTAAAAAGATATAATATATACTTATGTTTCATAATTTAGCACCTGTGAGAGAGAGAGAGAGAGAGAGAGAGAGAGAGAGAGAGAGGTGGCTAAAGCAGCTGTTTCTTTTTCTTCTTCTTCTTTTTTTTTTTTTTTTTTTTTTTTTTTTTTTTTTTTTTTTCAGTTGTTGGTTTTGGGGCTTGAGATGAGTGGACCCTTTAGCCTTTGAGCTGTGGACATGCTTCGGGGCCTTTACATTCTGTTTGGGACCCTCAATAATTCAAGTATTAAAAACTTGGGTTGAGCCCTTTATATTTTATATTTTTAATACACATAGTTACTTCATAAAAAATAAAAAAAATAAAAAAAATTTCAAGTATTAACAAAAATGTGTCTTTTTTATTTTTTTTCCTACCACAAGGGTTACCATTGATTGGGGGTCTTAGGCGATTGCTTCCTTGGGCTATCATTAGGGCTGACCCTAATATAAGTAAACATAAAAGTTATAGTGTAATCAATTATCATCTAGAAAAACATAATATGAACAATACGATTAAATGGTCTTAACTTGTGAGGGTAGCAAAAATGGAAAAAAAATCACGGCTCATGAATCAAAGCTTTTAAGCTCGAGTCTCTATTTCCTCATTTACCTAATGCATGAGTTTGCAGGTAGAATATGTATCACGGCCTTGGGGTTCTAACCTAGGCCTAAACTTCAATGGAAATTAACATCTAGCTAGGATACCCCTTGTTCGGGCAAGAAATTAAGTTCTCAACTTTCAAATGGATCCAAAAAAAAAAAAAAAAACTTTCAAATGGATACATATAGTGTAGTACTATTCAAGACCACAAGGATTGAAAGGCGCCAATGCAGAACCATATAAGTAAGGCTGCATTTAGCATGCTATATCAAAAAGCAGGATGAGCTCATGAGTGAAATAGGTCCAAGAACGACATGTTCTAATACTATGTTAAGTTTCCAACTTACAAGCCTAAGCTTGTAAGTGGAGGGCCCAACAGGTATATGAAGACATATTAAACTTGATATTTAATCAATATGGAATGTGGTATATTTCCAATAAAGAGAGCAACCATAAAGACCTCTATATTCAACTTCATTTGCATTAGAGCATAAGCATTCTTAGAAAGGGAAATAGTCTAGGCATTTGTAATTAAGTAACTTAATCAACGTAAAGGAATGAGTAGTTCTCTTCACTTGTCTTTTAGTCTTTTCCCGAAGTTTTTCCCTTTTTTTACCCCTTATGGTGACAAGAAACCCTTTGGTGGTGCTTGTGTTGGAAAACTTTACAGTTTTTCTCTCTAGGTTTAATGGGTTTCTTAGAGTAGGTGGCTAAGGAACTCCCCTGGTCTATAGGGTTGGTTGAGGGGTTAGGTTTTGGGTGTATTTTTCAGAAGTTATTGTTTCAAATCTCAGTGAAAGTAAAGCCCCTATTATTATTATTATTTTTTTTTTTAAAAAAGGATCATTTACCTTCCTTTGGTTGGCTTTTTTGAGTTGTGATCTTCTGCCTATTATGCTCTTTTAATTTCTTTGCCTTTTTTGGGCCACAAAAAAGATTACAAGAAATGGATTAGAAATCCATGAAATAATAGATCCCAGTGAGTGTATTTTGTACTAATAAAATCAAATAAATTGCATGGTTTTGGCATTCTAATTAGAATTTTTCCCTCCACAAAAACATTTATAGAAGCTTATTCACAGTCTAGAACTGTATAATTAAAATCAATTAATTGATCAATAACTAAGATGATTTACTCAAGATGGTTTTTTAGATGACATCATGCGTTTAATGGGACCGACAACCTGGTGGATTCCAATCGTATTCTATGGGTGATGGGTCCAACCATATTGGGGATTTTGGATTTTCTTTGGATTTTCTATGTGCCTTTTTAGGTAGGCTTCAATATGAGAAAGACTTGACCTTCCGTGCTATTTATGTGCTGCCAGTCACCTCAATTCTAGTACAGATTCAATAGCTTTCATAAAGACTATCTTAACAACATTGTCACTAGCTAGTCTTCTATATCAAATTGCATAGACTTATAGATTATAGAATTTAAATTGATCAATGATCATATTTTCCTATGATATAAGTTAAGGCCGGCCACCTCTCTCTCTCTCTCTCTCTCTCACAGTTGCTAAATTATGAAGCATAAGTATACATATCTATGTTGGGTAAAGAGACAGAACTAGGATTCAATCTTAGGGTCCAAAATATGAACCAAGAGATTCCATCATTCTAAAGGCCATTGGGTGACTATATCAAAATAAATAAATAAGACAAGAAAAAATTATAAACTATAGAAAGATAGAGAAAATTAATAATACTTGTTAGAGAGGCATTCTGAGAGAGAGAGAGAGAGAGAGAGAGAGAGAGAGAGAGAGAGAGAGAGAGAGAGAGAGTCCTTGGGGTTGTTTGCCTGAAAACCTAGCTGAAATAAGTCCGCCAACAAGTTTTAATTTCATCTTTTTTCTTATAATTAATTCAGTTTTATTCTGAAAACAAAGAATAAACATTAGGGTTTTTTTTTCCTTTTTTACCTGAAAACCTAGCTAAAATAATTCTACAGACAAGTTTTGATTTCTTCTTTTTTATTATATAGTTCAGTTTTGTTATGAAAACAAATAATAAACATAGGTTTTTTTTAAATCAATTGTAAGTTGATTTATTTAAAAATCATATAATAGTTATAAATTAGATCCAGTTTTTGAAATACTTACATAAACCCTTTATACTTAGAATTAATCAGAGATTGCCTCAAGTGAACAAAACCCACTGGTCAACATCTCACAACCCCGCCCTCTAAATTTACACCGCATTGAATCATTGGTCGGATCTGGTCCGACACAATCAACACGTGTCCTGCTGTTCACGTGATCTAAGTGTGAGCCCCCAAGTCTATTACCTAATTAGGCTATAATTATTAAAAAAAAAAAAAAAAAACAAAAAGAAAGGGTCATTTATATCTCATCCTCTAAGGACACGTACGACTCTGGTGGGCCCAGCCCCATACCCAGATTTCGTTTTGGGATTTATTCATGGGCCCATACCCATTGAATACAACAAAAGGTTGCTTTCTTTGTGGTGGGCTCAGATAAGACCTACCAAGCCCAAAGGTGCCACTGTGCCAAACTAAGATCCTTGATCGTGGAGTCAACATTCATTGATTGTGTTTCCCACATGGGCTGTTGCAAGCCACACTCGTGCCCCTCGGCCTGTTTAGGGGTTAAGTCACTACGTGGAACTAGTGGGCCCTTGTGAAAGTTCGAAGCCCATGAGTCTGACAACTTGTAGGGTGACTTAATGGCAATATTGGGTGGGGGTAGGGGCGGTCAGCTAAGAAGCACGGACACGGTAGTATTTATACGACATGGCCCATTTGATGAGGAAAAGACTATTTACCTCATTTTAAACCCGATATTACCAACTGTAGCTTTTGTTATATATTTTGTTTGTCAAAACCAAACAAACATTTAACATGTTTTTAGTATGTTTTACTTTTAATCATTATACCTATCTAGCTTAGTTGTTAGAATGCATACATATTACTTTGGCTATTCTCCCGTTGTGTATTTTACATGCATTTCATATTTTGCTTGATATAAAAAAAAAAAAAAAAAAAAAAAAAAGGCGCTTAAGGTCCTGTACTACTGAGCGTAGTTTGTTAATGGTATCAGAGTTTCAGTGTTAGGAATTAATAGCTTTTATTTGTAATCTGTTTGAGCCTGTTGTTAGTTTATTTATTCTTGTTTATTTGTTAAGTGTTTTAATTGTTAGTTAGTTATTTTGATTTATCTACAAACCTTAAGACAACCTTGAATAGGGAGTACCAAGGCCTTGACTTTGTTGAAAGGTAGCCAATTGAGCTTGTGTCCTTTCGTTTGAGTCGGCAACTTTGTAAGAAAACCTAGTCATGGAAGATTTAGGGTGCGTAGGTAAGAAAAATAATCAAACTAATGATTATAAACATTTAGCACATGTACAAGATAAAGACGCTAATATAGGCAATATTAGCAGAACGTTAAATTATGTTATAGATAATCTATCTGGTATGTTTAGTAAACTAGTAAACATTGAAAAAAATCAAGAAAAAATATATGATAAAGTTAATATGTTAAGTGAAATCCAGAATATAGACCTAAAGGATGAAACAAAAAGTTTAATCCAAAGTCTAGAAAATAATCTGAAAAACAATTCAGATAATTTATTAGTACTAAAAGAAAGTACTAGTGAAGAGATTCCAAGATTATATTTTGGAACAGAAATTATGATGTTTAAAACTGAGAAACATCGAAAAGATTTTGAAGCCATCAAAGAAATTTTAGAATATTGGAAAACCCGATATATTAAAGAAGAAAATTACGATGAACGTAATAAACTTCTAAAACAAATGCAAGATTTATATTCAGCAAATGAAAAATTAATGACTGAATATAATTATGACTTAGCCCTTCAACTAGAAGAGTCAAGTGAATCAGATAAAGAATCTGATATAACTTTTATGCCAAACAGTGTACAAGAAGAAAGTTCAGAAGACGAACCAGAACCAGAAGGTAGAAAATTTGGTTTATCATCAAGTGATAATAATACTGGAAGTACAAGCAGTACTTCAGTTGATGAAGAAATAATCATTGAAAAAGAAAACAATGATGATAATAATAATGACCCTCAAGACTCTAAAAAAAGAAAAGAGATTGAGATGGATGAGGAAGAAAAAATCATTCCTAGAGGTCAAAGGTATAATTTTGAATCACCTATATTTGATGTCTATGATGACCTTGATGATGATGACCTAATGCAAATTGAAGATTTAAAACCTTTAAAAGATGAAGGTTCTACATCAGAACCTGCACCTACAACAAGCATAAGGACTGATTTAAATAAAATCAATGTCACTACAGGAGGAGTTTATCTTGACTTAAAAAATGTCGAATTTAAAAATTATGATCAAGCATTAAGAGAATGGGCACAATCAATGTCTATTGTCATAAACACATGTAAAAGTAGTTGGTCTAAAGAACGATTTTTAGACTACATCTGTGCAACCCTCCAAGGAGATTGCTTAAACTTCCTTAGAAGATGGGAAGCCTCTGATGAAGGTAAACATGAAAAAACAAGTTTACTTAATGAATTTAATTCATTTGATAAAATATTAAATGAATTTGCACAAATTCTAAGAAGAGAATTTTGTGGAATTAAATTCGAAGAACAGGAAGAAATTTACAATGAGTATATGCTAACAAAATGCAGAATATGTAATATTTGTGAATCCTTTGCAAAATTTTATCAGGAATATTACCATAAACTTAACCCACCAAAAACTGAGTTTTGGTTAAGTCAATTTTTCCATAAGTTACCTTCACCATGGGATGAACTTTGTAATGATGGATATAAAGAATTCTTGAGTAGTTCTAATGGTGGAAAAGACACGTTAGGAGCAAGAATTCAATATGCTGAAAGAATTATCACTAAACACTGCATAACACAAAAAGCTGTTAAGCAAGTGAAAAATCAACTTAATGATAAATGCTGTAGCAAAGTAATGCGACAACAATGGGAATTTGGTTGTAAAAAATCGACCCCTTATAGGAAAAAGAAAAAATTTAGGAAATATAAATTTGTCAAATGGAAAAGTAAAAAACCTAATCCTAATAAGAAATATGTCAGAAAAAGAAACAAAAATAGAAACACTACGTTTAGAAGAAAATCTAAATGTAAATGTTATATCTGCAATGAAGAAGGTCATATAGCACCACAATGCCCTAAGAAAGGAAAGAGTGGTAAACAAATGATAAAATTTCTTGAAGAAAAACAATTAGAAATTTTAGTTGGAGAAGAAGTCTCTGACACTGATTCTATAATATATGAGGTTCAATCAGAATCTGAAACTGAAAGTGAAAGTGAAGATGAATCAGACATGATTTTCATGATGTCTGAAAGAAATGAAAATAAAGAAATCTTTGAAGCTATTCCAAACGAGGAATTACAACTCATAAAATTAGGAGATGTCATAGGTGAAGAAGCATCTATAGACGAATCCAATTTTGAAAAATTTGATAAAATTAAAGAAGTTAAAAAAGAAGAACTTTACCAAATATCAAAATTTAATATTTGGCAAGCAAGATTATTTGAGCAATTTAGTGGAAATACATTTGCTAAAGCTACTGAGGATGAATCGATAGAAATCCCCCTATTTGATAAAAATAAAATTAGAAGACTTAAACAAAAGCATCCAAAGATTCGATATATTCATATCGGAATAATTCAAATAGAAATCACAGCCCTATTCAGAGTAGGATTAGATACTCCTATTCTAGTAGTCGTATTGGATAAAAGATTTGAAGATCCTATTAAAGCACTAATAGGTGGAATACAATCAAATCTTGTTTATGGACAAGTTTGGTTTAAAGTAAAACCAAATTATTTTATATCAATTGAAGATCCTAATATTTGTGACACGATAAAAATTCGTATCCAAACTAAAGGAATTGATATGAAGAAAAATAGTTATAATTTATCAGTTCAGTGGAAAGCAATTCATGAACTAACAAATTTTACTAAAACTTCAATTAAAGAAATTGATAGAAATATGATCGAATTATTTGAACCACGAGTATTCGGCACTGAAATCCAACCAAGATTAATAAATTGGAAAGATTTGGAAATACCTAAAAGCTGGTTAATAAAAGAATTCACAGAAAATCCTAAGCCAAAATTCTTTAAACCAATTGAATTTCAAGCTTCAGGAAACAATCTTTATTTCACTGATAATCGTCGAAATAATATAAAATTATTAGATGATGGATCAACATCAACATCTAAAAAAGATGAACAAGATGAAAAAGGAAAGGCTATTGCAATAAAAAATGTGCAAATACCTATACTTCCAGGTACGACCTACCTTGAAGAACAAAAATCTGTAGTATTTCAACAAATTAAAATTGATGGTAAATACCCAGAACAATTAATCTTTAGTTACCAACAAGGTAAGAAAAGATATATGTATGTTCTTGGAAAATTTAATTTCAAAAACTATAAACCATATGTTTTATCAATCCTGTTAGATACCAGAGCAACAACCAGTGCTGCTAGGTATAATGCTTTACCTGAGCATCTATGGATAAAAATGAAAAATCCAATAGCTGCAAGAGGTATTGATGGAAATGAAACCTTAATCATTCTCAAAGCTAAAAATGTTACGCTTTGGTTAGGAGATAAAAAATTCTCTATCCCTAAAATACTTTGTTTCCCCGATATGCATGGTGATGTGATATTAGGAAATAATTTTATTCAGAATTATATGCCTTTTATTGTCAATCGTGACCATGTCATTCTAACTTATAAACAAGAACCTGTTAGAATTCCTCTTTTGCACCATCATAAACATGTTTGTGAAAAAGGATTTGCGCCAGTCAAGCGTGGTGAAATGACACCTATAATTAAATCTTTAGACGAAAAACATTGGATTTATAAAAAATTACATCCAAACTTTTCTGAAGACCCATTAAAACTTTGGGAAAAATCTCCAAGGTTTTGTGAATTAAAACTTATTGATTCTAATAAAATAATTAGAGTTAAACCAATGGTCTATACTAAAAAAGATATAGATGAATTTGAAATTCAACTTGAAGAATTATTAAAGAAAGGATTAATTGAAGAAACAAGAAGTCCACATTCTAGTCCCGCCTTTATGGTAATGAACCATAATGAAATAAAATGAGGAAAAGCTAGAATGGTAATTAATTATAAAAGATTAAACCAAAATCTTGAATTTGATGAATACTTTATTCCTAGAAAAGATGTTCTAGTTAAACAGACTATGAACTCTAAATGGTTTAGCAAATTTGATTGCAAATCAGGCTTTTGGCAAGTAAAATTAACAGATGAGTCAAAACCATTGATTGCATTTAGTGCACCATATGGACATTACCAATGGACGGTTATGCCATTTGGAATTTGTAATGCACCACAAATATTTGAGAGATGGATGGACAACATGTTCAAACATCTTCATAAATTTTGTTTAGTTTATATTGATGATGTTTTAGTATTCTCTAAAACTAGAGAAGAACATAGAAAGCATCTTGAAATAGTATCTGATATATTCCTAAAACATGAAGTAATTCTAAGTCCTAAGAAAATGGAAATAGAAAAAGAAGAAATTGAATATTTAGGAGTTATCCTAAACCAATCAGGAATGCAACTCCAAAATCATATCATTGTGAAAATAAGAGATTTTCCAAACGAGATAACAACTCTCAAAGAACTGCAGAGTTTTTTAGGTTTATTAAATTATGGAAGAAAATTTGTAAAGAATTTATCCAAAAAGGAAAAACCTTTAATTGAAAAACTTAAGAATCTTCCTAAAAAAGGAAATTCAGATGTAAAAATAATATGGACTAAAGAAGACTCAAATTTAGTTCAAGAAATTAAAAATATGTTTAAAGATACCCCAAAGGTTTATTTTCCAAAAGAAAATGAACAATTAATTCTAGAAACCGATGCTAGTGATGAGTTTTGGGGAGCAGTATTAAAAGCAATCCCAGAAAATTCTAAACAAGAAGAAATCTGTGGATATGATTCAGGAAAATTTAAACCTAATGAAATAAAATATATAACTTATGAAAAAGAGTTATTAGCCATAAAAAATGGAATAAAAAGATTTCATATTTATTTGGCACCTGTTAAATTTATAATTCGTACTGATAATAAATCAGTTTGTGATTTTATCAAATCCAAAAAAGGAGAAGAAAATGCAAGGCGTGTTAGATGGTATAATTTTATTTGTCAGTATACTTTTGATATAATCCATATTAGAGGTACTAACAATTTTCTTGCTGATTATCTGTCCAGAAGATACAATGAATAATCAGAATCCGGACAGGGGGAAAAACCCTCAAATTCTCAAGGAAAGAATTATGGGAAACCATCCCGATTCTACAAAGAAGAAGGAAGCTCAAACCAGAGCAGCTTTCCCAGACTTCCCCAGATCATGGGTAACCAACCCAATGTTCCAGTTTATGTGATGCCAGTCAGCTATAAACAAATGGCTGAAATGTCTCAGAGCTTTAACCAAATGAATTTTCAAAATCATCCTGAAACAAATCAAGAGATAAAAGATTTTTATAATCCCGGTTTAAACCCAAAAACCTATCATCTTTTAAATAATATTTGGAAAACTCATTGCTTAAATCATAAAGCTGGGTTTAGAAGAAATATGTCCCAACTTGCTGAATTCTTGAAAACACAAGAAGAAAAGCAAACTTTTATTCATTCTGAATTTGCCAAGTTCATTAAACAAGTGGATTGGCTTGAAGATTTTTCTGAAGAAAAAATTACTACTATTATTAATTTGATGAATTTTACTGAACAACAGGAAAATTCATATCTTAATAAAGCTTTAAGGATTTGTTTGTTCAATAAAGCTAAAACAGCTTTACCAAAAGAAATATTTTCTGATATTAATGGTCGTATTGAAAACAATGAGATTAAATCCCTTCTCATTGAATTTGCTGAAAATATCTATTTGGAAAAAGAAATTCCAAAGTTAAAATTTTTCATAAACCATGAGCTTTGGAGTATGGAAGCAATTGGTTGGGGAGCCGTCGGAACAATTATCTTCGACTCCTTGGTATCCACTGCATTCGTTGACTTTCCCGCAATGATCAAAACAATGATCTATAATGTGGTGAAACACTACAAATGGAGTAGATATTTGAAATTCAAAATTTTTAGTCATGCAGGATGGCGACAGAGAGAACTGTTTTTTCAACCATATCAAATCTGGAGCCTAGAACTTGCAAATGATCAAGATCTCATAAAAAATGAAGATCTTAAATTTTTGGATAAAGCAGAAAATCTTGATTTATCCTCTTATTATATAGATAATTATATTGCTCTAAAAAGAGAAGCACAAAGCATCCACAGCTATCGCTCCTACAAATTCATGATCAGCGATGGGAGAAGATTGTTTTGCACAAATCTGATCACTTCTTATGTGGAGACAGTTGCTCAAAGAATGGCAGCTGATGAATTTCTTACTAATCTTATCCATGGCCATGTTACCGGTCCTATTGAACTAACAATGGATGCGGAAGAGCTGGTGGGCGCACAAGATTATTATGAAAATATTGTTAGCCACAATCAAAAAGATAATGGCGACAGTTTCTGGAACTCTCTTGATGAAGAGACACTTCACAATATCGAGAACATGATGGAAGGATAGGGGCCAGCCAGGCAACATCCAGGAATTCTGCAGAATTGGACACGTATAACAAATACGTCCAACATTCAACAATCAAAGGACATGACGTGATATGCAGCATTCATTTAGCCTGACTCTTTTAAAAAAAGACAAAGACTTTTTGAAGGCTTAGTCACAATCCCTGACAAGATCACGTGAAGCGGTGAAGGAAGGAAGAACCTAGCCTCACGTTTAAAGTCAAAATGTGTACAGTGTTATAGTTATGTAACATGTTTTTTATGGGGTTGTTGGGTAGTTGAATGTAATTATTGTACTTTTGAATCTTATCTTTATTTTTCTTTTAGAGTTTAAGTCCGGCCTTGAAGTCCGAAGTTTGTCTATAAATAGTTGAGTCCTTCAGTTGTATAGGCAGAGAGTTGGATAGAGCTAGAGTTAGAGAGAGTTTGTACAAAGAGAGAGCTTTTGAAGAAGACTACTTTTGTAAGTTTTCTTTTATCCTGTATATTTTTTGTAATTATTAATAAAATATGAGGTAGTTTTTGTAAATACTGTATTTGTATTTGTACGTACAAATACAAATACAGTATTTACAAAAACTACCTCATATTTTATTAATAATTACAAAAAATAAACCTTTGGGGTAAAAGAAAACTTACAAAAGTAGTCTTCTTCAAAAGCTCTCTCTTTGTACAAACTCTCTCTAACTCTAGCTCTATCCAACTCTCTGCCTATACAACTGAAGGACTCAGCTATTTATAGACAAACTTCGGACTTCAAGCCCGGACTTAAACTCTAAAAGAAAAATAAAGATAAGATTCAAAAGTACAATAATTACATTCAACTACCCAATAACCCCATAAAAAACATGTTACATAATTATAACACTGTACACATTTTGACTTTAAACGTGAGGCTAGGTTCTTCCTTCCTTCACCGCTTCACGTGATCTTGTCAGGGATTGTGAGTAAGCCTTCAAAAAGTCTTTGTCTTTTTTAAAAAGAGTCAGGCTAAATGAATGCTGCATATCACGTCATGTCCTTTGATTGTAGAATGTTGGACGTATTTGTTATACGTGTCCAATTCTGCAGAATTCCTGGATGTTGCCTGGCTGGCCCCTATCCTTCCATCATGTTCTCGATATTGTGAAGTGTCTCTTCATCAAGAGAGTTCCAGAAACTGTCGCCATTATCTTCTTGATTGTGGCTAACAATATTTTCATAATAATCTTGTGCGCCCACCAGCTCTTCCGCATCCATTGTTAGTTCAATAGGACCGGTAACATGGCCATGGATAAGATTAGTAAGAAATTCATCAGCTGCCATTCTTTGAGCAACTGTCTCCACATAAGAAGTGATCAGATTTGTGCAAAACAATCTTCTCCCATCGCTGATCATGAATTTGTAGGAGCGATAGCTGTGGATGCTTTTTGCTTCTCTTTTTAGAGCAATATAATTATCTATATAATAAGAGGATAAATCAAGATTTTCTGCTTTATCCAAAAATTTAAGATCTTCATTTTTTATGAGGTCTTGATCATTTGCAAGTTCTAGGCTCCAGATTTGATATGGTTGAAAAAACAGTTCTCTCTGTCGCCATCCTGCATGACTAAAAATTTTGAATTTCAAATATCTACTCCATTTGTAGTGTTTCACCACATTATAGATCATTGTTTTGATCATTGCGGGAAAGTCAACGAATGCAGTGGATACCAAGGAGTCGAAGATAATTGTTCGGACGGCTCCCCAACCAATTGCTTCCATACTCCAAAGCTCATGGTTTATGAAAAATTTTAACTTTGGAATTTCTTTTTCCAAATAGATATTTTCAGCAAATTCAATGAGAAGGGATTTAATCTCATTGTTTTCAATACGACCATTAATATCAGAAAATATTTCTTTTGGTAAAGCTGTTTTAGCTTTATTGAACAAACAAATCCTTAAAGCTTTATTAAGATATGAATTTTCCTGTTGTTCAGTAAAATTCATCAAATTAATAATAGTAGTAATTTTTTCTTCAGAAAAATCTTCAAGCCAATCCACTTGTTTAATGAACTTGGCAAATTCAGAATGAATAAAAGTTTGCTTTTCTTCTTGTGTTTTCAAGAATTCAGCAAGTTGGGACATATTTCTTCTAAACCCAGCTTTATGATTTAAGCAATGAGTTTTCCAAATATTATTTAAAAGATGATAGGTTTTTGGGTTTAAACCGGGATTATAAAAATCTTTTATCTCCTGATTTGTTTCAGGATGATTTTGAAAATTCATTTGGTTAAAGCTCTGAGACATTTCAGCCATTTGTTTATAGCTGACTGGCATCACATAAACTGGAACATTGGGTTGGTTACCCATGATCTGGGGAAGTCTGGGAAAGCTGCTCTGGTTTGAGCTTCCTTCTCCTTTGTAGAATCGGGATGGTTTCCCATAATTCTTTCCTTGAGAATTTGAGGGTTTTTTCCCCCTGTCCGGATTCTGATTATTCATTGTATCTTCTGGACAGATAATCAGCAAGAAAATTGTTAGTACCTCTAATATGGATTATATCAAAAGTATACTGACAAATAAAATTATACCATCTAACACGCCTTGCATTTTCTTCTCCTTTTTTGGATTTGATAAAATCACAAACTGATTTATTATCAGTACGAATTATAAATTTAACAGGTGCCAAATAAATATGAAATCTTTTTATTCCATTTTTTATGGCTAATAACTCTTTTTCATAAGTTATATATTTTATTTCATTAGGTTTAAATTTTCCTGAATCATATCCACAGATTTCTTCTTGTTTAGAATTTTCTGGGATTGCTTTTAATACTGCTCCCCAAAACTCATCACTAGCATCGGTTTCTAGAATTAATTGTTCATTTTCTTTTGGAAAATAAACCTTTGGGGTATCTTTAAACATATTTTTAATTTCTTGAACTAAATTTGAGTCTTCTTTAGTCCATATTATTTTTACATCTGAATTTCCTTTTTTAGGAAGATTCTTAAGTTTTTCAATTAAAGGTTTTTCCTTTTTGGATAAATTCTTTACAAATTTTCTTCCATAATTTAATAAACCTAAAAAACTCTGCAGTTCTTTGAGAGTTGTTATCTCGTTTGGAAAATCTCTTATTTTCACAATGATATGATTTTGGAGTTGCATTCCTGATTGGTTTAGGATAACTCCTAAATATTCAATTTCTTCTTTTTCTATTTCCATTTTCTTAGGACTTAGAATTACTTCATGTTTTAGGAATATATCAGATACTATTTCAAGATGCTTTCTATGTTCTTCTCTAGTTTTAGAGAATACTAAAACATCATCAATATAAACTAAACAAAATTTATGAAGATGTTTGAACATGTTGTCCATCCATCTCTCAAATATTTGTGGTGCATTACAAATTCCAAATGGCATAACCGTCCATTGGTAATGTCCATATGGTGCACTAAATGCAATCAATGGTTTTGACTCATCTGTTAATTTTACTTGCCAAAAGCCTGATTTGCAATCAAATTTGCTAAACCATTTAGAGTTCATAGTCTGTTTAACTAGAACATCTTTTCTAGGAATAAAGTATCCATCAAATTCAAGATTTTGGTTTAATCTTTTATAATTAATTACCATTCTAGCTTTTCCTCGTTTTATTTCATTATGGTTCATTACCATAAAGGCGGGACTAGAATGTGGACTTCTTGTTTCTTCAATTAATCCTTTCTTTAATAATTCTTCAAGTTGAATTTCAAATTCATCTATATCTTTTTTAGTATAGACCATTGGTTTAACTCTAATTATTTTATTAGAATCAATAAGTTTTAATTCACAAAACCTTGGAGATTTTTCCCAAAGTTTTAATGGGTCTTCAGAAAAGTTTGGATGTAATTTTTAATAAATCCAATGTTTTTCGTCTAAAGATTTAATTATAGGTGTCATTTCACCACACTTGACTGGCGCAAATCCTTTTTCACAAACATGTTTATGATGGTGCAAAAGAGGAATTCTAACAGGTTCTTGTTTACAAGTTAGAATGACATGGTCACGATTGACAATAAAAGGCATATAATTCTGAATAAAATTATTTCCTAATATCACATCACCATGCATATCGGGGAAACAAAGTATTTTAGGGATAGAGAATTTTTTATCTCCTAACCAAAGCGTAACATTTTTAGCTTTGAGAATGATTAAGGTTTCATTTCCATCAATACCTCTTGCAGCTATTGGATTTTTCATTTTTATCCATAGATGCTCAGGTAAAGCATTATACCTAGCAGCACTGGTTGTTGCTCTGGTATCTAACAGGATTGATAAAACATATGGTTTATAGTTTTTGAAATTAAATTTTCCAAGAACATACATATATCTTTTCTTACCTTGTTGGTAACTAAAGATTAATTGTTCTGGGTATTTACCATCAATTTTAATTTGTTGAAATACTACAGATTTTTGTTCTTCAAGGTAGGTCGTACCTGGAAGTATAGGTATTTGCACATTTTTTATTGCAATAGCCTTTCCTTTTTCATCTTGTTCATCTTTTTTAGATGTTGATGTTGATCCATCATCTAATAATTTTATATTATTTCGACGATTATCAGTGAAATAAAGATTGTTTCCTGAAGCTTGAAATTCAATTGGTTTAAAGAATTTTGGCTTAGGATTTTCTGTGAATTCTTTTATTAACCAGCTTTTAGGTATTTCCAAATCTTTCCAATTTATTAATCTTGGTTGGATTTCAGTGCCGAATACTCGTGGTTCAAATAATTCGATCATATTTCTATCAATTTCTTTAATTGAAGTTTTAGTAAAATTTGTTAGTTCATGAATTGCTTTCCACTGAACTGATAAATTATAACTATTTTTCTTCATATCAATTCCTTTAGTTTGGATATGAATTTTTATCGTGTCACAAATATTAGGATCTTCAATTGATATAAAATAATTTGGTTTTACTTTAAACCAAACTTGTCCATAAACAAGATTTGATTGTATTCCACCTATTAGTGCTTTAATAGGATCTTCAAATCTTTTATCCAATACGACTACTAGAATAGGAGTATCTAATCCTACTCTGAATAGGGCTGTGATTTCTATTTGAATTATTCCGATATGAATATATCGAATCTTTGGATGCTTTTGTTTAAGTCTTCTAATTTTATTTTTATCAAATAGGGGGATTTCTATCGATTCATCCTCAGTAGCTTTAGCAAATGTATTTCCACTAAATTGCTCAAATAATCTTGCTTGCCAAATATTAAATTTTGATATTTGGTAAAGTTCCTCTTTTTTAACTTCTTTAATTTTATCAAATTTTTCAAAATTGGATTCGTCTATAGATGCTTCTTCACCTATGCCATCTCCTAATTTTATGAGTTGTAATTCCTCGTTTGGAATAGCTTCAAAAATTTCTTTATTTTCATTTCTTTTAGACATCATGAAAATCATGTCTGATTCATCTTCACTTTCACTTTCAGTTTCAGATTCTGATTGAACCTCATATATTATAGAATCAGTGTCAGAGACTTCTTCTCCAACTAAAATTTCTAATTGTTTTTCTTTTAGAAATTTTATCATCTGTTTACTACTCTTTCCTTTCTTAGGGCATTGTGGTGCTATATGACTTTCTTCGTTGCAGATATAACATTTACATTTAGATTTTCTTCTAAACGTAGTGTTTCTATTTTTGTTTCTTTTTCTGACATATTTCTTATTAGGATTAGGTTTTTTACCTTTCCATTTGACAAATTTATATTTCCTAAATTTTCTCTTTTTCCTATAAGGGGTCGATTTTTTACAACCAAATTCCCATTGTTGTCGCATTACTTTGCTATAGCATTTATCATTAAGTTGATTTTTCACTTGCTTAACAGCTTTTTGTGTTATGCAGTGTTTAGTGATAATTCTTTCAGCATATTGAATTCTTGCTCCTAACGTGTCTTTTCCACCATTAGAACTACTCAAGAATTCTTTATATCCATCATTACAAAGTTCATCCCATGGTGAGGGTAACTTATGGAAAAATTGACTTAACCAAAACTCAGTTTTTGGTGGGTTAAGTTTATGGTAATATTCCTGATAAAATTTTGCAAAGGATTTAAATTCACAAATATTACATATTCTGCATTTTGTTAGCATATACTCATTGTAAATTTCTTCCTATTCTTCGAATTTAATTCAACAAAATTCTCTTCTTAGAATTTGTGCAAATTCATTTAATATTTTATCAAATGAATTAAATTCATTAAGTAAACTTGCTTTTTCATGTTTACCTTCATCAGAGGCTTCCCATCTTCTAAGGAAGTTTAAGCAATCTCCTTGGAGGGTTGCACAGATGTAGTCTAAAAATCTTTCTTTAGACCAACTACTTTTACATGTGTTTATGACAATAGACATTGATTGTGCCCATTCTCTTAATGCTTGATCATAATTTTTAAATTCGACATTTTTTAAGTCGAGATAAACTCCTCCTGTAGTGACATTGATTTTATTTAAATCAGTCCTTATGCTTGTTGTAGGTGCAGGTTCTGATGTAGAACCTTCATCTTTTAAAGGTTTTAAATCTTCAATTTGCATTGGGTCATCATCATCAAGGTCATCATAGACATCAAATATAGGTGATTCAAAATTATACCTTTGACCTCTAGGAATGATTTTTTCTTCCTCATCCGTCTCAATCTCTTTTCTTTTTTTAGAGTCTTGAGGGTCATTATTATTATCATCATTGTTTTCTTTTTCAATGATTATTTCTTCATCAACTGAAGTACTGCTTGTACTTCCAGTATTATTATCACTTGATGATAAACCAAATTTTCTACCTTCTGGTTCTGGTTCGTCTTCTGAACTTTCTTCTTGTACACTGTTTGGCATAAAAGTTATATCAGATTCTTTATCTGATTCACTTGACTCTTCTAGTTGAAGGGCTAAGTCATAATTATATTCAGTCATTAATTTTTCATTTGCTGAATATAAATCTTGCATTTGTTTTAGAAGTTTATTACGTTCATCGTAATTTTCTTCTTTAATATATCGGGTTTTCCAATATTCTAAAATTTCTTTGATGGCTTCAAAATCTTTTCGATGTTTTTCAGTTTTAAACATCATAATTTCTGTTCCAAAATATAATCTTGGAATCTCTTCACTAGTACTTTCTTTTAGTACTAATACATTATCTGAATTGTTTTTCAGATTATTTTCTAGACTTTGGATTAAACTTTTTGTTTCATCCTTTAGGTCTATATTCTGGATTTCACTTAACATATTAACTTTATAATATATTTTTTCTTGATTTTTTTCAATATTTACTAGTTTACTAAACATTCCAGATAGATTATCTACAACATAATTTAACGTTCTGCTAATATTGCCTATATTAGCGTCTTTATCTTGTACATGTGCTAAATGTTTATAATCATTAGTTTGATTATTTTTCTTACCTACGCACTCTAAATCTTCCATGACTAGGTTTTCCTACAAAGTTGCCGACTCAAACGAAAGGACACAAGCTCAATTGGCTACCTTTCAACAAAGTCAAGGCCTCGGTACTCCCTATTCAAGGTTGTCTTAAGGTTTGCAGATAAATCAAAATAACTAACTAACAATTAAAACACTTAACAAATAAACAAGAATAAATAAACTAACAACAGGCTCAAACAGATTACAAATAAAAGCTATTAATTCCTAACACTGAAGCTCTGATACCATTAACAAACTACGCTCAGTAGTACAGGACCTTAAGCCTTTTTTTTTTTTTTTTTAATTTTATTTATTTTATATCAAGCAAAATATGAAATGCATGTAAAATACACAACGGGAGAATAGCCAAAGTAATATGTATGCATTCTAACAACTAAGCTAGATAGGTATAATAATTAAAAGTAAAACATACTAAAAACATGTTAAATGTTTGTTTGGTTTTAACAAACAAAATATATAACAAAAGCTACGGTTGGTAATATCGGGTTTAAGATGAGGTAAATAGTCTTTTCCTCATCAAATGGGCCGTGTCGTATAAAATACTACCGTGTCCGTGCTTCTTAGGCGGTCAGAAACCCTTCGATTTTGTTTGTATTCCTCACTTATTTTAAAATTTTAAAGTTTAATGAAAAATATAAAACATTTTACAAAAATTAACTAAAAATATTTTGAATAACTTCACGGAAGAAAGTTTTACAAAATCTATCGTTTAAATAGATTTTTCGGCCAAAAATAAATTCTGTAAATGATCAAAAATTTTACTTAGAACAACAGATTTTGAAAAAATCTTCTTGCGTAAAGTTTTTAAAAATGATGTTTTCTACTGAAAAATGAGGTCAGTTTTTATAAAAATCTTCCATATTTTTCATAAAACTTTGAGAAATTAAAACAGGTGAGGGGTGCAAATAAAATAAAGGGGTGACAATAACCGCCCCCTATTAATTGGGTATCTATCCCATATTGTAGGGCATTAAGATTAGCCTTATTTATTAGTCTAAATTGATGAGGGTATGCATTCAATAGCTACCATTATTTTCTTTATAAAGTTTGAAATAATGAATTTAATAAACCAAAACTATCTGGAACCATTTTTTTCACTTTTTTTTTTGGGATTGAAAAACCATTATTAAAAAAAAAAAAAAACACTCCAATAAATAGAAAAGTATTTAATATGTCAAGGTACGCATGATGCACGCATGTTCAAAAAAGAGAGAAAATTTGATACTCATGTTCTTTTCTATAATTTTATATTCCTTACTAAAGAATAGGAAAAAAGAAACCGAGAGCATAATAATTTTAACGTTCTTTGAAAATGGGCTGTTTTCAATAAAATATTTAAAAAAATATTTTTCAAAAGCACCTTCTCAAACAAAATTGAAGGAAAATTAAATATTGTCTTGTTAGTAATAATATTTAGAAAATTATATTATGTCTAATTTTTGTGATAATCTATATATTGGCTGAACTAAACACTAAAAAAATTGAGAATCATTAATTTGTGTATTCATAGTGTTTTTGATTGAAAAGTCTAAAAATTTGTACTTGTAAAATAGACTGTTGATAGTGGCTGAACTAATCAAACACTAAAAAATTTGTACTCCAAGAATTAATTCCGATCCTGACAGTTGATCTAATATTGCATGGCTAGTGGCTAGATTTGTTCCAGCATGTAACAACATTTCCATTGCCAAATACATTAATGAACAAGGGGCCTCCCCTCTCCTTGTCTGGGTTTTCAATTTAAATGGTTGCACAATATATAACATTAAAGATCATGCTATTCATAATCGTGACCGTCAAAGCATCGTGTTGTGATTGGATTGTGCATCACATGTATCATAAATTCCACATACACATACACATACGCACGGTTCAACCACAATGTGATGGATCAATTGCACGATTGTGCATAGCATCTCCCTAGATCGTGTTAATAAAGTTAGGGGTTGCATGGCTGCAGTTGTGGAGTTAGGAATTTATTTCAGCAGGGTTGAGATTTATTTATTTATTTTTCACTTTATAAATTAGAGAATCATTTGAATTAGCTTTGAAACAATGTTCTTTTTCTTTTTGCCCCCCATAATGGACAATAACAAGAACAAAGAAAATTTTTTGAACTTAATAATTAAAATAAAAATTTAATTTTTTTTTTTAATGAAGTTCTCATTGTACTCTCTCTCTCTCTCTAAATTGTGCATTTTTCAATGACTGACTATCAAACAAACATTTGCATAGATAAAAATTCACATAGCATTTAAATGTTGATGGTTACTAAAGCGCTATTTCATTCTAACAAATAAATTGTTATATTTCTATGCAACTTAAGTCATGTTTGTTTGGTTAGAATGGAATCACATTCTAATTCATTTTAAATAGTGTGTTTGAATGAGATAATTTAAATAAGATTGGAATCAATTAACATGTTTAAACAGTCGGTTTAAATTCTTTTCCGACCATTCCAATCTATTTTAAGCATGGAATTAAATTTCATTCCCATCCTTTCTGAAATATGTCATTCTGAACAACTTTGTAAAAAAAAGCTTTTTCAAAATGTGTCATTTAAGTGGATTTTCTTAGCCATTTTTCATGAAATAAATATTTTGTAAAAATAAAACAGAGATTATAAATAGTCAAAAAATCCACTTAAATGACATATTTTGGAAAAATTTTCTGTTTCAAAATTGTTCATAATGATATTTTATAGTAGAAAAGAGAGCTAATTTTCATGAAAACCTTTTATCTTTTTCATAAACCTTGAAAAATGTAAACCAAGTAAAGGTTGCATATAAATTTTTGTGATGGCAATAGCTTACCTTTTCATGAATTGGGGTTATTATGATAAAATGATAATATGAATTTGGATTTGATAAGGCGCATCCTACCACTTCAGGTGGTCACATGTACAAAATTTTAAAAATATCGAATTAATTTTCTAAAATTTTGAGGGGACCATCCCCCAACGGCCAACGCCCCCTGCGGGGCCCGCTCTTAAGGTGGCTTTGCCGCTGAATGGGTAACAGCCAAAATTCAAGTTAGAAAACCACTCACAATATTATCATCACCACACGTAGGAAAGTTTGCATTGTGTTTGCCAAAATAAGTAGAAAGAGTCGTGCTACGTATACAACAAATTAATATATTATTACTATATTTATTTACTGTTCTTCTTTGAGCTCAAAGCAATAGAAAATTTTTTTTTCTCGTTATTTTTTTTTTCATAGGAAAACGCAATGGGTATTTGGGCTACACAACAGGATAGGTCACCCCCTTCTTATGACCCATTCCCTCCTTACACCTTGAGAGGACAATTTTCCTCAAATCTTCTCCCTTTAAGGAAGTGCACGCACCCCACTTGCGCCATCACTCCATCAGCCATGACCATGCACAAATCCCGACAAAGTTAGGGGTTGCATGGTTGCAGTTGTGGAGTTAGGAATTTATTTCAGCAGGGTTGAGATGATTTTTTTATTTTATTTTATTTTTTTTCACCTTATAAATTAGAGAATGATTTGAACTAGCCTTGTAACAATGTTCTTTTTCTTTTTGGCCCCCATAATAGACAGTAACAAGAATAAAGAAATTTTTTTGAACTTAATAATTAAAATAAAAACTTAAATTTTTTTTTTTATAATGAAGTTCTCATTTTACTCTCTAGCTCTCTCTCTCTAAATTGTGTATTTTTCAATGACTGACTATCAAACAAACATTTCCATAGATAAAAATTCACATAGCATTTAAATGTTGATGGTTACTAAAGCGCTATTTCATTCTCACAAATAAATTGTTCTATTTCTATGCAACTTAAGTCATGTTTATTTGGTTAGAATGGAATTACATTCTATTTCATTTTAAATAGTGTGTTTGAATAAGATAATTTAAATAAGATTGGAATCAAATAACTTGTTTAAATAGTCGGTTTAAATTCTTTTCCGACCATTCCAATCTATTTCAAGCATGGAATCAGATTTCATTCCCATCCTTTTTGAAATATGTCATTCTGAACAACTTTGTAAAAAAAAGTTTTTTTAAAATGTGTCATTTAAGTGGATTTTTTTAGCCATTTTTCATGAAATAAATATTTTGTAAAAATAAAACAGAGATTATAAATGGTCAAAAAATCCACTTAAATGACATATTTTGGAAAAATTTTATGTTTCAAAATTATTTAGAATGATATTTTCTAGTAGAAAAGAGAGCTAATTTTCATGAAAACCTTTTATCTTTTTCATAAACCTTGAAAAATGTAAACCAAATAAAGGGTGCATATAAATTTTTGTGGTGGCAATACCTGACCTTTTCATAAATTGGGGTTATTATGATAAAATGATAATATGAGTTTGGATTTGATAAGGTGCATTCCACCACTTCAGGTGGCCATATGTACAAAATTTTAAAAGGGGAAATTGACGATTAGTCCACTTTTTGGTAAAATATTGGCAATTAATCAAGTAAGAGTTTTTCTAAGTCAATTAATCAAGAAAACTGAACTTATTTATCAATTAGTCACACTTTTTTTTGAAAATGCCAGGTTTACCCTCATTATCACTAAGGGCACTCCCTTTTTTGTTATTAAGGGCACTTTATGTAACTAACTTAACCTTTTAATATTATAATTTTTAAAAGCTTATAACTTATAATATACATATCCATTTTTTTAAAAAATTATATTTTTGGAACCTACTCATCGGCATCTTCGAAAAAAGATCCATATTGATTAGGTAATTATTAAAAAAATTAAAACTCTAAAATTTTACTACTTGATAAATAAATAAATTTTATAGTTCAGTAGTAAAATTTTACTACTTTACAAATAGTAAAATTTTACTACCTTACAAAGTAAATTTTACGATGAAGTAGTAAAATTTTACTACTTTACCAAGCCTTTTACAACCAGTGGATTGGATGAGACAGGATGAGTCCATTGGCTCTTAATTCATCATCGATGTTAATGCCTACTTGTTCTACATCACCCATGTCGCCTTCTACAACCGCTTCATTGCCTAAGGGTGAAACCATGTGCCAATCAACTGGACATTTTGAAGAGAGATGACTTCACAGGTGTTGGATTTCCTAACCAATGTTGCATATGGACTCCAATGGCATCCAGGTACAAGCTGCTCCTCCCATGGAAACCAACCACCTTGCCTTTTGTTGTAGTTGAAGTGAAAAAAGTTCTGATTTCCTCACCTAATGGACCATACTTCCCCCGACTGGAATAAAACGTTAGAGACTTTATAACTTTTGATCCCTCGTCTCTATTGATGGAACCATAATAACCACATACACAAATGAGAACTTCATGTGGGTAATCCAATTTTATCAACGAAAAAAATACGACATGAAATATGTGATGTTGGACATGAAATATATAAAGGCAAAACTAATTTATGAATTTTTTTTTCCTGACTAGAAAAGTAATAAAAATGTTTATTACCTGAGTTGTGGTACTTCCGCCATCACTTTCATGTTTTACAGACCAAACAGATTGTCCATTTCGATCATACTCTATATAGATTGAGCAAATTGCTTCAGCTTTGGTTAAATAGATCTGCTTTATTCTAGAAAACACTCCATCATCCCATGGTCTCCCTCCATCACTTTGCTGTTGAATAGGTAGTCTGATTCTCTTATGGCTGTTGGATAGGTGGAGAAGAAAGGAAAAAGAAATGAAGGTGAGGGTATTTTGGTCAGTAATGACTTAAATGGACTAAGTAATTATATAAGTCGAAAAAACAGTTGACTGACTATTTGCTAAATAAGTGTTATTTAGTAGATTGATGGCCAAATCCCCCATTTTAAAAATATTGAATTAATTTTCTAAAATTTTGAGGGGGCCATCGCTGCGGGGCCCACTCTTAAGGTGGCTTCGCCGCTGAATGGGTAACAGCCAAAATTCAAGTTAGTAAACTACTCACAATATTATCATCACCACAAGTGGGAAAGTTTGTATTGTATTTGCCAAGATAAGTAGAAAGAGTCGTGCTACGTATGCTACAAATTAATATATTATTACTTTATTTGTTTACTGTTCTTCTTTGAGCTCAAAGCAATAGAAATTTTTTTTTTTTCTCGTTTTTTTTTTCATAGGAAAACGCAGTGGGTATTTGGGCTACACAACAGGATAGGTCATCCCCTTCCTATGACCCATTCCCTCCTTGCACCTTGAAAGGACAATCTTCCTCAAATCTTCTCCCTTTAAGGAAATGCACACACCCCACGTACGCCATCACTCCACCAGTCACGACCATGCACAAATCCTGACAAATTTGGTTTAAATTCCTACGACAAAAACCATTTCTGTGATGAGGTCCAAAAAGCTATCAGAAACCTAGCAGCCACTACTCATAGGGGTGGATGCACTATGTTGCATATGTGCAATCAATTAATTTTTGATAATTTTTTTTAAAAAAATTGGATAAATAATTTTGGTTACATTTATTAAAGTGCCCCAACCCCCACTGAGAAGAAATGGTTAATTTAACTCTCATTAAATTTGATTAAATTTTGATTAATTTTAGTAAATTTATTAAAGTACACCATAGTGTACATATATGTTTGTTTGTACAACTGCTTTTGTAAATTAATTATATAAAGTTAAAAATTAATTAAATTGCCAATGAGAAGGGATGGAGCCATAGTTCAGGAGTTGTGAACTTTAGTTGATTGCTATTACTTTATATCTTAATTCAAAAAATCTAAGAAATTTTAGATTAAAAATTTTCTTTTATCTTATGATTTTGAGGTGAAAAAAATTATAATTATATTCCGTTAATAAACCATATTTCAATAAATTAAAAAAACGTCTGAGAGGGTGTTGAGTCTTTCTTCGGCGGCACCATCCTTTTCCCTCTTCTTTGGTCAGCGTCAACACCCTCCCTGGTCTCTTTTCTATATAAATGTATGGACAAGGAAACCCATACCTTGGACGCATGTCTCAGCCATTTCTGATAAAGAAAACAAAGAGATTTGTAAAGACAGATAGAGAGAGAGAGAGAGAGAGAGAGAGAGAGGAGAGGAAGAAGACTTTTGCTAAGAATTTTTAGAAATTTGAGTGAGAGTGAGTGAGAGAGAGAGACCCTTTGGGTGAAATGGGGAGACCACCTTGCTTTGATAAAATTGGAGTGAAAAAAGGGCCATGGACACCAGAAGAAGACATCATCTTGGTGTCTTACATTCAAGAACATGGACCAGGGAATTGGATAGCAGTGCCTACTAATACAGGTAATAAGTTTGTAGGCTTTTTCTCTTTTGGGGTTTTGGTTAGTTTGATCATTAAAATGGCGCAATTAATATCCCTGCAACTCCGGTATGGTCTGTTATTTATTTATTTATTTATTTGTTTATTGTGTGGTTAAATGTAACTGAAGCTATTGCTTTGGTTTTTTATATAATTTAAAAATTTTTCTCTATGTATGATATATATATATATATATATATATATATATTTTTTTTTTTTTTTCAGGTTTGCTTAGATGTAGTAAGAGTTGCAGGCTTAGATGGACTAATTATCTCCGGCCTGGTATAAGTCGTGGTAACTTCACTGATCAAGAGGAGGAGAAGATCATCCACCTCCAAGCTCTCTTGGGCAATAGGTAACTTATCAATTATTTATATTGAAAGCTTTTATCAATTATGTATATTGGACTGATGTAATAGTGACAATCAGGGACGAAACCAGGATTTTACCTCAGGGTGGCCAAAGTATGAATAATAAAAATTTTACCTTTCAAGTGTGAGAATCATATTAAGATTCAAGATTAAATATATTAATACATTGAATGGAAGGTAAATGACTTGACCTTACTTATACTTTTCTAAAACCATGACAAAAAAAAAAGAAAGAAGAAGAAGAGGAGTTTACAGCAACAATAAATTTGAAGAAGGTTTTTAAAAAAATAAATGAAAGATTAAAAAAAAAAACCAAAAAAGTATACCTTAATATGTAGAAATTGAGCAATGATTTTAGCCGGTAAGATGCTTTCCGCCAACCGTTACTCTCTAGTGTGCACAATGATTTTGTTTAACAGAAATCTGGGGTAACTCCAATGTTAACAAAAAAAAAAAAAAAAAAAAAAAAATGCTAAAACGATCGATAGGAGAAGGTGTTTGTTTTTTGTTAATTATTTTGGACATTTTACCTTTTGTACATATTAATTCTAACTTTTTATCTTAGGGTATAAGTTGCCTACTTGATTTTTAAGGGATCATGTGAGGAACCATTGTGCTGATTGGGAGGGACCATTGGTCGATTGTGCTTAAAAAACCGAAACTAATAAATTACGTTTTGGTGACCATTTAGTAATATAATACCAAAACCAAATCCATTAGTAGTCATTTCATAGTAGGTTGATAATCAATTTGTAATAAGTTAACACTTTGTTTTGGTATTACCTTCAAATTTTGTTACCAAAAAAAACTTTATCTAAGACAATTTTTTGGAAAGGGGAAGAGAGGGGGGGGGGGGGGGGGGGTGTTTCCGTCTCTGGTGACAATTGTGTGAAATTAAATGAAAAAGTCGTCAGATTTTTCCAAAAGAAAAAAATAATATATATCTTCCCACATGTGATGGTAATCTTACGGTATATGTAGGTACTGTTCCGATCCTTTTTGTCTAGAGAAGAAAAGGAGAAGGTACAATAGCACTGCTTTTTTATTATTTTTTTGGGTTTGTACACATGTGCACACAGCTGAGTACTCATGCTATCGTTCGTTTTATTTTATTTGATCCATAAAAAACATGTTGTGAAAAAAAAAAAAAAGTACTATATATATTTTTTGGTCCATGTAATAATGAAAATTAATTTTGTATGTGGGTGCAGATGGGCTGCCATAGCTTCCTACCTTCCTCAGAGAACAGACAACGATATAAAGAATTACTGGAACACCCATTTGAAAAAAAAGCGCAAAAAGCTTCAAACAGGTCTTGATGGGCACGGCCAAGAAGGATCATCAGTTTCACAGCCAACCTCAAAGGGTCAATGGGAGAGAAGGCTTCAAACAGATTTTCACATGGCCAAGCAAGCGCTCTGTGAGGCTCTGTCTCTTGACAAACCAAGCTATATGTTACCTGACCCAAAAGCCTCTACTGAGTGTAGTCTCTCCACCAAACCAACCCAACAATCATCTACATATGCGTCGAGTGCTGAAAACATAGCTCGCTTGCTTGAAGGTTGGATGAGAAATTCACCAAAATCTGCTAAAAAAAACTCGGCGATTACTCAGAATTCCTTCAATTCTAGCAAAGGGACACTCGGTGCAACTACACCTGATGCTTTTGACTCGCTGCTTGGCCTCAATCCTTCCACCGCCGACGGCTTTCTGTCGGGTTCGGTGGATGAGGCTGCAGCTTTAACACCTGAAACTGGGCTGTTCCAAGATGAAAGCAAGTCGAATATTGAGGATGATCAAGTGCCTTTCACTTTGCTGGAGAAATGGCTGTTTGATGATGGTGGTGCTACTCAGGAGCAGGAAGAGTTGGTTGACATGTCACTAGAGGGAACTCCTAAGTTGTTCTAGAAGGAGTTCAATCCTTTTTTTTTTTTTTTTTTGGTTTTTTTTTTTTCGCTTCTTCAAGTTGAGTGGGATTTAGGCCTTGTGATGATATAACTTCTTCCTAGCTAGGCTGAGCATAAAGTTAACACCCCTCTGTTTGGGAAGATCAGAAAATGTAAATTATATCCATATATTAGTATGTCTTATGTACTGGATGAAAAATAAAACTCTTTCATGTTCTTTAATTATAATGATAATCTCTGTACCTTGTTCGATCATCGTTTTCCCTTCTCCTTTTTTTTTTATTTTTTTATTTTTTTTTTTATTAATGATTTAAGGTTATCCCGAACTTTACAGCCATTAGGGTTTAGCTCAGACTAATTTTCCTAACTGCTCATGTGAGAAGTTCCATATATACCCATATAAGCAGCGATAGTTTTGAGGAGTTGAAACAATGATATTTAGGGATCACACAAGAAAAAGAAATGAAAATGCATGTTATTAGAAAGAAAAAGAAAATTGAGTTCCTTTTGGTTTAACCTTAACGAAGGATGGACAGTGCATGCCATATTAGTGGGAGGATGAATCCAAAAAAGATGATCAGTGACCATAGCAACTCTCAGTTGGGAGATTTAAAATTTTTCCGATATTGACACTGCCTCTTCATCTTCTCGATCTATAGTCGTTTGTATAAAATCTTCAACCTAAGCCCTATTCAATCATTTATAGATCTACAAGTTTAATACATTGCATTGACTTCATTTCGTTATGTGTGTAATGGAATGAGTGTACCGTACCCAAGCAGATAAGCATTCGCATGACATAATAATGGGGGTGATGAAGAACTAGGGTTTTGACTATATGCCTTTTGTATTTTTGCAATTTTTTTTTTTTTTTTGGGTTGACTAGGGGCAAAGCCCAGTACTTTTGCACTTTTAGCGTGTGGTAGCAACAATCTTGCCCTTATATAGCTCAAAACTGTTTGGTTAGGGTTCTTCTGTTTTAGATTGGTTCACTTAGTTGGAGGGTGCCAATACTACTATACTAGATACTAAGACATTTGAGAAATGCTAGCTCTCATATCTCTACCGACATGGCTAAGAGAAAGTTTTGTTAGTAGCAACTTCAAGGAAGGAATACTTCTCCTTCTAGGTTTTGTATATATATATATATTTTTTAGCACAATGTACCAACATTAGAGTAATATTACACTGAGTTCGAAGCCCAGGCCTTTATTTACAAGAGGGATGCAATGCCATGATTAGGCTAAGGCCATTGTGGAAAACTTCTTATTTGATCTTCTATATTGGATCTCAAAAGGAATGACCTACTCAAACAGCTTGGATTTGGATTTGGTGCAGTTACTGCATGGTGCAGTAAACGTAAGATCGATGACACGTGGCAAGGAGGAGAAATGGAGGGCTGAAATTTGAGAGATGCGTTAGACGCTCAACGCCTAACAGCCCTCCATTTCTCCTCTTTGCTCACGTATCATCGATCCTATGTTTACTGCACCATGCAGTAAAAGTAGCCAACTGCACCAAATTCGAATCCAAACAGCTTATATACTTTGGCATTGCTAGCCTAAATAAGCGTGAAGTTGTTCTTATTTTTTGTAGTACTAGCTTGATGCCAAGACATTCAAATTATCTCAAATTTTAACTTTGTTCGATTCTTTGCTTTATCTAACTTGCAACTTTGGGTAAAGGGGAATTGGAGGCATGCTAATAAGTCATGCTAATGTAAACACGAGTTTCCTTAGTCTTTTCCCTTTTGATAAAATATTTATTTGACATTCAACTATATGAGGTGAGATAGAGCTTTGGTGGATGCTGTTGTTTATATTTGATTTAAAATTAATTTAATTAATTTGTTGTTATTTATAGTCTTTAATTTATTTATTTTATTTGGATAATGTAGGTGTAACCTACAATGATATTTTATTTACCTCTTTATATTTCTTTATGGTGGTGAGTAAGTGGGTGGACCACATCACTATTTTACCATTCGATTATTATTGGAGGTTATTTCTTTTTATTATTTATTTATATAAGTGTTGTGTGTGGAAATGAAGAGGTATAGAGAAGAGCTTATATATGCTGAAATTTTCAACACCTATATCTCCATATTAGTTATACACTTTGAGGTCTTTTCATAGTTTCTATGAATTATAATTTGAGTATTTGGAGCATACGGGTGATTCGAGGTTCGTGGGAAGTCTTAGCTGCACACAAGACTACCCGAAGGATCATTGTATCATGGGAGAGAAATGTCATGCAAAACCAGTACAGACGGGGGCGTATTTTCTCTAAAGATAGCTCTTTGCAGCGTGCCTTGATCCATAATATATATAGAATATTTCTGAATTCTATTTATTGTAATATTATTATTATTGATTATTATTGATTAAATTCATGTTGATGTTTATTATGTTATAATTGATTTAATAGAAATTCCTAACATTATTTCCAATAGATGCATCATGCATGCAAGATCAGGAGTGGATATAGGGCCCCTTTTCTCATTGCTTACCAACATTGATCTGCATCCAGGCAAAAATGCACTTCATATATAATCTACCTTTGAAAATCCAAAATTTATCTTGGTTTTCAAAAACAATATTTCTTCTAAGTTAGGGGTTGGAAGATGTAGTTGAAAGGCAGCGAACTTTAGATATAACAAGTGTGAAATTTTTTCTTCGATAGTCTCACACAATCAAAATTATTCAAGTCAATCGAAAACTTTTATGCATAATTAACACTAAAGTCTTTGATAGATTTTGCTTTAATATTATTTTGAAAAGCATATTAATTAAGCCATTAAATCATAATGTTATTGCCAATGATCTGATAGTCTTGTGACATTTTCTCAACTTATTGAGTAAGGGATTGGATTAAAATGTATGGAGAAGCATCGATACTATTTGTTAATATTAACACAATGAAAAACTAAAAAAGAGAATAAAATACCCATATTTATTTATTTATTTTTTTAACAATCGAAAGAATTTTCCTATTCCCCTAAACCCCCAATATCAATAAATGGGTATCAATGCTTCTCAATAAACTTGAACCCAATAATAAAATACTAATATTATTAATCAAAAACTAATTATGGCCATAAGGCTATAAGCCTATTTAATTAGTCTTAAGAATTAGAAAAAAAAAAAAACTTGAAATAGGAGATAATTTAGTCTTGCAAGTAGTACGACAACTAGAAATAGGAAATATTATGAAAATTAGAAAAAGTTAAATACATAGAGAGTTAATTAAGCTAAAAATGTGACCGGTTTGTCCTACGAAGGAGGCGACCAATTGGTCTTGTTGGGTGACCTATCGATGTCCAGAAAACTCAAGATTTTGATCCATCCCTGTGGCTTTGGCAATGCAACTCTTTCATGAATTTATGGGCTATTTGTTCACATTAGATATTTTGAAGGTTAAAGGAAAAAATAGATTCTACCGATAGTAAAAAAAAAAAGAAAAAGAAAAATGAAATCATCATATTGCCAGTTTAAATCTAAATGAATTAAGCAGGAAATCTGACAGATAGCATTGGAGAAAAATGCTATAAAAAGGATAGCCTTTGAAAATAAGTAATTTAATTCATGTAAAATTGAGGAAAATCTAAAGCCATGAATTGAATTGGGAATATGCAAAATGGGTCTTAATTGCAAAACATGTGAAGGGTTTGACTTTTGCTTCTTGTTTTTGTTTTTTGTTTTTATAAATACAAATTGTACTTAGCTTGTACTCGACCACTCATCACAAATATAAGCTAAACGGCAAAAGGCTTTATTGGACGGACCATATATAAGCTCCCTCATGAATACCGATATACCAGCACCAAATGTCATGGCAAAAGCAGTCAAAAAGCATGCTCTCCTCAATTTTTCTCCTTCACAAGCGGCTCCAAGATAGCTTTTCTTGGAGTTGAGAGGAAGCTTCCTTCCTTTGAGGGTAAGTTCATATTCACGGTGAAGTAAATAATGGGTTTAAAGCTGGCATGGCGCAGAAGGTCAAGAGACCCATGTTTCTTTCTAAAAATAAAAATAAAATAAAAAAACTATTTTCTTACGTACTCTTTTCTATTTACTAGTCTCAGACCTATGCCCTTCTTTTCATTACTAGACCTGCTAGACAGAATCATGTGCATCTCAATTCATAAGCTTGACGTTTGCTGTATAAATTCAATTCAATTCAATTCATGTCATATAAATTTCATATATCTATGCCAGACAAAGCAGGGTTGGCTTTGGTCCTATGGGGGCTTTCTCGTTTAAATTTCTTTAGAAAATATGGTACGTTAATTTATTTTTTAATTTTTATAAGAAGAAGAAAAGATTACCATTGAGGCCAAAAAAAAAAAAAAAAGGCCCAATGTTACACGCAGCATCCAAAGAGATGCAATTGGCACGGAGCAAACCCAGAGCCTAGCAAAGCATAAAAAGCATTGACCTTTGAAAACAAAGAAGATCAAAAAATGATATGGCTAAAATTACTAAGACACTACTGTAGTGTATTAACTCTCCAGCACCCTTTTCTATAATTAGTTGGTTTTCAAAGGTGCGTTGTATCTCGGGTATCAGAGCCTCATGTAGTGTTATAATTAGTTGGTTTTCAAAGGTGCGTTGTATCTCGGATATCGAGAGTTAATATACATATAAACAAGTCTATACTTGACTAATGTACGTAAAAGATTAGGATCGTAATATACCACCTATATATGCTGCACCGTGATAGCATCGTTGTCTTGCAAAAAAGGGGAAAAAAAGCAGTGAAAGCGGGCATTTGGGATGCCATCTCCAAGAGTTCGAACTATCTTCTGATATGTCAATTTTAGTATTTTAAAAAAATAAAAAAGAAAAATAGCCTGTGCAACCATTACGAGTTATAACCCCAGTTTTCTTGGTTTAGTACAGTAGGGTCTCTTGAGCCTTGAATTGTTCTATACTTTTACTCACCATGGGGGTGACACACAAAACACCCAGGGGCATGCGTGCGTCCGTATGAAAAGGTATTTTTTTCATTTATTTTCAGTATCTTTTACAGTCTTTTTTTTTAAAAAAATTTTTAAATTAGGTTTCTATAAGATTTACACAATGCCAAAAATTTACTGGGAACAAGGAATTCACATGATGATATTAATGGGAAACTAACTTGATCTAAAGATTTGTGCATTTCATTTTCATTTGATTTGGGCTCTGGGGAAAACCTCTAAGAATATTGTGTCGATGGAAATGAAATGTTTGAAAATTACATAGCTCATCAACTTAAGCTGATTTTTTTTTTTTTTTTTTTTTTGGTGGGGGGGGGGGGGTGGTGGAGGGGGAATTTTAGATTGGTCGGGGACAAGTCAGGACATAGCCTTCAACTCCCTAAAAAAGACAGATATTGAGGTCTTTCCAAAGTTAAATTCTTTTAGGGGGCGTTTGGTTCGTGAGTTGGGAATGTGAGTCTTAGGAATGGGCCATTACTTGAGAATGGGAATATATATGAGATATTAAAACCCATTTTCACGTTTGGTTGGGGGGTATGGAAAGTAAAATTCCCTCTACCATTCCCATTCCCATGATTGGTAAAGTCAAGAAAGTACGTGATGCCCAATATGGATAAAATTCCCACAATACTCTCACACATGCCCTTTCCTCAAATCATACAAACCCTAGCTCTTATTGCTCAAATCATACGATCAGGAGGAATTTGAGGATCCCCTTCTCTCTCGTCGACGATTGCTTGGGCTGTAAACCACCATCTACATTATCGGAGATCCCATGTTTTCAAACTTGCCGACGATCCGACATTCTCTCACATCGACCTCGATGATCCCAGGTTATTTCTCCTCGACGATCAGTTGGCTGTAGAAATGAACATCTTCCACCATCGCCATTTAACATTAACATCGATCTTGCCCTGGACTTACCCAGGTATGTGTCCAAACGAAATAATTTGTATTTTATTTTATCAATTTAATAAAAAATGTAATATGAAAGTGTAATAAAACAGAACAAAGGGAATGATGGATTGTAAATATATACAATAAAACAAAGTATATTTGTTAAAAATTTTATACATTCCATCAATGATTATGGGTTTTAATTGAAACCCATGTCTCTGCAAACAATGAAGAATATTTGTATGCATAAACAATTTGGAATTTTGTAAAGAAAGAGAATCCATCAGGTGTTGGGCATAATTTGGAAACTTAAATGACAAAAATGAAGCAAATTCACCCATATAAACACAAAATTTTGAATACCAGTCAATAACATTGAACTCGAAGTCTAACCATAATGTTTGCATAAATTGATTTATTGTTTAGAGTCCGTTTTATGCAAATGTTTGAATAAGTTTGAGTTAGAACTAATATTAATTGTTTAATTTGGTTGTTTCATGTACTATGTGGTACTAATCAAGATGAATTGAGAATCTATGACTTGGATTAGGATTATTGTTGTGCATTTTCACACACACACACATATATATATGATGTTTATTTCGTAAACCATATTGAATAGATGAAAGTTGAGTTTTTAAGTAATATGCCATTGTAACTAGTTCATATCTTTGTTTAAGTTTGTTGTATGTGGACAACTATAGTAATGTCGTCTATGAACAATCCACCCCCACCCAACTGTTTGAGAGCAACACCAATGTTGTGTGATTGTGGATGCTAAGCTATGTAACGACCCAAAATGGGGACCGTTAGTTATATAGTAAGAAAATCAATTTTAAAGCCAATTTTGGTGGATGTTTAATAAAAATAATTCTTTTGAAAACATTTTTAGAAAATCCGGCATGGTCCCGTTTGTAAATAGGACATACCAAGTTATCGACTAATTATAAAACCTGTAGAAAACCCATTTATAATCATTTCAACCATCCACACACTATTCCAAAAATAAATAAAGCTACAAGCTGTATCGTAATCACATGGGTCTCACCCACATCTGCATCCACTACTTATCTTTTTATTACAGGCCATGAATTAAAATTAATACATGCCTAGGCTCAAAGCTGAAATAAAAATACAATGATCTTCTATATGAATGCACGCATGTTGATGTGCTTCCCAACCCCAGGTCAAGCTTTATTTTGAAAATATGATCTGCAAGAAAAACTGTGGGGGTATGAGCTATACGCTCAGTAGGAAAACATTTCTCAAAATAACCCAAGGTTTTAAAAAACCATAATTTATATACTTTTCCAAAGCCCTGCAAAACCATTGATTAGTTTGCAATATAATTTTTTCGGTTAATAAAACTGATACAAGTATAACGAAATAACTGCGGAAGTTACATGATTAAATACCAACACCCCTTTTTCTTTTTAAAGAGGTAAGAAATAACTCAAGTTATTTGTTATCAAAATCATCATTTTACAAATGAATTAACCATTATTTTCTAATATCATATCACGGCCTTATAAGCCAATAACCAATATCCGCCATATCTGGCAATCCATAACATCAGTCTTTCAAACTGATAAATCCTCCCCAGGTCATGCGGGGCCCTCGCGCGCGGAATAAGAGGAAACATGGCAAGACATCCCTATCTGGGACCGCAGTAACCTCAAGAGGAAACACGGCAAGACATCCCTACATGGGACCGCAGTAACCTCTATTCGGGCACATAGCCCAGGACTAAAGGATAGGAAAACACGGCAAGACGTCCCGTTCCTTTGGGACCGCAGTAATCCTGTCTCCAGTAGCCCTCATCACCATATCATCATCACTTTTTCTTTTCATTTATTAATTTCCATAATTCTCACATAATCCGGAAAATTTTATATAAATCTTCCAAAAACCACATAATAGGTTTGTACTTTGAAAACCATATAAAATAACTCCATAAATCATGATAATCATTTTCCAACCATTTTCAATATAATGGTTTCAAATCAGATATATAAAAATGACCCCCAATATTCCAACCACACGAAATAGTCCAATAGGTTTAAAAACTAACCCATTTAAACCCTTAAACATATATGAGTTTCATAAATAACAAGAATATAACAAAAAGGGGGTATGTAAACCAACCCATTGTACCCCAAATCATGTGAGGGTTTGAAATGTAACATGCATATGACCAAATAGGGTATAATACAAAACCCTAGATTTTCCAAAATTTATCAAAACCCATAAAATATGACCACATGCATGATGTTTATGCAAAGCATGTCAAATACATGTATTTTTATATGATTTAAACCCAAAACCCCCATGCATCAATGGTTTAAGGTGAGAAAATGGCCCTACCTCAAAAATAAAGTGAAGAAATCCAAATCCACAACCATACGTGTGTAGATGAGGCCAAAATACGCTAGATCCGAGCTTGCCGGCGTCGGATCGAGGCCACCGTCCTCCGGCGAGCCACCGTCGAGCCTCTCCCCCTTTCTCTTTCTCTTCCTCTCTCTCTTTCTCTCTTGACTGGAAAGATGGGTAAGAACCCTCTAGAAGATGGGTTTATAAATGGGGTATAAGTGAGGGGTATGATGGTCTTTTTACCCCATTAAAATCTAGCCCAAAAACTGAAATCCGTGCGTTATAGTCGGCTATAATGAGTTATAGTCGACTAAAACTCTCCAAATTGAGTATTGTAACATTCTGCCTGACAATATAGCCGACTGTAAATCATTATAGTCAGCTAAATTATTTAACATGCACAATAAGAGATTCTGCCTGATAATATAGCCGACTATAAGTCATTTCAGTCAACTAAATTACTCAGTATGCACAAAAAGAAATTATGCCTAGCAATATAGTCGACTATAAGTCACTGTAGTCAACTATATTGTTCAACATACACAAAAAGAAGTGCTAGGCTCACGAAAACCTACCTTAGCACATCCTAACCCAAAATTCTCATAAATCAAGCCTTGGGTCCTCACAAGCTATTTTGAAAATATCGCACAAGGCACATATTAAATTTTGTTTGTTCTACTCATGCCTCGGATACATTGTGAGTACTATGTAATGTTTCAAATATGAGAATAGTTCACTTTGTGATAATGTGCATCTTTTAACCTTGTTCACCGATTGCAGGAACGTAATGGCCATGATTGCAAGTTCTTCGCTTGGTGTGAGCCTATGGATGGTGTGCATATCAATGATGACGATGCGTCTTCCACATTTGCTGGAGATATAGTGCATGTTGATGGGAGATGTAATTCCATTTTACCTACATCCATAGAGTAGAGGATCATTGTCCGAGGGTTGACAATCTTGATAATGTTGTATTGTGTTTTAAGTGTATTTTGAACATGTTGTGATTAACTCTTTTGGATTGTACATTGGGGTTTGATTGAATCAACATTGTTGATACTCAAAACTCACATCATGGATGTATGTAATTTCTAACTTTATCAATGGCAAATAGAAGGGTTTTTTTTTTTTTTTTTTTTTTGATATGTCCACATTTAAATTATTCTATCTCTTTCAATCGACTAATTTGAAGGCATTAGATAATATGGTATATCACACTACTGATCAATATAGTCGACTATAGATAGATATAGTCGACCTTTTTGAAGGCAGTGTGATTACACTAATTTATATGCAATATAGTCGACTACATAAGAATATAGATGACCATATTGAATAGAGTAGCAGTCATTCTAAATGTAAATGACATGTAACATACTATTACTTGAATTACATTATATTTAATTACATTACATTACGTTTAAATAAATTACATTTAATTTAAGCAACAAAGGTACCATCACTGTGTGCATCATTCAACATAAAGCTAACTAAACTGATTACAAAATTACCTCCTAAGGCATGACCAACTACCAAAATCACCAACTAACATAGAGATGGCAATTTCGACCCGATTCATAGGGTCCCAATTCGACCCATGCCCATATGGGTGGGGTTTTTTTTTTTTTTTTTTTAAATTTTTTCGACTATTGGGTTGGGCATGGGCATAAATCTGAAAATTATTTCGAGTACAAGTCGGGCATGGATCCCAGAAGAAAAAAACTCGACAACCTGACCCAATGCTTTTAATATTTACAAATATATATACCTTATATTAACTTCAGTTGATCCTAATCGTCCATGTCCTTTAAGCTACATCCAATGGTTGAGATGAGGCCTTAAGAAGTGTTCTATATTGACCGGTTCTTTAGCTAAAAAGCTGATTATTTGTCACATCATTTCTTCCCAAAGCAAGCTATTACTCTTGACCAAATCTGGGAGAGTTTCATTTGCATCAAACAAACGAAGCTCACTGCCAAATCGCATCGCCGGATCCAGCCAAGCTTCTTTTCCGGATCATCTCTTCATCGCAAATCGCTGGGATCCATCCAAATTTCTTCATCGCACATTGCCTACCTCCTCCTCCCTAAACCTCACCTCTGTTTTTCTCCCTAAACCTCCTCTCTATCAGATCTGAAAAAAATCACGTCTAAAATGCCCACAAGTTCACCACCGGTGAACACAGTGCAGCTCCCTCTCCACGAACCTCACCGCTGGCGAATGGTAAGCATCATTTTCCATTTCTGCCGTATTGTTTTTCTCTCTTCCCCAAACCCTCCTCATACTGACGTGTAACCCTCCCCATCGTAGCAAGAGGTATCGACGCCGGTGAACTGAAATGGATTCCCACTGTGTTCAAACTCTTCGCTGCCTCATCCTCATGACTTCAGTACCTCTCCACGACACCGCCTCCTAAATTCTAGATCTGCACATCCCAAATTCCAGATCTATACCAGATCTGGTTAGGCATGGGTAGGTATAGACACCCTATTTTCATCCCTAAGAGTTCATGAACTCATTTCATGAGTTCTTAAAGCATTTAGAAGTCTTTAAGCTTTGGAGGACATTTTTGTCCTTTTAAGCTTATGAGAATAGTTCATTATTGTATGCATATTTTTGTCTCATTGTTGAGTACCATCAATTGCATTTAGTTTTTAGGATCATCTAAGATATGTGTGCCAAATTTGGTTCAATTCCAGATAGGTTTGGATAGGTAATTAGAATTTTTGCGACTTTGAGGGTAATTTTGTCTTTCAATTCGTATATTTTCCAATTGACTCCGAAACTTGTTTTGGATTTTTCCATTGATCTTAAAATGATGAAATGAGTCTAATTGAAATGCCAATTTAATTATTGAATAGGTTTTGGATTGATTCACCATATTATCCTATGGCTAATTGACTTTTTTTTTCGGTTAACCGCTTTGTTAAAACCCAGCCACTTGACCGTGGTCAGGGATTTTTGATCCAAGAATATTCTAGACTTATTCTGCATTGAATCCTTGAAATTTTGGCTTTTAAATCACTCAAATCAAAGTTAAGTTGACCAAGATATAGCCATTTTAAGATAGGAGTTCGAATTAAGCAAGAAATCCCAAAATATGAGGAAACCTGAGCTTGCTCTTGGGTGATTGGTTGGGCCAACCGATTGGACTGGTTGGCCCAACCGGTCACCCGAGAATTCCATCTTTGTTTGTCCTATTTTGTCGTTTTGACGGTTTTGGACTCTTTTACTCCGAATTTCCTTCTTCCAAAAGTGTTTTAAACCTATGGGGAAGTGATTTTAAGTTGTCCAACATTTAGGGGAGTTAATAATAGCCTTAAATTAGTTTTATGGTGAATTAATCTCAACTATTGGTTCATATGGTTGGTTGGTTATAAATAAAGGCTCATTCATCAGCATTAAAGACTTTTGACACTTCATATTCATAAGAGAGAGAAGGAGAATGAATTTGCACACACCCATATCACTTGGAGAGAGCATTCTACTGCAATTTTAAAGAAGAATTAGAAGGCAATCAAGTCCAACAAGAAGGAAGAACGCAGTGAATACCTTTGCTTTGTTGTAAGCTTCCTTGCATCTTTATTTTCCTTTTTTTATGGTTCTTTCTTCTTCTACCCCATTCTCTGCAAAGTTATGACTTAGTATTGAGTTAGGAATCATATAAGCTATATATCTTAGAGTGTATATGATTTATATGATGTGATAAGTATGGTAGTGGAGTAGGGATTGTGAATTGTTTGCTGGTAGGATAGTTTCTTTCTCTAGAATAGGGGTATATTTACCCAGAAAATTAGTTGATGTGTTTAAGTCGTTTTCTCTTCATGGTTCAATTATATGCATGATTTTAAGCATCTTTTGTATAGGACACTTTCTGTGAAAACTTCATCTTCAAGGGTGTATGGATGATTATTCTTTTAGAGGATAATTATCGTTCTTAGAGCGTGAGTTTGTGCATAGGTGTTTTCTGGAGTGTGTTTAAGTGCGCCATGAGTTTTTGTGCATTTTTAGGTATATATTTTATGTAGGATATGTGAAAAAATCATTCATGCAAAGTGATTTCTACGTAAAATTATCTTAGGATAGTTTTCTTAAGAAAGCTCGTCGTAAGGATGATTATTTCACATTCTTACATAAAATATTTATCTAATGCATCATGTTAGATTTTTTTTTTCATATTTTGGATTGTTATATGATATTTTTCATCATGATAATTCATATTTTGCATGTTTTTGATAGTTTTATGCACGATAGGGTGTTTAGGGCATATAAGAGCATATTAGGGTTTTCTTTTTCTTTTGATTTTTGTTCTTTCCATGAGTATTAGGTCATTGTAAGCATAATAAGTATTCTGTCCAGATTTGATTTAGGTCTTCTAATGATGATTTGGATATAATATGGATGGTTTGAGCATGATAATTGCCCTATAGCATACATTGGGTGATTAATGGGTGATTTCTCAATGTTTTGAGATATTTGGCATATAGTAAGTTATTTCATAGTGAGTTTTATTATGAATTGTTCTCTTCTCCCCCTTGGGTTATTCTCTTTGCTTTGAACTACGATTCTTAAGTTTTCTACTTTTCTAAAACTTCTTGTTAAATAAGATTCCTATTTCTTATCAAATTCTATCTTTTCTCAAATTCCTTTTTTGGAAATTCTTTTTTTTACGGGCTGTCACGCCCCGACTCGGAGAGTCGACACGTGGATAAAAGTCATAGTAAAAAGGTGTACACGTGGATAAGTCAGAGTATAAAAGTTGCGGAAGACTTGGTCAAATCCACGTGTATTTTTTTTTTTTTAAATAATAATTGTATCAGCTTATCAATAACACCCAAAAAATTAACATGAAAGGTTATGCTCACACGTCATGCCCAAAATAATATATGATCCCAAAATAATGCCAACATCCCTGGCACATAGGTTAGATTCAAACTATTCAAAGTTTAATAAGTAATAATTGTAATAACAATAATAATAGTAATGTCTATACATCAAAATAACATAGTCTCTATGCAATGCACGTGCATCTATCCTCATCCATTATGTTAGTATGCCACCTTCAAGTTCCAACCTCAAATTATGCCACTAGGCAACTGCCATCGGCAAACCCTCACTCATCACCTGATCATCTGAAATAATAATAGGATGAGCTGCAAAGCCCAATAGAAAATATGTGTGAATTCTATACAATTAATATTTGTGCAGATACATGGTATATGAATTAAAATCATTTAATAACTCAAAATCAAATATCAGTCACAAATCAGTACTTTGTGTGGGTTTTAAGTTAATTTCCCCAAAAATTCTCATAGTATCTCAACTTCCCAAGACTATGGGATCAAACCATGCATCAACCGTCGCTGATCACAGGTTATGTCGTCACGTCAACCCCCGGCTCAGCCAAGCACGAAAATAACCAACACCTGCACGGCGTTCTTCCTCGAGGGCTTTAGGGTCTTTCACCCAAGGGCACTTTACCCTACTTGCTATTCGCGGAGTATTCTCAACGCAGGACACCACTCCATTGTGATGCCCCCACCCATTTGATGCATACCAAGACCCAAGGTCCATATATCCAAAACATTTTCCATCATTTAAATAAATATCCGAGTGTCCAAAAGTATCCATAAACTCGTTTGATAAATTTCTAGAATTTCAATAACATTTCTAAAGCATTTCCAAGTAAACAACATTTATAAAGCATTTTTCCATAATCCAAGTATCATGAAAATTCCACACATTTAACAGATATTTCACGATAACATTTAAACGAGTATATAACTATGTATCTTTAAGCAACAATATAAAACAATAGTATCAAATGATATATTGAAGGATTCCCTAAATTTTGAACAAGTAATAAAAATATTTGGTTATAAATCAATGGAAAAATCCAACAATATCATTAAGGCATTTAAAATCACATTTATAAAACAGCACCATATTAAATGTAAAGAAGCCACATTTCCTACCTCAATTGCGAGCAATACCAACCCAAAACCACGTGATAGACACTGACAATGCGAATGCAGCGTTAATGCTTCCTAGGGTCCTCCCGAGGACCGATAAAATCTGATAATTATGCATACGTAATATTTAGGTAAATTTCAAAATAAATATAACGTACTTAAAAATTACTATTGGCCTTCTAACAGTGAACTGTGGTCCCAAAATGATCAAAATAATTTTTAAAACACTCTCTATAATTTCTGGGAATTTTCTGTAATTTTGGGAAATTTCTGGTATTTTCTGGAATTTTTAATAAATATTAATTTAGCCAAAAAGTCAAACTATAGTCAAACTTGGTCAAAATGGTCAATTAAGGGTCCCACATGGTAGGGCCCGCCAAGACGAGTCCAACAGTCAAATTTGGGGTTCATATGATTATCGTATGGCTTTTAAATGCGTGAGAACACGGTAAGGTATACAAATGCACCCACACAGGATCATAGACCTATGGGGCCATCTTCAACCTCCCGCAGGTTGGATTGTGTAACTGGGTTACACCGTGTGTTCAACGGGCCAACTTCGATGATTAATATCTCCCTCGTTTCTTAACCGTTTTCAGTGATTCAAGTGTCGAATCGAAGCTCATGCAGAGTACTTTGTGCGAATATAAATTGTTCATTCAGAATCCTATAAAATCATATTCGTTTTTAAGCGTAAAGTTTTGGGTTTTCATGATCCAAAATTCTAAAATTTCTAAAACTTCAACCTACAGTCAATTTCTCTAAAATTTGACACTACCATGGTGTTCCTTGGTCCCAAAAACATAAAATACGATCATCCTTTCTAAGAATAACATAAGAAAATAAAATTGCATATACATATGTACATATACAGAGTACGTGATATATATATATGAAATCAACAATGGAGGAGGTGAGGATTTTACCTCACTAAGAGAGCTCCACGAACTCAGCCAAAAATCTCTACCAGACCACGTTTTTTTTCTCCTCTGTTCTCTCTCAGTTTCTCTTTCTCTCTGTTATTCTTTCCCTAACTCTCTGTCTCGGGTCCCTCTATATATATATATATATATACAGAGGTGATCCCATCAGCACGTGCTGATGTAAGTTACATCAGCACTATGCATTGGGGGTTGTACCCTTGCATTGATTCAATTTCCCTCACATCTCACTAATGCACAAAGTACAACTCCCAATGCAGGTTTTGATATAAGTTATATCAGCACGTCCTTACCTGATCATCATCCTATATATATATATATATCCGAACAAGATGCAAATGGGAACAGAGATGGGAGTCAAGGTGAGTAGGTGCGGCTGAAACATGGCTTCTTAATTGCTTAAGGAAAAACAGGGCTGGGTTATTACGGGTTGCAGATGTCAGGAAGAAAAATGGAATACGAGGGGTTTTAGGCTTGCAGAATAGGGGAGGAAAATTTGAATAGGGAAGGAAAATGTATTCCGTTCACATTCATCCCCATAATTTGTGCTATAGTGTGGTTGGGTGCATGATTTTATGCTATACTTGCCTAAGTTATGGTGAAGTTGCACACATAGGATCAAAATAAATATCATAAATATATTTATAAAATTCAGGTCATCACACGGGCTGTTTGGTTACTGAGAAAATTTTGGAAGAGAAATGGAGGAAGAGAAATATTGTATTTTTCACAGTTGCTGGTGTGTTTAGTTGTTGAGAAATGGAGGGAGAGCTGACATGGCAAATATAGCAATAGCTCATCCTTGTGCTATATTTGACACAATAATAAGTTATTGCTATTTTTAGTACAAATTTTTAGCACACCATTAGAGTAGCCTAACTTGTGCTAAATGTTATAATATAGTAATAGTAGAAGTTAGAGCTCACTGTTGGAGATGCTCTAAAACACCAGATTAATCTGTTTGGATATATGCACTTCCCCGTCCCATATTTACAAGACAATCAAAGGGTATAAATCAATCAGAACGAAAATGTTGAGAATTGAACTCAAGATCTCTTCCTTGGCAAGCTTCCTTCCCACATTCTAAATGGTTTGACATGCAACATAAGAACCCACAAATTTGAATTTTGAAATCTGAATAAATGGTGAGTCAAAAATAGATTTAATACCTAGATACCACCTCAATTGGGACATCAAATTTAGAAAAATAAAAATAATTTAAGATTTCTATCATTTCTCAACTAGAAATAATGTGGACCAACAATAATGCAGCAAATAATGTAAGTTGGAACAAACTGAAAATAGAGGAAAAAGGAAAAATGTACGGTAGGACAAATCACTGAAAAAGGCAAGCAGAAAAGTAGCTCATGCCTTTGTTTCCCTCTTTTTGTACCCATTCGGTGAAGGGTGAATCCAAGTCAATGTCTTCCCCACATAGAGTCCCTTTAATCTCTTGTATAATCTTCAAGACTACCCACATAGTGGGCCTCTGCTACCTCAACAAACTTTCTCAGCCAGTCTTCCCAATGATGCACTACAAACAAACCCTCCATGAATTACCCTGTTTTTTGGCAAACAATAATGTCAAAAGAGGCCTGTTTGGTTATCCTTTAGCATTTGAATGCTCTGTTTGAGTTAAAATGTTCCCATCTATGAAGGCCACGCACTTCCACATGCCATTCAACGGCTTGATCTAGCTGGCAAGGATCTCACAGATTACCCCACCCAGATCCTAGCTAAACGAGGCAATTTGTTCACCATATCAACAGAGAGAGAAATCGTTGAAGGACATATAGGAAAGACAGACTTGTGTGGAAAATGGAATTTGACAAGGAACTTGCTTTGTCACAGTAAAGCTTAGAGCTAGACAAGCAATATGAATCGCCTGACAGGCAAGTCTAAACAATAGGGGTATTCCAAGCCTTACTTGCGCCAAGATTTTAGTTCAAACTATTTTCCTAACGGCTGTAAGAGACGCTTCATACCCAAACAGGCAGCAATCTCTGCGAGAGGACATTAATGAAACATAAGTGGTGCATAAAGTTGTATGAGAAATAGAAAGAAAATGATAAAAGAAAAAAACTTGAGCTAAGGCCATTAGAAAAAACATAAGTGGTGCATAAAGTTGCAGGAGAAAAAAATTGAGCTAACGGCATGTACGAGATGCTTCATACCCAAACAGGTAGCAATCTCTACGAGGAGTTGAATGATAGAGGACATTAATGAAACATAAGTGGTGCATAAAGTTGTAGGAGAAATAGAAAGAAAATGATGAAAAGAAAAAAACTTGAGCTAAGGCCATCAGAACAAAAACTTAGGATTAGCTGATATGGGGCTCGCTTTACTGATCCCCTGTTTCCCATGAAGCTTGCTTTACATCCAATTCAATAAATGCAATTAACAATGTCATAGCAAACCAGACTACCAAATCCTTTTCGAGAACATATATAGGAAACATAGGAGGTAGAGAAATGAAGACGGTGAAGGTGGGCTTATAGAGATATTACGTGCTTTATAATATTTAGACACAGATCCCATAAGCCAATAAATGAAAGCTGAGCTTGGCAAGTGTTGAATAGAAGTGGGGTTGAGAGAGAGAGAGAGAGAGAGAGATAGAGACGGGTGTAACAACCGGTTGACAGAGGAGGACAGTGATGGCAAAGACTAGCAAGTCGACGGTTGCGGGGGACAGCGTGCCAGAACCCAAATCGCGGGAGAGAGGGGGCTGATGCCTGATGGTTAAGATGCTTTCACCTTTAATTGTAATTTTTGGTATAATGGAAGCGCTATTAAGAAAAACGCTTTCTGAGTGCTAAAAGCGAGGGCAGTTTTGGTATAGTGAAAGTGTTACTATTAAAAGCGCTATTAACAACAGCGCTTTCTAGCGGTAAAAGGGAGCGCATTTTTGTGATACTTAAAGCGCTACGATTACTAGCGCTGTTATAAACATCTCTTTTTTTCTTTTATGTTTCTCAGAAGCTTTGACACAATTCGTGCTTGTTGAATAATCTCAGAAGCATTCTTTGGGTCCACAAATTTTTTTTTTCATCGAAATTTTATCAACAACAGCCCAGAAAATTTGATTTACCTGATCTGCCACATCCGAATATCCGATAGCCGGAGAAGAGATGCTAAGACAGAGAGTACGTACAATGAAGTAACTAGGTGAAAGCATAAAAGGGGGAGGAGGATTGTCACAGTGCTAAACTGTGAATGGATATTTAATTTGAAGGCTCTCCAGCCACTGTTGGAAATGGTACTTATTTTTTACCGTTGAGGATTAAAGAAGTCATGCCTGCACTGCTAGTGCTGTATGCCTTGCTTGATTGAAAAGAAAAAGTAGAGTGTATCCACCTATTAGTGTACAAGTATGCTATTTTTATCATAAAAGAAATTTCAAGTCGAAAACATGCAGAAGATCTTCAGAGAACAAGAAGAAGAAAGAGAAGCTGTGATTTGTTTTTATATTCAGTCTAAGTAGCATTAAGACTAGTGCATTTGTTTTTTTTGTTGAGTCTAACTAGCATTAAGACTAGTGATGCTGAGGATGCCAACTTTTTAGTCTGTAAAGGTGATTTAAAACACCACGTACATAGACACTTACATTATAAATTTTCATTCTGCATCACCATGTCCAATCACCATACTAACAATGATATTATGAGAAATTTTAATAGGCACATATTAGCATTTCATCTTTTCAATAAAGCATTCAAAATTCTTCACAGAAGATCCTCCTTCGCTAACACTTCTTTTAGCCATTTCCTTCAGCTTCAGTACATTTGCTTTTATACCATCATCAGAAAGCAACATTTCTATCTTTGATTTTACCTGATGTCGTGATATGATCCCATCTTCATCCCGGGTTAATCCTAAACCAATCTTCCAAATATCACAAATGTAACTTTTGTTATGGAATTGGTCGGTAAGTAGGGCCAACATAGAAAGGGTATCCCATTGCTTAGACCCTCCATGGTTGAATTCCATCCACAATGGGTCAAAAAACATGCAATAGAAGGGTGAGCCAACACCTTTTCCTGAGGCGCCCATTCAACAATCTTTCCATGACCAGCTACTCTCTCTGCAAACCCGTCTGGGTATTTAGCAAGTGATCCACTGGTAAGGTCTGGCCGGACCACCAAAAAAAATGGACGTTTTATGAGTACAAGACCGAGTGCTATTTCATCAAATTGTCGCTGGTTGAAGATTGTCAAGCTGCCAAAGGCAACATAAATGACTGAGCCAGCAGGTGGTTGAGCCAGCTTATGCAAGTTGAATCCTCAGGCCAAAAGTTTGCAGTAGAATGGCCCAAATGTCTACTTGCTAGTAGTGGTCCGATGGGTAAGATGTTGGGAATCAAATTGCAAGCCGATTTAAGTTCATGAAATATGTTGCAAAGAAGCCGGCCAATTGGAGAGTTTGGCAGTATGTCCGGTGGTGGAAAGACATTCAAATAAAGTTTTTTGTGACTTTGGGTCACCTGGGCAGCTCCAAGTAAACTTGTCGCTGCTGAAGGCAGGAATATCCTTTGACAGCCTTATCAACTTGTTCTTCATTAGAGTTCCTGCAGAAAATTTCAATATTTATTATTACTTTTTTTTTTTTGGGGCCAAAAAACTGAACCATTGTTATGACTTTCTTGTTGAATTTCATTGACTATTGGCTTTCCTTTCATGTTTGTTTCCAATCATTATATATTAAATAGTAAGATTGTAAGACTACTTAACCAGGCATAGACAAATAGATTTAAAAAAAAAAAAAATAGCACAATTATATGAATAAACAATGGTAGATGCGCATAGGTTCTTACCATTACTATCTATAATTCCATCCTCAATAAGCTTAAGAATATGAAGTACCAGGGCCAAGCTTCCAGGTCCAGCAGGCCAGACTGCGACACGCTTGATTTCCATCTTCTTGGTAACCACCATTGCCCACCCAGTCAATGTATCAGCAATGACACAAGTGATCTGCTCATCGCCATTTGACTGGTTAACCTTCCCAATAAACTCCTCCAAATGACCTGGCATGACTCTTGAAAGGCTTACTGTACATCTTTTCGATCATTCCCTGGTTCCAAACCATCTGGAATTGAGACTAGCGTTATTCGGCTCTATTCCCCATCTTTCTCTAGCATTGTAGCCTTGACTTGTGCATGTATGAACTCTGTGTTGACAAATGTGACCTTGATCCCATGATCAGCAATCAAGTGTGACAATTTCATGAGAGGCCCTCCATGGCCTTGTGCCGGATATGGTACAACTACCACATGTGATTGTGTTAATGATAGAGATGGTTTTGTTCTCCAGTGCTTCGTTCAATCCGATGAAAATCTCCTATGTATTTTGTCATTACACAAAGGGTATTGGCCTCTTTTACTTGTTTTATGGATTGTGCTCTTGGTTATTTTCCTGTGTCTTTTTTGTGTTTTTTACTTTGAAACCGGCATGTATTTATTGTTGAAAATTTAATGATTTGACATTTGAATTTTAAGACTCCGAAAATGTTGAAGAATGCGTCATGAGTGACGTGTAGCTAGAGAATGTGCTACTTGGATAATGTTTAGTTTTTGCTTTTTGTTTTTTTATATTTGTTATTTAATACTTGGTTAAGATCAAATCGGCAGGCCTTGCTGTTCTGATTAATCCTTTTGCTATTCAACCTCCAAGGCCTGAAAATCACAATTGCTCATCGAACTATTTTTATTGGTTTAGTGTATTTATTTTAAATGTTAAGCTGCACTTCATTTGAAAGTATTGTGTCACTGAAGCATGTACCTGTCACTGAAGCAAACATGTATATATATATATATACACATACATATATTTTGAATTTCGAAACTTAACGTAGTTGGACTTTCTTGAGTAATGCAGATCTAGTAGCGATTGAAGTCTGATCCATCCTATGAGCTCATGGTTGTATTTCTTATCATATATTTGATATAATGATTCAAGTTATTGAGTGTTATGTTACCTTGCTCCGATAGTAAGTTGACAAAATGTGTTTTTGTTAGTCTTGAAGTAGAAATAATTCTGTTTATGTAAAAGACTAGATTTTTGCTCCACTTGTTCAATTACTGAAAATGCTGAATTTTAAAGAACCTAAAACTGTGTTTCTTAAAAAATTTCCTAGAGCTTATAAAATTACTTGTTCCTAAAATTGCAGATCAGCCTAAGTGTCATAAAAAAGTATAAATGAGAAACAAAAGAATTATGTTATTTTTTATATTAAGTTTTTCAAAATCTTTGACACAGTTTGTGTTTGTTGAATTTTCTGAGAAGCATTCTTTCAGGTCCACAAAATTGTTCTCTAATTGAACTTTTATCAACAACAGCCCAGAAAATATGATTATGTGATATGATTCATTCAATAGTTGGAGAAGAGATGCTAACACAGAGAGTCTAATGAAGTAACAGGGTGAAAGAATAAAAGGGGGGAGGAGGTTTGGAGCAGTGCTAAACTGTGAATGGATATTTGAAGGTTCTAGAGCCACTGTCCAAAAGTGTAGATATTTTATACCATCGGGGATTAACTTCATAGACATATGAAGGCATTTAGATGCACTGTCCTAGAGTTTTGTTTCTCGTCTTCTGTTTTATTTATTAGGGATTCTGAATTTGTGTGATGGGTTGAATAATGTATTTGAGTGTTTAGGTTCCTTTATCCTATAAATTTTGCTCCTATAAACTGTTTGTTAAAATATAAGCATCCATAAAAAGTCAAAGAAACAGTTTTGTTAGAGAACCCAATATAAGTACTTAGATTCTTGAAAATGGACTACAACTTTTTTTCTTAAAGGAAGTGATGCCGTAGTGCTAGAGCTGTATGCGTTGCTTCATTGAAAAGAATTAGTATTGTGTATCCACCCACCAGTTTAAAACTATGCTATTTATCATAAAAAATTTCAAGTCGAAGACAAAAGATCTTTGGAATTAGAGTTATTATAAGTTCGTAGCCTATTTTTAAGTAAGTAGACTTCCTATGCTACCATGCCCATAGCACAAGTTACACTATTTAATTGGAGTAAGAGATTTCATAATTTTTATTAGGCAAATAGTTCAACAGACCAAGAAACATTATCAGTAGGAAATTTTTTTAGCACTTTATTTGTTCAACGAAGGTGTTCAAATTTTTCAATGATGATCCACCTCTATCCATGGTTAAGAAACAAGCAATAGAAGGTCGAGCTTACATCTTGTCTTGAGGTGCCTATTCAACCATCTTTCCATGATTAGTTTCTCTCTCTGTGAACCCATCTGGGTATTTGATTCCGGAAAAAGTACGATCGCACAACCCATAAGAGCGGCTGACCTAAAAGTTTAAGCGCACTACTTCTTCAAACTAGTTCTTTACAATGATGTAGTGCTATGACAGGCTTACTGGTGTGGGTTGCACTAGATGGCACTAAGAATGACCTGCCAACAATTTTAGCCTAGGCGCTCAAAAATATATTTTAGTGTAATGCAACCAAAGGAGGCAGTTAACCAAGCAGAAAGGTTTTTGTTCAATTTGGCATTAATTCGTATTAACTCCTGCAAGCATTACATCTTGTTGCAAATGTTAGCGTATTTATTCATTGCAAGACCAGTGCATTTGTATTTTTGTTCAGTCTTACTAGCATTAAGACTGGTGCTGCTGAGGATTCGAATTTTATACTCCATTAAATTGATCTAGAACACCACATACACACTTACATTATAAATTCTCATTCTGCATCACCATGTCCAATCAACATACCTACAATTAGAAAATTTAATGAGTACATATTAGCATTTCATTCTTTCGATAAGGGATTTAAAATTCATTGCAGAAGATCCTCCTTCACTAACACTCCTTTTAGCCATTTCCTTCAGCCTCAGTGCATTTGCTTTTATCCCATCATCAGAAAGTAACATGTCCATTTTTGTTTTTATTTGATGCCGTGATATGATCCCATTTTCATCTGGGGTCATTCCTAAACCAATCTTCCAAATATCACAAATGTAACTCTTGTTGTGGAATTGGTCTGCAAAGTGAGGCCAACATAGAAAGGGGACACCATTGCTTAGACCCTCCATAGTTGAATTCCATCCACAATGGGTCAAAAAACATGCAATAGAAGGGTGAGCTAACACCTTTTCTTGAGGTGCCCATTCAACGATCTTTCCATAACTAGCCACTCTCTCTGTAAACCCTTCGGGGTATTTAGCAAGTGATCCATGGGTAAGGTTTGCCCGTACGACCAATAAAAATGGCCATTTTATAATTTCAAGACCAAGTGCGATTTCATCGAATTGTTGCTGGATAAAGATTGTTATGCTGCCAAAGGCAACATAAATGACAGAGCCAGCAGGTTGTTTATTGAGCCAGCTTATGCAAGTTGAATCCTCGGGCCAAAAGTTTGCAGTAGAATGCTGCAAATTTTTACTTGCAAATAATGGCCCGATGGGTAAGATGTTGGGTATTAAATCACAAGCTGATGAGTCAAGTTCATAAAATGTGTTGCTTAGAAGCCACTTGGAAAGTTTGACATTTTGGCTGGCCTTGGAAGAAAAACCAAATAAAACCTTTTGTGTCTTTGAGTTACCTGGGCAGCTCCAAGTGAACTCGTTGCTGCTGAAAGCAGGAATATCTTCTGACAGCCATATCAACTCATTTTTTAATGGATTTCCTGCGGAGAATTTCAATAATTCATATCAAAACTGAGTAACTACTGAACATGTTTTACCCCTTTTTTATGGACTATTGGGCCATTTGCTTTTCTTTCCCGTTTGTTTTCCATTTTTAAGTATTTAATAGTATGATTGTAAGATTACTTAATCAGGTATAGACAAATAGATCAAAAGCTAGCATCATTATGCGAACAATTAACAGTAGATACGCCTATGTTCTTACCCTCAGTATCTATAATTCCATCCTCAATAAGCTTTGGAATATGAAGTAACAAGGCCAAGCTTCCGGGCCCAGTAGTTGAGACTGCAACATGCTCAATTTCCATCTTCTTGGCGACCTGCAGTGCCCACTGGTTTGATAGATCAGCAATGACACAAGTGATCTTCTCATCATCATCTGACCGCTTAATCTTCTCAATCAAGTCCTCCAAATGACCTGGCATGACTCTTAAAATACTATCTGATAGCTTGAGTCCATCTTTTCGTTCATCCCCTGGTTCCAGCCCATCCGGAATTGAGACTAGCCTTATTAGGCTTTGCTCTTCATCCTTATCTTGCATTGAGGCTCTGATTTGTGCATGTATGAACTCTGTGTTAACAAATGTGACCTTGATCCCATGATCAGCAATCAGGTGTGACAGTTTCATGAGAGGTGCAACATGGCCTTGTGCTGGAGATGGTATAACTAACACATGTGGTTGCCTGCCCATGATGGATGCCAGCAGTTCCAAACTTCTACATGCCTTGGTCCAAAGATGCGCACTTATGTAAGTGCTTCTTTGCATTTTTTATTTTATTTTCCTTTTTCAGCTGAGATGATGGTGGAGATTGTTTTGTTCTCAAGTGCTTCATTTATTCTGGTGAAGACTCTCCTATGTATATTGTCTTTACACTACAAGTATCCTTTGGTTAGCCTCTTTTTGTTGTTTTGTGGTTGGAGCTGTTGGTTCTTTTCCCTTGTCTTTCTTTGTGTGTGACTTGGAAACCGGCATGTAGTTGTCATTGAATGGTAGATTTGAATTTTTAATATTTAAGTTACACAATTTGATAAGAGATTTTATAATAGTTGTCGGGAAATAGTTTAACAGACCAAGTAATATTATTATTAGGAAAATTTTTTTGAATATTTTCAATGTTGATTCACCTCGAACCTCGGTTATATATCTTGTCTTGAGTTTCCCATTCAACCATTTTTGCATGCTTAGTCTCTTTCTCTGTGAACCCATCTGGGTATATGATACTGGATCCTTGGATTAGGCTAGGTCTGACTGCACAACCCTTAAGAGTGACTGACCTAAAAGTTCTTTAAACTGATATTACCCTATGGAAGGTTTTTTGGTGAGGTTGCACGTACTAGATGGCACTAAGAATGGTCTGCCAACAGTTTTGATCCTAGGCACTTGCTCACAAATATGATTTTATTGCAAGATTTTAGTGCAGCCAAAGGAGACAGTCAACCAACCAGAAAGATTTTTTATCAAGCTGGAAAAATTCTTATTAACTCCAGGAAGCATTACATCTTGTTGCAAGATTTAGAATATCTTCTCATTGCATTGGGCAAACTGAAGCTCAAAATCCTCCACTACCTTGCCTAACCAAAAAAAAAAAAAAAAAAGAAAAAAAAAAGAAAAAAGGAAAAAAAGACAAGATCAAGAAGCTGTGATTTGTTTTTGTGTTCAGTCTAAGTGGCATTAAGACTAGTGCTGCCGAGGATGCCAACTTTTTAGTCCATTAAGGTGATTAAGAACACCACATTCACACTTACAAATTAGCATTTCATCTTTTTGATTAAGGATTCAAAATTCTTCGCAGAAGATCCTCCTTCGCTAATGCTCCTTTTAGCTATTTCCTTCAGCCTCAGTGCATTTGCTTTTATGCCATCATCAAAAAGCAACATTGCTATTTTTGATTTGATTTCATGTCGTGATACGATCCCATCTTCATCGGGGGTTAATCCTAAACCAGTCTTCCAAATATCACAAATGTAACTCTTGTTATGGAATTGGTCCGTAAAGCGGGGCCAACATAGAAAGGGTACCCCATTGCTTAGACCCTCCATGGTTGAATTCCATCCACAATGGGTCAAAAAACATGCTGTAGCAGGGTGACCCAACACCTTTTCTTGAGGTGCCCATTCAACAATCTTTCCATAACCAGCTACTCTATCTGCAAACCCGTCTGGGTATTTAGCAAGTGATCCATTGGTAAGGTCTGGCCGGACCACCCACAAAAACGGCCGTTTTATGAGTTCAAGACCAAGTGCTATTTCATCAGATTGCTGTTGGCTGAAGATTGCTATGCTGCCAAAGGCAACATAAATGACTGAGCCAGCACCCTGTTTATCGAGCCAGCTTATGCAAGTTGAATCCTCAGGCCAAAAACTGGCAACAGAATGCCCCAGATGATTACTTGCAAGTAGTGGTCCAATGGGTAAGATGTTGGGAATCAAATCACAAACTGATGTGTCGAGTTCATAAAATGTGTTGCAAAGAAGCCAGTTGTTGAGTTTGGCAGGCTGCCCGAGGCTGGAAAAATATCCAAACAAAGCTTTTTGTGACTTTGGGTCACCTGGGCAGCTCCAAGTGAACTCGTTGCTGCTGAAGGCAGGAATATCCTTTGACAGCCTTATCAACTTGTTTTTCTTTGAAGTTCCTGCAGAAAGTTTCAATAGTTATTCATTTTTTTTTTGTGCTAATGCAGAGAATAATCAATTGTAGATGCTCATGGGTTCTTACCATTACTATCTATAATTCCATCCTCAATGAGCTTAGGAATATGAAGTATGAGGGCCAAGCTTCCTGGTCCAGGAGCCCAGACCACGACACGCTCGATTCCCATCTTCTTGGCAACCTCCAGTGCCCAGCCGCTCAATGCATCAGCAATGACACAAGTGATCTGCTCATCACCATTTGGCCTGTTAACCTTCTCAATCAACTCCTCCAAATGACCTGGCATGTCTCTTGAAATACTTTCCATTAATGTAAGCATATCTTTTTTATCATCCCCTGGTTCTAATCTATGTGGAAATGAGACTAGCCTTATTCGGCTCTGCTCCCCATCCTTCTCCGGCATTGTAGCCTTGAATTGTGCTTGTATGAACTCAGTGTTAACAAATGTGACCTTGATACCATGATCAGCAATCATGTGTGACAATTTCATGAGAGGCCCAACATGGCCTTGTGCTGGAAATGGTACAACTACCACATGTGGTAGCCTGCCCATGATAAATGCTAGCACTTCCACTCTTTTACTTGAATTGGTCTAGAGGATACACTATATAAGTGCCTTTTTTTGTTGTTGCCCCCCAAGGGCTTCATTTATTGTTGTGAAGAAATTGTTGGAAATTCAAGAGTCTTATTTCAAAGAAGTTACAAAGTTTTATTTTTTGGACATTTATTTTTCAGTTTAAGGAGATTTTATTGACCCTTTTGATGGTTACTGATACTATAATAGTGTTTATTACTATTTATGGGTTAATACTTTAACCGTTTAGGGTTGATGCATTTGATTCTTGTATTTATATCATTTGATTGAACGTTTGATATAGGAATACGTTTGGCCTATAAAACCAAACGTTGCAGCCTTATGAGATATACTTTGAATTAAGCCTTGTCATTGGGTTGGGCTTAGGCTTTTTTTCAGGCTAAGCGGGCCTTGGGTCAGGCATTCTAGGCTTTAAATAGGGTCCGGATACTGCAACCTCTTAAAGTGATTTCTCCACCCTACTAATTTTAATTTTTTTAAGGTTTAAGAAAAATATAAAAGGTTTTTATGAAAAGTGGATACAAAGTCTATTAGAAAACATCATTTTAAACAGCTTTGCAGAAGAAAGTTTTTTCAAAATTTATCATTTAAGTAGACTTTTTAACCATTAATAGTCCCTATTTCATTTTTGGCCGAAAAGTTCACTTAAACTATAAATTTTAGAAAAATTTTCTTCTGAAAAGTTGTTCAAAATTATGATGTTTTCTAGTGGATTTGACAGCCACTTTTTATAAAAACCTTTTCTATGTTTCTAAAACTTTAAAAAATTAAAATTAGTGGGATAGATAGATCACTCGAAAGGATTACAATATCTGGACCCTTTCACTATTTATCAAACCCGCCCATGAAAAGAAATGTGAAGCCCATGCCCAACCTGTGAGGCTGTATTTTTTTTGGGCTTTGGGACTGGGCCTAGGCTTATTCTTTTAGGGTGTAAAATCAAATAATTATTGAATGCAAATTTGCAATAATCATAATTTTATTTTATTTTATTTGTGTAATTGTTCACAGTGTAATATTTAAATAACTTTTCCAATAAAAATCTCTTAACCCCTCTGTTCTTCACATGTGAAAAAGGGTACAAAAATAAGGACGCCACCCAAATGATATGGCCTTGTGCTTTCTTTTTTGGCAAAGAAAGGAAGGCGAATACACATGGTGGGGCGCTGAAGAAAAATGATGATATTGGGAAGATGATGCAGCCAACACCATACAATGCTCCACAATAATCTTTTGTCATTGCATCAAGACACAATGCAGAAACCTAACCATTAACCAAACAAACTAGATGGGAAAATGCCAAAATTCAATGTCCAAATGATGTAGTAACATAACAACTCAAAAATTTAAATATGAATAGTAAATCAAAAATAGAGCCAATATCAAGATGTTGCCAAGGGCGAAGCCACCTTAGTAGTTGGTGGGGCATGCGCCTACCTTCAAAATTTTTGAAGTTTTTTGCCTTTTCACATTTTATAGCTTTTGGAAGCCATGTGAGTATGACAAGAGGGGAGAGAATTCTATACCTTCAAAAGTACATTGTATTGGATAGTTCATGTCATGGAGAACTAGAGTTAAAATGGCTACTTTACTAGAAGGGTAGGAATTTTTAAGCATAGTAAAAAATAAAAATAAAAAAACCAAATGAAAAAACGTATGATGGTGTGGCTCTTTTTTCTTTCTTCTTCTTCTTTTATTTTTATTTTCTACTTCATCTTGACTCCTTGTGCAAAAGGAATAAATTATTATTTTCTTTTTTTTAAATTCTTTTGCTTGCCTGTATTGTGATTTTGTTTGGGTTATGACAACTTTTCCATATGTGTATATGTGTGTATTTATATTTATATGATAGCTTAGTTATGTTTATTGAGAAATGAGCATTTGATAGCGTTGAAAATAAAGTAATCATACAATGCTTTCAAAAGATGAAACCGTATAGAGAATAATTGTAAATGTATTCAATTGAAATATAGTTCATCAAATAGTAATGGATTATAAATTTTTTCAATTTTCTTTATTTTAAAATAAAAAGACATATAAAAAATTCTTAAATAAAAGCATACATATTTGATTTTTAAAATTTGGATAAAATAGTAACAACCTGTCAAACTAACATTGAACCCTAAATGGGCTAACGATATTATCGAGCTAACAACCTTCTCATAGGTGACTCACTAATTGGAGGGAAAGATAAACAAACAACTAAACAAATAAACTAATGTGAAAACAAACAAATGCACGCAGATGACAACAATCGTAAGAATTGAATTTAGGATTTGCTCAAAGTTAGAATTATGAACTCATCTAAAAGCCTGAGTTATTAGATAAGGGCAAACAATAATGTCAAAAGGCTTTTTACATGCCTCACACGTGTGGTTTTCTACATGAAAATAAACCGCTATGAGAAGGGAAGTTAACTAACCAAATTCATCTAAAGCTCGAATTGTGAGAAAGGTTGAACTGTTTTTTTTATAAAAAGGCCTTAATACAAACGAAAAAGAGAATTACCCATGATCCAAATTTTTAACGTTCTTTTTGTTTAGGGTTTCCTCTTATCCTCTGGCCCAACTCGTGAGAGTACCAGCTCGTAGTCACCACTCACCAAATAAGCTTTCAGAAAATCTTATTATGAAAGCGTGGTTTGTTTTCATTGTTTTAAAAAATTTTATTATGAAAGCGCTATTACTGGGATCACTTAATCTTATACTAAAAGCGGTAGTAGTAACAGCGGTTTCATTTTTCTAAGTTCTGGGTTTTTCCCTACGGCATTTTGTCTGTCAGCGAGGGCGAGGCTGTAAAATCTAGAGCCCACAATATTGGCGGCTTTTGCTTAAACCCCAGAGCGTTCCAACTCTATCCTCTTCGTCCGCCACAATGTTCGGAGCTCAGCTTTCTTCCTCCGCCTTCAGCACTCCGTCGTCCACCTGCCGCTTTTTCCGGCAACCTCTTCTCCCACGAAACCCCTGCCGATTTGCTCCCCTTCCAAGACGGCAGTCGTGAACACTCGGGAGTATTAGTTTCGGTTCCCCCCCCCCCCCCCCCCCAAAAAAATTTTTTTTCTTTGTTTGTATGGCCCTCTTCACTGGATTTGGAGATGCTGTGGGGTGGGGGGGTTGGGGGGGGGGGGGTTAGACCTTGGAGGTTTGGAGCTTCTGTAGACATGAAAAACACCAGAGAAGAACCAGATCGACACTTCCATCTCTGAATCCCAGGTCATTTCCAAGCCTTTTCTACTCTCAAATTTCAATTAAATTTATATATAACTTGTGAGGAAATTGTGAGAATCGAATGTTCTTCATTTGCATAGGGCCGGTTTGGTGTCCAATTCAAAATTAAACAATTCAAGAAATTTTACTGTAGTTTATGTTGAAGGCACAAATCCATCACCCTGAATTACCAAAATAGTGGCATTTCATGAATTTCGAAGAATTGATCCTATAACATCAACTTTAGGGATTCCAGCATTTTGAAATATTCTAATTCAAGGTGATAGATTTGTCTTTCAATACTATATAAAATTTGTTGAATTATTTGATTTTGAATTGGACACCCAAACAAGCCTGTAAATTTTTCGTTTAACAAGGGATTTCATTTACAATTTGGGGTTTGTTTAATACTAATTTGGTGGTCTCTACTTGTGTTTAATTCTGTTTTTGGTGTTGGTTTAATACTAATTGTTGAATTCCATCCACAATGGGTCAAAAAACATGCAATAGAAAGATGATCTAACACCTTTTCTATTACTGTTCCGATACGTATGGAGAGTATCGGATACGTATTGGGAGTATCTTATGGGTACGATACGGATTCATTAGGGGTTTTGAAGTATCTATGCTTCATAACCAACATGTATTTTTGAAATTTTAATGATTTGACATTTTAATTTTAAGGATATCACTATGTTGAAGAATACCTCATGTCTTTTGATCAAGCTGACCTATAAGTTCAATCTGATCCCAATATGTTAAAGTCTGCCTGCACAACCCATACTAGTGGCCGACTTAAAATTTCAAGCTGCAGTGCTACTTCTTCAAACTAGTTCTTTGATCAGCATGCTTTTTGGTGAGGGTTGAATTAGATGGCACTATGAATGGCTTGCCTGCCAACAATCTTTAGCCTAGGCAGCGTCTCAAAAGTATGATTTTAGTGCAATGCAGCCAAAGGAGACAGCTATATCAAGCTGGCATTAATTCATATTAACTCCTAGAAGCATTACATCTTGTTCCAACTTTATACTCCTTAAATTGATTTAGATTACCACATACACACTTATACTATGAATTCTCATTCTGCACCACCATGCCCATTCAACATACATACAATGAGAAATTTCACTAAGTGCATATTAGCATTTCATCTTTTCGATAAAGCATTCAAAATTCTTCACAGAAGATCCTCCTTCGCTAACACTCCTTATAGCCATTTCCTTCAGCTTCAGTACATTTGCTTTTATACCATCATCAGAAAGCAACATTTCTATTTTTGACTTTATCTGATGTCGTGATATGATCCCATCTTCATCTGGGGTTAATCCTAAACCAATATTCCAAATATCACAAATGTAACTCTTGTTATGGAATTGGTCCCCAAAGCGGGGCCAACATAGAAAGGGTATGCCATTGCTTAGACCCTCCATGGTTGAATTCCATCCACAATGGGTCAAAAAACATGCAATAGAAGGGTGAGCCAACACCTTTTCTTGAGGTGCCCATTGAACAATCTTTCCATAACCAGCTACTCTCTCTGTAAACCCGCTTGGGTATTCAGCGAGTGATCCATTGGCAAGGTCTGATCGGACTACCCATAAAAACGGCCGTCTTATGAGTTCAAGACCATGTGCTATTTCATCGAATTGGTGCTGGCTGAAGATTGTTACGCTGCCAAAGGCAACATAAATGACTGAGCCAGCAGCTTGTTTATCGAGCCAGCTTATGCAAGTTGAATCCTCAGGCCAAAAATTTGCTGTAGAATGCCCCATATGATTACTTGCAAGTAATGGTCCAATAGGTAAGATGTTGGGAATCAAATCGCAAGCCGATGAGGCAAGTTCATAAAATATGTTGCAAAGAAGCCAATTGGAAAGTTTGACAGCGTGTCCAATGGTGGAAACCAATCCAAATAAAACTTCTTGTGACTTTGGGTCACCTGGGCAGCTCCAAGGGAACTCGTTGCTGCTGAAGGCAGGAATATCCTTTGACAGCCGTATCAACTTGTTTTTCATTGGAGTTCCTGCAGAAAATTTCAATATTTATTGGTTTTTTTTTTTTTTGGGGCAAAAACTGATCCATTGTTATGCCTTTATTGTCGAATTTCCTTGACTATTAGCTTTCCTTTCCTGTTTGTCTCCAATTATTATATATCCAATAGTAAGATTGTAAGACTACTTAACCAGGCATAGACAAATAGATTTTTTAAAAAAATTAGCGTAATTATAATATGAATAAACTACGGTAGATGCTGATAGGTTCTTACCATTACTATCTATAATTCCATCCTCAATAAGCTTAGGAGTATGAAGTACCAGCAGGGCCAAGCTTGCTGGTCCAGCAGGCCAGACTGCGACACGCTCGATTTCCATCTTCTTGGCAACCTCCAGTGCCCACCCAGTCAATGTATCAGCAATGACACAAGTGATCTTCTCATCACCATTTGACTGGTTAACCTTCTGAATCAACTCCTCCAAGTGACCTGGCATGACTCTTGAAATACTTTCTTTTAAGGTTGCCGAATCTTTTCGATCATCTCCTGGGCCCAATCCATCTGGAATTGAGACTAGAGTTATTCGATTCTGCTCCCGATCCTTCTCTGGCATTGTAGCCTTGAGTTGTGCATGTATGAACTCTGTGTTAACAAATGTGACCTTGATACCATGATCAGCAATCATGTGCGACAATTTCGTGAGAGGCCCAACATGGCCTTGTGCTGGATATGGCACAACTAGCACATGTGGTAGCCTGCTCATGATAAATGCTAGCACTTCCACTCTTCTACTTGCATTGCTCTAGAGATACACTTGTATATAAGTGCTTCTGTGGTTGGTTTTTTTTTTAAAGCCGAGGTGATGATAAATATGGTCTTATCCTCAAGGGCTTCATTTATTGTGGTGAAGAATCTCCTAGCAGCTCTGTTCCTCACATGTGAGAAAGGGTACATATTAAAATGAGAGGGGTAATTGCAACCCCTCAACTTTATTTGTAAACCCCACTTTCTTTTTTTTTTTTTTCTTCTTTTCCCACTTTTTCAGGTTTTATGAAAAATATAAAAAGTTTTCAAAAAACTGATAGCGATGTCCTTTAGAAAACATTATTGTGAACAACTTTGTAGAAGAAAGTTGTTTGAAAATCTATTATTTAAATAGTTTTTTTTGGCTATTTATAATTTTGTTTCTATAAAAGTGAAATAGATTGTAAATGCCCAAAAAGTTTCCTCTCAAAAGATAGATTTTGGGAAAAAAAAATTTTTTTACAAAGTTGTTCAAAATAATGTTTTCTAATAAAATACATGGTTAATTTTCTAAAAACTTTTTTTTTTTCAATTAAATCTGGAGAAAAAAAAATTGACAAAAAAATTGAGGGGTGGAATAGCCGCCCTCTATTAAAATAGTAACGAGGCCACCCAAAAGATGTGGACTTGTGCTTCATTTTTTGCCATACAATGCTCTTGTTGGATTGCAACTTGTCTCAAATTCAACATTATTTTCTTGGTGTGATATTGAGAGGTTTTACAGTGGTAACACACCCAGTTAATCTTTTTGGATCTATGCACTCCCCATCCCATATGTATGAGGCAATCAAGAGATATAAATCAATCAAAATGAAAATACTGAGAATTGAATTCAAGACCTCTTACTTAGCAATCATCCTTACCACATTTTAAATAGTCTGACATGCAACATAAGAACCCAAATTGAACTGAAAATTATATTAGACCAAATCGACAAAAACAGTCCTGTTCTCCTTTTTTTTTTTTTTTTTTTTTTTTTTTTTTGTAGAAGGTAATAACTTTATTGAAAGTGTTATTATTTATTCAATAATACTTATTTATGGAGTATAACATATTAATATATATATATATATATATATATATTTTTTTTTCGTAATTCAGAAATTCAGTCCGGGTCAGTTCTAAAACCCCCTAAACCATGGAGCAAACCGAATTCATCAGTTCTTAAAAATTTGTCCTGAGAATCGGATTTGTTACTGTTTGGATCGGACTAGACCGAATTGCACGGAACGGTCCGATTCTCGGGTCTACCCGAACCATTTTGCACCCCTACCGAGCACATGCAATCTCTCGTCTCATATGCATTGGGTAATTGAATAAGTATACATGGTGGCGTTGAGGGAAAATGGTGAGAATTGAACTCAATACCTTTTGCTTGACAAGAAGCCCTAGCACCACTCAGTCTACCCTTCAAGGTTTCAATGTCAACACCCTAAATGATATGGTAACATAGCAACCAATAAATTTGAATTTGAATAATGAGCCAAAAATAAATCAAATACCAAAATGTCACTTCATTGGGACTCTATAAAAAAAAAAATGCAAAAACATCTGTGACATTGTTCAACTAGAAATAATATGGTGGGAATGACAGATAAGTCCGACTACGGGCAAATAATTATAATTAGTAGTCATTTTTAGTTAAGTTAGTAGTCATTTATTGGTAAATTATGGACAACCCATACTGCAGCAATTCTATAAGTTAGAAAATCTGAGAGGAAAAAGGAAAAGTGTAGGGCAATCACTAAAAATGGCAAGAAAAGCAGCACGAGCTTTTGTTTCCCTTTATTCTACTAGGCCACCCCACCCTATCCCGTTACGGATCCAATTCACTATTTTCCACTCAAGAGTCTCTTTAATCTCTTGTATCATCTTCAAAACTAGCCACATAATGGGGGTGAACCAATTCGGTGTAGAGTAATATAAAAACTTTTAAAACTCACATCGTTTGGAGGTGAGTGGATTTGTTAGATGAGGTTTTGGATGGTCGAGATTAAAAGATTAAAAAGTTGTTATTGAGGTTTTTTTGGTCATTTTAATAGCAATTTTTTTATCTTTCAATCTCAGTCGCTCAAAACCCCATTTAACGGCCCAATCAACTTAGCATAGTATAAAAACATGTTATGTAGGAATCACATGAGTATAAGGGCAAAAATAGTCAAAACAATTAGAAAATAGCATTTTGGTCAAACAAGTGCTTTTTAATATATCATGTGACCTTATTTTTTCATCCAATTTAGTGACGTGCCGAAAGGAGTCATTTGTATGGTTTTAAGCTATACGGGGAAAGGTGAAACCAGTTAAACTTGAAGGTGACTAAAGCTAACTTACCCTAAAAATTTATACTTGAGTGAATAGGTCTTTTTTTTTTTTTTTTTCTTTTTTTTGGGATAACTTTCTGCGGGTCGTTTTAGCATTTTAGGAATGTTTGGTCTTGTTCTCACTGGAAAAATTCAAATATAAGCTCTGGACCCCGGATGTTTTAGACCAAAAGGCCCACAAGGACAATGCTGTGACACAGTGCATTCTTTTTTCTATTTTCTTTTTTTTTTTTTTTAATTTTTTTTTTTTTGTGGATATCAGGAGGTTCTTTTTATAGAGATTTGTAGACATTATTCAATCAAAACGACATCCCTCAACTGCTACATTCTCAAGGTCTGTCCTACCCATTTCCAATACTTCCTTAGTGAGACAAGATGATAAAAGGTTTTCAGGGGAGTAGGAGGTCCGGTCCGGTGGTGCTTGTAGGGAAGAGATTCTTTTCATTTAATGGATGATGGTCCATTGAAATCTGGACCATTCATACTATGTGAGATCCATCAAAACATGTGGGATCCATATGGTATAAACGGTTCTAATTTAAATGGATTGTCCATTAAATAAAGAGAATCTTTACTCGTGTTTGTAGTTGTTTTTAAGAAAATTGAGTCTTTTGTGTACTATTTTTCTCTACCCTTTGCCCACCTCTTACCTACCTCTCCCAGACCCCATTATAGGCAAGAGCCTTGTACATGGGGTATGATGCATTCTAAGGTTAAGTCAAGGCAACTCAACTACTCTACAAGGGCTTAATCCCAACCACATGGCGACAGGCATTCAAGGGGTACCCAAAAAAAAAAAAAAAAAAAAAACTCCTAATTAGAATTTCTTGATCAGTAAGAGAGTGGAAGCTGTGATTTGTTTTTATGTTTAATCTGAGTAGCACTAAGACTAGTGCCAGTGAGGATGCCAACTTTTAGTCCATTAAGGTGATTTACAACGCCACATACACTTTCATTATAATTTCTCATTCTGCATCGCCATGGCCACTCAACATACAAACAATGAGAAATTTTGACAAGTCCATGCATGCATTTTAACATTTAATCTTTTCGATAAAGCATTCAAAATTCTTCACAGAAGATCCTCCTTCGCTAACACTCTTTTTACCCATTTCCTTCAACTTCAGTGCATTTGCTTTTATACTGCCATCAGATAGCAACGTTTCAATTTTTGCCCTTATTTGATGTCGTGATATGATCCCATCTTCATCCGGGGTCAATCCTAAACCCATCTTCCAAATATCACAAATGTAATTCCTGTTATGGAATTGGTCTGCAAAGTAGGGCCAACATAGAAAGGGGACCCCATTGCTTAGACCCTCCATAGTTGAATTCCATCCACAATGGGTCAAAAAACACGCAATAGAAGGGTGAGCCAACACCTTTTCTTGAGGTGCCCATTCTACAATCTTTCCATGACCAGCTACTCTCTCTGTAAACCCGTTTGGGTATTCAGTGAGTGGTCCATTGGTAAGGTCTGATCGGACCACCCATAAAAACGGCTGTCTTATGAGTTCAAGACCAAGTGCTATTTCATCGAATTGGTGCTGGCTGAAGATTGCTATGCTGCCAAAGGCAACATAAATGACTGAGCCAGCAGCTTGTTTATCGAGCCAGCTCATACAAGTTGAATCCTCAGGCCAAAAATTTGCTGTAGAATGCCCCATATGATTACTTGCAAGTAATGGTCCGATAGGTAAGATGTTGGGAATCAAATCGCAAGCCGATGAGTCAAGTTCATAAAATATGTTGCAAAGAAGCCAATTGGAAAGTTTAACAGCGTGTCCAATGGCGGAAGCCAATCCAAAAAAAACTTGTTGTAACTTTGGGTTACCTGGGCAGCTCCAAGGGAACTCGTTTCTGCTGAAGGCAGGAATATCCTTCGACGGCCATATCAACTTGTTTTTCATTGGAGTTCCTGCAGAAAATTTCAATAAATCATATCTAAACTGAGTAAATACTGAACTGCTGTTATGCCTTTGTTGTTGAATTTTATGGACTATTGGCTTTTCTTAGTTCTTACCATCACCATCTATAATTCCATCCTCAATAAGCTTTGGAATTTGAAGTACCATGGCCAAGCATCCTGGTCCAGCAGGATAGACAGCAACCCGCTTGATTTTCATCTTCTTGGCAACCTCCAGTGCCCACCCTGTCAATGTATCAGCAATGACACAAGTGATCTGCTCATCATCATTTGACTGGTTAACCTTCTCAATCAACTCCTCCAAACGGCCTGGCATGACTCTTAAAATGCTTTCTGTTAATGTAAGTGCATCTTTTCGATCATCCCCTGGTTCCAACCCATCCGGAATTGAGACTAGCCTTATTCGGCTCTGCTCCCCATCCTTCTCTGGCATTGCAGCCTTGACTTGTGTATGTATGAACTCTGTGTTAACAAATGTGACCTTGATCCCATGATCAGCAATCAAGTGTGACAATTTCATCAGAGGCCCAACATGTCCTTGTGCTGGATATGGTACAACTACCACATGTGGCCGCGTGCCCATGATGGATGCCGGCACTTCCATGCTTCTTCTACATGCTTTGGTCCCAAAGATACACTTATATCAGTGCTTCTGTGCTTTTTTTTAATTTTTAATTTTTTTTTTAATTTACAGATGAGGTAATGATAGAGATGGTTTTATTAATAAAATTCATTGCTGTTGTTGACCAAAAAAAATGATAGAGATGGTTTTGTTCTCAAGTGCTTCATATAATCTGGTGAAGGATCTCCCCTATATTTTGTCGTTACACAAAGGGTATTTAGCCTCTTTTTCTTGGCTTTTGGTTTGAGCTCTTGGTTTATGTTGAAGAATGGGTCATGAGGGACAGGGCTGATGGTCAGTTTTCGCCTTTTGTTTTTCTATATTTGCTGTTTATTACTAGGCTAAGATCAAATTGGTAGGCCTTCTTGTTGTGATTAGACCTGTTGCTTTCAACTCCATGGCCCGAAAATCGCAATTGCACATGTAATTATTTTTATTGGTTTAGGGGCCTGTTTGGGTGTCCAATTTTAAATTAGATCAAAAGCTAGCATCATTATATGAATAATTAACAGTAGATACTCCTATGTTCGTACCCTCAGTATCTATAATTCCATCCTCAATAAGCTTTGGAATATGAAGTAACAAGGCCAAGCTTCCAGGTCCAGTAGTTGAGACTGCAACATGCTCGATTTCCATCTTCTTGGCGACTTGCAGTGCCCACTGGTTTGATAGATCAGCAATGACACAAGTGATCTGCTCATCATCATCTGACCGCTTAATCTTTACAATCAAGTCCTCCAAATGACCTGGCATGACTCTTAAAATACTATCTGATAGCTTGAGTCCATCTTTTCGTTCATCCCCTGGTTCCAGCCCAACCGGAATTGAGACTAGCCTTACTAGGTTCTTACCTATTACTATCTATAATTCCATCCTCAATAAGCTTAGGAATATGAAGTACCAGGGCCAAGCTTCCAGGTCCAGCAGGCCAGACTGCGACACGCTCGATTTCCATCTTCTTGGCAACCTCCATTGCCCACCCAGTCAATGTATCAGCAATGACACAAGTGATTTGCTCATCGCCGATTTGACCGGTTAACCTTCTCAATCAACTCCTCCAAATGACCTGGCATGACTCTTGAAAGGCTCTCTGTTAAGGTTGGTAGATCTTTTCAATCATTCCCTGGTTCCAATCCATCTGGAATTGAGACTAGCGTTATTCGGCTCTGTTCCCCATCTTTCTCTAGCATTGTAGCCTTGACTTGTGCACATATGAACTGTGTTGACAAATGTGACCTTGATCCCATGATCAGCAATCAAGTGCGACAATTTCATGAGAGGCCCTACATGGCCTTGTGCCGGATTTGGTACAACTTCCACATGTGGTCGTGTGCCCATGATGGATGCCAGCACTTCCCCGCTTTTCGATTTTGCATTCATTGGCCCAAATATAGACTTGTATCATTGCTTCTGTGCATTTTATTTTCAGCTGAGGTAATGATAGAGATGGTTTTGTTCTCCAGTGCCTCGTTCAATCTGATGAAAGTCTCCTATGTATTTTGTCGTTACACAAAGGGTATTGGCCTCTTTTACGTGTTTTATGGATTGAGCTCTTGGTTTTTTTCCTGGGTCTTTTTTGTGTTTTTTACTTTGAAACCGGCATGTATTTATTGTTGAAAATTTAATGAATTGACATTTGAATTTTAAGAATCCGAAAATGTTGAAGAATGCGTCACGAGTGACGTACGTGTAATTACTAGAGAATGTGCTACTTGGATAACGTTGAGTTTTTGCTTTTTGTTTTTTTATATTTGTTATTTATGCTGTTATCAAATCTGGGAACAGAAGATATCCGAATACAATCTGTTAAACTAACATTGAACCCTAAATGAGCTAACAATATTATTGAGCTAACACCCTTCTCATATGTGACTCACTAATTGGAGGGAAAGATGACCAAACAACTAAACCGATAAACTAATGTGAAAACAAACAAATGCACAGCAGATAACAAAAATCATAAGAATTGAATTTAGGATTTGCGCAAACTAGAATTATGAATTCATCTAAAAGCTTGAGTTATTAGATAAGGGTAAACAATGATGTCAAAAGGCTTTTTACACCCCTCGCACGTGTGGTTTTTTACATGAAAATTAACCTCTATGAAAAGGGCAGCACCAAAATGCTTTGATACAAAGTCAACTAACCAAATTCATCTAAAGCTCGAATTGTGAGGAAGATTGAACTTTTTTTTAAATAAAAAGGCCTTAATACTAGCCAAAAAGAGAATTACCCATGACAGCTCGATCCAAATTTTTAACGTTCTTTTTGTTTAAATTTTTGGGTTTCCTCTTATCCTCTGGCCCAACTCATGAGAGTACCTGCTTGTAGTCACCACTCACCAAACAAGCTTTCAGCTTACGGAAAGCGTGGGTGTTAAGGGTGTGAAAAAAATTCTTAATACGAAAACGTGGTTCATAAAGGCGCTTTCGTTGGTTTAAAAAACTTTTATTATGAAAGCGCTATTACTGACATCACTTTATCTTATTGTAAAAGCGCTATTATCAACAGCGGTTTCATTTTTCTAATTTTTGGGTTTTCCCTCATGGCATTTTGTCTGTCAGCGAGGGCGAGGCTGTAAAATTAAAAGCCCACAAGATTGGCGGCTTTTGCTTAAACCCTAGGAAGCACCGACACGGCTAAAATGGTGCCGTGGCTGTGTCCGACACGTGTCGGACACGGACACGCTTTCGACACGCCTCCGACACGTGTCGGACACAGTTTCAAAGTGTCCGAAAATTAAAAAAATAAAAAAATAATTGGACACAGCTTGGACACGGTTCCGACACCTGTGAGATACGTTCAGACACTTTGCGGACACGGGCCTTAATCGTCGACGACGGAAGTGGACAACGCAGTACGCCGGAAAAATCAACCAAAAAAAAGAAAGAAGAAAAAGAAAAAGAAAGACACTGCTGCGTCACAGCCGGAGATGGACGGAAACTGCTGCGTCAACGCAGCTGCCGGAGGTGGACGGAAACTGCTGCATCACAGTCGCCGGAGGTAGACGAAACATCTCTGCAAATCGTTGGCGCGCAGTGCAAGCCTCCCTCTGATTCTCCCTCCATCGCTCTACTCTCTCCCTGCTTTTCTGGTCTCTCCGATTCTCTCTCCGTCACTCTCTTTTCTCGCTGCTTTTCTCGATGCACGCGTGGAGAAGGGCCTGACTGCCTAAGGTGTTGATGGACTTGATGCCTTTTTGACATTTTGTCATGCCCCGATGGCTCCCCACTTTTCAGTTTCCCACGGCTGTAAAGTAGAAACAACTTTATGTTGCCCTCCATTCCAATTATAGTTACTTAGTTAGTCTTTTGAAAAAAAAAAAAAAGAAAAAAAAGAAAGAAGTTCTGCCTTTACAGAACAATAATCTTCTACATGGGGCATACATCCCTTGTGATAGAATGCAAAAACAATTACCCCCACCCCCCCCCCCACACACACACACACATATTTATATATTTATTATTTTTATACATATAATATATATTTATTATTTATATATTGTCGTATCCCTACCGTGTCGTGTCCTGAGTTTTTCAGAAGTTACCGTGTCGAAGTGTCCGTGTCGTGTCGTAACCGTGTCCCGTGTCCGTGTCCGTGCTTCTTAGCTTAAACCCCACAGCGTTCCAACTATAGTCTTCCTCCGCAACAATGTTCGCAGCTCAGCTTTCTTCCTCCGCCTTCAGCACTCCGTCGTCCACCTGCCGCTTTTTCCGGCAACCTCTGCTCCCACGAAGCAAACCCCTTCCGATTTGCTCCCCTTCCAAGACGGCAGTCGTGAACACTCGGGAATTTTAGTTTCGGTTCCCCCCCCCCCCCCTCCCCCAAAAAATTTTTCATTGTTTTGTATGTCCCTCTTCACTGGATTTGGAGATGTTTTTTTTGGGGGGGGGGGGGGGGGGGAGCTCTAAGAGACCTTGGAGTCTTGGAGCTTCTGTAGACATGAAAAACACCAGAGAAGAACCAGATCGACACTTCTATCTATGAATCCCAGGTCATTTCCAAGCCCTTTCTACTCTCAAATTTCAATTAAATTTATATATAACTTGTTAGGAAATTGTGAGAATTGAATGTTCTTCATTTGCATAGGGCCGCTTTGGTGTCCAATTCAAAATTAAACAATTAAAGAAATTTTACGTAGTGTATGTTGAAGGCACAAATCCATCACCTTGAATTACCAAATTCAAGAAAACGATGGTCAACATCACAAACAAGATTGAAAACTCACTTACCAAAAAAAAAAAAAAAAAGATTGAAAACTCAAAATAGTGGCATTTCATGAATTTCGAAGAATTGATCCTATAACATCAACTTTGGGGATTCCAGCTTTTTGAAATATTCTAATTCAAGGTGATAGATTTGTCTTTCAACACTAATAAGGGATTTCATTTACAATTTGGGGTTTGTTTAATACTAATTTGGTGGTCCCTACATGTGTTTAATTCTGTTTTTGGTGTTGGTTTAATACTAATTGTTGAATTCCATCCACAATAGGTCAAAAAACATGCAATAGAAAGATGAGCTAACACCTTTTCTATTACTGTTCCAATACGTATGGAGAGTATCGGATACGTATTGGGAGTATCCTATGGGTACGATACAGATTCATTAGGGGTTTTGAAGTATCTATGCTTCATAACCGACATGTATTTATTTTTGAAATTTTAATGATTTGACATTTGAATTTTAAGGATATCACTATGTTGAAGAATACTTCATGTCTTTTGATCAAGCTGACCTATAAGTTCAATCTGATCCCAATATGTTAAAGTCTGACTGCACAACCCATAATATTGGCTGACTTAAAAGTTCAAGCTGCAGTGCTACTTCTTCAAACTAGTTCTTTGATCATGAATGGCTTGCTTGCCAACAATCTTTAGCCTAGGCAGTGTCTCAAAAATATGATTTTAGTGCAACTGCGCCAAAGGAGACAGCTAAACAAGCAGACAGATTTTTTATCAAGCTGGCATTAATTCATATTAACTTCTAGAAGCATTACATCTTGTTCCAACTTTATACTCCTTAAATTGATTTAGATTACCACATACACACTAATACTATGAATTCTCTTTCTGCACCACCATGCCCAATCAACATACATACAATGAGAAATTTCAGTAAGTGCATATTAGCATTTCAACTTTTCGATAAAGCATTCAAAATTCTTTGCAGAAGATCCTCCTTCACTAACACTCCTCTTAGCCATTTCCTTCAGCTTCAGTACATTTGCTTTTATATCGTCGTCAGAAAACAACATTTCTATTTTTGACTTTATCTGCTGTCGTGATATGAACCCATCTTCATCCGGGGTTAATCCTAAACCAATCTTCCAAATATCACAGATATAACTTTTGTTATGGAATTGGTCGGTAAAGTAGGGCCAACACAGAAAGGGTATCCCATTGCTTAGACCCTCCATGGTTGAATTCCATCCACAATGGGCCAAAAAACATGCAATAGAAGGGTGAGCCAACACCTTTTCTTGAGGCGCCCATTCAACAATCTTTCCATGACCAGCAACTCTCTCTGCAAACCCGTCTGGGTATTTAGCAAGTGATCCATTGGTAAGGTCTGGCCGGACCACCAATAAAAATGGACGTTTTATGAGTTCAAGACCAAGTGCTATTTCATCGAATTGTTGCTGGCTGAAGATTGCTATGCTGCCAAAGGCAACATAAATGACTGAGCCAGCAGCTTGTTTATCGAGCCAACTTATACAAGTCGAATCCTCAGGCCAAAAGATTGCTGTAGAATTCCCCAAATGTCTACTTGCTAGTAATGGTCCGATGGGTAAGATGTTGGGAATCAAATCGCAAGCTGGTGAGTCAAGGTCATGAAATATGTTGCAAAGAAGCCAGTTGGAGAGTTTGGCAGTGTGTACGGTGGCGGAAAGACATCCAAACAAAGCTTTCTGTGACTTTGGGTCACCTGGGCAGCTCCAAGTGAACTCGTTGCTGCTGAAGGCAGGAATATCATTTGACAGCCTTATCAACTTGTTTTTCATTGGAGTTCCTGCAGAGAATTTCAATAATTTTTTTTTAATATTATTTTTGCCAAAAGCTGAACCATTGTCATGTATTTTTTGTTGAATTTCATTGACTATTGGCTTTCCTTGCCTATTTGGTTCCAACTATTATATATTAAATAGTAAGATTGTAAGACTACTATACTTAACCAGGCATAGACAAATAGTTTAAAATAAAAATTAGCATAATTATATGAATAATCAACTGTAGATGCACATAGGTTCTTACCATTACTATCTATAGTTCCATCCTCAATAAGCTTAGGAATATGAAGTGTGAGGGCCAAGCTTCCTGGTCCAGCAGGCCAGACTGCGACACGCTCGATTTCCATCTTCTTGGCAACCTCTAGTGCCCACCCGGCTGTTGCATCGGCAATGACACAAGTGATCTTCTCATCGTCATTTGACCGGTTAATTTTCTCAATCAACTCCTCCAAGTGACCTGGCATGACTGTAAACATACTTTCTGTTACTGTAAGTATATCTTTTCGATCATCTCCTGGTCCCAATCCATCTGGAATTGAGACTAGACTTATTCGGTTATGCTCCCCATCCTTGTCTGGCATTGTAGCCTTGAGTTGTGCATGTATGAACTCTGTGTTAACAAATGTGACCTTGATGCCATGACCAGCAATCATGTGTGACAATTTCATGAGAGGCCCAACATGGCCTTGTGCTGGATATGACACAACTAGCACATGTGGTAGCCTGCTCATGATAAATGCTAGCACTTCCACTCTCCTACTTGCATTGCCCTAGAGATGCACTTATATATAAGTGCTGCTGTTGTTGGGTGTTTTTTTTTTTTTTTTTTTTTTTTTTTGGCCCAAAAGCCGAGGTGATGATAATTAAAGATGGTTTTATCGTCAAGGGCTTCATTTATTGTGGTGAAGAATCTCGTAGTGGTGAAGAATCTCCTAGCAGCTCTGTTCCTCACATGTGAAAAACAGTACATATTAAAATGAGGGGCAATTGCAACCCCTCAATTTTATTTGTAAATCCCATTTCCTCAACTTTATTTGTAAATCCCATTTTTTTTTTCCCATTTTTTTAGGTCTTATGAAAAATATAAAAGGTTTTCATGAAAACTGATCACGATGTTTTTTAGGAAATATTATTTTAAACAATTTTATAGAAGAAAATTCTTCCAAAATCTATTGTTTAAATAGATTTTTTGGCTATTTATAATTTTGTTTCTATAAAAGTGAAATAGACTGTAAATACCTAAAAAGTTTCCTCTTAAACTATAAATTTGGAAAAGAAAAATTTCTTACATAGTTATTCAAAATAATATTTTCTAATAAAATACATGGTATGTTTTCAAAAAAAAAAAAAAAAAAAAAAAATTCAAGAAAATCTTTAATTTTATTTTTTTTTTAAAGGGGTGAAATAGCCGTCCTCTATTTTATTAAAATAGTAACGAAGCCATCGAAATGATGTGGACTTGTGCTTCAGTTTTGGCCGGCTTTTTGCCAAAAAAGAAAGAAAAAGGAAAGCGTATACATGGTGGGGCGTAGAAGAAAAATGATGATATTGGAAAGACATGCAGCCAACAAGAAAACGGCCATACAACACTCTTGTCGGATTGCAACTTGTCTGAAATTCAACATTTTTTTTTTTTTTTTAATAAATTTTTTGGTGTGATATTGAAAAGTTTTACATGGTAACACACCCGACTAATCTTTTTGGATATATGCGCTTCCGTCCCATATATACAACACAATCAAATGATATAAATCAATTAGAACGAAAATGCTGAGAGTTGAATTTAAGATTTTTTATTTGGCAAACGTCCTTCCCATGTTTTAAATGGTCTGACATGCAACAAAAGATCTCATAAATTTGAAATTTGAAATTTGAATAAATGATGAGTAAAATATAGATTTAATACCTAGATACCATTTCATTTGGGATATTAAATTTAAAAAATAAAAATAAAATTATTTTAAGATTTCTATCATTTCTCAACTAGAAACAATGTGAACCAACCATAATGCAGCAAATAATGTAAGTAGTAAGAAAACTGAAAATAGAGGGAAAAGGAAAATGTAGGGCAGGACAAATCACTGAAAAAGGCAAGGAAAGTAGCACATGTGACATGCCATTGTTTCCCTCTTGTTGGATTCGGTGAATCCAAGTCAATATCTTCTTCCACACGTACAGACCCTTTAGTGTCTTCTCTTGTGTCATCTTTCAACGCTACCCACATGGTGGGCCTCTGCTCCGGCATGCTACCTCAACAAACCTTCTCGGCCAGTCTTCCCCACTAGAGAGTAGATGCACTACAAACAAACCCTCCATGAATTGTCCTTTTTTTCTGGCAAACAATAATGGTCAAAAGAGGCCTGTTTGGTTATCCTTTAGAATTTGATTGCTCTGTTTGAGTTAATATGTTCCATGTAAGATACAAATTCTTTTTCCTGAATGGGGTCATTTAAAAAAATTGGAGTCATCACTATAATTGATCGATGATACGGAACCAAATTGAAGACTTCATGAAACACCCTTGTTTTAGATTTCTTATTGTCATTCATGATGATGGCTGCCACCCTTAAATTGCTCCATTCATGACAATTATGAATTTGTTTATGAAATTACATCCATGGGACAACCAAAAGGGCTAAAGGGAAGGCCTTAATTAGACAGTATAGATAGATAGATTATGTGTGTCAGAAAATTTCACATTTTGTTGTTGTTGTTGTTTAGGTATTGCAGTCCTTTACCACATTAAAATTCTGGGGGTCATATACGTGCGCATGCGTGTTAAAATTTTTCGTTTCAAAATGGAATTGTGCATGAGGGTTTTGATTTATTAGTGTTAAACCTGTCCATTTAGCACATGTTGGAGAATTGTTAGCACATGTTTTCACTATAGAAGTGCACATGTGAGTTTCTCTAGCAAAAATATTATGGGTCTAATGAGATAATTTATTCTCCATGAAAATCATGAATACATCATAAATTTTCCCTAAGCTAAACCAAGACATGTCCATCTAAGTTTTAAACAAACAGAACCTTTGTGATTGTATTTTGTTGACCTTTGATCATTAATCTAAGTTTTAAACAAACAGAACCTTTGTGATTGTATTTTGTTGACCTTTGATCATTAACCTTTGATTTGGGAATTGTTAATTAATTTTAATGGTTGCCCAGTGCGTGTGTGCCTGTGAAATTTATACATTTCCCCATGGTTTTAGATTCTTTATCGTATGTGATACAATGTCAGCTGCCTCGTCAAAAAGTCTACCAATGTGGCACACCGACTAATGCTTTGTCATAGTGTGTGTTTGAATAACACAATCTAAAAAACATTCTTGATATAAATCAATTAGAACGGAAATATTAAGAATTGAACTCAAGACCTCTTACTTGGCAAGCATCCTTACCACATTCGGTGAATCCAAGTCAACATCTTCCACACATACAGTCCCTTTAATCTCTTGTATCATCTTCAACACTTGCCACATAGTGGGCCTCTGCTCTGGCATGCTACCTCGACAAACTTTGTCAGCCAGTCTTCCCCAATAAAGAGTAGATGCACTACAAACAAACCCTCCATGAATTATCCATTTTTTCTGCCAAACAATAATGTCAGAAGTTAGCACATGTTTCTTGCTTGCAAAAAGTTAGCACAAGCTTTCACTATAGAAGTGCACATGTGAGTTTTTCTAGCAAAACTATTATGGGTCTAATGAGATAATGTATTCTCCAAGAAAATCATGAATGCATCATAAATTTTCCCTAAGCTAAACCAAGAAATGTCCATCTAAGCTTTAAACAAAGGCTAAGATCAAATTGGTAGGCCTTCTTGTTGTGATTAAACCTGTTGCTTTCAACTCCATGGCCCGAAAATCGCAATTGCACATGTAATTTTTTTTTTTTTAAATTTAAATTTTTTATTTTTTATTTTACAGATGAGGTAATGATAGAGATGGTTTTACTAATAAAATTCATTGCTGTGGCTGAAAAAAAAAATGATAGAGATGGTTTTGTTCTCAAGTGTTTCACATAATCTGGTGAAGGATCTCCCCTGTATATATTTTGTCGTTACACAAAGGGTATTTAGCCTCTCTCTTTTGGCTTTTGGTTTGAGCTCTTGGTTTATGTTGAAGAATGGGTCATGAGGGACAGGGCTGATGGTCAGTTTTCGCCTTTTGTTTTTCTATATTTGTTGTTTCTTACTAGGCTAAGATCAAATTGGTAGGCCTTCTTGTTGTGATTAGACCTGTTGCTTTCAACTCCATGGCCCGAAAATCGCAATTGCACATGTAATTATTATTATTATTTTTTTAAAATTTTTATTTTACAAATGAGGTAATGATAAGTCCTTCTGTGGTTGGTTTTTTTGTTTTTTCTTAAAGCCGAGGTGATAATAAAGATGGTTTTATCCTCAGGGCTTCATTTACTGTGGTGAAGAGTCTCCTAGCAGCTCTGTTCTTTCACATGTGAAAAAGGGTACATACTAAATTGAGAGGGGCAATTGCAACACCTCAACTTCTGTAAACCCACTTTCTGGCGTTTTTTTTTTTTTTTTTTTTTCTTTTTTGTTTTTTGTTTTTTCACTTTTTTAGGTTTTATGAAAAATATAAAAAGTTTTTATAAAAACTGATTGCGATGTCCTTTAGAAAACAGTATTTTGAACAACTTTGTAAAAAAACGTTATTTCAAAATCTATCGTTTAAGTAAATTTTTTTGACCATTTATAATTTTGTTTCTATAAAAATGAAATAGATTGTAAATACCTAAAAAGTTTCCTCTTAAACGATAGATTTTGGAAAAAATTATATATAGTTTTACAAAGTTGTTTAAAATAATGTTTTCTAATAAAATACATGGTCAGTTTTCAAGAAACTTTTTTTTCAATTAAATCTTGAAAAAAAAAACTGATAAATAAAATTGAGGGGTGCGATAGCCATCCTCTATTAAAATAGTAAAGAGGCCACACAAATGATGTGGACTTGTGCTTCATTTTTGGTCATACAATGCTCTTGTCGGATTGCAACTTGTCTCAAATTCAACATTTTTGTCTTGGTGTGATATTGAGAGGTTTTACAATGGCAACACACCCGATTAATCTTTTTGGATCTATGCACTCCCCGTCCCATATGTATGAGATAATTAAGAAATATAAATCAATCAAAATGAAATACTGAGAATTAAACTCAAGACTTCTTACTTAGCAAGCGTCCTTACCACATTCTAAATGGTCTGACATGCAACATAAGAACCCACAAATTTAAATTTTGAAATTTGAATAAATGGTGAGTCAAAAATAGATTTAATACCTAGATACCACTTCATTTGGGACATTGAATTTAGAAAAATAAAAATAATTTAAGATTTCTATCATTTCTCAACTATAAATAATGCAGACCAACCATAATGCAGCAAATAATGAAGTTGTAACAAAACTTAAAATAGAGGAAAAAAGACAAATCACTGAAAAAGGCAAGAAAAGTAGCACAAACCTTTGTTTCCCTCTTTTTGTACCCATTCGGTGAATCCAAGTCAATATCTTCCACACATACAGTCCCTTTAATCTCTTGTATCATCTTCAATACTTGCCACATAGTGGGCCTCTGCTCCGGCATGCTACCTCAACAAACTTTCTCAGCCAGTCTTCCCCAATAAAGAGTAGATGCACTGCAAACAAACCCTCCATGAATTATCCTTTTTTTCTGGCAAACAATAATGCCAGAAGTTAGCACATGTTTCTTGCTTGCAAAAAGTTAGCACATGTTTTCACTATAGAAGGGCATATGTGAGTTTATCTAGCAAAAATATTATGGGTAGAATGAGATAATTTATTCTCCAAGAAAATCATGAATACATCATAAATTTTCCCTAAGCTAAACCAAGAAATGTCCATCTAAGTTTTAAACAAACAAAGCCTTTGTGATTGTATTTTGTTGACCTTTGATCATTAACCTTTGATTTGGGAATTGTTGATTTTAGTGGTTGCCAAGTGTGTGCCTGTGAAATTTATACATTTCCCCATGGTTTTAGATTCTTCATCGTATGTGATATAATATCAGCTGTCTCGTCAAGAAGTCTACCGATGTGGCACACCGACTAATGCTTTGTCATAATGTGTGTTTGAATAACACATTCTAAAAAACTAATTGCAGGAATTGTCATGGACTCTGGAGAAGGAGTCACATGTAGTTCCCATCTATGAAGGCCATGCACTTCCACATGCCATTCAACGGCCTGATCTAGCTGACAAGGATCTCACAGATTACCCCACCCAGATCCTAGCTGAACAAGGCAATTTGTTCACCATATCAGCAGAGAGAGAAATCATTGAAGGACATAAAGGAAAGACATATTAGCATCTTTTCAATAAAGCATTCAAAATTCTTCGCAGAAGATCCTCCTTCCCTAACACTCCTTCAGCCATTTTCCTCAGCTTCAGTACATTTGCTTTTATACCATCATCAGAAAGTAACATTTCTATCTTTGACTTTACCTGATGTCGTGATATAATCCCATCTTCATCCGGGGTTAATCCTAAACCAATCTTCCAAATATCACAAATGTAACTTCTGTTTTGGAATTGATCGGTAGAGTAGGGCAAAAGGCCCACAAGGACAAATGCTGTGACACAGTGCATTCTTTTTTCTTTTTTCTTTTTTCTTTTTCAAATTTTTTTGTGGATATCAGGAGATTCTTTTTATAGAGATTTGTAGACACTATTCAATCAAAACGACATCCCTCAACTGCTACATTCTCAAAATCTGTCCTACCCATTTCCAATACTTACCTAGTGAGACCAGATGATCAAAAGGTTTTCAGGGGAGTAGGAGGTCCGGTCCGGTGGTGTTTGTAGGGAAGAGATTCTTTATATTTAATTAACGGTCCATTGAAATCTAAACCATTCATACCATATGGAATCCATCAAAACATGTGGGATCCATATGGTATGAATGGTTCTGATTTCAATAGACCGTCCATTGAATGGAGAGAATCCTAACTCGTGTTTGTAATTTTTTTTTAAGAAAATTAAGTCTTTTGTGTACTATTTTGCTCTACCCTTTGCCTACCTCTTACCTACCTCTCCCAGACCCCATTATAGGCAAGAGCCTTGTACATTGGGTATGATGCATTCTAAGGTTAAGTACGTCAACGCAACTCAACTACTCAACAAAGGCTTAATCCCAACTAAATGGCGACAGGCATTCAATGGGTACCAAAAAAGAAAAAAAAAAATTCCTAATTAGAATTTCTTGATCAGAAGAGAGTGGAAGCAGTGATTTGTTTTTATGTTTAATCTGAGTAGCACTAAGACTAGTGCCAGTGAGGATGCCAACTTTTAGTCCATTAAGGTGATTTACAACGCCACATACACTTTCATTATAATTTCTCATTCTGCAGCGCCATGGCAATTCAACATACAAACAATGAGAAATTTTGACGAAGTCCATGAATGCATTTTAACATTTAATCTTTTCGATAAAGTATTCAAAATTCTTCATAGAAGATCCTCCTTCGCTAACACTCCTTTTACCCATTTCCTTCAACTTCAGTGCATTTGCTTTTATACCGCCATCAGATAGCAACGTTTCAATTTTTGCCTTTATTTGATGTCGTGATATGATCTCATTTTCATCTGGGGTCAATCCTAAACCCATCTTCCAAATATCACAAATGTAATTCCTGTTATGGAATTGGTCTGCAAAGTATGGCCAACATAGAAAGGGGACCCCATTGCTTAGACCCTCCATAGTTGAATTCCATCCACAATGGGTCAAAAAACATGCAATAGAAGGGTGAGCCAACACCTTTTCTTGAGGTGCCCATTCTACAATCTTTCCATGACCAGCTACTCTCTCTGTAAACCCGCTTGGGTATTCAGTGAGTGATCCATTGGTAAGGTCTGATCGGACCACCCATAAAAACGGCCGTCTTATGAGTTCAAGACCAAGTGCTATTTCATCGAATTGGTGCTGGCTGAAGATTGTTATGCTGCCAAAGGCAACATAAATGACTGAGCCAGCAGCTTGTTTATCGAGCCAGCTCATGCAAGTTGAATCCTCAGGCCAAAAATTTGCTGTAGAATGCCCCATATGATTACTTGCAAGTAATGGTCCGATAGGTAAGATGTTGGGAATCAAATCGCAAGCCGATGAGTCAAGTTCATAAAATATGTTGCAAAGAAGCCAATTGGAAAGTTTAACAGCGTGTCCAATGGTGGAAGCCAATCCAAATAAAACTTCTTGTGACTTTGGGTCACCTGGGCAGCTCCAAGGGAACTCGTTGCTGCTGAAGGCAGGAATGTCCTTTGACAGCCATATCAACTTGTTTTTCATTGGAGTTCCTGCAGAAAATTTCAATAAATCATATCTAAACTGAGTAAATACTGAACTGCTGTTGTGCCTTTGTTGTTGAATTTTATGGACTATTGTGCCTTTCTTAGTTCTTACCATCACCATCTATAATTCCATCCTCAATAAGCTTTGGAATTTGAAGTACCAGAGCCAAGCATCCTGGTCCAGCAGGACAGACAGCAACCCGCTTGATTTTCATCTTCTTGGCAACCTCCAGTGCCCACCCTGTCAATGTATCAGCAATGACACAAGTGATCTGCTCATCATCATTTGACCGGTTAACCTTCTCAATCAACTCCTCCAAATGGCCTGGCATGACTCTTGAAATACTTTCTGTTAAGGTTGCTACATCTTTTCGATCATCTCCTGGTTCCAATCCATCCGGAATTGAGACTAGCGTTATTCGGCTCTCCTCCCCATCCTTCTCTGGCATTGCAGCCTTGACTTGTGTATGTATGAACTCTGTGTTAACAAATGTGACCTTGATCCCATGATCAACAATCAAGTGTGACAATTTCATGAGAGGCCCAACATGTCCTTGTGCTGGATGTGGTACAACTACCACATGTGGCCGCGTACCCAAGATGGATACCGGCACTTCCATGCTTCTTCTACATGCTTTGGTCCCAAAGATACACTTATATCGGTGCTTCTGTGCCCTTTTTTTAATTTTTAATTATTAGTATTTTTTTTAATTTTACAGATGAGGTAATGATAGAGATGGTTTTATTAATAAAATTCATTGCTGTTGTTGACAAAAAAAAAAATGATAGAGATGGATTTGTTCTCAAGTGCTTCATATAATCTGGTGAAGGATCTCCCCTATATATATATTTTGTCGTTACACAAAGGGTATTTAGCCTCCTTTTCTTGGCTTTTGGTTTGAGCTCTTGGTTTATGTTGAAGAATGGGTCATGAGGGACAGGGCTGATGGTCAGTTTTCGCCTTTCTTTTTCTATATTTGTTGTTTACTACTTGGCTAAGATCAAATTGGACACGTAATTGCAATTGCACACGTAATTGCATACGTAATAGATTAAACCTGTTGCTATTCAACTCCATCACAATTGCACACGTAATTATTTTTATTGGTTTAGGGGCCTGTTTGGGTGTCTAATTTTAAATTATACAATCGAAAAATTTTACATCGTATTAAAAGCATGAATTCATCACTTTGAATTGAAAAATTCAAGAAAATGACGGTCATCATCACAAATAAGAGTGAAAAATTCAACATAGTGGCATTTCAAGAGTTTCTAAGAATTGATCTTGTAACATCAATTATAGTGAAGATTGCTACCTTTTTAAAATATTTTAATTTAAGGTGATGAAATTGTGCCTTCAATACTATGTAAAATTTGTTGAATTGTTTAATTTCGAAGGGACATCCAAACGAGCTCTTAGTATAGTGTATGCCTTGCTTCATCGGAAGGGTTAAAATTCCTGTGTCTGCCACCTACCTTTCATACAGCTATGCTATATATTGTAAGGTAATTTAAAGTCGAAAAAAAAAAGATACAGGAAGATGTTCATAATTTTAATTCCTTAAGCTGACAGCCCATTGTAAGGCAGTAGACTTCCTATGCTACCAGTATCATAGGGCTCAACAGACCATGAAATATTATTAGTAGGTAACAGTATCAACACTTCAATTGTTCAATGAAGGTTTTGAAATTTTTAAAAGATGATCCACCTTCACTGACACTCTTTCTGGCCATTTCCTTCAGCTTCAGTGCATTGGTTCTTATATTCTCATCGGAAAGCAATTTCTCAATTTTACTCTTTATTTCAAGCCTCGAGATGATCCCATTTTCATCTGGATTCAACCCTAAACCCACCTTATAAACGTCACAAATGTAACTCTTGTTATGAAAGTGATCTGCAAAGCCAGGCAAACATAGAAATGGGACACCACCCATGCTTAGACCCTCCAAGGCTGAGTTCCAACCACAGTGGGTAAAGAAACAAGCAATAGAAGGGTGAGCTAATACCTTGTCTTGAGGTGCCCATTCAACCATCTTTCCACAATTAGCTACTCTCTCTGTGAACCCATCTGGGTATTCGAAAAGGTCTGATCGCACAACCCATAAGAATGGCTGACCTGAAAGTTCAAGCCCAAGTGCTAGTTCTTCATATTGGTGCTGGCTGAAGGTTGCCACGCTGCCAAACGCAACATATATGACTGATCTGGCAGGTTGTTTATCAAGCCAGCTTAAGCAAGTTGAGTCCTCAGGCCAAAAGTTTCCAGCAGATTGCCCAAGAAGATTACTCGGAGGTAATGGGCCAATTGGTAGGAGATTTGGGATCAAATCACAAACCGAAGGGTCGAGCTCATAGAATGAGTTGCAAAGAAGCCAATTGCAAGATTTTGCAACTTTGTTGGTGGGAAGGAGAGATCCAAATATGCTCTTTTGGAGGATTGGATTGCCTGGGCAGGTCCATATAAACTCAGCAGTGCTCACAGCAGGTACGTCCGGTGACAGATGGATCATCTCATTTTTTGTAGGAATTCCTACAAAAATAAAAGGGTTCATTCTTGCTGTCAAAACCAAACCGAGTATTGATCTACACTCGGAGCTGTTTTGTTGAATTTTTGTAAACATTTGGATTTAATTTTTCTATTTGCTTTAGAGATTTACAAGATATTTGATCATAAGATTGTTTTAACCAGACATAAATTAATAACGATAGTAATAATAATAATAATAATTTCATTGATAAATTCCAAAAAAAAAAAAGAAGAAGAAGAAAAAACCTACACTATGACCAAGTAAAAAGTTTTGGGATGTGGGGTGCCAAAGCAAATTAAGCCTCCTACCATAGAGGACCAAGACATACCATTATCATCAATAACTCCAGTTTCAATGAGCTTTGGGATGCGGAGTGCCAAAGCAAAGCCTCCTACCATAGAGGGCCAAAACATGGCTCTCTTGATTCCCATCCTCTCAGCAATCTCCAGTGCCCATCCAATCATTGGATCAGCAATGACACAAGTGATCTTTTCATCATCTGATAAATTGATATTCTTAATCAGGTCCTCCAAATGGCCAGGCATGACCCTCAACATTGACTGCGCTAGTGCTGTCTTATCTTTTTTGTGATCCCCTGGTTCAAGCCCATCTGGGATTGACACCATCTCAATCTGGTTTTGCTCTTCACCCTTCTTTGCCATCACTGCCAAAAGTCGAGCATGGATGCACTCTGGGCTCACAAAAGTGACCTTGATTCCGTGACTAGAAATCCAATGTGACAACTTCATGAGAGGCCACAAATGACCCTGTGCAGGGTATGATATGGCTAGCACATGCGGTTTCCTTCCCATGATGCATGACAAAACTTCAACACTTTCCATATGCTTTGAGATACATTTATATCAGTACTCCACTCCTCTGTTTGCTCTGTTTTTTTTTTTTGTTTTTTGTCTCAACATCTATTTCAATGAATGGGGTACCACCATATGAAATGGCGGAAATTCGGGGATTTTTATTTTAAGTAAGTTACAAAACTTTATTTATGAACATTTGTTTTTTCAGTTTTAAGGATATTCTATTTACTCTTCGTTACCATTTTTGTAATAATGTTTATTATTACAACTTAAAGGCTAACACATTAATTGTTAAAAGTTAATGCATTAGATTCTTGTGTTTATATTAAAATGAACCATTTTTGGTTCATTTTTTGGTTAAAAGTTGACACATTTTTGGTTTAGGAATACCTAGGGCCTATTAACCCAAATGTTGTAATCATATTAAAATAGAACAAATAGTCAAATATCCATCTAAAAGGTTTAGATTGGCCATTATTGCTGTAGATGATTGATTTCTGAAAGGTGCAGCATATGTATGGAAGCTAAAGGCTGTGTTTTCTCCCATAACTGGCCCTTTTAGAGGTTGAATACGGATTAACTTTATGGGTTCTTGGCCCCCTTTCCAGTTACAGTGCGGCTTCCAGTACTACTGATATGTACCATATTAAAATGAACCATTACATAAAAAAACTGACAGCTTTCAATAAAACCGAAAATGCATCATTAACCACCCATACAGTTCTACCTAATTGGACTTGCCAGCTTATCCACAAGTTTGATGCTAGATGCATCACATAGGCAATGTTATAGCCAATTAGTCCCAGTAGGCGATGAAACAACCAATTAATGGTTTGAACTTTTTTATCTGGTTTAAATTCATACCTTAAAAAGAAGAGAAGTTTCCAATTCTAATAACCATGGTAGAAATGAAATGCATCTTCTCTACAAATCCAGAAAGATTACAACAAATCCTTTGCCAGACAATTCAGACGAAGGGAGGCCCGCAAATAGATAGTTTATTTTCGAACCAGAAAAGAGGTTAAAAATAGGATAAATTGAAAATTGTACGGTACATTTTGAGCTACCTTCTAAGTCTGTTTCATCAAATCTCACTGACAATCCCTACAAAACCAACCGAGAAAAAAATATCACTTTCAAGTAACATTACAGCAACGTTTACATTCTGACTGTTTCAAAGGATCCTATTTTTGTGAGCCTGGTCGAGGAGGCCCCATGTAGTTTGTCACCAATCCCATAATAGCGAACCTGGTGTTCAGATACATAAACAGAGAAAATCATAAGGAAAAAAAAAAAAGTACCAGCATACACACACAATCATAAGAAAAAAAAAATGTACCAGCAATGTCATTGTAGCAAAGATTGAATTTAAGGTGAGAATACCATTATCATATCATATGAATCCATTTGGGCTTATAATGGAAGCCTGAATTAAAGGTATAACATGTACTCCACTGGAAATGTCAACTGGAGATTTAGTGTATAGTGGTATAGTACTAGCACTTTCAACCACCCTCTACCTCCATTAACTGATTCAATCTTTTCTTTAGAACAAATCAAATCATGAGAGAGAGAGAGAGAGAGCTGGGGCATTTCAAACACACACACATAAAACTCCATTCAACTCAACAAAACCATAATTCCAACTAAATGGGGTCGGCCACATGAATCCTTTTACGCTATGTGCATGCAAACAATGGTATTGGAATCAAAAATAAATTATTCCAAGCTTGAATCAAATGCCTGAATTCCAATTTTGAGGAATTCATCCCCTCATTATCAAACTTAATTGTTGGCAATGCACATGTACAACAGACTGACACTGATCAGGTGAATGCTGGTCCCACATCCTTGCATATGAGGACTATTCATTAGGGACATATGTGTTGGCTTTAGAAAGGATTTACAATTCGTGTTCAAAAAGGATTTAAAATACACGTATTGAGGTGACACGTATTAATCTTAGAAATATAATCAATGTTCAAAACTTCTACAAAACGGTTCATACTCAATTTGATAAACCCCTTAAGAGTTCTTTGATCTAAGAATGAACGTGAGTATTATTTCTCTGCGCTCGACTCATTTTATGCTGAAACAGGATAGAGCATCTTAAAATCAGTGTTGGGAGAACACAATGACATGGCAAGGAGAAAAATTGGCCATCTACTAGAAGTTTCACGGTGGATAATTTGATGAGTAGAGGGCGGAGTATGTGTAGTAGGTGCATTTTGTGTAAGACGACAACCAACATATTTTCATTCAATGTCCTTATACTGGAGAGATGCGGTCATTCCTTTTTCCATTGCTTGGGGTTCAACGGGTGCTACCTTATTTGGTGGTGGACATTCTTGGTAGTTAGCAGCTATCTAGTGGGGAATCCATAAAAAAGATCATTTGGGGAATGATTCTTCACTGTCTAATGTGGTGTGTGTGGAAATAAAGAAATATAAATTTTTTTAAAAGAAGAAACGTTCAGTTGTGAAGATTAAAGAGATCCTTATTAAGTCTCTTTTTCTTTTCTTTTTTTGGTTCAGACCTACAAGTGTTGCTTATATAATTCCTTTTTTTTATTTTTGGGATAGTTGTACTTGAATTTCACCTTTTAATACATATACTAGTTCAGACCCATTAAGGCTTTTTTTTTATCAATGATGTACTCACTCAACCCAAAAAAAAAAAAAAAGGGAGAAGAAGAAGAAGAAGAAAAAGCTTGTCTATATAAAGTCTGTGAGTCTATTCAAGGCCTCAAGCAATGATCTAGGTCTACCCATGGTCACTTGAGATGTTCAGGGAACCTGAAGGCAAGGAACAAAATTACTCTTCCTTTCGGTCGAAATACCTGAAATGTTTCTTTTAAATGTGGCTGACCAAAAGGAAACACTGTAAGAATCTCAAAATTCGTTGTTTACAACCGAAATGACGACGTTTCAGTTAGTTTCTATTGAAATGAAAACTTTTAAACCAAAAAATTTCCCAAAATAATTAAAGAATTTAATAGATCGAAATTACGAAGAAAGAAAAAAAGGAGGGAGAAAACTGGGAGAACTGAGAAGAGAAAGAAATCAGGGAAGAGAAGAGGGGGAAAAAAAAAAAAAAAAAAAAAAAAAAGAAGAGGAAGAACCAAGAAGAGAGAGAACTGAGAGAGGAGAAAAAACTCAAAAAGAAAAAGAAGGAAACCTTGTCACTGTTGGTGGTAAGTTGCATTGTGTTACAAATGGACACCCCCCACTCCTCTGTTAGATCATGTTCTCAAATTATTCCCCCTTTTTTCTCTTTAGTCATTAAATTTTGAGGAAAATATCCAAAATATCCATTAGAAAACAATCCTGTCCGAAAACACCTAATAATTGGTTTCTCTATCAATCAAACCCATATATGGACCAAATAATATCCAAAAAAAACTCTGCAGTTTTGAATTGGCATTTTGGAACCAAAATGATCCTAACCACACTTCAGGATCGATTCACCACGCTTTCAAATCATCCATCAGCACGCGTATTTCCAAAATGCAAAGGAAAGCCTACACTTTATTTCATCACATAAAAGGAATGCCCATAATGACAGATTTCACTCCATGACATACGTTTCTATGTGCTCTCATGTTTCATTGTTAGAATTAAGCATTCAGAGAGCTCATCGACTTAGGAAGCTAAAAAAGACAAGAAACATTAAAGAACTCATGTTGCGTTAATTAAAAGTTATATATACCAGCCACAACACAATCTACACACACACACACACACACACACACATATTTATATACAGAGAGAGATAAAATGCAAGCAAACAAAAGAAACATACCCCAACCCCCAACCCTTCCAATAACTAAGTCAAACAAGAGATGCAATTCAGATAACTAGACTCCAAGGAAGAGCTAAACTTACATCATGGCCATTGAAATTTGTTTAAGGTCATTTTCCAAATTCCTCATGTTGGCAAGCGATTGAGCACAGAATATGATAGCAAGCCACGAGCTAAGCTTGTACTGCAACATTGAACAAATCCATTAATAATAGAAACCCATCAGAACAAAGAGATAGTAACAAAGAGACTCAACCCACATTTGTTAAAGTAACACATTTAGACGTACCAGAGTCAATATATACAGAAGGTTATATAATATCAAGCCTCTAAAAATACTAAGGCCTCATTTGTTTGGCTGGAATCGGAATGGAGGAATTATCTCCTCTCTCTTATTGCAGTAGCTCACCATTGAAATCTCATCGCCCCACCCCCCCCCCCAAAAAAAAAAAAAAAAACCGGCCAAACAAACGAGCCCTAGAAGGAAAAGGATCTAACAATGACGTTCTAAAAGGGTTCAGGTGACTAAGTGAAATTAGAACAATATTCAGGGGGGAAAAAAATTCTAAATTTACCACCAAACAAAAACATTTGAGCCAATCACAAATGTCAGGTATTTCACAACAATGACATTTCCTCAATGTAAGTATCAATCTCATAACAATGATCCAGCTCAACCCAAATGCTCTAATTTCAATATGATGAAACCATGACTGAAAATTCAGAATGCAAATGTGCAAAGATCAAGATCTCAAAAGGTGGACAACCAGAAACAAAATACACACACACACACATATATACACATAAATGAATTAAATATCATAGAAATATAGAGCATAGATTTTGATGAAGAAGGAATAGATGAGAGAAAGGAGGTGAGAACGGACCCTGAACATGACGCCGGCGACGCCGAAGACGACGGCGATGAAACCTGAGTAATCGACCGGCAGATCTTGTTGTGATACCATCTGTGCTACGTACGGCTTCGCCGCCGAAGGTTGCCGTGGATCGTTCGCCGACGACGAGTTGTTATGCGACGACATCTTCTTCTCTCCCTCCCTCTCTCTCTCTCTCGTCTCTCTCTAAATAGTCTGGATTTTGTACAAATAAAGGGAAAGGTCGTATGAAGCCGGTCAGGTAAAAACGGCACGTCAAAATGCGTTTTGATTGTCGTTCAGTAAAACGGTGCGTTTTAACGTGCCAGGCAGAAAAGCGTTGCAATGAAGGTTTTTACCAATGGCGGACCAAACTCAGACCACAGCAATGGAAACCCTGGATTCAACTCAGACCCAAACTCCATCTTCTTCAAAACCAGCAGACCCAAGTCTTCAAAACCCTAGCTTCACGTCTCCACGGCAAGCAACTCCACAATCTGTAACGAGGCTATGGAGACCAGCTGCTCAGCGAAATCTCAGAAACCAATGGTCGAAGCTGGCTTCTTATAGAAAACAATGGGTTTCTTCATCTTTCAGTGGAAGATCACACGCAACGTCTCTCGTCAACGCCTATCTTTCTCAGAGGTACTTGAATTTATCTTCCAATTTTATTTTTTTCCAATTTAAACTTTTTTTTAAAAAATTTTTTATTTGATTTTTTGTGTTTTTAGGTTATTTCTTTGGTTTGAAAGTTGTAATTTATGTGGGTTGGTATGGAATTTGGTTTTGGTGTTCGTTATGGGTGTTTTTACTTGTGTTTGATTAGCAAGGTCTATGTGGGTTGATTTTGGTTCAGATAAATGCCTCAGCCTGCCATAGAGTTCTAAATTTTGTGTTTTTTAAACCTGGAAAGGGTTTATGTGGGTTAATATTGATTCAGATATATGCCTGCCATGAAATGTTACTTGTTTCTGTGTTTATTTTGTGGTGTTCTTACTTGGGTCCGAATATGTATTGAATTCTCAGACATATGCCTGCCATGGCATGGAATGCATGTGTTTGCACGCGCTTGTGCTTTTTTACGACTGTTTACATAAGTTCAAATTTTTTGGTTCATGTGGGTGTATATCGATTCAGATGCATAACTGCCATAGATTGAGTTTTTGTCAATTCTTGTGTTTTTTATTTCTAAAATCGAATCCGAATTTAAGTGTTAATATGGATTGATTTTGATTCAGATACATGCATGCAATGGAGTTGGGTGTTCTGAGTGATATGCCTGATATTCAGAAGAAGGCTTGTTTGAAATTGTTGAAACAGCAGGTAACATTCTGTTATATTTGTTATATACTTATATGTCTATAATTATTGGGTTTGGATTAGTTCTCTTGTTTGAATATAGGTTTTGTGTTTGTACATTACTTTCTCTGTCTTGCTTACTTAGGTGGTATTGTATGTGGTTTTTAAATCTGCCTTCAGGTCTTCGGTAATTGTTTGAATTGGGATTCCAACTGGATGCTTTAAGAACTTAAAATAAGTTGGGATGCAAAAAATTTGGTTTATTCCTTCAGAATTACCGGAAGCAAAAGAAATTTTGCAAAGATGTAGATTATTCAGCCAGTTTGATTTTTTTTTAATTTATTATTTTTGTTAATTTGGTTGAAATTTTGAACAAAAGATTCAGCATGTTTGTTGCAATTCAGGAAATGCAGACTAAATAATCATAATTGGAATTTGGAGATGTTTAGATTCAAGTCAGGAATAAAATATTGCCCATGAATTTGCAATTTACATTTATTTAATTGAGGCTTTTAGACTTGTTACTGACCCAAATGAAGTACTATGAGCTTGTTGTGGAGGTTAGGCTGCCTCTTCATTGGTTAATAATACCAATTTTCGTCCTCTAGAAAAATAATACCAATTTTTGGTATTCAATATAATTATTTTAGATTTGAACATTTTAGGTGCTGCATTTTCTGTACTTTGTCAAATTTTGCACAATTTTCTCATGTGTTACTTGAATATACTTTCCTCGCAGTGAACTTGTGATTTCATCTTGATTCTTCAACCATCATCCCATACATTGCAGAGCAAACCATTTGGCAATATCTTGACTTGATATTGCCCATAGAGATCAATGTGTTAGATATTTAGAATCACTTGAGTCTATAATTCGAACAACTAGGACCTTAACCTACTTTATTATGATAAATTCCCATCTCTAATAATAGTTACTGAATCTTGTTTCAGGAGCTTCATCGGAGCAAACTGTTATCATCTTACAAGGACATGGTATGCATATCTAACATCTACTATTAGTTAAATTTTAGTGGAAACAAAGATACGGAGATGTAATATGCTGTGAGCATTTGTATCATTTTTTGATGAATTAAATTTGTATTAATAACATAAGGGCATAGCCCATGTACAGGAGTCATATTCAAGCACTAGCCTAAATCCTCTAGCTAAAAAGCATTAGATGATTTACAAAAAGAAGGAAAGAAAGATTGTCCCATTAGTATAAGTACAAAACCACCAAAAAATATTCTTAAGAAAAAAAGACTTTAGACCTAGAGTCAACATTTCTGCGCCTTCAAGCATTCTTAAATTCCTTTCTTTCCAAACACACCAAAAGAGAGCATGTGGAACCATTTTCCAAATGACCTTTGCCTTTTTATTCCCCACCCAAAAACCAGAAAGAAGATCATGAGACAAAGGCAAGACCCAAAGAATTGGTGATGAAGTTGATGATGAAGATGACGACTTAGTGACTTACAGCTTATGATGTACTCTCGTGTAAGCACAAAGAGAAAAGAAAAATTTTGGTTTAAAAAACACGATAAACTTGGCCAGGTTCTTCTTGGCCTGGATTAACACGTCTGCAAAAATTGTTGGAGGCACAGGTAGGTCAAGAGGGACTGGCTCGTCCACATGCTGGGGATGGTGGACAGGCTTGGGATATTGGAAATGTTCGGGATCATGGACAGGCTCGGAACCAACAGAAGTAATTTCAGAAGTAAGTTGTGCCATTAGAAGAAGTGAATGGAGTGAAAGAATAAATGATTCCTTGTAGCAAGAGGGAGATGATAATTCTCTGTAGGGAGAACAAAGAATCCTCTCCTCATTTATATAGTGTGGCCTGAGACATTTTCTTTTTGAAAAATGAGCAGGAGAGGATAAGAGGTCTTTCAGCATCCCCACAATCTTTAGCAGACCTTCCCTACGTGAATTTCCCAACTTCTGCTAGTTTTCTTTCTCTAATAACCTCTCTATTAATGAATTCCATTTTTGATTCCTGAAGAACCACAATATCCACCTTGCACTTTAACAAAACTGATTTTATACTCCTCCATTCCCTACTATTAAGCCCTCTCACATTCCACAATAAGATCCGTAGCTTCATAGAAGAACCAATTCTAGTTTACATCCCTTCCTTGCCCCTTCACAGGCATCATCATATCCGTCCCTTTCCTGTAATTCATTGTGCACTTCAATTTTTTCACTTCTCGCCTTTTTCTGTCTTCAGGACTCATCATTCTCCTTCTAGGTAACAGCTTACCGTTGTCCCTCCATCTTTTCTCAATTGCAGAAAAGAGTGACATGAATTCACCTTCATAACCGTCATACGACACCCCTTGAAGCCTGCCAATGCCATTAATGCGGCACTTTACCCACTTGGAGACCACAATAATACTTGGCTAACTTTCTAAGTAAAGTTTTATCCTAGGAAGAATTATGAGTGGGGTTCACATAATGTAGCCAACTTTTTTCAAACTTCCAACAGAAAATCAAAAAATCCTATCCAAATTTTTTCTCTATCTTTGATCACGACCTAATTTGAAATGAAAATTCTAATTTCTGGTACAGATTAATGCAATGAGCCATTATTTATCCCATATAATAATAGTGCATTGTATTACATGAATTTTTTTCAATTGTAGCATGGATGGAGTATATAGAGTGTCTAAACTAATTAGTATATATCTTCTTATCCAGTTCTACCGAGTAAATCAAATAAGAATGAAATGCATTTTATATCATTTCTAGGTCATGTCAACTTGTGTCAAATGAGCTTCTTGGACTCTGTAATTTCTAAATGGAGTGGATTAGGCTTATAGTATCATCGGTAATTATTATTCTTTATTATAAAGATGCATATTGAGTGATGATTTAGCAAATTATTTTTTCGTGAATTAGTAGAGATATATTTATTGTGTTTGTATTATTAATTTATCAGGTGGCTATTGTAACTCACATGATCAACACTATTAGATCAATGAGATGTTACCTGAAAGGGACAAGCAGTAGTCCACTAGTACAATTTTCTAGCTGTTCAGAGCATGAGAATGACACTGGTGATTGTGGGGGAATTTCAGTCTTTGCATTTTGGCCAATCTCTTCTTTTGGTATGTTGATACTTGCAAATATTTATATTGCATCTACCATATATTATGTTAATATCTGTAAATCTAGTTTTTGTGGTGCTTCAAGGCATCAGGTACAAAAGCAAAATTTTTTTTTTTTTTTTTTTTTTAACAATCATTTAATTCAGAGTATCTTTCCCAACTGGTTTGTATGGCAGAGTTTGTAATTCATAGCATTACTACTTTATTTATCTAATACTCCCTCTGTCCCACAAAGATAGGCCATTTTTGCAACTTTTTTTGTCCCAAAATGTTTGTTCATTTTGAAAAGTCAAATCATCATTCTTTTTAACTTCCTATAATACCCATTGTTATTTCAATAATTACTTTCAACACAAAACCCAAGAAAAGTAGAAGAGGGTATTTTTGGAAAAATAGAGTTTAATAAATGAAAAGTCAATGAAATGATGATTTTTCTTAAACTGCGTGTTTTGTCAAACATTGCCTATCTTTGTGGGATGGAGGGAGTATGTTTCTTTCATATTTATTTTTAATTTTTTGGAATAAATAATTAACCTAAACAGTTTTAGAAATGGCCGTTTTACAGTACCTCTTTTGATGGAATTTATATTTCGTATACAAAGCCCCCATCCACAGGAGGGGGAGAGGAGGGATTATTTTCCTAGTTTTTTCCAGGTTATCTCCTCATACATATAATTAAATGCATGCAAATGCGTCAAACTGATTTGATGAACATGCCTCTAAACCAAGTCTACATGGAATATTCAAACTCATTGTCGAAAAGTTGTTCATCAAAATACTGACTTATTGTCGATACTGGAAAAAGTTACATTGCTTAGGACAATATTGCTAGATGTTGCAATATATGTCGTATCTGTATGTACATAATTTATTGAAAATAGGTCGTTTTCTGATCTCATGTAGATATTCTTCTGAACATGTCAAATTTAGGATGTATGGCGATATCTAAAGACAATTTTTACCATGGGTGCATATCCTTGCAGAGAAATTGAAGAAACAATTGGGGATTTAGAAAAATCTCGACAGATGTATACACACTGACCTGCCAAATCTGAGTTATATTATGAATATTGCATGATATATCACAAATTTCGATGTACCTGTGATTTATTCTAAATATATGTTGACATGCTACTTTCCTGAAAATTGTGATATAACATGAAAGTTGGAACTATGACTTCAGAAGTATCATTCAACTTGTGATTATTCTAGTTGTCATGTTGACATGTTAGTTTCTGTAATTGTGATACAATGCGTTATGTGGAACCATTATGTAACCCTATTAGATTACTCATTAATCTTTCAAGATTGCCTTGATTCTTTTCGTTTACAATGAATTTCATATTGTTGATCGTGACCTTTGAATAATCATAGAGAAACTGGCACAGGAGCTTGTCCAGATGTTTACATTGGAACTAAATTTGAAGGTAAATTGTAGTTTGTTTGGCTGCTTTAAGATTCCTCTGTTATTTGGTCCTGTTCTGGCTAACCTTTCTTCATTTGGTATGAACAGCGAGTGCTTGTTGTGGAGTTACTTTCTATCAGTTGTGAAGAAGTTCCACCAGTCAATGGATTGTGCTGGTCAATGGAGCTCTATGGGGGAGAATTTGATGATTTGAGCATATGCAATTTATGTTCCAAAGAAACTTGTGAGCCAGTTCTTCCAAGATTAAAGGGTCAGAAATCTGTCAACCCTGTTGTACAGTGTAACCATCAGCCAGACCACGAGGTTTTGCAGGTGTTGGATCCACCTGTGTATATAACTAGTATTTTAAAATTACCTTTCTTTAGCTATGTGCATACATGATACATGTATAGGATATATTTGTTTGTTTTATGAGTCTGATTCATAATCTAGATAAATAAATGAAAGATGAACTGGGAGCTTTTCATGGTGCACCATCTATTCTATCACCTCATTAGTCACACCATACATGATCGGTTGAAGAATGCATATATGACAACTGTGTGTGAAGTGAAACAGGCAGCACTCAGTTTGTTATGGACGTTGCCTCTTAAAGTGTAATGACACAACACTCCATGCGCAAACAAGCATACCAGTGTCTGAAGTAGTTGTGAACAAAAGTGCTCATATTGAAATGTCAAATTATAACCTCTTCTTTCTGGCCCTCCGTGCCTCTATCTATTGTCTAGACTCAAGGTAGCCCTTATATGCACTTCATTGCCAGGTCTTGCGGATCCATTTCTTGGAAGTTTGATCTCTTTCTCAATTTGAACAAAAAAAATTTCTGAAACTTTCATCTCTTCTTCAAATCCTTCTAAACCAATTTTATCCCCTGCTTCTTTAATATGGAAAGCTATAAAATTCTTCTCGAGGTCAAGATTTTGGCTTGGACAGTGGTTCATAAAAACACGAACACTAATGATTAGTTTTGAGGAGGGAGAGCCAAAACTTGTCTTTGTATGTGTGCTTTTTTTGCAGTTTTGTGGGTGATCTGGATAGAAAGAGATGGTAAGATTTTTAAGGACTCACTTACCTCAGAAAATTCTTTGCAGTTTTGTGGGTGTCCTGCAATTATGAGAAAGTTGTACTTATTGGAATGTGTGTCTTGATCCTAACAATGGACCACTGTGGTCCATAAACCACCTAATTTTATTGGATTATCAATCATAAAATATATGTGTAGTTTTCTATTATTTCCTTCTTTCTTGATAGTTATCTGAACCTCTAAATTGTGAGTTGCAGGTTTATCTGACAACATGGCTTGCGGAGGTGAATGTAGATACATATAGGTAAAAAACCCAAGAAAGATATGAAGCATTTATGTACATTTGTGTTCTGAAATAGAAATTGGCAAATTAGAGCTTAGGTTTGAACAGTGAGTGGATCTCGAAGTTGAGTAATTACAGTATCAGCCATGTAGTTTTTCAAGTAACATAACAAGAAATAGAAAGCAAATACAAATGCAATTTGACAATTGTGGAAACAAACTTTTTAGAAGTTACAGTCCCTAAGATGCTGTTTCTGTTTTTAGAGTTGCAAAAAATAGAAGCATACCAAAACATAGATACCCATAGGTAAAAATGGAATCCAAGATCACTTTATTGCTGCCACTCCTGAAAATAGTGATTCTTGTCACTATAATTTGAGATTTCAACCATGTTGACTCATTGATTGTGAATTGTTACAAAAATTCTGATAGTTTTATGTTTCTTTTCAGGGTGGATGAAATATTTTCTGTAGTTGGGGAGGAAATGCATGTTAACCTCTCTTAAAGCCATTCTCTGGTAGAAGAAGAATACTGTTGGAATGAATCCATCAGACATCCATTACAAACCTTTAAAAGGCCAGAAGAATGGGATGGTTGAATTACAGACACCTAAGCATTTTACGGTAATTCCTTGGGGATTTGTTCCAAGCAAGATTTATAAATCTTTGGCGGTGAAGTCTTGGGATCTGGACATCATATGGATTCAAGTTATTTATGATTTTTTGCAGAAATTCAAATCCGAAATCTTGGAAGGTACTATCAAAGTTTCCAATAACTGCGATACTTATTACATGATGATGAGAAGTAAATGAAAGTTTTTGGGTGTCAGATCATTTATCAATCATTACTTTGGATACACTACACCAAATATGAGCTAGAGGGTTGCACGGCTCCACGATAAGAAGAGATTTGCATGACACAACTGTTTTTGTGACCTTAAATTATGTGGCTTCTCAGTTCATGTACTTACAGATTTATGCAGAGTTTCACTTTTAAACGTATGTGGTATTCATTCAAGCCACCTTGCCTGTGGGGGTCATGAGAAGAGCCTTCCATAACTTCCACCATAAAAGAAGCAATGCTTGCCGGCAGTCCCCGAGCATGTGTACCACAATGATGGAGTTGGGGCCATCATCTGATAGTCATGGTGTTTCTGTTGAAGGGCTGTTGGGCATTTTTCTATGACAGGCAAATATGAGATGAACTAGTTGCTCAAATAGCATTATTGGCATTAAGGTGAACCATTATTTGTCATTTCAATTAATTTATTTATGATTATTACAATAATGGAAATTTTACGTTCTCTTAATTAAACTTCGACTTGATTCAATGACTTCACGTAGGATAAATAGTAGTCATTCTTTATGATAATGCAAATAGTTTATTCTTGTCTAACATTATCATCTAAATTTCATGTAATTTAAATGGTGCTGAAATGTTATCATGGTAAAAATGGTACAATTTCCTACAAAATGGGGGTCTGTTGTGGTTATAAGCGCTTGTAGGCAAAATGTCATGGTATTGTGTTCATGTACCTTGTTTTTTAAATGTTTAATGATAGGCACAATGAATGACTATACCAAAGAACCTTAAAGGGTAGTTTAGTTGGGAAGGTACTACACCTCAGGAAGCAAAGGTCATGAGTTTGTTCAACTCTTGCTAAACCCTTTGGGTCACCTACACAAGATCTCATAGTTCCCATGGGTTTGGATTTATCTGATCCATATGAGTTGTGAAGTCTTATATGGGTCTGGGGTTTGCCCGAAAGGTTTTCTTGTCATCAAAAAAGTCATCAAAAAAGAAAAGACTATCAAAGACTTAGGCCTTCATCAGGGTGGGGACTTGCAGGGTTTGGAATAAGCAACCTCTTGTTGTGTAGCCCATGGCTTGAGTGGGCTTACCCAAAAATTAAGATTAAAATTAAAATTCTCAACTACGGCAAAATTCTTTTTGAGTTGGACTCCTACAAGATACAAAAATAAGTTGGAGAATTTGGATGAAAATAATATGGCAAATTTTCTGCCCAAACAAATAAGGTTCAGCCTTTCCAGAATACATGCCAAAATGTGGCCATTTTATTTCCCTTCCTCATTTTTCCTTTTTTTGGGGTGACAATTTGACAAAGGGGTATCCATATGCACAAGTGACACTAATCGCTCGAACATGCGCAGACGCCCCTCAGCTCACCCACACATAAGCGCCAAGACTCAAGTGCCATACCCCTGGGTTGACCCAAACAAAGATTTTTCACAAGCATATCTATTTAAAAAACAACCAACCTTAAATTTAGCCAACCAATATTATTTTGTAATTTACAGGATGATTATTCATCATTTTGTATGATTTTCTGAGTTGGCTCACCTTAACCTAGCTGGTTATAGATTCAAAAGATGAGGATTGCCTGAGGCATAGTCTCGAATACAAATTTTTGGATGGAGATCCTCTACCTCCTTAATCATGCCACATTTCATACCCCTTCTATATAATTGAACCCCATCATTACGGAAATGCTATTAGGACCACCCAAACAGTAGGTCCCACTAAATACATTATAGGGGAAATATCCAAAAACTCCCTCAAAAATAAATTCATATCCAAAAACTCCATTAAATATTTTTCCTATCCATCTAATCCAAATAAAAAATAATCATATCCATTAACTCCAACCAGTTAATTTTTTGTTTACTATTGTTAAAAGAAAAGAGTATCTGACTAAAATACCCTTTTTTTGACATTAATATGTTTAATGAAAAAAATTGCATATTTAACTGAATTTCTATTTTATCCTTTTTAATGTAATTAGAAAAAGATTAGCTATCTTTAATTAATTCTTCTCTAATGTACACATGGGGGAAGGGAGAAGAAAAATAAAGAGTAGGAGATCAAGTATGCAAGTTTGGGAAAAGAGGGTGCAAAAGGGAAAATTCACTTGAATATGCATTTTTGTCATTAAACATATCATTGTGAAATAAGGGCATTTTAATCAGATCAATCTTTTTTTTTTTAACCACAATAAACAAAAATTTAACTAATTGGAGTTAATGGATATAATTCTTTTTTATTTGGATCAGATGGATAGAAAAAATATTTAATGAGATTTTTAGATATCTATCTATACTATAATTAAGAGTTTTTTTGTTGACCTCAGTGTCTCTCTAATAAACCTTCCCTTCAAAATCCATTCCTCTCCTCATCCTTAGCCCCACAAATGATATTAGCTACTTTCTCTACATTTTCTTCCTTCCCCCAACCTCTACATTTTCTTCCTTCCCCCAATCGTATAACCTTCCCACTTCCTCTACTTTTTCCTTATCCCTTCCTTTTTTTTTTCATTTTTCTTTTTTTTTTTTCCACCCACACACAACGTCAGCACCTTTTCTTTTTTTTCTTTTTTTTTTTTTTTCAAACCTCTCTTCCCCTTCCCCTTCCCCTTCCCCGTACACCTTCCTTCTCTCTCTACCTTTCCCTTATCCTTTCTTTTATTTTTTCCTTCCCCGTCCCCGTACACCTTCCCTCTCTCTCTTCCTTCACTTTCTCTGTTCTCCTCTTTCTCTCTCCTTATTCTCCCTTCTCCCTCTTTCTTCCTTATGAACTAATTTTTTAAATGAAATAAAATCTATAGGACATGAGTAATATTAAAAAATAAATTATTTATTATTGGTTTCCAATTGCTTTTTGAAAAAAGATACAGACTAGATAAGCAATTATTTAGTATGGGTTTTCTATTGCTAATTTTTTAAATAACCAGTTAGTGACTAAATAAGTAATGAGTAATCATGGGATCCTGTATAATTATTTTTGTATTAGTTATCAAAATAAGTTCATAACACTTTTACCAAGACATATAAAAGGAGAATCTTAAGTGCTTGGTTTGTTATAGATAAGCAATTGTTTTATTTGGTGGGTTTTCAAGTGTATTTGACAACATATTTAATCAAGAATTAAATATTTTTTTCAGTATTTTCCTGATTCGATTTATACTTTTTTAGATTTTGATCCAATCAAGAATTAAATATTTTTTCCAGGATTTATACACTTCTAGATTTTGTCTTCAATTAATCAGGTTGTCCCCTTTTTTTTTTTTTGGGGGGGGGGGCTATAAAAAAGTTGGATATAGGTAACAGTCCCTAACTATCCAAGACAACTAATGGGAAGATGAACACATTGCTTTAAAAGTAAGGATGCAAAGAGTTGAACCATACATAAAAACATGTTGGCTTAAACTCTGGATCATTAAACTATTTGTTGTCTTCATATTTATTTGTAATTCCCGCGCATCGCGTAAGTTCATACTAATGATTTTATATTTGAATGAGGTTTTGGATATTTCCCCTACATTATATTCTCAAAAAAATCGACTCCATTAAATGATCTAAGCCATTCGATTTCAATCAAGTTATTGTAATGGTAATGAAATTATTTAAAATGTCTCAAGGAAAAAAAAAAAATAGTTTCAATCCAATGGTCATAGTTTCAATCCAATGATCAGAATCATTTAAATGAGTTGATCTTTTAACAATGAGAAACACTAAACAAGTAAACATGACTCATCATTTGGTAGGTCCCAATGTAAGTTCCATGATGCTAACATGATCCAACCATGCGAAAGGAGCATGAAAGGGGCACGTGGGGAGGGGATTTCCTTCAAAAAATTTGCCCAAACACAGTTTAATCAAAAATAATAATGATGCAACGGCCATTGCAACTCTAAAATTTGACATCAGGCCAAATTGGAGGTCATTGACTTTGCATGCGTTGTGAGCCACAGTCCAGGGGTTCTAGGCTTGGTAGGTAAACCCATGAAAGTCGTGCAGGTCCTTTCGTTCGAGTATCAGGAGTTTTTTCCATACGGTTCCTGAGCATTCTCAGAAGACATTTCCAAAATTTCCCAGATGTTTCCATTCATTTCAACAACGCATTTCCAACCTGGGACCAAGTTTCCTATGTGCCAAACAGTGTTATTCTTCATATTTGAAACCTCATCTAGGTCATGTGGCTACACTACTACCAGGCAACATCCAAACACCACCCTATGTTTTAGAACCTGTCATAGTACACTCCAAATTTGCAACAACTCAAGGATTCAGATAGAGCGACTGAACCAATTCAAGAATAGACAGAAACTTTAGCCATTTCTAGAACAGGATGTGGGAAACTTTGGGTACAATTTGGAAAATTCAGCCTTCTATCATTTTGGCTGAGCTCCGGCACAAGCAAGGCATAAATTCTATATAAATTCAAAAGGCTGTAACCAAAAAACAAAGTCGAATAAAAATTAAAACAAAAGAAGTCAAGTTGCCTAGATATTGTCGTAAATTTGGCAAATTCAAAACTTGGGATCTCGACCAAAATAATATTTACCCATTGATTTGTGACACATAGACGATGCTCCAAGGCCATAGGAATGAGAATACATATAAATATCGGAAAATTTAGCTAACTACATCTGAACACTTATCCGAAACCAGGCTGTGCTTCTGTTCTCCCCATTTACTGAAAAAATGTTGGGGCATCCCAAGTTTCTTTTAACTTCCATAGAAATATACAAAGACCAACTTATAATTTCTCAAGAATGACATCAATGGCCTAAATTGAAAAAGATCAAACAGCCTCCATTGCTTTTAAGGAGACAATCTAATATCCATTCTTCTCCTGCATTCCAATTTGTGTGGTTCTATTGTGGTGGTCCAAGTTGTAGTATAAAAGTGAGAAGAAAATAGACCAGAGAAGCATGAGGAATGTGGAGACAATTGACCGACTAAAGGGGGGAAAAATCAATTAATTAATGATCAAAGTGAAAGACATTGTACCCTGTCAGGGAGATTCCTAGGCATTGGAAGTGCGGTAACATATCTCTGGGGGCAGGTTTTCTGAGCATTCGCAGGTGCATCAGAGGACGATGAGGTCTCGGCCCCATCAGCTTGCCCCCGGCCATGAAACTTGGCAAAACGATTGATGACAGAGAACTTCTCTAGATCCTGGCATTCCACTCTCAAATCTAAGATTGAGGCTCTCTTGTCCAATCTGCATAATTAAAAAGCGGCTTTAAAAGAAAGAAAAAAATTTTGAGAGAAAGAGAGAGTATAGTAAAAAATAATACTAACAAATAAATAAATAAAAATTCTCCTGATTACCTATAAGTCTCTAAAATAATTCTTCTTGAAGGCATTCAGCTTCTAGGTTTATCTTTCCTAGTCCCATAAATCTATAACCATCCATCTAAACATCCTCACTTCTGTCACACCTATTACATGAAATGTTCCAACTTACAGAACAAGATGTAACCACAAAGCATGGTTGTTATCCTGTTCTTAAATAATTTCCCTTCAATTGTATTCTGGAATTCAAATGAAGTGGTTACACAACACTATCCTACTCAATCTGAAAACTCGTGAAGGACCAAGCCTCAGCAGTGAAAAGAAAAGACACAACGTAGGGATAGAAGACCATCAAAAAAATGTAGGGATAGAAGACAATATTCATCTCAACAAAGCCTAATCCCAACCATTTGGGGTCAGCAATACAGATCTGTCAATCTGCTCTACCTAGGGCCATCTCTCTCTCTCTCTCTCTCCCTCCCCTTGTTCAGCATGATAATTGAACCCAAGACCTCCCCCTTTCAAGAGTGGGAGAGATGCCATCAGGCTACAAAGCCAATGGAGATGTACTGTTAAAGAGGTGACGGATTAATATTAAAAGGCAAAAATTCAATATATGTATATATAAATAAAAACTAAAGACATGGAAAGTTACCTCAACAAATCATTTTCCAGATTCCTTGCTCTAGCAACGAAGTCTTCCATAACTTTTAAAAAGTACTGATCACCAATTCTCTCTGACGTTTTAAGTTTCTCCAACAGGCTAAAAAAAATTTTAAAAAAAAAAATTTTTAATTTGTTATTACAAGGGATCAAATAAAACCTGCACTATACCTATAAATATTAAATGTGATCCAGCCTGAGCATACAAGAACAATTTCACATAATACAATAGCAATTCTTACAGGTTTCCGCTGTCAAGAGGCGCAGAGGAATCACTTCCTGAGCAAGAGACTAGGCTGCATGCATCACCTAATGCTAATCTTGCAGCAAAGTAAGCCACAGTCTCATAGTTTGAAGTGGCATCTGCAGAGAGAACTAATGCTGGAGGAGGGCGAAGCAGTTGCTGCATAAGCTGCGTGGTCAAGATGAGCCTTCTACTCGGTCTATGCATCGGTGGTCCATCTTCAATCATCTCGGCTTCATCTTCTACCTGTAATCAGAAATAAAGCCATTAGAGGTCTAGGAAAATAATGAGAGGTTTACAAGGACAAAATAAATCACTGAAGTTAGTGAAACCAGTTCAACTATGAGCATACCTTCTCAACCAGTCGATTAGCTGCTTGGGCCCAGTCTATTTCTGCCATGCTGAAAACAATAAAACTTTCCACATATTAAAAAACCAACAAATTAAAATAATATTAATAATGAAAAATAAATAAACATCATAAAACAAATTCAGTAATGTTCTAGTCTACTAGATAAAGAAAATTAAAATTAAAAAATCAGCAACCATTTTGTGTGTGATCAAATTGATGTAAGCAAATCTACTGTTACATTTAAGTTGGGGAAATGTGAAAGTAAGGAATTTTAAAAAAGGGTGATAAATGTACTGTTTATGACAAGCACCTGATATTCTGAACCCTTTGGGAACCCTGTGTCACTTCTTTATGCCATGGTAGAAGCTCTGATGTCACACTTTTGCGCTTCTTTGGTCTCACAACCACCAAACTTTGATCAGTCACAGCAGGAGGCAACAAACACGGAGAGGAGAAATGCTCAGTAGCTATTGATGCCAGGGTTGAACTTTGCCGAACATCACCAACCTGACTGGTATCAGCAGCAGCATTTACATGCTCCATTCGACTCTGTGCATGCAAACTATCAGAAGACTTTCCAATAATAAATGGCTGTTCCATAGTCTTCAAAGTGGCGGTTTTCCGTGCATCATACATATGTAGCATCTGCCCATTTTTAAAGGTTCCATACTGATCAAACCAGGAAGGTGCCATCAGGGGACTAATCTGAGAATGCTCAGATCTAACAGAAGCTGCATTATTAGTACTAGAGTCATTCTGAGAATCATTCCGACCAAATGCAACCGTATCCTGGGAAGGTATATTTCCAAGCTGAGCAAATGCATTTCTATCCCGATTATCCCCTGATTCTGTGGAAAAGCTTAGCATCTTCAAATCTCTAGACGGAACTGGGGCACGATTAACTGATACATCTCTGGCCCCAGAATTGAACCCATACGGTAAATGCTGACCTACTCTAGGAGCTAACTGCTGAGCATCTGGGCCACAATCTGGTCCCTTAAATCTCTTCAAGCCTCTGTTACTTGGATCAGTCTCCTTACTCTTCATGGCCTGCACTTGATGCAGTAATGAGTAATTTCGATGCAAATTGTTGTCTGGTTTTAAAGAACGGCCAAAGGCTTCAATATCTCTTTGGGTAGCAGCAGTGTTAGGAAGAGATGCATCAGAAAGATGCTTAACAACGGATCCTTTCCCTTGTGCATTCATTGCATGTTGAGCTGGGTCAATGTTCTCAGATGATAGTTGCTTCCAGGGGCTTTCTTTCACTGGTTGCTCTTCCCCGCAAACAAAACCCTGTGAGTTCATGGAACATGCACCAGACTCAGATGCACCATCCCCACCCTTCTGGGCATCTAGATCATCTCCCTTCTGTGGGGCAGAGGAAGTTGTGCCTGAATTATTATTTGATTGAAGATGGGAATCAAACAAGCTGGAAGGAGCCTTGCGAGTTTGGGCACTTAATAAACGTTGCTGGGTTGAAACATTGGTCCAGGCATTAGGTAACATTGTCGAAAAGGGGCCCCGTTGAGACATGCCAGATGTTACAGGAGGCTCTGAGACTGCCACAGCGTCTGACACTGGTATTTGTTCAGTTAGAACTCTTACATGATGGGATTGGTTGGTACTACTTGGCTGGGACGTGTTTGCTGGGGAAGCAAGGTTATTATGTGGAGTACTGCCAGCTGTGTCAGGCAGTGATGCTGGTGAAGATTGACCAGTCTGAGCTCTGTCATGAGAGTCGTCTATATGTTTAAAACGAGCAAGCCTATCAAAAGATACATTGGCAGACTGATTTGTTGTCACTTGTCCACTTACACCAGTCACATGCTGACTTTGAAGCTGACTTCTCGAATAGGGAAAACCAGATGTCAATGAGGCAGAAAAGTTTCCCTGAGCATTATACAGTGAGGCCTCATTGACAGTTTGTCCTGGAATACCAGATTTACTGTTCCTGAATTCACCTTGTGATGTTTCTCGGGAAGGAGGTAAAGATTGATTAGAATCCACAGGAACCAACCATTTATGGCCCTTGTCTCTCATCTCAGGAGTAAAAAGACTCGAACTGAGAGAATTAGCTGTAGGAGAGGAGCTCTGAGAAGCTAAGGCACGATTTTGAACAGGCAATCTTTGAGATGGAGGGGCCAGTTGTAAACCAAAACCTTGAGACACTGAAGACTGATTTCGCTGAAGGTGACCAACAGATCCATCAGAAGTTTCTCCTTCAGCCATCTCAGACGATGGATTGCGGTCGGAAGGGCTTAAGTGTGTTGCGGTACCATGTTCCCTTGATTGATCCACCTTGTGAAGGAGCTCAAGCATATTATGACTGAAATGAATGAGAACAGCCATAGCTTACAACTCAACTCATTCGAGTAATCATTGCCAAAAATAAAAAATAAAAAATAAAAAACAGAACAGAACAAAAAAGGGGGAGCAAAATAAAAATGTAAATTATAAACAACTTGAGGCACTGAGAAAAGTAATAGTCATTCCAAAGTAATGCGAAGTATGAACAAATTTTATATATCATAATCAACATTCACTAAAAAGAACAACCAACAGTAATATAACTGATAAATCCTTATGAAATCAAGGCTAAAACAAATAAATAGCAAAACCTCAAATAATAAACTACCTTGAGTGAGCAGTCTTGTTTGGGGCATAAATACCAACAGATCTGTCAAAGGGAGCAGACACATTAGAGACAAATCCTGGAAGAATGCCTCTGGAAGGTACCTCATCCAAACCTTTGTTGTCTCCTTGAGAATCAGGTAAGTGCCCCTGTGAATAAAAGAACATTAACATTTCCTCTCTTAATACTTTGAAAAGACAAAGCCATCGGCATTATTTTAAAATATAGTAAAGGCCAACAATCACCTTTTCCATTTCCATAGAATTTTTTGTAACGTGACCAACAAATTTCGACTGCCCAAAGTACCCTTGGTCATGACTTTTTAATCCTCGAGAGCCCTGCTGGGACATGGCCTGTGAATGTGTAACATGCTTAGTTCCATAATAAGGTTCCACATCCTCATCCAAATTTCCCATTGGATGATACTGAAATCTGCGAGACCCTGAAGATTTCCGACCAATCTGAACTGATGACTTTTGCTTGCCCCCAGGCAAAGTACGTGATTCACTCGCATCTAACCAAACATTTTCTCTCATACCACCGGTGGAAGCATGGTGGGATAAGTTAGAGCGATAACTGTCACTAGAGTTCTCTTTTTTATCATCCATCTCGTGCATTTCAACTGCCCCCTTGTCAGAGCTATTCACAGACGACTCCAAAATTTGAGGGCCCTTGCCCAGATGATGCTGGTATTTCCCTGAACCTTCACCTCCCCTAGAGTTCATTGAAGTATCAGCACGTTTCCAGTAATCAAGGTGATGACTATTAGGAATCTGTTGGCTGGTTTCCTGGTTGCCCTTTGTAGTACTTGAATTTAGCATTGTAGACACATTATTCAGATTAGGATCTTCTCTGTTGACCTGTTGAGTTCCCATGGCAGATTTAACATGCTCCAATTCAATAGCTGAATTAGGAACAGAATCAGCCCTCCATGCAGCAGCACCATGATCCATTTCCTCATGCATGGCTCTCTTACGTTCATTACTATGAGAAATTGGAAGTGAGTTTTCAATCTCAGATATTTTCAATGTAGCATCCCCACTGTGTGATACAGTCTCCATAAAATTCGAACCATTTGGTTTATTGCATGGTTGGCTGCCAGTGTTATGTGAGGATGTGCTCTGTTGATGGGTCCACGAACCCGAAATGCTCTTAGCATTGAATTTTGCATCTGAAGAATGAGCAGCATTTCCATAAATTTGACTCCCTTCAGCAAGTGGCTTTTGTAGAGGACCGCAATCCAACCATTTACTTCCTTCTTCCGATGACTGCTGAATGGATCTGTGAGAAGAGTTGGACTGAAACCTCTCATTCTTTTCACCTGAATATTTTAGTCCTGACTGCTGAAAACCCGGGACACTACCATAATTAGTACTCGTATCGGCACCATCAGACAGCGGAAAAGGTCTAGAAATCAATGAAGCTGCATTCTGTGAGTTGTTATCAGCCCAAACTGTTTGCTGTTTCCCACTGTCATTGAATGCTGAAGGCTGGTGATTCCCAGTGGGAAGTTCACTATTCGGAAACGTCAGACCACTCCACTCTTCCTGTAGCCCTACATCACCACTGGAAGTTTCTGCTACAGCAGACTGCATGAGAGCACTCCAACTCCCACTTTGCATGGTAGGAAATGCATTCGGATAATCGGTACCATCCAACAGATTATAGCCCCCTGTGGCCACGCTGGTGCTCCTGCCAAAGGCATCCCAAAGATTGTCGTCCGTACCAAACAAAATTTTTTCTTCAGTTGGATCTAGAGGAACCACACTCTGTGAAGGGGCAACCTGCATCACTGTTTTTTCCTGTAATGTTTCTGACAAACCAGCTACCTCTTGCCTCCCCCGGAACTCCTGCACAGATGCATTTCTTTGTTGGGAATGAACTTGTTGAGAGTTTTCCCAAACAACCCCACTATTTAAACCTTGACCAGGAGCATGCCCAAAAAAATTCTTCCCTTGAAATCCTGGTCTAGAAACAAAAGTTCCATCCTGCATGCTAACCTGATCTGGAGAAACGGCATACTGATTCCCTGGAAAAGAATTACTGGAGGATGATATTTGCTGCATTGTGGGTTTATCTATTTGGTTATTAGAATATTGACTCGAAGTGCCTCTTGCGCTAGAGATAGGAAACCCATAAAGAGATTGATCAACCTGTTGAGGAACCAAACCCATCATACGCATTGCCTGGCCTTGCTCGGGGGAAAACATAAGTCCATTAGAGGACCCTTGCATGACTGGAGATGCACCACGCTGCAACCAGCTTGAGTTACCTGTCATAAGCTCAGGTGGCCACGCATAATTGGATCCATCATGGACAGGAGTACCATTAATCAGGGCTGGAGGTTGATTACCAGCTGGCTGTTTTGCAGCTGAGGATATACGATTTATTGAATTTTGTTGCCTAACTTCTTGTTGCTGAAGTTGTTGCTGCCTCTGAAGTTCTTGCATTTGCTTGAGCATGACTTGTTGCTGCAGTAGCTGCATGTCACCAAACCCAGACTGCTGCTGCCTTGGCAAAGATTGCAGCATGCCGGGTTGCTGGCCACTCATTTGCTGTTGACCACCAAGAAAATCAAAATTAACAGGAGATTCAGTAGCTTCCAACCTCATTGGACCTTTCTTATGATGATCAGGACCATTCCCTCGCTGTGATTCAAGAATAAATAAGCCTCTGGAAGTTAGATTATGCTGATCAGGTTCTGTATCCACTCCCAAAAAGTTTGCTTCATTCTGCCTTGTCTGGAATACCTGATGCCCATGCATATAGCCATTCAAATTTGACTGCTGGTTTTGAGACTGAATTTTGGAAAATTCGGGCCTCAAAGTTGATTGAGTAAAGTTCAAGCCATGTGGCACTCGTGAAGACTGACTAGCGTGTCCTCTTTCAGAATCTGCTGCTAGAGCTAAAAGAAAAGGGAAGAAATATTTAAATCTGGAACCGGAACTTCAAAGCAGCCGACAAATGTATATTTCAAAACCATGAGATCCTCAGTCTCATACTAAAAACAAAATGAAAAAAGAAAACAAAATAACTCAGTTCTAATGAGATGCTTTAGGGAAAACGTTACAAAGGATTACAAACCAACCAATTTGGAGGTAAAATTATTGATACCTGAATGCTGCACGTTAATACTTTTGGAATTGGAAATCAGAGGTGCACCAATCTCTCTCTGGTTTCCAACCCACAGATTATTACTTAGCACCGGCCAATTCCCGTCCACAGCCTGTGAATGATGCCGGCTCTGGGTCAAGCTGTCTTGGTCAAAGAAATTGTGGACCCTGTCACCAACTTCGTTGCCAGGCATTAATAATCCAGCCCTCAAATTTTCCGCAGCTAAGATTTTGGGAGGGAAAAAACACTACCTAAAAGAGAGAAATAAGTTCAAAAACTTCCATATTCTGAATTTCCATTAAAAATGATATATGTGAAGTCCCAACCAGTATGCAACTTTAATCCACATACAATCATGTATAGAAGCACACCTCTTCACTGTACATTTAAGTGTCACTCCAATTGCCATATTCCAACCCTCAAAACCTCATCCTGCATATGACCAGTCCAGTTCATCAATAAAAACCAGATAGGGTGATAAATAATATCCAAATGACAACTAACATAGCCATGAGCAAGAAATCATATCAAGCCACCAGAGAGCAATAATATTTTAGGAAACTCCTCGTTCCTTAGCTGACAAGTTAAGAGGGTATGCATCAGAGTATCAGACTGAAATTTGTACTAATTCTTCCCACTCAATAAGTGAGCTTGAATTACAGAATGTCATCCAGTCTCTAGTACAAGCTATATGTGTGTAATAATGCCTTCACTGCCATTATATGTTTACATAGTCCTTGTTCCTTTGTATTGGCAAGATTAAGAAGAAAAAAAAAATGACATGTTTTTATATATACATATATACATCTCTCTCTCTCTCTCTCTCTCTCTCTCTCTCTCTCTCTCTCTCTCTGTATGGAAAACTTAACTAAGAAAGCCCATTATGCATCAATCAAACAAAGCTTAAACAATCATATAAAATCAAAATATAAGGTCCTTAGCAACAACCAGCTAAAAATAACTACTACAACAAAATCAGCCCATAAAAACTACCCAAGAGAGTCTCCTCCAAACTCATGATGACTAGTCCAGATATTTTTTACATTTTAGCTATAAGCACCTCACATACAGCTAAATAAATATTAACATTTGCCAACCAACGCTTGTATTAATCCCAAGATTTTTCCATTTAACTCTGAGAGATAATACTACAGGACATAATAATCAAGTTAAAATTTAACTTTTTAGACATAATACAACACGAAATGATAATAAACTCAGAAAAGTTTAACTGAGTGTCTATGATAGACTAGCTATATTACAATGGACTATGTAACAAACTCGGTTCTTTTTCTCTTTTTCTATTGCAATTCAAGGTCTGGGAACTAAGTGCTAATGAGATACCCCCCACCCCTCTTTCTTACTTCCCTCTTTTTAACAGCCTTTTATTATTTTCCATATGACCTATAGAGCATGATGTTATGATGTTTTTCTCTCTCTTCCAAAACCAAAACTTTTGGATCAATGATACTACAATAAGAAATTATAAGAGTCCCATCCTAGAGTTTAGTCCAAACCTACAAAACCAAGACAGCCACCTGACTTTGTGCCTCCCATACACTCTGAGAATGATGATTCCCACAAATTTTCTAGGCATACACAATCCTTTTTATGGCTTCGTTTTTTTTTTTTTTTTTTTTTGATAAGAAACAAATTGTATTAATCAAAAGGAAAAATACAAATTGGACAAGAAGTCCAATAGAGAAACCAAAAGAGACAACAAAGTCCAGCCACTACAAAACAAGGAAGACGTGCCAGGAAGCACAGCACAAGAAAAAGCAGCCTAAGCAACCAATACGAAAGGCAGACCACAACCAAAAAAACAGTTCAGGGAGGATAGAAGTGTACTCCAGTAGCTCTATTCTCTTTTTATGGCTTTATTGTCACCCTACGCATGAAATTCAGGGCATAAAATCTTCTGGGAGCATGCCTTTTCCCAGAATGACAAATCAGATATATCTTCTTCTTTTTTCTCTCTTTTTTTTTTTTGATAAGCAACAATAATTTTATTAAAAAAAGAAATGGATTACAAAAGGGTATCAAAAAGCAGAAGAGAGAAATGCAACCTAGAAAAATAATCACTAATGGTTACAAATATCCAGCCAATTATATCTAAATACAAACGAAGGTACACCCACAAACTCCTTCGACACCGAAGCCCAAACATATATCTTATTCTCATATTCAAAAAATCTATAATATAACATCTTCATCAAACTTCCATAAATGATCAATGAAATATGGCATGGTTTCATGTAATATTGATTCTGCCCCACAAATGCATGACAACACACAATACAAGATTATGCTTAATCAAGCTTTATTGTGCCGTCTTACTAAACCATCACAACTGTCTTGACAAATTTAAAGTAACTAGTTGGTGCACATGTGCGTTGCACGTGAATCATTTTGAGAAACTAAAATTTTTTACAAATTTTAGTAATGTAACTTGAAGTTAGGTTTGAAGAACAACCACAAAACCTACGAATCACTAAAAACCATGTTTCTAAACCATAAAATGACCTTCTTCTTTTATTGGTCTTTGGTCTCCCCACTAGTTATGAGGGTTTTAGACATATTTTATGTAGAGAAAAAAAGGTGTTCTTCCAAAGGCCTTTAAGCTAACAGAAAATAATTCCGCACTGCTAACATATCAAGAACTTGTATAAAATTTAGAACTTCAATCCATTCTCCACCTTCGATGTAAATGTGCAACACAATATATAAAAAACTGCATCAAACCTGGTGATTTCTGCTCCATATCAGGCCATATCAAACAATCATTTAGCTCTGCACACACTATACAGTTATTAATACTAAGTCCGCATACAATTTCTTATGTAATTTTGTCTACTAAATTGGTTGATCAATCGAAATATTTCAATGCACAATGCCCCAGGTTTGTCCAAGTTAATCATTATGAGATACCTTATGACTCTGTTTTCAGGCCTACTTCTACAAAGGGAGAGGCACAACACGATTGGAAATTTTTTGTTCATATGGTAATTAAATTGTTAATTCATTCCTTGTGATTTAATCACATATGAAAAAATAAATAACTAAAAATTGAACACTAGATCATATCAATGTCATAACAAAGAATCCTCAAATTAGGTTTTTAGTTTTTATATTAAAAAAAACCTGTTATGTTAAAATTTCCTTATATATAAATTATAATTAAACAATGTTATTAAAACTAATAAAAAAAAAAAACTACAATAAACTGAAGAAACCATTTTAAAAAATACACATAAGGAAAAAATAAGCTTACAAATTGAAATGAAGAACTACCTAATAATAAAAATTTGCATAGACTTCCTCTACTGTAGAGTTAAAGATGGTTAGTGATTGAATGTGAAACTGAAATAATATTAATTAATCAGATCAGAAAATTGAAGAAACTAAAAGAGAAGGAATAGACATTGAAAGAAGAGTGTTGGTTGAAGAGAAGAAGATGAAGGAGAGTTTGTTAGACTAAGACTTAATGTCGAATGTGGGTAAATGCTTGGGATGGTATTTATTTTTCTTTTTTAAAGAAAATTAGTTTTTTCAATTACAAGAAGTTATCATTGTCATTAAATCTTTTGATAGAGATATTTTGGAGAATCAAATGTTTTTCCAACATCTAGACATTTATTAGAAGTATAGATTTATCTCGCTCAACATACAACATTCCTATCAAACTTCTCTGGGCATTCCATTGTGACATGACTCTAAACCATCATATAAATGAATAAATCTCATCATGTTCACTCCTGCTACAAGAACATTACCAAAAATTAGAGCATGACAGTTCATTCATTTTCCCTTTAAAAACCAACTCACAAAATAAGTTCTAAAATGGCATTCCACTTTTCAACTTTAAAATGGTAAGTCACCATTTAAAGATATATTGCCTCCATCCAAGGTATCACTATTCTTTTATGCAACCACCCTTCCTTATAGATTAGAAGGTTTTTCCCCAAACCTCCAATGCCACTAATTCAAGAGAGCTCTTTACATGACTGAGAGTGAAAAACTCTATCCCCACTGCTTGCTTTGTGTTTGTCATTCTTACCTTTGAAGCCACTTAATATTGCCAATTCTGTGATCTTCGTTATTTTCCCACTGATAATAACCACATTTATATTATCAACTAATGAATATGCATGATATCAATATGTCTACATAAAGATTGATCTGCAACTTTCTTATCAAGTGAATTATTCTATTATATATCAAAAAAGGACAGAGCCCATGTACGCAAGGCATATACAAGCACCACAGTTAAAGCATAAGAGAATCTAAAAAATGAACAAAAGAGTTACCCATAGGCCATAGAGATGTAAATCAAGCCAAGCTACTCGAGTTTGACTTGGTTAAAAACCACGCAAACTCATTTAGTGGACAACACGAACTGAGTTCGAGTGTGAAATCAAGCTCATCATGTAAATGAGCCAATCTCAATCTATTTCAAGCTCGGTTCGATGAAGATCATCATAAAATGGGAGTATCATAATTTTAGTAACTTTTATGTGCCTTTTAAATACAGTAAATAAATTTTCAGTAATCACTTCTATAATAGCATTTAATGCTTCATTTGCTTCACTTCTATAATAGCATTTCAGCTAAATTAGATTTTTTTCATTTGTACAAATTAATTTAAGAGTGACAAAGACCTACCATTTGTCAAAGAACTGCCAAGTTGATTTGGAAAGCTAAAGTGCATCCTAAAGTTAAGATTTTGGCATGGTCCCCTGCTCTTCAAAGAACGAATACTTGTGATACAGTGCAGAACCAAATGGTTTGTCCTTTGTAAAAAGAATGGTGAACCAGTGGACCACCTTTTTTTTGCATTGTGATTTGGCTAGGGAATTATGGAATCATATTTTTCCGAAGGTCAGATTGAGTTGGCAAAGTCCAGAACATATCTCAAGTATGTTAGAGGTGAATTTTCGAGGTCTTGCTAGGACCAAGAGGACTAAATCATTGTGGAGGTGTGCTTTAATGGCTGTTTTTTTGGGTAAGTTGGTTGAAAAGACATGTAAGGATTTTCAATGATAGAGTTGAAGATAAGGGAGGGAGGGTTGTGGGACAAAGTTAGTATTTTTAGCTTCTCTTTAGGCTTCGGTGGACAAATCTTTTAAAAGAGTTCCACTTTTTCTAAGTCCTAGAAATTGATTCAAGATTTGCTCTTCGAAAAGAGCCAAGGCTAGGTGGTTGGGAGGTCATTTTTATCCTCCTTAAGACTGGATTTAAATTAAAATTTTGTGATGTACAAGGAGGTATACAATATACTATTTGGTTTTCTGGGTCTGAGCATTGTTGTTTCTTTTGGGCTTCTTTGGCCAGATTTATGTGGGTGGGGTGGTTTGGTAGGCCAAGACCACTTTGTTTTGTCTTCAAGATTCCTTGTCTAATTGTACTTCTCCATTCTTTTAATACAATTTTATTTGTTTCCTATAAGAAAATAAATTAAAATAAAGCTTGCTTGCCTCAATAATTGGAAGATTTCCACCAAGAATTCAACATGGCCAAAAATTAATGATCCTCAAGAAGCATATTCTCGAAACTGAACCAACTGAGACAATAGTCCCCCTTATCTACACATTCAAAATTACCAAAAAAATGATCTTAAACAGACTTGGGAATAGAAATATGCCCAGCGACATTAATCCATCACCTAGTTGGTAGTAAAAGCTAATCTGTCCAACCTAGAGCAAACCCCTTCCTCTTGATTCTAGGACCAAGCGGACATAGCTCTAAACAAAAGAAAATCTACCACTCAAAGTGATTAGAAATCTTAAGAAGCCACACAACCCCCTTTCTCTTCTTTGTCCTCATCCCTATTCAAAATAGTCCCACTGTGAAAAAATTCTAGCAAATCCATTGGAACACTTGTACCCCATCTAACGTGTTATTTTTTGTAGGGATGGATCACCTCATTAGTAGACACTGTTCCCTTCCAAATAAATGCGTCACGTGCAAGTGTCAAGAAGAATCAGCAAATCATCTCTTCCTTCGCTATAGAATTACTCAAGAGCCTTGGGATTTCCCTTTTTCTTCGTTCAAAATCTTATAAGTGATGCCTAAATAGGTGAGACATTTCTTGTAAGGATGGAGAATCATAACAACAACACATGCTATAAGATCATCTGGTAGCTGGTGATGAACTGCCTTCTTATAAGTATCTGGAAAGAGAAAAACAGGAAAACTTTTGACAATGAGTTACCTTTTCCTAAGCCTAAGGAAATCTTCACTTGGACTCTTTTTCCTATAGTGCTCTCCACAGTTTTCTTGAGGATGAGAGATCTTTCTAGGAATTTTTTAATGTATGTTCTCTTTCTTTCTTCTTTTGAAAGCCTTTGCATACTTCCCATGTACAGAGCCTTACCCATTTCTTTGTAAATAAAATTTCCAATCCTTATCAAAAATATTATATTATGTCCCTCATAAATTTTACCCTCCCAACACAGTCGACATATATAACTTTTTTTTTTTTTTGGGGGGGGGGATAACCGGGGAACCATCCCACAACAAGGCCCTTTGGACCCACCCATGGAACCTAAACCTCCGGGGAGACTATATATATATATACGGAAAAATAATAGAATGGTTGGTAAAATAACTTCGTATAATGAGCTTCAGAGAAGAGTCAGATTTGATTTATGTTTAGAACAAGCAGAGCTCCTTTTGTACGAATTGTTCCCTAAATAGCTCCATAACAATTGCCTCCTCTCCAGACATCGAGGCCAAACACCCAAAAGTAAGACCACACTCCCAGATTATAATGTCTATCATCTCATCCACGAAGAGATTAGCAATGTGATCTAAAATCATAAAATATTAAAAGAAAGGAGAAAATCACTAACATTTCAAAAGCATGAAGTTTCGCTACGTAAAGAGAGGTTTAGATTAGTAGAACAGGAGAAGAGCCTTTACTTGATATTCTATTGGTAAAGTGCTAGCGCTACAACTAGACTAGCAGCCTGCTGAAAAAAAAAAAAAAGGCTAGCACACTAGACTAACAACAATTGGTCTAGACTTCTAAGACACAAGGGATTTCAAAGCTCAAAACCTGCACAGGAACAACCAAAACCTCATACGCGCCAGACAGCTGCCATACTGGAAGAACGAATTGACTCAACAAGGAAACCAAGTCAAAGGGTCGCGCCTAACAGCCAAGCCCATGCATTCACATTCCTGTTTGACTGCCGCTCGGGGATGAGTGAGGGTGATAAACACTTGACATAATCATTACCACAATTCAACTACAGCATACCAACTCCATTATGCTAACTACATTAAAGTTTTGGTGCATCTTCCATAGACCACAAAATTTTAAATCATCAATCCAACTAGACCTTTTCAACCAAATTAGAAGAAGGGAAAAAAGGCTATAGTAAATTTGTTATGTTATTTAAGTGTATGCACTAACAAATACAAATAAAAATGTCAATTTTTCCCTATCCGTTTTATGCAAAATGACAGCAACTTTTATGACAAGGGTTTGCAATCATACATGGCTTTAACATTTTTCTTGTTTCCTTTTGCCCAAATTGATCTATCAGCTTCTTCAAAGACATGCTTGTGTTTCACATGGTTTCATCTTTCCTACTAAGTGCCAAAACCAGGATCCATGCCCATGACACATTATATAAGCTTATCTCTTACTAGACTAAAATTAAAGTACAAATTGCCATTTCATGTGCCATGAAAGTTGAGCAGACTTTGATACACATGCCACAATAAATAAATGAGAAGCAGATAAATAAGTCAGAGCAAATACAGAGAATGTTAACAAATAATAGTCCAAGGACTCCAGTTTTAGATACAAATCACCAAGAAGTCACGTCACTTAAATAACCAATTCCAAGATATCAGAAAACAAAACATATGCATGATTTAAAAAGAATAACAATAGTACCAGCAATAGTAACTAAAAATAAATACTCCAGTATAAAAAAACCGCAGAGGAAAAAGAAAAATCAGGTGATGTAAATATAGAAGCAACGATCCAGTGATATGAAACACTCCCTCACACTCTAACAATAAACAAACGGGCATCCAATGCCTCTGTAAACAAGTCATTGAGATCCAAACTCAAAAGAAATTCAGAACTCAACCAGCAAGAAAAAAATTTAACTTCATAACATAATAACAATGGATGAACCGGCACAAATCTGACATAAGAATCCGTTTGGCCACCAGGAAAATGTACAAAAAACAGAAGGCACTATAATTGTTAATCCTTAATCTTTCGTTTATTCATGACTCACTGGAGCCCAAAAACAGGGGGGCAAGCGCACACCCACACACACACTCACTCAACTACGAGCAATGCAACTCTTCACTGAGATGACTATAGTATATCTTTTCCCGAGAACCAAAAATGCCCTTAAAACTCAAATTTTCACTTTTTTTTCTTTTCCTACGTTTTCATGGCAACCAAACAGACAAAAAAACCGCGTCTTTCTCCAAAAACAACGCAATTGTCACCGAAACACCGCAATTCCAAACCCAACCCCAACAAGATCGACTACTCAAACATCGCAATTCCCAGCTCAAAAACCAGAGATTGAAATCGCACACACATTGCAAAGACGAAACCACGAGCTGCGACGAACCTGCCCAGCCACAATAACACCAAAACCTCGGCATAGATTTTCTCGTCCTTACAATTGGTGATATATATACATAGAGAAATAAAATTAGGGTTTCTAGATAGAGAAAGAGAGGCGTCAGACTTACTCTGGTATCCGCAGGAGTTCGATATCGATCCTCTGAAACTGTTAGGGTTTCGATGTGTTAGGGTTTCGATTGGTGAGAGAAATGGGCGTATCGAGAGCTCAAAGAGAGAGAGGGAAAGAGATGAGAGAGATGGGGGGGGTATTGCAGAGAAAGATAAAGTGATCGAAATAGTGCGAAATTTTCAACGAACTGAGAGAAGAGACAGGTTCGGGTCGAGGCTGAGGCTGTGATGACGAAGCTGGGTCGTTTGGGTCCGAACCTAAGATGGGAGTGTCTCGCGATGAGGATGGGTGTTTTGGGATTGTGAAGAGTTGTTGAAATTGAAAGGGTAGGATGGGAATTTGGTGGTCCTGCAATTAAAATTTGCCATGTGGCTCGATTCGTGTGGGACCTACCTTTGGGGTTGTTGATCGAGTCTCCATGGGCGTGATTTGGATGAATTCTGACCGTTGATTTGCAAAAGACTTTTAACGATATTTTCAAAATAGGCGGAAAATAATGTGTCTACTCAAAATCCCCATCCAGGAACTTAATTTGCGAAAAATATGGTAAAATCATGTTCATTTTTTCAATATGGCTTGATTCCAAATATTAAATTCATGGGATTGAAAAAGAGAGGGAGGTTGGGTCATGGGAAAATCAAGACAGAAAGAGAGAGATGGGAACATGAGAGAACTAATGTCGTAATCAACTTGCAATATTTGAATTAAGGCCATGTTTGTTTGGTTGGAATGAAATGGGTAGGAATGGAATCTGATTCCATACTCAAAAAATTTTGGAATGAAATAAGATTGAAATAAACATTACGGAATGAATATCATCTACTATTGTTTGATTCCATTCCCATATAATTACCTCATCCAAACATGTTGTTTGGAATAAATTAAAACGAAATTTTATTCCATCCATTCTATTCCAACCAAACAAACATGGCATAAGAGTAACAATTTAAGCTCACATAATTACATTTTTTATTTTTTCAAAAATTCAGATGTTAAGCAATCCGTATATTAACATTTCGAAATTACGCTCTTTTATTTTCTTTTCTTTTCGTGAACATACTATTACTTAATAATTGTTGGGAAATTTTATTTTATTTTTTATTAACGACTAGGGATGTCACAAGCTTGAGATAACAAAGTTGTGAAAACGGTCATGTCCTTATTTATTTTCTCCAAACTACACATCATCCTTTACTATAAATGCCTTTATAAGTAGTTGTAAAATTGTATAGCTAAGTCTTTTCAATGTCACAACATAAATAGCTAAAAGCACGTATGAATTTCTTTCAATGTCAAAAAAATCACCAAGCCCTTTATGTGCATGTCGCACAATGAAACTTTTCAGTCTGTTTTTTTATTGATTGTGCGCTGGATGGAAGGTGGTGATTGGTGTTGCATAATCTTAGTTTATGGAGAATTTTTACCTTTTTTGAAGCTTATGATAGTACCAATATCGTTTAAGAGGGTGGCTAGAGTGTAGTTTACCTTAAATCACTCCATCGTGTCATATGAAGTATTTAATTTAAAATGATTCCATTTTACCAGCTAAAAGAACTTCTAATAAGTTCACTCTAGGCTATGCCACTATTTTTGCTCTCACAATCACCTTTATGGAGGATTGGGATTTGGTGCAGTTTTCACCTTTAACTGCACTATGCAGTAGCTAGTAGATGGGTTACATGTGCAGAAAGTTGAGATTCGACACAATCACTTCTAACTGAGAAATATCCCAACCGTTCATGCTTCTCTCTTACCTACATGACGACGATCTAGCAGTAACTGCACCATGCAGTTAAAGGATGCAAACCTCACCAAATCTGAATCCCTTCATGGGCACCAGCACCACTATTGTTAGGGCTTGTTTGGAACTTTGAATAAGCCATTGTTTTCTATTTTTACTTTTGAAAGTTTTGAGTGTGAACAATTTTGGTAGTTACGACTTCTTGAACTTTAAAAGTGGTACCAACAATTTTCATTATAAAGAACAATCAAAATTTTATAATTTTTTTACTTCTAAAAATAAAAAAATAAAGTATAAATTTATCAAAACTGAGTTTTTTTTTTTAGGCTATGAATCACTGCCAGGCCACTATTCAACTGTGCTGTAAATTATTTCACCATCAACGACTTCAATAACTGCCACTACCCCAGCCTGCTGCAGGTTCTCCAACCGTATGAAATTCAACCCAATATTTGAGCTCTGACCACTATTCAACACCCAAAACTCTCAACCACACCAACAAACTAAGGAAAAAAAATATGGGGTGGGGGCTAAATCATGTGATCAGTCCCACTTAGCCCATCGACTAACAAAGATACTCAATAATTTAATCATTCTAACCCTCTGATCCCAACCAACTTTCCATTGAAAAACTAAAAATAAAATGTAACCATAAAATTGGTCCTACTTGATCAATCATTTGTACAAAAGAATCATATTAGGTGGATAATTTAAACCATGTGATTCCAACAAATCTTTTTCACATTCTTTACCATTCTAAAATAATATTTATATTTACAAGAAAAAAGTATAAACTTTTTTTAAAAAAAATATATAAGATGAAAAAATCACAATAAACCACCTTAATGTTTGGCTTTTTTTTTTTTTTTTTTTTTCCGTAACCCCTTAAATAAAAATTGTTGCAATTTCCCTTCAAACAACTTATAAATTTAGCAATTAATAACACTGTTAATCGTTGTTGATGAAATTAGATAGAAAAATATAATGTGAGCACCGTTTAATTTGTAAGTTGTCAGGGACACATTGCAAGTTCGCAATCATTTCTTCTTTAAGGGAGTTTCTTCTAATTTACCCTTTACAAAAAGAGTATGCAAACCAAAGAAAAAGAGGGACACTATGATGGCGCAATGGTGTGTTACAATATTCTATATATTTTAAGAGAATAAAAACTTCGAAGAAATGATCTTATTATTGGATAGAAGATTATTCAAGGGTCCCATGTAATGCCATGTGATTTGTTCGCACATGGGCAATGAAAGTTTGATGTTTTGTCCTATATAATATAACATTGTCTGATCAAAATTATTGCCAACTTTGACCCATGCTTGTGTTTATGTTTGGCTAAATTTATATCATATGGACGAATTCAATATGATGCACTTAACATGGTACATGTCTCAGTCCTTTTGAAAATATGAGAGGGCAAAACGGAAGGGCTCATGGCAAGAGAGATTAACGTGCTCTCTTAGCATCAATGTTTTGAAACCTAGTCGGGTGTGGTCTAGTTGGATCGACTGAATCAAATTGATAATCTCACCAGTTTAGTTCAATCAAATAATCAAAAAATAGGAAAACCGAAAAAACCAAAAGATTGAATTGGTTAAACCATTGATTTTGTTAACTCGAGTGGGTCAATTTTTTATTTTTAGAATTTAAAAAATTTAAACAAAACATATATGATAATATCTAGATTTTTACGTCTAATCAAATTCCATGTAAAGATAAGATTGAATTTATGATAGATAACACGGTCTATTTATATAAAGCCTTTTTATGTTTTTTTATAAAACATTGAAATATTTACTTCATTTAAAAAAAAAAAACACATCATTGAAGTGAGAGGAATTTTGACGGTGAGGGGCCATATAAAAATCTCATCCGTATATATACTGTACCGAGGGCACAGTCGGAGAGGAACCGGATCTTATACGAGCTCTGCTGCTGCTGCTGCTGCTGCTGCTGGAAGAGAGCTCCGAATTCGTTTGACAGATCAATCAGAGAGAAAGCTTGTGAGAGAGAGAGAGATGGGGGAAGAGAAGAGGCACCAGATGATGCAGAACCTATTCGGCGATCAGTCCGAGGAGGAAGAAGAAGAGATTGATTCAGAGCACGAATCGAATCCTCAACCTGGCTATGCCTCTGTAAGATATTCCCTTTCATCTCTTTCTGTATTCATATGCATTTATTTTGATTCAATTCGGAGAGAAAACAGCATTCTTCATTGGAATTAAGAGATGGGCATGTTGAATATTCGTGTAAAATTCTAGTATAAGTTTAGGGCTTTGGTTAATTTTGGTAAGAAGGGAAGGAAGGAAAGGAAAAGGGTTAAAAATGGTTAAGAAAAGATTCCGTGGGTGAACAATTTTCAGCATTTTGCTTTCTTTCCCTCGTACTCCATGAAGTCGGTGTTTTGTTGCTGAGAAAATGAAGGAAAGGAATAGAAAATGAAATTTCGAATTTTTTTATGCCTCTTCGTTTTCTAAGAATCAAAATGTGCCGTGACTAACACTTGAGTAGAAGCTTTTTTTCTTCCGCCCAAAGGGTTTCGTGGTCATCCAAAAAAAAAAAAAAAAAAGCACTTGATCTGTTGATTCCAAACACTTGAAGAATGAAATATCAATCAGTAATATTTTTCTAAAAATATATAATCAATTGGAAAGTGTTGCGAATTAATGCTATGAAGCAAGTTAGTTCTTTTCCCAATCACAATTGGTGGAATTCAAAGATTTTGTCATTATTATCTATTGAAAAGGCACCTGGGAATATGGGTGAGATTTTCATTTTGCCAATAGTTGTTGGTCATTATCCCATTGTCCCGGTATAATCCAGCTGCATAATCCTTGCATTGCTGCATATGCGATCGGATACAGTCTGTGCTGTTTTCATGATGTGCCCCTGCCTCATTTGAGAAATTTTTGTTGTTGTTGTTGTTGTTGTTGTTTTTATTTATTTATTTAATGTTAATGTTAATTTTATTATTTTTATTTTGTGGAAGGTTTATTAGGATAACATTGAATATTCTGCCATGCTTATCGTAGGGGTCACTTGACTTTGTAATTGCGTCCCCCCTCCCCCCTCCCCCCCCCCCCCCCCACCCTCCTCTTTTCTCTTTTAATTAGCAAGAAGGAATTGCTGAATGGTAAATTAAACCAAACCATGCATGATGCATTGTTACCTCTTGATTCCAACATCAATTTATGATGATTCTGCACCCAGGATGAAGGTGAGGGAGGTCCGGATATTGAGGGTGAAGGTGAAGCAGAGGGACAAGGGGAGGCAGAAGTGGAGAGTGAAGGTGATATACGTGATGCAGATCCTGATCCTGGAGAGAGTGAGGGTGAAAGAGATCAAAGTTCTCAAGAAGTGGAAGTTGATGATCAAAGGGAAGAAAGTGAAGGAAAAGAAACAGACAGTGATGAAAAAGAAGAGTATGGTCAGAGAGTAGTAACAAGCAGGAGACGGGATGTAGTTGAAAGTGGATCAGAGAGGTCTGAGGAAAACCATTATGTTGACAATGAAGACGAGGAAGTTGATCAGGCTAGAAGGTAATTTTCTTCTCTCTCACACACATGCGCATGCACACACACACACACAAACAGAGATGCGTCCAGTGTCCACTGTGTTTTCAAGATCTTTCGTTGGTTCTTCGTTCTCATTTCTTTCTTCAATTACCACTCATGCCTATGCCATAGTAAACATGGCTTTATCATCTCTCTCCCTCTCTCTCTCTCTCTCTCTCTCTCACACACACACACACACACACACACACACACACACACGGCAGGCGCTCATCCGCGCATGCACAGTTTTTCCTGTGTACAATGCTCATGCAAGGGTTTTTGTTAGTTTCACGTACTTATCTTTGTGCTTTCTCTTATATTTATGCTTGTGCTGTTCTTGCATATTTGTGAGTGGAGACTAGATGGTTTAAGAACTTGTCGGGATAATAGTTGTATCTATCATAACAACTATATTTTTGGGGAGTTCTTTCTGGAAGGATTCTCATCGTGAAAATTGAATCTCTTTGGAAAATATATGAAGAATTTGGTAAGAGAAAAAAATGATGAAATCTACAGACATACTAAGCTCAAATCCCATCGGCGTAGATTGGTTGAAATTTATAGACATGATTACCCCACTTCCCCCCCCCCGCCCCCCCCCCCCCCCCCAAAAAAAAAAAAGAAAGAAGAAAAGAAAAAGAAGAAAAAGAGAGGCAAAAATACAGAAGTAATATGAAAGCATTTTCAAAAGAATTGAAGATTTTTAAGCTTCTAATTTATTGGACTATATTGTGCTGTTTCCCATTACATTACCATTAAGTTGTAAACCTTTCTCCGCTATGAAAGAATTGCCTCAACACACTGCTCCTAGACTGCAAGTCATCCTTCGAGGTCTCACATTCCATGGTTGCCTTTTTCCAATCTTAATGTGTGCATGCTTTCCCTTGTTTGGGATCCCAAAATATCTTGTTTGATACCATAGTCTTTTCATTTGGTAGTTAGTTCCTTTTTTCAAAAAAATTTTTTTCGCCATCCTTTACATCTGTTGAGAATATTCTATGATTTGGTTTAGTAAGGTTGTGATTGGTACTAGAACTACCTCCATGCTAATCATGTCAAGCACAATAATGATGATCGTCTGTAAGAGTAAGATTTTATATTCCAAATGGAGGAATGTGGCTCCACACACACACACACTGACTAATTATGAAGTCCTTGACTCTTTAACAGATCACCTGGTGAGGGGAAAGGTCAGACTCACCTTTTGCACTCAGCCGCTGAGATTCGTGATGTTTTTGGTGATTCTGACGATGAAGAACCAGCAGAGTATGCAGTTCGGAATAACATCGAGGAAGATTCAAATGTGAGTATGAGATGTTAAAAAGAAGTATATTTTTTGGTGCTGTTGGGCATCCATTCCGAATTTATAAAGAAGGTAGAAATGTAGAATTGCTTCTTTCCTGTTGTAGAGATCCCCAATGGAAGAAGAAGAAGGGAGCTATGGGAAGAATCTGCGACCAGAGGATATGCTACCTGATGAAGATGGTCAGTATGATTCAGAAGAGGAGCATCTTGAGGCTAAACCCAAAGAGAAACCAGTTGGCCCCCCATTGGAGCTTGAGATTCCACTACGTCCCCCTCCAGCTCACCCAGATAAGGTTCATTTTTATCTATTATTCTATGTGCTGCTGTATCAGCGTCTAATATTTTGTGTTTTTGTCATAATTTATGGGTGCTTGCACACTGCCTAAAATGAAACAATTTCATTTTATATACTAAGCATTTTAGGAGAAGCTATTTTGTTATTTTGAGATAATTTAATGCGAGCCTATGGCCCTTATATATTTACATTGCTATGATTTGGCACCCAAATGTGGTTCACGACATGTTTTCTTAATTGAACTTTACTCTGAATACTTATATAATCTTAGTTGACAATATTTGATAAAATTACACTTACAATAATTTCAAATTAGTACACTAGTATTTTTAATTTAACACATGTAGATTGTAGGTGCCTGTGCTAGTAATGACATAATTATATGTGCACATATTAAATAGTTTAAAAAAATATTTTTATCATTGGGTATCCTAGATTTTGATTAGTTTCTATGCAATTAGTTTTTATTGATAAGGAACTAAAGAAGATTACAAAGAATAAAGTGCAACATGATTCTGATTTAGATAAGGTCAAAAAAGAAACTTGAAATTTTTCTTGCTGATGAAGCATCGCTAAAAAACCTACTTTCTTTAATGCTCTGTTTGTTTTCTGAGAACTAAGAGAAAATGAAAACAATACTTGAAATCTTTCACCTACTTGGGTTTGGATTCTGAGAAGGTGGAGAAGAAGAAATCCTACAACTATTTGGGTTTGGGATGGTTGTTACCAAATTCCATGTCTTTTCTTTTTCTCCTCAACAACAAAACATATGGTAGAGAATTCTATTGTCAAGGTTTCTTCTTCTTGTTTTATATCAAATTTTAATTCTTGTTACTTATAATTTTTTGATTTATTCAGTAGGATGTTAAATGTAATCCGTGAACATATACTTGATAGGGTGATTGAGGAGGCAATACATTGTGTAGTCATGGTACCATCAACTGTATTTGTAGATGAGGCAGGCCAGACTGAATTCTACAGACTAATGTAACATACGAGGGAGGTAGAAGTATGGTATGAATGGTTTTGAGGTGAGGCGTAATGAAAGGCTAATTGATCAAAACTTCGTTTACACTTTACAGTGTAAGGAAGGAGTGGCTATTTGATGAGGGGGAATAAGAAGCAATCTGAAAATCCTGAAGGCATAATGGCAACCTCATAATGGGCAAGGTTCTTGGAAGCTTGGGTATGTGTTTGGCCCAAAGAGCAATTACCTATCTTAATTGGAGGGCTAAAGTGTGGAATGCTTGGAAGCCTTACGTGGCATGAAGAGCATCTCATACGGAGCGTATGAGTTGGAGGGGGCAATATTTTATGTTATTTATTTTTCATCATATCAAAAAATAAAAACAAAAATCTTTTGGGGGTGTGGGGGAGGGGAGGAAGGACAACTGGGGCATCATTTTTTTATAGGGGAGAGAATTGTTGGTTATCTTCTTTAGAGAAATTTGTTGGCAGAAATGCAGAATGTAGGGCATCAAGCTAAAGGGCAGGTTCTTAGGGAAGTGGGGGCCTTCTTAGCGGCTATTGTGGGCTAGTGGTATCTATCCCCTATTATGAAGTAGAGTTCTTTCTTTTAAGTCTTCAAACCTTGGTGTGGGGGGGGGGGGGGTATGAGGGAAAGGGGTGGGCTAACCCCTACCAAGCAACCCAAGGGCCCTTTTGTACTCTCCTTAGAACCCCGTCCCCCCCCCCCCCCCCCCCCCCCCGCCCCCCACCAAAAGAAAAAGGGGGGGGGGGGGGAGAAATAGATTTTGTTGGGGATCCAATTGGGAGTTGGGAAGGGATGGATATTTGGGCACTGATACTTGTGGATCATTATGATGAAGATGGCATGCTTGGGTGAGAGAAAAGTCTGCCAATTTTTGTGATCATGTTCTGGGGAGTTGTCTTTGGGGATTCAAGTTTTTGGAAGGCCAATGGGACGAGATTTGTAATGGGGTCCCAAGGCTTTATTGGGCCTATTGGGATTTGCCTTAAATGTGCCATTTATTAGATCACCATAGTGAGAGATGACAATCAGTTAGTGTGTAACCTTATACTATTGATAGATCTATTTGATAAAACTTGTTGGGGGTGGGGGGGTGTTGGTTCATGATGTTAAGTTGGGCTGCGTGGCTTGTGTGAAGTGGTGGTGATTACTGGGCAGAATTTGTTTGATTTTCTCTTAGATAGGATCAATGAGCTAACCACATATAAGATGATTATTGAACTTATTGGGCTGAGTAGAGTTTTGCCAGCACTTCACGAATCGACGCAATGATTTTTCGTGTGTTATTATGGGGTGTGGTTTGCTTGCCAAAGGCGGCTGGGGTTTCCCTCTTTGAAAATTTAGTGGCTATCAATGAAGCACTTTTGAATTTGATTTGGAGGTTTGGGCTGAAAGTGAAAGCTTGTGGGAAAATTTTTTGTGGTGGAAGTATGATTGTTACGTGGGGAGTGGTTTTTGAAGGACAGTACATTGGCTCACCTGGTCTTTTAGTTTTTTCCTGATTTATCTTAATTTTGTTGTAAAATGATAACTTTTTTATTGTATCTTAAGTGGGTTACATATATGTGAAATTTTATGTTCATATGGTATATTTTATAGTTCATACATAGTTTCACATTCAGCTTCTTGTTCCTATATTTCATGTCTTACATGCAAGTTGTGCATAGCTGAATCATTTTCTGGTTTCTATACAAGATTCTTTTGAGGTCTATTCATTTACTTGGTATCTGTTACATACTGACAGTGCCTTCAATGAAATTATATGAATGTTAAATTTTATTACTCAGTAGTTATCTTTTGTTGCAGATGAACATGATAAAAGTTTCTAATATAATGGGCATTGAACCAAAACCATTTGATCCCAAGAAGTATGTGGAAGAGGATATGTTTGTGACAGATGAATCTGGATCGAAGAAACGTATTCGCTTGGATAACAATATAGTGCGCTGGAGGATTGCTAAAAATCCGAATGGCACAACATCTGTAAGTGAAAACATCTTATTTTCTCCTTATCAAAAAAAAAAATCTTATTTTCTGTGCCAATGAAATCAGACTATACTCAGATACATAATATGCTTGAATGCATAGTTGCATAGATATGCAATACATACGTACATTCTTCAAATAGACATGTGCATATAAGAGGCACTCTCCTTGCATTTCATTTTGGACTTTATCTGCAATTTGTGGCATAGCCAGGATTTTGCTTGTGGGAAAGGAGAGGCAGTCAATGATAGATGAAAAATAAACCATCTTTTTGTTTTTTGTTTTTTTTCCATGGGAGAAGAAGAAAAACAGATATAAGCAACTATTCTAAAAGGAAATTAACCAAAAATTAAAAATCGAAACAGGTTTGCTATACTTTTCAATTTGGGGTAATTTAAAAGTAAAATGCCATTTTGATGCGATTTGAATTAAAATAACTAAATGGTGTAATATAATTTGAAAAGTTTCTGTTTCTCCAGAGTGATTGAAGGAACTAGGAGGTGGAAAGGATGCAAGGTTCTAGATAGGGCCCTTATGTTGTTTTATTATTATTAATATTTAATAACAATTGTTTACTTTTCAGAATTTTATTATTTATCAATCTATTTATTTAAATGATCCTAACTATTTATTACATTCATTCAACTAAAGTCATTACCCAAAATAATATGTGGAATATGTAATACATTTACTATAAGAAGATACTGGGTATTTAAAACTCAAACATTGTGTATTTTCATGGTATAGTAACATGTGGGTGGCTGTTTTAATGTGTTTATTATTATTATTATTATTTTAAAAAACCATATTGCGTCCCAAATTATTTATTTTGCTTATTTGATGGTTTCAGTGAAATCGCCCAATTTTCTCTGATTTTTCAAAAAATTTTTTGGGGGGATTTCTTAATACATTTTTTCATGCATAAAGTTGCATCTTGCTCGAAACGTGGTGAAACGTGGCAAGATGGTTACCTCCGAGATGACCATGACCAAGACGTGTTGATATCTGTGACCTAGACTTTGAACTCTGTTGTCTTCTGTCCAATGGTATCCTTGTTGTGCCTTGTTATATTATTTTTTTGATGGGGCCTTTTATATTATTGTGGGGTTAATTCTGATGCTAGATCATCCAAAACTCATGCAAAGGCCAAGCAGGGTCACTAGTTAGCTTGGGTTGAGCCGTTAGTTGCATGGTATTTATTTAGTTTTTATTTTTATCTTAGTCCTTTCATTTTGTTGTCTTTGTTTTATTATACTTAGACCGTTGTTACGTTCCTAATATTCTTAAGTAGTCATGTGACTAGCATGTGACTTTTAAATTACTTGGAAGGCTGAGATTAAAGAATTATAGAGATATTCAAGGGCTAGCCTCTTAGGGTTGTGGTAGCCCTAGCATACACACTCTTTTATGGATCGTTATAATCATTCTTTTCAATAGATTTCAGATATCCAGATTCAAGAAACATTCTTGGGCTCTAAGTCCTAGAATTTGACTTGTTTATGTTTCTACTTTGACTTTGCTTCAATTTTTAGCTACTTTTTTTGTTATTTTATTGGTGAACTTCCTCTCTAGGATGTGTTTTTTTTTTTTTTTTTTTTTGTTTTTTTGTTTTTTTTTTTTTTTTTCCTTCTACTACAGCAACTAGACAGCAAGTTCTCGTCTTTTTGTTGCATCAAATTCGTATGAGATCCTAAAATCTGGATCTTAACCATGGTTGGATGGTGGAAAAGGAAGTCAACCCCTACATTCAGAGATGGATGAGGTGTGGTGTCAATTGAAGATTTGTTGAGGGCTGTACAAAACTTCAGTGATGGGGGTGTGCAGAAACCTGTATGGAGATTTCTGAAAGCAACAAAAAACCTTTAGACGTACCAAAAGGTAGTTTTGAAGATTAATATATTAGGAGAGGGGGGAGATTAAGTATTTTTGGTTTATCAGTAGGTAGTTTTGTGGATTGGGATTATCCACCAATCCATGACTGATTATCCAAAGGATAGCGATATGAGTGATATGAGTTCCTCACTTTGTAGTACTCCTAGAATTATTAAAGATTTGGACACATGTATAGCGTTTGAAGAAAGTTGGAGGAGAGATTGTTTTGGCATTGATGGTGAACCATGATTGTTCAATGTGAAACTTAACTGATGTTTGATGAATTTCTAAAGAGAGTTGGTTCATTGAGTATTGACTTTTCAACTATGCATGATAAATATTTTGAAGAATATTGATATTCATTTGGTTGATATTGCATTTGAATATAATGGAGATGTGACATTTGACCATATATGGGAAGCCTTTATGGAATATGAGACAATTCAAAGCTATATGAGTGCAAGGATGGGCTGAGTCAATTTTTGGAATAAAGCTGCATGCCTGCATGATATTAACATATAATATTGCTGGCAGACATTCCAAGTTATTTTGCTCAGGTAGGCAATTAAAGAAGAGATAGAAAGGATTTTTGGGGAATCTAATAGGCCATGGGAAGCTTCATATTAACTTGAGGACGAGTTCACCTACCTGTGGAGTTTGATGCAAGAGCATCCAAATTCCATGCAAAAGCCACACGGGGCCATTAGTCAGCTTGGGTTGAGCTGTTAACTAGCATGAAATTCAACTTTTATTTTCATTTTGATGCTTGCATTTGTTTTCTTTTCTTTTATTATAGTCTATATACCGTTGTAATGGTTGTAATCTTTTTAAATAGTTATGTGACGAGGAGCATGTGACTTTTTAAATAGCTTGGAAGGCTGAGATTATAAGATTATAATATTATCAAAAAGAGATTATAGGATTATAGAAGTATTCAAGGACTAGGATCTTAGGGTTGTTGTATCCTTATAGTATAAAGAGTCATTGTAGTCAGTCTTTTTGACATTATTTCAAAATTTCAGATTCAAGGGACATTTTTGGGCCTCTAAGCCCTAGAATCTCACCTGTTTACATTCCAATTTTGACTTTACTTCAATTTCTAGCCATTTTCTGTTATTTTAAAGGATGGCTTTCACCTATGGCAGACAACATTAACAAGAGAGAAAGCTCTCACCTTTTTGCTTCATCAATTCATCATGTGATTGTGATCAAAGTTGGAATATTATGACTAATAGTTTTCTTTGCATCAAAGTCTGGATGAAGTGCTCATCTTTCTTACAAAAGGGTAGCACCAGAAGTTTCACAAGGTGGAGGTAGAATAAGATTCTGCTGTATGTTCTTACTGTACCAATATATTGAAGCAATACTTATTGATTCTAAAAAATCTTGAGGACTTCAGATATTTTATTGATTATACAACCGATTGTCATAGGTAGAGCAACCTGATTAATTTCTCTTTAGGGTTGCTTGATATCTATTTATTTATACCATCATCACAAAAGTAGATGCTAGAACCTTTTAGGATGAGTTATCCGCTGATGGAGATAGATTCTGAGTAAATAAACTTCTTGTATATGGTGGTTCTCAACCCTATTATGTTTAGCTTTGTTCTCTCATTATGCATCTGGCTTCCAGCTTCTCTTTGTCTTTCAACTTTAAATAGCAAAAAAGGTGTTCCAGTGCAGTTGGGTAGAGGAAAATGTTTTATGTTCTGCTCTTTAACATATTTCTTAGACTGTATTCTCAAATGTGCCTTTAACTTTTCCTTTTTGATTTTCAGTATGAAAGCAATGCACGCTTTGTGCGGTGGTCCGATGGCAGTTTACAGTTATTAATTGGGAACGAAGTTCTTGACATATCTGTACAAGATGCGCAACATGATCAAGCACATCTTCTTCTTAGACATGAAAAGGTGACTTTTCTCACCTTGACATTTGTGAATATATATATAAAATTAAATATTCTACCAAGCTACTTAGGCTGTCTGAGCTGCAAAATATACAGATTCGAGAGAACCTTGAATAAACAACCTATAAAGACACTGCAGTACTGACCATTTTCTTCTTCCCTCTGTTGTGGTGTTTTTATTATTATTGTTTTTAGTGGGAGATCGACAATAGGAATTGAACCAAAACTTTTACAATTATCAGCCCAAAAGGCCAAGCATGGGCTGCACCTTTGTGGTGTCAGTTATATTTCTTCTTATTTAAGATTTAACTGAGTTCTTAAATGTCCGATTGAACAATGATTTCCCCAGGATAAATCAGGTCATTTCTTCCTTCACTGCTATACTTCTATGCATTCTGTTTCTTTTTTTGGTAAGTCTTCTATGCATTCTTTATTCCATTGTATTGCTTGCCCAATTTAATAAATGGGTTAACTCTTCCGTGGGAGATTGGTTTAAAAATAGAAGTCAAAGTAGGTGCACATTAAAGCACACTATTCTTCAGTATTTAGTCCGTATGTATAGCTTTTTCTTTAGATGCTTAACTTTTATGTCAAGGAGACCAGTCTCTAGTGATTTTCTCTTTGGATGATGATCAAATAAAACAGAAACACAAGAATTTTAAAGTTTTGAAATTTGTAATTTTACATAAAACTTATCTCATTATTAGAGGTGAGAAGCATCTTCCTTGATCTTTATGCTTGTTTTCTTTTCAAGATTCAAAATCGTTGTTTCTCCTCTTTTAAAAGGGGAATTTTGCTGTCACTGTATCGACAGCTTTAATTGGAGGGATAAATGTTGGAAGTTTATCAATTTCAGTTGGTGGGACAAATGTTGAAGGCTTATTGCTATTTCCGTACTTTGTTTCTTTACACTCGGTACCTTATAAGATGAATTTTTGTGGGTTTTGCTCTTGTTATGTTTGGTAGTACGAAATTGTAATCCCAATGTAGGGAACTAAGAATCCCATGAATTGGATGTGGGGCAAAAATGTTGAAGTAGATTTTAACCCAAGCCCTTGCTTCTTTTCATTTATTTTCTTTTCCTTCTTTTTTTTTTTTTTTTGTTTTTTGTTTTTTGTGGGTTATTCTGGACTCTGGGAATAAAAATAAAAATAAAAATCATGGAGACATATGGGACAAGGACTCTGCCATGTTGGGTCATTTTGATTTCTGTGGGAGTAGGATTCACCATTATAGGACCTTGATTCCAGCAACTTATGCATACCAAAAATGGTGTTGACAGATTTTAATTCTGAAGTTCAACTCTAGCCTTCCAAGCATGTCCATATTGATTTGGAAACTTCCTTTGATTTTGATTTGTGTGTGTGTGTGTTTTTTTTGGGGGAGAAGAGGGGGGGGGGGGGGGGGGGGGGGGTTCTACTTTTGTATTTATGTTTCTGTAAAACAATTGCATCTCTCTATATATCCCATTTTTCTGGGGAACCGAACTTTGGGGAAGTTGCCCATGATTTCCTGTGTGCTAATTATGTAGGGAATCCTTCAATCGCAAGGGAGACTTTTAAGGAAGATGAGGTTTATGCCATCATCCTTGTCATCAAATTCGCATCGAATGTTGACTGCTCTTGTTGACTCACGGCATAAGAAGGTTTATAAGGTGAAGAACTGCATCACTGACATTGATCCGGAAAGGGAAAAGGAGGAAAAGGAAAAGGTAATTAGTTACTTCAAGTAATGGATTGTGTTTAATAGGGATCATTGTGTATTTTCTATTTCGGCTGTTAATTATGGTGGCTCTGTAGGCTATGAGTCAGACAATTAGAGCTAATGCAATTCTCAGTCGGAAGAAAGAAAAGGTGAGCCGCAAGTATACACAAACTGTGGACAGGGGGCGCCAACTTTCACCTGGGTTCTTGGAGGAAGCACTTGATGAGGTCTGTACTTACTATTTTCTCCTTATTTTATTTATTTATTTATTTCTTTTATAATCCTTTTATAATTTTTTTTGTTCAAGAACTTTTCTATATTTTTTAGATACATCTTAATTTCACTCTACACTCTTGCATGTCATATTAATGAGCTCTCATAAAAATGACACCTTTAAAACATGTCCTAGTTATCTTTCGAGTCTTTATTCACTTTTTTCCTTTACTTTCAGCAACATATTTTTGTTTGTGGATGTGTTGAAGGGCTATACTTTTTGTTTATAGAGTTTAATATGTAGTGGACACACATTTTCTAAAATGGTTTGTCTACCTGCTTAATTATTGAGCTTTAATCAAATCTTTCACTGTTCATTGTCGCTTAGGATGATGAACCAGATTATTATGAATCTCGTCGCTCTCGTCGCCGCTTTGAGGAAGATTTGGAAGTAGAGGCTCGGGCTGAGAAACGCATTATTAATGCAAAGAAGGTATTATAACATGAACTCTATGTACATATGTATAGTCCCTATTGTGAATTTTATTAAGTCTGCTGCTAAAGTGGAGGTCCCATTTTGGATCATTAGTCACAGGGTCACAAAGACATTTCTCGCAAGTCATCATTGCCAGCTGCTAAATCATCTCGCCGTCCAGTAGATTTCTCTGACAGTGAGAGAGAGGAGTCTGAGTATGAAAGTGATGGGGAGGAATATGAGAGGTCTCCCCCACGTAAGAGGGCTGAGGAGCAGGAGCAGGAATATGAGGAAGAAGAAGAGGAGCGTGATGAAGAGGAAGCAGAAGCCAACGGAGTGACATCAGACGAGGATGAGGTATGCAAATCATTTTTAAGGATTGCATATTTTTTTTTTTTTAGCATAGGCTGCATATATATGGTACTACAGAAGAGACCTAGAAGATATTCCTGCAAGTTTCATGAAAAAACTGCCTGTCAGGAAAAAATTCCATAATCATCCAAGGGCTCTACTGATTTGGACACCCCTTGCTTTGGTACAGAGGAAGTTCAATAGATTGCCTCTTTTATCTAATTGAACTGAAAACTGTTGGGGTCCTTATCACAATAACATATCACATTGCATGTTTTAAAATCCTGACCAATACTAGCAGTCAGGATCTCACATAGGTGCAGGGGCGAAGCCAGCATTGTAGCAGGTGGGGCGTTTGCCCCACCTGAAAATTTCAAAATTTTTTTTATAATATTTTTCTCTTTTGATGACCATTTCTCAATTTAATACCAAATAAAAGAAATTAATAGTCATTTTGAAGTATGTATGTAGTCAATTTGTAATAAGTTGACAATCATTATCCTTTATATGATATTAAGTTGAAAAGTAATCACTAAAACGTAATAAGTTGTAATAAGTTGCCTCACTTGAGGTAATTTCCTAACTTCGCCCCTGCATAGGTGCGTCTGGATAATTCACTATATGAAGGATTATAGCTCACCAAGGCTCTTGATAACCAACCACACATTCCAAGACACAATAATAGAGAATCTGAATTTGAGAAATAGGAGCCTAAGAGGATGTGTAGAAATGCAAAGAAACTGATTAATGTGGGGCGTTTTCCTCGTGGGGCGGGGCGCAAGCCCCATAGGTTTTTAATATATATATAATTATATAATTATTAAAATAATATATTAATATCTAAAAATAGTGGGAAAAAAATACATAATGAGTAAAATTTATTTAAAAAGTGACCTATTTTAATTTTTTTTAGATATTATTAAATTGAAAGCATTATATAAAAATATTAAATATTTTATTTTGCAATACAAACTTGCTAGTCTTTCATTGTTAGGGCATCTGTAAAGTTGAGTTTGGGCAGGTTAAAGTTGATTTCCGACCCGTTTTATAAAATACTATTTTTTACGGTGTTATAAATCCTTGCATTATGAAGAGGTGAAACTTTTCACCATCCATTGTTAAGAAGTCATAATTTTTTATTTTTTATTTTTTGGATTCGGATATTCTTGCAGGAGCCAAAGCAAAAGGGTAAGGAGTTTGGAGGCAGTCTCAAGCGCAAGGAAATTGAGTCGGATGAGGACTCTCCTCCAAGAAAGACTGCAGCAACCCACCGGCGAATGGCATTTGTTTACGACAGCGATGAGGAGTGAAAACTTGAGTTGGACGAGTATAAAATAAAACTGAGTAGTTGTCTTATAATCATTACAAGGATTTTATTATTAGAACTTGGGTCCTGCTCATCACAACAGTTGGAAAAGTTGTAAATACGTACATTACAACATGACCCCTTTCTTTTGGTAATTTACAAGGAGAATGGTGGACTACATGCAGAAGATATGCTTGCTTTGCTTGTCTGTTCATATGGGTAAATAGGCATTTATTTAGACTTGCTTTCATTTTCATTGTTAAGCTTTTAGAGATGAAAAATCAAATCTCATAGGTGATAATTTCCCATTTCATTTGCTTGTTTAATTGTTGGAAGAGCTTGCTTGTTTAATTGTTGGAAGAGCTTCAAATTTTGAATTGCTGCTTGTATTACATGTGATCATTTTGAACATTTTACTGCATTTAAATTCAATTTTTGTGTAAAATGTTTATGATTATTGATTTTGATATACACATGAATTGGACAATTCCAGGCTAGTGGTATAAAAAAATAAAAAATCACTAGCTTTAGAACCCGTGCGACGCACGGATTAATTTATAAAAAATAATATTATTAACAAATTAAAATTTTAACAAAACTCTTATTCTCTAAAATAGTAAAATATATTTGTTAATATAATATGTCAATTAAATTGAAAAGATATAGATAAAAATAAATAAAATAATTTAATCAAAATAATTTTTGGTGTGATGTTAGTATAATGTATTATACAAAATTTAATTATATTCTCGAAAAGATAAATTATTTTGAAAAACAATTAATTTAATAGTGGAAACTTGTAAAAAAAAATGAAGGAACTGATACGTTATGATATTTGGTGGAAAAATATTAAAATTTTCTAAAGCCTAGTCTATCCCACAATTATGGTTTTAACATGTTGGTATATACCAAAACAAATATAACCGTTGAAGGTGTCTCGAAATCCGACGGTGGAGATTGTAAAATGCATGACAATGATAAATCTTGACCTTTCATGAAGTTTCGAGTGGGTTTCACAAAGAGTGAAAAACCATGGGGAAAAATATCAAAAATATGTTTAAAATTAGATCATAAAAAGATGAGAGAAAAGTCTAGACTGAGAAAGAGAATAGGAAAAAAAGCCAGAAGAAAAAGAAAATAAGAGAAAGTATAAATCTTTTCAACTTTATGTAATTAACCATATGGGAAGAATTTTGATTCAAATAGATTTTTTTTTTTTTTTATTCATGTCAGAAGCAAATCGGGAGAATATGAAGATTCTAGCGGATTGTATTTTCTTTTTTAATCCTCCTTTTCTCTATTTGTCTTTCTTTTTAATTATGACTATTTATAGTTTTATACGTTTAATTTTTAGGAGGGGAAATGAATAGGCATAAAGAAAATAGAAAAATATATTACAGTTTATTAAGTTTGGGTTGAACATTGTATAGTGTCGGTTTTCTAATCCTCTCACATAGAAACAAAGAGATATGCAGTGAACACCAAACGTCAACGTACCTCCACCATATAAGAAAGAGCAAGTAATATAAAAAAAAAGAAAAAAGAAAAAAGAAAAGAAAAAGAAGGTGAGGAATTTATCTTTTGGTAACCACTTCCCAACTTGATACCAAACAAAGAAAGTTAGTAGTCCTTTTGAAGCAGTTATCAAGTCAATTTGTAGCAAGTTGACAGACAATATCATTTATTTTTTATAACCTGTGCAACGCACGGGTGAGGTCTGTAAATATAAATATTGTGAACAATATAAATTATATATATATAATACACACCCGTGTGGTAGTTCAGATGGTAAAGAACTGCGGCTCCAAAATCATAAATCTTGAGTTCGTGTCTTCGTTCCTCTACTATCGAATGCATGGACTTGAGAATGATTTGTGCATCATGTAAATTAGTTTGGATCTAACAGTTTGAGATATTCCTTGTTTGGCAAAAGTGTATTTGCACAATTTTGAAAGCATTTTTATAGTTTTCTAAGCAATTTGATATGTTAATACATATTCCAATGTGTCGCATTTTCTTTTTTAATCATTATTGCCTTTATTTGGCTCCCTTTCTGATTATAAATATTTATAATTTTTTTAACATTTGAGAAATGAGATGAATAGACATAAAAAAAACGAAGAAATATGATATAGTCCACTAAATTTGGGTTGAACATTGTATAATATAGGTTTTTCGATTTTCCTACATAAAAACAAAAAGATATGCAGGGTACGCCAAACGTCAACCTACTTATACCGCGTGAAAAAGAGTAGTGAAAACCAAAAAATAGAAAAGTTAGACAATTTACCTTTTGGTGATCACTTCTCAACTTAATACCAAACATGAAACATTAGTAGTCCTTTTGAAGTATGTATATAGTCAATGTGTAGCAAGTTGGTAGAGAATATTCTTTTTTGGCATTAAGTTGAAAATTGATCACCAAAAAGTAATTTCTCCAAAAGTCATATCTTTTTGGGAAAATTACTTTTTAGTGATTCTTTCTCAACTTATACGAAAAAAAGAAAACTGATAATTATTTTGATGTAAATATACAGGTAATTTGTAGCACGTTGATAGATATTGTCCTTTTTTGGTATTAGATTGAATAATGATTACTAAAAGGTAATTTTACCTTTTTCCCCAGCTGTTCCCAAACGGACACGTGGCACAAAAGGGAGTGATTTTTGAGCCCACCACAAGAATCTTGATTAGACATATATACCTGCTAAAAATTAATTAATGAATTCATCACCCTACTTGTAATTTGTCAAAGAAAGGCTATAAACATTGATCAAGTTCTTTTTTGCTTTATTCGTTCTTTCATTGCCAAAATCAACAATTTGACTGCTTTGTTGCACAATAAATTTTTTTTATTTTTTTATTTTTAACTCATTAGATAGAAGAAAGCAAGGCCATGCTTTCAACCCTTTCATCCCTGTCAGCCAGCATAATAGCATCTAGTAAAGAGGTGATTGGATGAAATCAAAGCAATTACAAAGGACTGACCATTGGGCCAAAGAGTGGGCTGCTTTGTTAGCCAACCTAGGAACACGTCTAACAACCCACATTGGTAAACCACCTAACAAAACTTTAGCATTAAATATGACAACAAAAATAGCTCAATCAAGGAGAAGGCTCCCATAGCAAGTGCCCTTATTTATTTATTTATTTTTGTTAATAATTTGGACAAGCCCTGAGGTAACCGCAATTAAGAATCATTTCACACACACATAGAGAGAGATTTGAATAGCCTCCACATTTGCTCCCAAATGCCTCAGCAAATTGCTCACCTATTTGACCAAAACCATGTTATCTATCTAGCTCTCTCCCAAGCCCCATATACCCAGACCGCTTATTAAATTGGGATGCATGTAGGATTCAAGGCAATGGCTTATCCTACCATTCTAGAGCATGTAATGTGTAACATCCCAAATAATTATTATACATTAATTTTGGGTTATGTTGGGAATAATTTGAAACGCATATATTATTAAACTTATTTTGAGATGGATTAGAATGATTGTGCTATACCTTAATGTATGTAATAAGAGATGGCACATAACCATGAACTACGTGCGGTAAATGTAAGGTTTTATGGTGAATTGCTAAGGATGAATAAACTATTATAATAAACACTTATCATTGATACATTCAAGAATTGTTATTATTATTATTATTATGTAGGATAAGATGAATATTTCACGTGATATAAGCATGGGCTACTAGACCTCTCTCCACTACCGACTTAAAATATGAATATTATATTATTTAATTATTTTATATAACGGGGAGGCGGTGGATATTGTGGAGGATTCTTGAAGATGTAAATATATACACTTTATAATATTATATTATTTAAAAAGCAAGTGAACCTAAGTGAATTATGGGAGGCATATCTTTTTCACCGACTCGACTTGAACTTTATATATACACGCTAGCTTTAGAACCCGTGCTACGCACGGATTAATTTATAAAAAATAATATTATTAACAAATTAAAATTTTAACAAAACTCTTATTCTCTAAAATAGTAAAATGTATTTGTTAATATAATATGTCAATTAAATTGAAAAGATATAGACAAAAATAAATAAAATAATTTAATCAAAATAATCTTTGGTGTGATGTTAGCATAATGTATTACACAAAATTTAATTATATTCTCGAAAAGATAAATTATTTTGAAAAACAATTAATTTAATTGTGGAAACTTGTAAAAAAAAAAATGAAGGAACTGATATGTTATGATATTTGGTGGAAAAAGATTAAAATTCTCTAAAACCTAGTCTATCCCACAATCATGATTTTAACATGTTGGTATATACCAAAGCAAATATAGCTGTTGAAGGTGTCTCGAAATCCGACGATGGAAATTGTAAAATGCATGACAATGATAAATCTTGATTTTTTATGAAGTTTTGAGTAGGTTTCACAAAGAGTGAAAAACTATGGGGAAAAATATCAAAAATATGTTTAAAATTAGATCATAAAAAGATGAGAGAAAAGTCTAGACTGAGAAAGAGAATAGGAAAAAAAGCCAGAAGAAGAAGAAAATAAGAGAAAGTATAAATCTTTTCAACTTTATGTAATTAATCATATGGGAAGAATTTTGATTCAAAGAGATTTTTTTTTTTTTTTTTTATTCATGTCAGAAGCAAATCGGGAGAATCTGGCATAGTAGTTTGCATCCGTGCATGACAGTGTTGTGTCCTAATCATGCACTAAATTGGAGTTATAGGCCCAAACGACTTGAAAGATCACTTAAACTATTTTAATGGGCTCATCTAAGCCTCTCTTATCATTGGTTCTTCAATAGAGAGGGGCTACTATAGACCTATAGTCGTGCCCTGATAGGGTCACTGGTCACTGCAACTAATTGCTCCTTTTTATCCTTTAAAATTATGAAGAAATTGAGGGCCAAAAAAATAAAAAATGGTGCCAGCTCAACTAAACTCCAATTAAGATAAAACAATCCAGGTCCAAAAGTTTTCAAGTGTAACATTCAATGGCCACCCTGTCACCAAATCAATCTATAATTCCCCCTTTCAAAAAATCAAGATCAGGGACTAAATTTTTATACACAATTTTTTATACAAACTGATTTATCAAATAGTGAAGATAGCGAATGAATTTTAGTCTTATTTACCTTTTTTTAAACTGTTAAATCTTGTGGATCTAACAATTTAAGAAATGTGTCGATAAATTATTGTTTATAATCCCATTCTTTTAAAAAATATATATATATATCTAAAATAAAAATTAAACGAAAAAAAGTTTGAAGACACGAAGAATAATTAATAACAGATTACCAAGGACCCATGCCATGGCATGTTTATATATATATATATATATATATATATATATAAAAGGGAGGATTTGAGGCCATTTCATGCCACGTGTTACTTTCCTCTTCTCTCCCTTTCTTTCTTCTTTCAATGAATGATCGGAAACCATGGCAGAATCCATTACCTGTAGCTGCCACGTGTTGTTTTTTTTTTTTTCTTTTTTTTAAATCACATGCTGAACAGTGAACTTTTTCTGAAAAATTACCTTTTGGTGATTTATTTATAACTTAATACCAATAAAAGATGTGAGCTGTAAACTTGCTACAACTTAACTATATACATGCGTGAAATGACTGCTAATTTCTTTTATTTCGTATTACATTGAAATTTGATCACTAAAACTTAATTTTTCCAAAATGCTACTTTTAGTGACTTTTGAGGAAATTGTTTTTTTAGTGACCACTTTCCATTTTAATACCAAACAAAAGTCATTCTCTGTCAATTTGCTACAAATTGACTGTATATGTGTTTTAAAATGACTACCACCTTACTTTGTTTAGTATTAAGTTAAGAAGTGGTCATCAAAAAGTAATTTTCCTAACTTTTTTTTGGTGTCCATTGTTCTTTTTTATGCAAGTAAATTGTCGCTTAGTATTCATCACATATCGCTTTGTTTTCATGTGAGAGAATCGAAAAACCCATACTATACAATGTTCATCCCAAACTTTGTAAATTACCATATTTATTCTTTATACCTATTCATCTTCTCTCCCAAAAATTGAACGTATAAAATTATAAATAATCATAATAAGAAAGAGAGATGGATAGAAGAAAAAATTATTAAAAAAAAAAAAAAACAACATGTTGAAATTTTCAAATTCTCTAGATCTGTCTTCAACAAAAAAAAAACAAATTTATTTTAATCAAAATTCTTCAGATGGTTTATTACCAAAAATTGAAAAGATTTATATGTTCTCTTATCTTATTCTTCTTCCCTCTTTGCTCCACCTATTCTCTCTCTCTCTAAACTTTTCTTTCTCCACCACCCACTTCCCAGCTTAATAGCAAACAAAGAAAATTGGTAGTCATTTTAAAACATGTATATAATCAATTTGTAGCAAGTTGATTGATAATATCCTTAACATGTGCCCTCCAGTTACAATTAAGGAAATAATCATTATATGGAAACGGTGAAAATGCATAGAAAATGGTACAAATTACTTACAAAACTATAAAAATGCTTAAAAAATTGTGCAAATATATTTTTACCAAACAAAGGGTATCTCAAACCGTTAGGCCCAAACTAATCTCTCATGATACACAAACTATCCGCAAGTCTATGCATCTGATAATGAGGGAGTGAAGACACGAACTTGAGACTTAATTCCTAAGCTGTGGTTCTTTGCTATCTAAGCTACCATTGCGAGTGTGTATTATATATATATAAGATTATGATTGGGTAAGCATGTGCTGATATAAATTATATCAACACCCGCATTAGGGATTGTACCTTATACATTAATGGGTTAAGGGATATATTGCGCCAATGTAAGGCGTACAACCCCCAATGCACAACTCTGATATAATTTATTTCAACACATATTGACCTAATCAGTGCTATATATATAATTTTTATTTTTTATAATATTTATTTTTACAAACTTCACTCTTGCAACGCACAGATTATAAACTACAGGAGGACTTTCCTCCGTTTTAGTATATATATAATAGATATATATATATATATAGATTACCAGGACCAGGTTCGCGGTGGGCCGGTGTAAATTCTACCCGATAACCCGACCGAATTCAACCGATGCCTTCTGATAAAGCAAACTCTGTCGCTGCCTTTGTTGCTGGTATTGCGGTATGGAGCAAAATCCTACACCCATGACCTGTGACCATAGCTTAGGCAGCAGTGAACCATCCCCCATCCCCATACCTCCCAGCCTTTTACCCTTCAGCCAGCTCCAAATCCTCCAATCATTATGTATGGTGAGCCATGCCATACATAACGCAGCTCTTGTTTATTTATTTATTTTTTAGGATGACGTGGCACTCAACATTGTGGTATGGCCTCGACGTTTCTAGAGTTTGGGCATTCATGCACACGTGGACGAAGTAAAATAAAGCTGGGAAAAAAAAAATAATAATAATCTAGGGGTGGGGGGAGAATGGCAATAGCTCTACGTGCCACATCAGAGACTATAACACACGCGCTATTCCCTTATCAAATTTTTTCATTATTATTATTATTATTAGTTTTTACTATAAAAGGGATTCAAATTCTTAATTAATTTTAATCATACTATTTATTTCATCTTTCCTTATTAATAGATTAGTCCCCATGATTTACATGTTGGTTTTTTTTGTACCATAATATTTGGGATAGTGATTTTTTATTATATCTGATGAAGTTAGAGTTTGGGTCTAATTTTTTTATATTTATTTTGGTTAATTATGAGTTGAATTTATTTTAAATGTTAATTAATATAGGGTAGTTTTATTTGTGTTCAAAGATTAATCAAATGTTAGCTTAAAAAGTGTTGAGGATCTATTATCTAATTTGGCTTATTTGGTAAACCAAGTGTGTATAAAAGATTGTGTATAAACCATAAAAGTTGAAATTATTTATTTATTTATTTTTTCTGAGAAAAAGAAAAATGCAAAATCCACGAGCTCTCTCTCACACCAACCTCCACTTGCAACCAAAAAATCGAAGCGTGTTCCCAACCTCTTACAAAGGCGCGTGGGCATTACAACTTTGGATCACTGTAGCACCTTCTAGTCTCTAAATAGCAAAAACAGAGGAAAGTACAGTTACCCAAAGGGTGTGTTTGGTATGCGGAAATAGACGTGCAGGAATGGGAATCCTATTCCCATTCCAATTGATTCCTATGTTTGGTTAACTAATTGACATGGGGATTAAATCTGGGAATGAAGTTTATGTAGGAATGAAATACCCAAGTTTGTGGGAATCTCAAACCCACATTAAACATGGGTTTCTGATTACCATACCTAAGGAATAGGTTTCAAAATAGAAAAAATTCCCAAATATACCCACGATCATTCCTGCGAAAGGAGTATCCATCTAGCACGTCTTCCACAACAATACATCAACCAAGCTTCATCCAAAAGCTGCTTTCTTCAATAAAATTCCTATTATCGTCTTCTTATAAAATAAAATTAAAAAAAAAAAAAAAAAAAGCTAGACTTCCCCTCTACCCGTCAAGTTTAGAGTATAGAAAATAATATCATAACAGTAATTATAACAATAGAAATAAATAATAATGGAAATTGGTATTGCATGAGGTGGGCATTTTTTAATTATTATTTTAGAAGTTGATTGCGTTTTAGAACCAAAAAAGAATAAAAATTGGAAGTTAAATCAACATCAATCAAGTATTGTAGGAAGGGGTTTTTTTGGAAAATTAAATTGAATATGATTCCATACCTATATTAAATTGATTTCACCAAACACTGGAATGGGAATGAAAATTTGATTCCCACGTAAAATTTGGTGCATCCAAACGCTGGTAAGATAATGGGTATGGGTATCCTAAGAATGGGAATCTAACTCCCAAGAATATTATACCCATTCCCATTAATCCATTCCCGTAAACCAAACGCACCCAAAGGGAAATATATAATAATAAACGTTTTTTTTTATGTTTTTAAAAAAAAGACAAGGGAGATTTTTTTTGATAGACGACAAGGGAGATGGAAACGGATAGAGTTTCCAGTAGTTTCTAGTGCCTACGGTTATGCTTCCAGACGTATCTCTTTGGCTTAACAAAAAGAGGGTCTCAGCTCCTCTGTTTCCCTCATCACTACTTCTCTCTCAGAGACAACACACAAACTAATAGCAAAGAAAGAAAGAAGCGATTTATCCCAGATTTCGAATAGCAAAGAAGCTTCATACCTTCGTCAATTGCTAGCAATTCTACTGCAAAATTTCTCTGCGATCAAAGATCACATCACTCGGATCATCTGCCAAAACGTAAGAATCTCTCTCTCTCTCTCTCTCTCTCTCTCTATGTCTGTGTCTGTATATGCATGTTTTTTTGTTATATATGATTATATGGTTGTGTTGCATTTGAGTTTTTCATGCTCTGGTTTTCTGGGTGTCTGGGGATCCGTTTTTTGTTCGACAAATCAAGATTTTTTGATTTTTTTTTCCTCCTGTTTTCCTGCCTCATTTTCTGTTTGGTTGCTGAGGAAATGCATGAAAATAGACGCATTAAATCAGGGTATCATAGAGAGAAAAAAAAAAAAAAAAAAATTCAATCCTCACCACCTTGTAACAGAAAAAAGGACGATTCTGCTAACAAAATTACTCACCGATCGTAGCGGATCATTTGGCAGAACTTTACAGAAAATCTCTTATGTGTATATCTCTGCATGTGTGCAGTGTGCATATTCTATATTTGTGTGCAATTTTCCAGATTTTGTCGGTCGACTTTTATGATCAAAGATGTTACGATTTTCTGCCTTCCTGTTTTCTTTGTTTGGTTGCTGAGAAAGTGCATCAACATGCTGCATGAAAATAGATCCACTAAATCAGAGAGTATCACAGAGAAATTTCAATACAAATATTCAGCGTTTATGTATAAGATTTTCTTTTCCTGCTCCCTTCGTTTGGTTGCCGGAGAAAATGCATAATTTTTAGGCGCTGTATTTCGGGCCGGTTTCGGCGTCCAATTCGAATTAAACAATTCTAGAAATTTTATATTGTGTTGAAGGCATAAATCCATTGTCTTGAAATAAAATATTTTAAAATGTTGGAGTTATTAATGTAGTTGGTGTTGTGGAATGAGTTCTAAGAAATTCATGAAATGACACTATCTTAAATTTTTACTCTTATTTATGGTCGTGACCATTATTTTCTTGAATTTGTCTATCCAAGACAATGGATTGTGACTTCAATACTAGGTAAAATTTCTTGAATTTAATTTCGAATTGAACCCCAAACAGGTCCTAATCTTCTCCATTCTCATGGAAAGTATGAGATATGTATTGTGTATTTTCCTTTAATTCACCTCATTTCATTTTCTCTGTTTCGCATTATTCAGTATTTGGTCAGTAGTCCCTCCTTTTTATTTATTTATTTTTTTGTGTGGTTATTTTTGTTTGTTTTTCAATGTGCCTGCCTTCTCTGTGTGTGTGTGTGTGTTTGGGGGGGGCGGGGGTTTATTTTATTTATTTATTTTTATTTTTTTTTCTTTTCTCTGTTATTAATATTGTTTTCATTACAGGTTTTTTAAGGAACTAAGAAGCAAAGCATGAATCCTGACAAGTTCACCCACAAGACAAATGAGGCTCTTGCTGGGGGTCATGAATTGGCAATGAACTCTAGTAATGCCCAGTTTACTCCACTCCATATTGCCGTGGGATTGATCGCGGATCCCAATGGCATTTTTCGCCAAGCGATTGTCCATGCCAGTGGTGGAGAAGAAGCTGCCAACTCTGCTGAGAGAGTTTTCAGACAAGCTCTGAGGAAACTTCCCTCACAAACCCCTGCACCAGACGAAATCCCAGCAAGTACTAGTCTGATCAAAGTGATTCGACGAGCCCAATCCTTGCAAAAATCGTGTGGCGATACCCATTTAGCCGTTGATCAGTTAATTCTTGGCCTTCTTGAGGATTCCCAAATTGGAGATCTCCTTAAAGAAGCTGGGATTAGTGTAGCTAGAGTGAAGGCTGAGGTTGAGAAGCTTCGCGGGAAAGAAGGGAAGAAGGTAGAAAGTGCTACGGGGGATACCACATTCCAGGCACTGAAGACTTATGGGCGTGACCTTGTCGAGGTGGCTGGGAAGCTTGATCCGGTCATTGGTCGGGATGAAGAGATTCGACGGGTTATTAGGATTTTATCAAGAAGAACCAAGAACAACCCTGTTCTTATTGGAGAGCCTGGTGTGGGTAAAACCGCTGTAGTAGAAGGCTTGGCACAAAGAATTGTAAGAGGTGATGTTCCTAGTAATCTTGCTGATGTGAGGCTTGTGGCATTGGATATGGGGGCTCTTATTGCGGGTGCAAAATATAGAGGAGAATTTGAGGAAAGGTTGAAAGCTGTATTGAAAGAAGTGGAAGAGGCTGATGGAAAAGTGATTCTGTTTATCGATGAAATTCACCTTGTTCTTGGTGCTGGTCGAACAGAGGGATCAATGGATGCTGCAAACCTCTTTAAGCCGATGCTTGCTAGAGGCCAGCTTCGGTGCATTGGTGCAACAACACTCGAGGAATACAGGAAGTATGTGGAGAAAGATGCAGCATTCGAGAGGCGGTTCCAACAGGTTTATGTGGCCGAGCCTAGTGTTGCTGACACGATAAGCATCCTTCGAGGGCTAAAAGAAAGGTATGAAGGTCATCATGGTGTTCGGATTCAGGATCGAGCTCTCGTGGTTGCAGCCCAACTATCTTCTAGATACATCACAGGTATGTGTATGGCATTGTTTAAAGTTCTTTTATAGAGTTGAAAGATGTAGATGCTAATTGATATGTATCCTTTTTTTTGTGTTCGTTTGTTTGTTTGTTTGTTTAGGGCGTTTTTTGCCAGACAAGGCCATTGACTTAGTTGATGAATCTTGTGCAAATGTGAGGGTCCAGCTCGATAGCCAGCCTGAAGAAATTGATAAGCTTGAAAGGAGAAGAATCCAGTTAGAGGTGGAACTCCATGCCCTTGAAAAGGAGAAGGACAAGGCTAGCAAAGCCCGTCTTGTTGAAGTGAGTATTGTGTCCTCAGTAGTGGCTGTTATTTAGATGCTATTTATTCCTGTTTTCATTTTGAAAGTAACTTTTTGTTTTTCTTTTCAGGTTCGAAAAGAGCTTGATGACTTGAGGGATAAGCTTCAGCCTTTGATTATGAAGTATAGGAAGGAGAAAGAAAGGATTGATGAGATTCGACGGCTTAAGAAAAAGCGAGAGGAGCTCTTGATTGCTATACAAGAGGCTGAAAGAAGAAATGATCTACCTAGAGTTGCTGATTTGAAATATGGAGCAATTCAGGAAGTGGAGGCTGCTTTAGCAATGCTTGAAGCGAACACGGATGAAAACATGATGTTAACTGAGACTGTTGGACCAGAACAGATTGCAGAGGTTGTGAGTCGCTGGACAGGCATACCTGTCACTAGGTTGGGCCAGAATGAGAAGGAGAAACTGATTGGGCTTGCTGAGAGGTTGCATCACAGGGTGGTGGGACAAGACCAAGCAGTACAAGCTGTTGCAGAGGCAGTTTTAAGGTCGAGGGCTGGGCTAGGAAGGCCAAATCAACCAGTTGGTTCATTCCTTTTCTTGGGTCCAACTGGTGTTGGTAAGACTGAGCTTGCTAAGGCTCTTGCTGAACAACTCTTTGATGATGAGAATCTTCTTGTGAGGATTGATATGTCTGAGTACATGGAGCAGCACTCTGTTGCACGCCTAATTGGTGCTCCTCCTGGGTAAGTGCATTGTTTTCTAAGTCGGTAACTCACTAACTCTTGTTGCTTATGAGATTATGAGGATGATTGCTGACCTTTGTTTTGATTTTCAGATATGTTGGACACGAGGAAGGCGGGCAACTTACAGAGGCTGTGAGACGCAGGCCTTATAGTGTTGTGCTGTTTGATGAAGTTGAGAAAGCACACATCTCGGTGTTTAATACTCTTCTCCAAGTTTTGGATGATGGAAGATTGACCGATGGTCAAGGCCGCACAGTCGACTTCTCTAACACAGTGATTATCATGACTTCAAATCTTGGAGCAGAATATCTATTAGAAGGTTTGATGGGAAAGTGTTCAATGCAAGCTGCTCGTGAACGGGTTATGCAAGAGGTAAAATATTAGTGTCCTATTATATTTGATATATGTTCACTCTTGTTGTGCTGCTCAGACTAAAAGTATTGACATATCTCTTGGAATGTGGCAGGTGAGGAGGCACTTTAGGCCGGAATTGCTAAATCGACTGGATGAGATTGTGGTATTTGATCCTCTCTCACATGAGCAGTTGAGGAAGGTTGCCAGGTTGCAAATGAAGGATGTTGCAAGCCGCCTAGCGGAGAGGGGCATTGCCTTGGCTGTGACAGATGCAGCATTGGATGTTATACTAGCTGAGAGCTATGACCCGGTTAGTAATATTTACATTTCTATGGATTTACATTTTAATTCACTTCGTTTGCATAAAAAACTAAACACTGCTACTTTCTATTTCAGGTTTATGGAGCTAGACCCATCAGGAGATGGCTTGAGAAAAAGGTGGTGACGGAGCTATCGAAGATGCTTGTGAGGGAAGAGATTGATGAAAACTCCACTGTCTATATAGATGCAGCACCAGGAGGGAAAGGGCTAACATATAAGGTGGAAAAGAATGGGGGGCTTGTCAATGCAGTCACCGGGCAGAAGTCTGATGTATTGATTCAAATCCCGAATGGGCCGAGGAATGAAGCTGCTCAGGCAGTGAAGAGACTGAAGATTCAGGAATTGGAGGATGATGATGAGATGGGTGAATAGAGTGTTTTGTTTGAGAAAGGAATGTGGGGAAATGATTGTGGTGGGATGCAAGGCTGTGAAGCAAGTTGTTTTTTGTTTTGAATTTTACTTTCTGATGTTGAAAGTGTTGTGTGAGTGTTGAAGAGGGTACTAAACCCTTTTTTGGGTTTCTTCGTTTAATATATTGCAAATGGTTTTACTTCTCTTTGAACGTCTGATGTCTCTTTGATCTTGAATTCGAGCATGAGTTCTTTTCAATATCCATTAGATCTCCTGTACAGAAACTTTGGAAGATGAATCCTTCTGGTGGTTTTAGACACTTGAGTTTAGGGAATATAGGCCAGCAGGGTCAAATACATGAGTGAGAGTACATTTCGTAGTAAAAGTTTTATGCATGGTCCCTTGTTGAGTTCTATTGTTCCTCAACAATACAGAAGGTTAGATTGCTACGCCTTGTGCAGGATATATATCACTAATGAGAGCCAATTGGGAGTTTTGAGGGAGATGCTCAGGTGGCAGCTTCAACTATAGTAGGAAATGTTGCAATTCCCTCCTTGCTCCCTCTGGTCTCGTGCTGTTGCTAGTCTTCTGGTGATGTCAAGTCCCAATTTTTTATTTTTTTTTTGCCCTTTGATGCTTTGCAAAAAAAATTAAATTAAATTAAGTAACCAAATAAGTTGGGGTGTTTGGCAAGAACCCTTGTTGATTTTATTAATTATTTTAATTTTACAAAAAAAAAAACATGAAAAAGGTTGTGAAAGCTAGCATTTCAAGCAAAATTTAAAAGGAAATGATCTCTTGCCATCATTATTCCATTCCAACATAATCCTATTGTTCCATTCCAACATTATATATAGTTCAAATGTAACTACATGATCCTAGACTTGCCGGTGATCTTTAAATCTAATGGTATGTTCCGTTTCAATAAGGGTGTGAGGTTTTCGAAAGTCTTGATTTCGATTTTACTGTGAATGTGTGTCGATGTATATACTCTCTTATCATTTGGCCAAAAAAATAATAATAATAATAATAATAATAAATCCTAGACTCACCCAGGCCGAAAAAGAAAACACATGATCTTACACTAGTTATATTTTCAACCTCTTCTTGCTGAAATTATTGTTGAGGAAACCCGGTATCTCTAGTGCCACCGTGACTAGGCCTCGTTTGATTTCACGTTTCAAAAACTGTTTTCTGTTTTTTGAAAATAAAAGGAAAAAACGAGAAACAAAACCCATACAAAATGTGTTTGACGAAGTGTTTTTCAAGACTTGTGTCAAATAAATTTTTTTCCAAAACAGGCCACTCAAAATCATTGAAAGTTGATTTTGAAAGTATATTTCAATGTTTTAAAAAACTTGGCCCTTTTGATGTCTGAAGTTGGGCTTATAAGACAGCATTGTTCACCTTACCAGTTACCAGTGAGGTGCCTTAGCCAAGAGGGCACAGATAAATGAGCTGCGCCTCTAACAGAGGACATAAAAATATCTTGAACAAAATGAAGACAAATTAACTCTATTTTAATAGGTAAACAGAGGCGGTTATTGTAACTCCTTAACTTTATTTGTACATCTCATTAGTTTTAAGAAAAATATAAAAGATTTTTATGAAATTTAGTCATGTTATTTACTAAAAAAACATCATTTTCAATAACTTTACACAAAAAAAATTATTCTAAAATTTATCATTTAAGTTGATTTTTTAGTCATTTATCATTTCTATTTGAATTTGGCCAAAAAATTTACTTAAACTATAGATTTGGAAAAACTTTATTATGCAAAGTTATTCAAAATTATGTATTCTAGTAAGACTAGGTGGCTACTTTTCATAAAAACTTTTATTTTTTTTTAAAACTTTTGAAAAATTAAAATTAATAGAATGTACAAATAAAGTTAAGGGGCTACAACAACCGGTCTCCAGGTAAAAATAGCATGCAGGCTTCAGGTAAAATAGCATGCAGGCTTTTCCAAATAATCCTGGCCTTATAAAGTACTCTTCCAAGCCCAAGAAGGGCTAGGTCTCTTTGGAACCTCCACCAAGGAATGACTACTACAATATTTTGGCAATCAGCTGGCATCGAGCCACTAGAGAATTAGGATTTGTAAGCAATCTCAAATCCGCTGCTTAGCTCATAAACCTTCTATTAAACAAATTAATGAAACACAATCCTTCTAGCCTCTTGAGAAGGCATAATTTTTGTTGGGGATAATTGTAGATTTTGTGAAATTCATTACAGAATATTTATTAAAATTAAACATGAATACAACTTATAGCACAAATTAAGAAATCACAAATACAATGAAATTGAACACGGATAAATCTCTTAATAATCATAATTTAAATTAACAAAAATCAATATAAGAAATATTGAATTAAAATAAAATAAAATAAAATGAGTAAGAAGAGCTGGCCTGTGGGAAGGCACGTGAGATCACGCTGTCCTAAAGGAACTATCGCCTCCCTACGTATAGGTGTTGATGGATGATAGGACTTTCAAAATACAACCCTAAAGCTCGCAGCTCCCTCTTCTATGGGTACGTTCTCATGAAGAGTATGGTGAACCTGTCTACGATCAGTTGCCAGTAAAACCAATATATAAAATAACTTTATACAGTTCTTAGAGAATATAGTAGAAAAATGATTGAGTAGATATATGAATGTCATCATCATCCATGTAGAGAGAAGCCTACTATTTATCTGTACTACCTATAAAAAGCCGAATGTGAGAAAAACTTTTGATTGACTAATATACCTTTATTTTAAATTTTAAATACACAACTACTCCTCTGCACCTTTTTAATCTTATGGTAGTTGAATAAATGACAACTACTATATATTGTAGTAAAGTTTATATAGGAGACATTTATACTCTTGTAGTAAACTTATGTTGGAAACATTTCTCTTTATATTCCATTAGAGTTCTATACAGGGTTATTGTCTTCAATAATGATTTTTTTTATTTATTTAAATTTTCATTTGAAATTGTTGAAGTTTTGTGGTTAATCAATAATATTGTGTTACTATATATTATTGAAAATTATTATATTCCAAATTTATTTGTGACTAACTTAAAATTTTTCAAATTAGTTATATTACTCACTATAAGTTTCATTAGAAGTAAAGATCTAACTAAACCGATATTAATATCTAATTCTTTAAAAATTATTCTTTCATTTATATTTCATATTATTGAAAAATAACTATGTGCAACACACGTGTGCCTACATCTAGTAATAGTAAAATGCTGAAATTGTTTTAGGCTAATAAAGGCCCAAAATAAGTGTCATAATAATTCTTATAATAGTCCAATAAATAACATGAAATAAAAGTCCAACGGCTAGTAATGGACACCCATAAATCATAGAAATTAAGGTCCAACTGATCAAATGAAATAAACTCATATAAATAGCCCATTAAGTCACGCGTGCATCATGTCATGTGCCACATCATGATATGGCCCGACCGGTCTAAGTCGAGGTAGGCTATGTAGGTGCGCACACGTATGTGGTCCGAAGTTTTAAAACTTTAAAGAAAATCACATATTTTCTAACAATTTTTTCCAGCTCAAACAATGTAAGCCATTGCCATCATTTCCAAAGAGAGCACAGATATAACACAAAGGCAAGACTATTGGCGTATTTAGATATTGTTGGAAATACACCACATCCCACATCGCCCAAATATTGGGTTTGATATAATTTCATATACTTGTTTGGGCCCTTCATTTATAAGTTTAGGCTTTTAGGTTGCAAACTTAACATGATATCAGAGTCAGTTATTTGTTGTAGTCCACGTGATAGGCTCACTATTATCGTGTTAAGTCTGCACATGAGGAGAAGTATTAGGGGAAGTATTGAAAAGTCTCACATCCCTTTTCCTTATCCTTATGTTTAAAAATGAAGGTAAACCCAAATACTTACCCTACCGAGTGGCCCTGGTGACCGCTAGAGGATCCACCACCAATTGCCCAAGGCTCCGGCCATGCCAGATGCCCCAATAATATTGGTTAGATTTTTAATATTTAGTCCCCTTCTTCCAAAGGCTTGCATATATCATCTCAAGCCATTTAATGATTTTTTAAAAAAAATTTTAAAATAGTGCTAAACCTAATTAAATTGTGACATGTTTACATTACTTCAGGCACCGTCATCTCCTGAAGGGTTAAGTTCTTTTGAGGTGCATGCTTAGATTCTGGTTTAGTCCTGCCATCTAGGTGTGCTTGTTTAGGTTATCTCTTTTTTGGTTTGATCTTGTTTTCTTACTTGCTCTTTTTTGGGACTCTACATTTTTGGTCTTGCTTTCTTGGGGTTGTAATTAAAACGCTTTGTATGGTTGTTATTATTATTATTATTATTTTTTGAAATGAAAATCTGTCTTCTATGATAAAAAAAAGAAAGAAAGATATTCCTCTCTCACACACACACACACACACACACACACACATATATATATATATATATATATTTGTGATAAAGATATTCCTCATAAATTCAAAGGCTTTACATAGCTTTTTTTCCTTTCTGACTTTTCTACTAGAAACTTTATCATAATCCTTGAAAATTCATCAATTATTATTTTTTCTGGAAGTAGTGAAAATTCCGTGCCATGTGTGACTTCTCAAAATGTCAGCAGTGGACGGCTTATCGGCGGGGACCTAATCAAATTTCAAAGTAATGAAAAGATCAACTAAAGACTAGAAAATTTCAAGGTAATGAAAGGCCCAGGAAGGGCTATGTCCTTCCGAAAAAAGATAACGAGACCCGCACTTGACCTCTTACGAAATTATACACAAAAACAATAACAATGCGTCCTACAATTAAAGACAGTAGAAAATCAGGAGAGGTCCCATAGTCCTACAGTGTTAGAATCAAAGGTCCCCAAGGAATATTCAAAAAATGGCACCCATTCCCTTAGTCCACCCATAATTTGCGAAGTTCGGTAATGTATTTATTACTTGTTCCAAATGAACACTACAACTGAAAAGAAGGTCAATAAATGTACTCTTCAACATAATGTAAAGATAGTCGGTACCTTACATAATGTTAGTCGGTGGAGTAGCAATTGAGGTTAGGGTTGTGTGCGGATCGGTTTGAAAGCGGTTAGGAGAGAAATCACCAATCAACTTGTCAAAGGTAGTTTGTAAAATTTTCAACCTATCGTCCAAACCGTTGGTCCTAAAAACCAGCGGATTAGTTGATTACTTTTGACGGTTTTGAACCAACGGTTTCGACGAATTGTATTATTCCCTTTCATAAATTTTATAAGAATTGTCAAATGGCTAAAAAGTGTACTTTTATAATCTTAATGAGGATGATTTGTTGATTCTTAGCAAAAATGTTTAGAGGCAAACTAATTTTTTTTTTTTTTTTGGGGTAAAAATAGACAAATCATTTAACATTCTATAATATCAAATCCCACAAAATAATTATAGATCAAGCAATAAGAAGTTAAAAAAAAAACCTATAATGACTTAATATGTTATTGTAGAAAGTGTATATATTATATATTTATATATATATTTTTTGATGAAGTAGTTTTAATATATATATATATATATATATATATATATACATAATTGAAAGTAGGTTGGGTTGGTTTATTGGCGGTTTGACAAACTTCAACCCACTAACCAAACCGAACCACCAAATTTATTACTCAACCTCCCCAAACCAATCTGCCTATTCTCTCAAACCATTCGGATCGGTTCAGAATAGAGTAGATTGATTTGGTTTGGTGGATTGAGTGGTTTTTTGCACATCCCTAATTGAGGTAGTCCCCTTAAGCCCTAAATGGGACATTTTGTAACAATGTAACAATTGTACAGACTAAAATGTCCCATTTAAAATTTTAGTCTTAGGCATCATTGAAAAAAATTTATTTATAATTTTAGCATTATATCACAATTCGTATTGGGCTACTTCGCGGGCTTGGGTCAAGAAAAAACTTTATCGCTCTGTGAAATAAGTTTTGTAACAATCGTCATTTACCAAAAAATCTCTTGGTTCGTTGGGGACTCAAACCTCCTGAGTGGTTTCAGTACGAATCTCATATGATATTTCACTGCTCTTTGTTAATTGGTACAAGTTTTGATATAAGAGGTCAGGGGTCCAAATCTCGTGGGTGGTTTCAAGATGAAAGTCATATAATTTATTTATTGCCCTGAAACATACATATTTAAATATACACACACTATATTTATATAACAAAATATTTTGAAGCTCAATTATTAAGAGGTACAATTTTTTTTTATCAGAAAATGCTATTTTTTTTTCTTTTATTTGTTACGTTTTTAAAATGCTATTTGCACCAATATTTTACACCAACCTTCTACATCATCGTCAAACCAAACTGATTGCCTGGTAATAAGTTTACCATAACTATCTTTAACGATAGAACCAATCACTCCTCTATTTTTACCTGAGCCGTTAAAGTTCAAGTTAAACAACCCTTCACGGGGAAGAGTTCAACGAATAAATCTAGTATTATTCTTTTTTTGCACCCAAATGACGAAACTAGAAGAAGTATAATAAGATTTATCCAAATAAAACTCTGAAAAAAAGATTTGTCACTTTCTTAATAATTAAAAAACTTGTTGAAAGGATCATTCCTAAAAACAGAATTGGATCAGCCAAATGACTGGGGAAGCAACAAAATTGTGGGCTCTTTCCTTTCTGAATTAAAAGCTAAAAATTTCTTGGAGTGTTATGAAGTCATTTTCCATTTACAAAGTTGCTGCCTCTTCTCTGTATCTGAGTGAAATTGGGGCGAGAGTCACTACATGTGCATGCTAATGCTGATTCAGAAATACCCCCAACATGAAGGCAAAGTGTCATTTTTTTTTCTCTACCCTGGGGGCTCAGCTTTGCTGACTCAATTTTCTCACATTATTTATTTATTTATTTTATTTTTTATTGTTAAGAAAAAAAGGTAAAAGGATAACCAGTCGTGACAACTCTACGTAGATGTAACCATAGTAGCTCATTTATCTACTGAGGAACCAATAACAAGAGCAAAGATGGAGCTAGCACATGTTTAGAGGGGAGCCGGGGTAGAGGGGGCAACCGCCTCTCCTCTTTTTTTTTTTTTCCCCAAACATGTTTTATACCTTCCTTTAAAAAAAAAAAAAAAAAATTCTTTTGAAATTTTATATTTACCTCACCTAATTGTTTTATATCCTTTATTTTTCTTTCCCACCCCTCTCATTTTTTATTTTTTCTTGCCTACAAAAACCTTAATCCTTTCTCTCAATCTCTCATTTTATACAATGCTTTTAAAAAATGGGACTTCGTCAAGGATAACTGTAAATGTATTAAATTGAAAGATAATTTATTAATGGATTATAAATTTTTGTAATTTTTTTATATCAAAATCACAAGACAAAAGAAAATTTTTAAACGATGCTAACAATCAGCCAAATTTTGCCTCCCCTGCTAAATTACTAACTCCGTCCTTGGACAAAAGGAGCCTAGATAGGCCTACAAAGAGATAAACCGCAAATGCTCCCTCAAGTTGATTAAGTCATAGCCTGACTTTAGTTTCACCAAAGTCTAGTGGCTAGATCAAATGAATGAGTAGGACAATAAAAAATAAATTCATTTCATGCCATGGCCATTGCCCCATAGAATTAAAATTTGACTACTTGACCTCCTACCCCATTACCACTAGCACCGGTACCCTCTTTTCCATTTTTTCAATATATATATATATATACACATAATATCTTGTTAATAGAGTATTTAGATTTTGGCCTAATTGATTTTTTAAAATACATTTTACAAACAGTGATTAATCATGATCGGTTTTACAAACTATGATTAATGAGAAGATCAATTTCACAGTTGAATAATAAAGCATGATCGTTGTTGATTATTTTAGCACAGTTAAGTAAAATTTCTCCAATTCTATTAGTCTAATGTCAAATAAACGATGGTTTTTCAGTTAATGGAAAAAAATTTTAATCACAGTTAAATAAAGGATTGTGATTATGTGAAGAAAAAAAAATCACAGTTACAAAAAAAAAATGACCTTTAAATTTGACATAAAATATTGTCATTGTTAGCACTCTTTTATAATACATTCTATTTTTGTGATAATATATTCTTGAAAATCTAACCATGATCGTAGAATATTTTTTGCATAGTACTTTAAATGGATCAAATAGTGTAAAACTTAGATTTTTTTGCCAATTTTTGTTTTTTTGTTTTTCTATTATTTCATACTCTACAAAAATTAGGTATTTATTCAAGGTCGAAGACGCCTACTTCTTCTTCTTCACTGCAATGCAAAATATGTATGGGAATGATGCATAAGATGTGCTTTAGAAGGATAACCCTCAAACCAAAATGGAGGAATTTTGTGTGCAAGTTGGCCCAGACACTATGACCATCAAACACACACACACACACAAAAATAGAAGAAGAAAAAAACAAAGAGGAATTTAACTTGTTTTCAAGATAAGTTCATACAAATCTGACTCTAGAAAAAAAAAAAAAAAAAAAAAAAACTATTTTAGAATGGTCTTCCTCATAAAAATTAATAGCTCTAGGGAAAAAAAAAAAAAAAACATTTTTTTTGCTACTACGTACATTTTTCACAAAATATAAAGCGTCTTTTTTTTTTTGTTGACTAGAAACAGATGTCCAAGAAAATTCATCAATTTTTTCAACGTAAAACATTTATTGAAGAGCAATGAAAAGGTCAACTATGCATATCCAAAACAGATAAGGGTAACATGCAGAAAACCTCTTGGGGGTCAATTATAACCCCTTATATTTTAATTTTGTCAACGTGTCTCGCTCATGTTTTAATTTTTGTCAATGTGCCCCACCATCATTCGTCGTTAATGAAATTTCATGAAAATTAATCACAAGGCTACGCATGTGATACTGTTAATGAACCCATGTTGCCCAAAATCGTCGGAACTCTCGCTGGCGACATGGCCAGTTAGTTGGGTAACCATTGACAATTGGTTTTGTCTTCCAACTGAACTAGGGGCACATTGACAAAATTAACACATAAAGGGGTTATCTGCTAACCCCCATACTTCAAGGAGGTTTTCTATAATTCACCCAAAAGATAATGCATACTCTTAATGAACAAAATTATGAAAAAAGGAGGGGGGGGGGGATTACAGATGGGTCCTACTACAGGCAAATAATTACAGTTGGCTGTCATTGACTACAAAATTAGTAGTCATTTGTTAGTTAAGTTAGTTATCATTTACTATGAAATTAGTAGTCAGTTATATTGAATTGTAATTAACTGGACTAATCTGTAATTCCCCTGAAGAGGGTCACCCTCACGCAGGCCTCTAAAAGGATTGAAAAAGCATTACTTTTTACCATTCAACACTAGAAAGTTGTGATTTGAAGTCCCTTGTGTTTAAATATATACGTATATGGTCCCCAATAGTGAAGGTTCAAATTCCTCAGTCTAACAATGCCATTCATTTCCCTTGTTCGAATTGCTTTATCTATGTGCTCTTCTGGTGATTTGGTATGTTTCCCTCGAAGGTGGAGTGTCTGACAATTCAGCTTTGGCCTTTTTTTTTTTTTTGCTTGGTTTGTCTTTCTCTTTTTCCTCTACTTTTCTTTGGTTAAGAACTTGGATTTCATTTTCTTTTTCCTCTTATAAAAATTTTGTAATAGAGTCCTTATTTCTTAACTACAAACAAACCCTAAATCCATACAAAACTTAAAAGTCATATGGACAGGTAAAAGTCTGGCCCATGAGAACCATGGGACATTATGCAATGATCACAAGAGATTAGCAAGAATTGACTTAGCTAAGAACCACAACTTTTTTAGGGATAATCTCTTACCAACTGAGCCGTCCTAAAGGAGAACTTCAATTTCATTTTCTTTTTCTTTTTATAAAAATTTTGTGATGGAGTCCTTATTTCTTAACTACAAACAAACCCCAAATCCATACAAGACTTAAAAGTCATATGGACGGGTAAAAGTCTGGCCCATGAGAACCATGGGACATTATGCAATGATCACAAGAGATTAGCAAGAATTGACTTAGCTAAGAACCACAACTTTTTTAGGGATAATCTCTTACTAACTGAACCGCCCTAAAGGAGAACTTCAATTTCATTTTCTTTTCCTTTTTATAAAAATTTTGTGATCGAGTCCTTATTTTTTAACTACAAACAAACCCCAAATTCATACAAGACTTAAAAGTCATATGGACGGGTAAAAATCTTGCCCATGAGAACCATGGGACATTATGCAATGATTACAAGAGATTAGCAAGAATTGACTTAGCTAAGAACCACAACTTATTTAGAAATCAATCAAGACTATTGGCTTATTTAGAAATTGATCATGAATATGATGAAACATATCAGGTCACTAGGTCTAACCTAATGGTAAAGGAGGGAAGGAGGGTGGGGTAAATAATATGAGTAGGATATGTTAGGTTTCGAACTCCTCCCATCGTACCAAAAAAAAAAAAAAAAAAAAAAAAAAAATCATGTCCCTTTTCCAGTGTTATTAAACCCGGACCGGACTGGCCGGTCGGATCGGTGACCCGAACACCAGATCGGTCTGGTTTTTCAATTGGATCGGAAATGCATTTGACTCGGACGAACCGGATTAAACCGGTTTAAACCACCGGTTTTTTGTGCGAACCAAATGCAAACTGGTCCGGTTAGACCGGTACTAATACTTAAAAATTTTATCGTTTTGCGTGTATGGGGGCTAGAAACAGAGATGTATACACCCAAAGGAATTCTTAACCACTAGACTACCTAATGCTTATGTAAAAAATGTCACAACACATATTATTTAAAGTGTAAATGTATCAATTTTATTTTTTGGTATTATTTTAATTATTTATTATTGTTTTAATTATATGACCGGTTCAACTGGTGACCCGATGGTTGAACTAGTAACCCGATGACCCGACCTCCAAACCGGATCAATCACCAGTTCGGGTTTAATAACTATGCCCTTTTCCTTATCCTTATGTTTAAAAATGAAGGTAAACCCGAATACTTACCCTACCGAGTGGCCCTGGTGACCGCTAGAGGATCCACCACCAATTGCCCACCGCTACAGCCATGCCAAATGCCCCAATAATATTGTTTAGATTTTTAATATTTAGTCCCCTCCTTCCAAGGGCTTGCAAATATCATCTCAAGCCATCTAATGATTTTTTTTTTTTTTTTTTTAAATGGTGCTAAACCTACTTAAATTGTGACATGTTAACATTGCTGAAAAGAACATATGGCACCATCACCTCCTCAAGGGTTAGGTCCTTTTGGGCTTTTGAGGTGCATGCTTGGATTCTGGCTTAGTCCTGCCATCTGGGTGTGTATGTTTAGGCTATGAGTTTTTTTAGTTTAATCTTGTTCTCCTATTCTTCTTTTTTGGGACTATCTTTTTGGTCTTGCTTTCCTTGGGTTGTAACAAGAGCGCTCTATATGATTTTTTTTTTTGGAATGAAGTTCTATCTTTTATGATTAAAAAAAACAAAAAAGATATTCCTCATAAATTCAAAGGCTTTACATCGCTTTTTCCTTCGCGACTTTTCTATTAGAAACTTTATCATAATCCTTGAAAATTCATCAATTATTATTTTTTCTAGAAGTAGTGAAAATTCAGTGCCATGTGTGAAATCCTCAAAATGTCAGCAGCAGATGGCTTAACGGCGGGGACCTAATCAAATTTCAAAGTGATGAAAAGATCAACTATGTCCATCCCAAAAAAGGGTAACGAAGACCTGTGCTTAAAACCTCTTACGAAATTAAACACAAAATTAGAAAAAGAGGATCACCTTGAAACAGGCCTCTGAGAAAATTTTTTTAAAAAAAATAAAGCGTTCTACCATTAAAGACTGTAGAAAATCAGGAGAGATCCCATATTCCTACAGTGTTAGACTGTTAGAATCAACGGTCCCCAAGGAAAAATTCAAAAAATGGCACCCATTCCCTTTGTTTGAACTTTGAAGTGCTTTATCAAATGTCAAAATGTGCCCTTTTAGTGGACCAAGGAATGTTGGCCTTTTCAGCTTTGACATTATTCAGATTGATTTTTTTTTTTTTTTTTTTTTTTTTTTTTTTTTTTTTTGGGGGTGGGGGGCGGGGGTTGAAAGGGTTTGATTTCTTTGTTTGTCCTCTTTTCCAGGTACCCTCCAGCCATAATTTGCAAAGTTAGGTAACAGTGGAATGAAATGTTTTAATGTATTTATTACTTGTTCCAAATGAACACTACAGCTGGAAAGAAAGTCAATAAATGTACTCTTCTACATAACGTATAAGAGTACATAATGTAAAGTTAGTTGGTATCTTACATAATGCCAGTCAGTAGAGTAGCAATTGAGGTAATTCCCTTAAGCCCTAACTCTTATGACCTTAGCACAGAATTCGAAAAAAAAAAAAAAAAAAAAAAAAAAAAAAGAAGAAGAAGGAGGAAGCAATACTAGTCTTAGGGGTTCACACTAGAGGAGAAAGAGAAAAACCTAATATTAGAGAAGCCATGGACGTGTCACAATGAAAACCAAGTTCCAACAACTTAGAAGTTAGAACCCAACCCCGCCGAAACCCCATGCCCTCCACCCTTCACTTCACATTTCTTCCTAATACTAGGAGCAAAATGTGGACTGTTTGGTGGTCAAATCACAAAGGGGCATAATCGGCATATGGAAAGTGCTTTCCTTTTTCCTTTTTTTTTTTTTTGTTTTTTGTTTTTTGTTTTTGGATAATTAGAAAAAAGGCTTATCCAAAAAAAAAAAAAAAAAACCACAAAAAAAGGAAAGTGGCTTTCCACTGTAGAAGATATAAAAATTTTAGAGAGTTGGTTTCTTCTTGAAATTGTCGTGACTGCAAAACCCAATAGGATTTTGACAATTAATCTTGACCTTTGATCATCACACGTGTAATATATGCCAAAATCTTAGTGTAATGGTCATGATGAGAAAATTTTGCAGTAATTCATTTGTAGACTTTTTCTAAAGCATAGTACTCCCATGATTTCTCACGTACTATTCTTGTTCTGGATTTTATTTTTTTTATTTTTTTTATATTTTTCTTGGCCGAACGATAAAATAATAAAACACTAATACATCTAGAGCTAGAGTCGAAACCTACTTCTGCAAGCACAACATCCTTATTTAAGATGGGATGTGCCTTTATGCCCGAATCAATTGACAATTATTAGTTGTTTTGTTTATTAGAGTGCTTTTAAGATATTTAATTGGCTTTTATTTCTTATTAAAATAGAAGTAAGAAAAAACTTTTTCGCTATGTAAAATAAGTTTTGTAGAGATTGTCATTTACCCAAAAAGACTTCTCGGTTCGTGGGATCAGGTGTTGGTATGAGAAGCTAGGAACTCATATAATATTTATTGTTCTTCGTTCGTTGATACAGGTTTTGATATAAGAGATTAGGAGTTCAAATCTCGTGAGTGGTTTTAAGATGAAAGTCTAATTTATTTATCACCATGAAACATAAATATTTGAATGTACACGCAATATATTTATATAACTAAATATTTTGAAGGTCTATAATTAAGAGATACAATTTTTTTATTGGAAAATGATAAATGTATATATTTTTTATTTGTTAAACCAAGCTTATTACATTGTAATAAACTTGCTGTAGCTATCTCTAACAATAAAACAAGTGGTTCACTCGGTCTTTTTCTATTTTTAACCGAATCATTAAAATTTAATTTAAAGCACTCATAATAAAAAAGAATCCAACAAAAAAATCTTGTACTTTTCTTACTTTACACCCATGATGGAACTAAAAGAATGTATAATTAAATTTATCCAAATAAAACTTGAGAAAAAGATTTGTGGCTTTCTTAATAATCAAAAAACTTGTTAAAAGGGTCATTCCTAAAAACAATGTTGGATCAGCCAAATGACTATGGAAGCAAGTGAAGTCATTTTCTTGCTTATCGAAAAAAGTGAAGCCATTTTCCATTCACTAAGTTGCTGCCTCTTCTCTGAATCTGAGTGAAACTGGGGCCAGAGTCAGTACATGTGATGCAGAGATACCCCCAACAAAGAGGCAAAGTGTCCCCCCACCCCCACCCCAAAATTTTTTTTGGAAACTGGGGCCAGAGTCAGTACATGTGATTCAGAAATATCCCCAACAAAGAGGCATAGTGTCCCCCACCACCCCCCGCCCCCTTTTTTTATTTTTTTTTTTGGAAACTGGGGTTTTTCCCAAAAAAAAAAAAAAAAAGTTTCTCAGTTCTTTGCGGGCTACTGTGGCTTTGGATACAAATATTGCGGGCCCACCTTTGCTCACTCAATTTTCTCCCATTTTTTTATTTTATTTTATTTTATTTTTCATTTTTTACTGTTAAGAAAAAAATAATAGTTATAAAGGGCCATAATAGTTCATTTACTCTCTAAGAAACTAATGACAGAAGGGACTAAATAGGCCTAAAAAGGGTGCTCCTAAGTCAGTTAAGCTCTTTCTCTATACTAGATATGGGTACATGTGCATTGCACATGAATATTATTTAAATAAAAAAATTATAGATATATATATATTGAACATGAAAATATAATTATTTGTTACTTTTGTGTTAATTTAATTTATTAGAATAAACGCTCAACACAATAGGTCAAAAGTCCTTTAATTGTTAGGAGTTATGGAAGGAATAAAAAGTTAGCTAGAATACATGCATAGTAGTAGAAGCTGTATAGAATTTATGAAGTGAATATAAATTGTGTTATCTTTTTCCTTCTTTTTTGTTAGAAAATAAACATTCATAATTGGTTAAATATAAAACATTCTTAATTGGTTAAATATGGGAAGCAAATAAATATTTAAAATTTAAAATAAAGATGTAATGATCAATCAAAAGTGTTTCTAAAGTATAAACTTTTATAGCTAGTACAGATATAATATAATTTAATATGTGATACAAGAGTATCTTGGAAGGAGGTAGCAAAAAAAAAAAAAAAAGGTAACAAATCTGTCTTTTGCTACCTTATGTGGGTTGTAGCAATTTGCTACTTCAATTTGAGATGTGCAATCCAAAGAGAAGTAGCAAACATAATTATTTTATTTTTATTTTCTATATTTTATATTTTTTATGCTTGTAAATATTATTTAATTTATTTTTTTAATAAGTGAAATTGATCCCTCATAATATAGTTTTTCTTACTTCTTAAAAAAAATTCTCAATTTTATTTTTATATGGTATCATCATCTACATTTTTTTTTTCTTCACTTAGAGATTAAAAAGAGAGTGGAGATCGAGATTTTCATTTTATTTTTTTCCTCATTTCTTTTATTTTTTTCCTTTTTCTTTTTCCCCCTCCCTTCCCATCAACAACCAAATTCAAGCAAAATAATAATAATAATTATCATATACATATATGACCTATTCCAACAATTTCCACTTTACAATCAAAACACATTCAAGGGTTTTCCTAGTCTACCCACAATCCTCGAAAACAATCACCCTCAACCACAAACAAATTCAGCATTATATGAATTTGCACCAAATTTCAAGAAATACATAATAAAAGTATAAAACATTGACGCAACAGCACCTTGAGATCCAGTATTGTCTCCATGTATCGTCTCTATGATGTAGATATTTGGTTTGTGACTGCGCTGAGAAGTAGGTGTACCTTTAACAGGCTATTCTCGTTTGCTAAAGAATAAGAGGAAGAGGGAGATACGAAGTCAACGTGTTTTAGGATTATATGTATAGTATTAAATGGAGTATTTGATTTAGGGTTTCATTTGAATTCCTATTTGTGTTTTATATATTAAGGTATGTGTTTTGGAATTATAGTTTCCATATTGCTATATTTCCTATATATGCAGAAGGGTGGGTAATTGTGTATTTAAAAATTAAAATAAGGATATATTAGTCAATCAAAAGTTTTTCTTACATTCATCTTTTTATAGGTAGTATATATATATATATATATATATATATAGATATACTGCCTATAAAAGACTGAATCTCAGAAAAACTTTTGATTGATCAATATACCCTTATTTTAAATTTTAAATACATAACTACCCTTCTACACGATACATTGATAAGAAATAGAAAATAAGAATAAAACACATAAATATGAAATCAAAGTAAACTATAATTCATAAAACCTTAAACCCTAACATATATAACACTACAACCATATATTATGTCCCTCTCTTCATACATTTCTCTCTTCTACCCATTCATCTATATGTATTACGTTTCTCCCTCTTCATACGTTTTTTGTTGGCCCTACAGATTGTACGTTCATCTATCTTTTATTTTCAATTGAAGATTCAAACACGCATCAAGGTATAATTTTCTTTATATATTTTATATATTTTAGATCTTTATATGCTCAATTTCTCTCTAATTTTTTCTTAGATATTCAAAATTTTCAATAAGAGGTATCATTATTATACCCATTCATGTTGTGGCTTTTTATTTTTTGAATGGACTAAATGTAAATGCATATTGATTTTGTTTTAGGTTGTTGGGTGATTGCTTTTAGGTTTTGTTCTTCTTAAATCTAGGGCTCTTTATCATGCAGGGGTAGAATATTTTATTTGAAGACAATATTTGTATATTGTTTGTCTTCTTGCCATCTTTGGTGAATATAATATATATCAAATGAATTAGATGAACATCTAAATTTTACTCGGTAATTTTTTGCTTTATAAATATTTTCAGTTTCACCAATTCACAGCCAAGGTAACTTTTCATTACCTTCTTCTAATTTAATTAGTAAAAAATCATTGAAAAATAATGCAAAACTGTTGATACTATTTATAAATCACAATTGAGGTATTATTATTATTATTATTTTTGACAAACTATAAAGCGTCTCCTTTCTATTTTTATTTTTATTATATATATATATATATATATATATATATATATATATATATATATATATCATCTTTTTTATTAGAAACAGTTGTCCAAGAAAATTCATCAATTTTTTCAAAGTACAACATTTATTCAAGAGCAATGAAAAGATCAACTATGCATATCCAAAAAAGATAATGCAGACTCTTAATAAATAAAATTAGGAAAAGAGGAGGGTGGGGTGGGGTGGGGTGGGGTGGGGGGAATCACATATAGGTTTGGCTACGGGTAAATAATTACAATTAGTAGTCATTTACTGAAATTAGTAATCATTTGTTAGTTAAGTTAGTTGTCATTTACTTTGAAATTCGTAATCAATTGTATTGAATTGTAATTATTTATTTATAGTTGAACCAATCTGTAATTTCTCCCCGAAGAGGATCAACCCGACATAGGCCTCTAAAAGGATTGAAAAAGCATTACATTTTACCATTCAACACTAGAAAGTTGTGATATGAAGTCCCTTTCGTTTAAATAAATACGTAAATGGTCCTCAGTAGTGAAAGTTCAAATTCCTCGGTCTAACAATGCCGTTCATTCCCTTGTTTGAATTGCTTTATCTATGTGCGCGCTCTTCTGGTGATTTGGTATGTTTCCCTCGAAGGCGGAGTGTCTGATAATTCAGCTTTGGCCTTTTTTAATTATTTTTAATTTTCTTTTTCTTGCTTGGTTTGTCTTTCTATTTTTCCTCTCACTTTTCTTTTCGTAAAGAACTTTTCTTTCTTTTTTTATAAAATTTTTGTGATAGAGTCCTAATTCTGTTGGAGGTCACCAATGGAACCATAGTTGCCGATAAGAACCATAATTGCCGAAATAGCATTTGCAGCTTGATTGACGGTGGTAAACCATGGGAGGCAATGGAACCACAAGAGACAGGGAGAGAATATGGAAAAAAAATGGCACTGTTGTAATTCTGCTTAAATTGAAAAATAGGCGCATTTTTGTCCGTATGGGTTTAAAAAGGGTTTTGACCAAATTGTTTCTTTCATTAGGCCTATTAGAAAAGAACATTTATACATGGGGGTTTCGGCCAAAATTCTCATATTTAAATGTATACGGCTATATTTATATAACTAAATATTTTGAAGGTCTATGATTAAGAGATACAATTTTTTATCGGAAAATGATATTTGTATATATTTTTTATTTGTTAAACCAAGCTGATTGCATTGTAATAAGCTTGCCATAGCTATCTCTAACAATAGAACAAGTCGCTCACTCACTCCTTTTCTATTTTTAACCGAGCCATTAAAGTTCAATTTAAACCACCTATGACCAAAAGAATCCAGCAAAAAAATCTAGTACTTTTCTTATTTTACACCCAAATGATAAAACTAAAAGAAGTATAATTAAATTTATCCAAATAAAACTCGAAAAAAAGATTTGTCGCTTTCTTAATAATCAAAAAACTTGTTAAAAGGATCATTCCTAAAAACAATATTGGATCAGCCAAATGACTATGGAAGCAAGTGAAGTCATTTTCCATTTACAAAGTTGCTGCCTCTTCTCTGAATCTGAGTGAAACTGGGGCCAGAGTCAGTACATGTGATTCAGAAATACCCCCGACAAAGAGGCAAAGTGCCCCACCGACCCCTTCTTCATCTTCTTCTTCCTTTTTCTTTTTTTTTTTTTTTTTTCTTTTTTTTGAAACTGAGGTTTTTACCCAAGAAAAAAAAAGTGTTTTCAGTTCTATACGGGCTACTACGGCTTTAGATACAAATATTGCGGGCTCACCTTTGCTCAGTAAATTTTCTCCCATTTATTTTATTTTATTCTTTTTTTTTTATTTTTTACTGCTAAGAAAAAAAAATGGTTAAAAAGGGCCATAGTAGTTCATTTACTGACTAAGAAACTAATGATAGAAGGGACTAAATAGGCCTACAAAGGGCGCTCCCAAGTCGGTTAAGCTCTTTATATATATATATATATATATATATATATATATATATATATTATATCTTGTTAATAGAGTATTTAGATATTTGACCTAATTGATTTTCTAAAATACATTTTACAAACAGTGATTAATTACGATAGGTTTTACAAACTATGGTTAATGAGAAGATCTATTTCACAGTTGAACAATAAAGCATCATCGTTGTTGATTATTTTATCACAGTTACATAAAATTTATCTAATTCTATTAGTCTAACGTCAAATAAACCATGGTTTTACAGTTAATGGAAAACAATTTTAATCATAGTTAAATAAAGGATTGTGATTATGTGGAAAAAAAAAATCACAATTATAAGAAAAAAAGGGACCTTTAAATTTGACATAAAATCTCTTCATTGTTAGCACTCTTTTATAATACATTCTATTTTTGTGATAATATATTCTTGAAAATCTAACCATGGTCATAGAATATTTTTCGAATAGTACTTTAAATGGATCAAATAGTGTAAAACTCAGATTTTTTTATTTTTTTATTTTCTATTGTTTCATACTCTACAAAAATTAGGTTTTTATTCAAGGTCGAAGACGCCTACTTCTTCTTTACTACAATGCAAAATATGTATGGGAATAATGCATAAGATGTGCTTTAGAAGGATAATCCTCGAACCAAATTAGAGGAATTTAACATTTTTTCAATCGAAGAATGGGTCATTAATAATTTTGAAGATAAGTTCATCCAAATTTGACTCTAGAATAAGTCTTCCTCATAAAAATTAATAGCTCTAGAAAAATAAAATAAAATAAAATAAAATTAACTACTACGTACATTTTTGACAAACATTATTTTATATATATATATATATATATATCGTGTTTTTGACTGGAAACAGTTGTCCAAGAAAATTCATCAATTTTTTCAAAGTACAACATTTATTCAAGAGCAATGAAAAGATCAACTATGCATATCGAAAAAAGATGATGCAGACTCTTAATAAATAAAATCAGGAAAAGAGGAGGGGGGGAATCACAGATAGGTTTGGCTACAGGCAAATAATTACAGTTGATAGTCATTTACTATGAAATTAGTAATCATTTGTTAGTTACGTTAGTTGTCATTTATTACGAAATTAATAGTTCTTTGTCTTGAATTGTAATTATTTATCCGTAGCTGAATCAATCTGTAATTCCCCCAAAGAGGATCACCCAGACGCAGGCCTCTAAAAGGATTGAAAAAGCATTACATTTTACCATTCAACACTAGAAAGTTGTGATTTGAGGTCCCTTTTGTTTAAATAAATACGTAAATGGTCCTCAGTAGTGAAAGTTCAAATTCCTCGGTCTAACAATGCCATTCATTCCCTTGTCTGAATTGCTTTATCTATGTGCGCGCTCTTCTGGTGATTTGGTATGTTTCCCTCGAAGGTGGAGTGTCTGGTTTGTCTTTCTATTTTTCCTTTCACTTTTCTTTTCGTAAAGAACTTCTCTTTCTTTTTTTATAAAAATTTTGTAATAGGGTCTTAATTTTTTAATTACCAGCAAATTTTAAATCCATATAAGACTTAAAAGTCATATAGACGGGTAAAAGCCAAACCCATAAGAACCATGGGACATTGTGCAATACAAGAGATTAGTAAGAATTGACCTAAGAACCACCACAACTTTTTTAGGGATAATCTCTTACCAATTGAGTCGCCCTTGAGAAGAGTTTCAATTTATCTCTGTCTTGTTTTCTCATTCTCTTTCGAACCATAACTTGAAAAGTTGGGTAACAATGAAATTGGCTATTTCAATGAATTTATTTATTCCAAATGAATCCTCAAACAAAAACTAAACAAATCCCAATTCCTAACCCTCCCCTCCTCATACCACCCCCACCAACAAGAAAAAAAAAAAAAAAAGGAAAAAAAATACCACCCCCACCCAAAAAAAAAGAAAAAGAAAAAAAAGTAATTAACTTATCCGATGCAAACATGTCACATGAAACATCATCCAATGCCCCCCCCCCCCCAAAAAAAAAAAAAAAGTAACTTATCCGATGCAAACATGTCACATGAAACATCATCCAATGCCCCAAAAAAAAAAAAAAAAAAAAAAAAAAAAGTAACCCCCATTAACTTTTTTTTTTTTGGTCGTCTATTTTGTAGTGTTTCACAACTTAATTTTATGTGTTATGATTGTTCTTGAATTTATATCACAGCACACCACGTTACATGAAACATTATCTAATAGAAAAATTTAAAAAGACCAACACACTTAGCTGTTTAAGTGTGGATCTGTAAAAATTGTTGTCAAAACTTATCCAATGTAAACATGTCAACGAGAAAGAGAGGGCTTTTATGGATTCAACCTTTACCATTAAAAATGAGTAGGAAAAAACAGAAGAATTAGTCTTTTGAGTTCCCATTAGAGCAAAAAGATGAATGAAACAATATTAGAAAAGCTTACCTTGGACGCTAAAATGAAAACCAAATATAAAACAAATAAGGAAAAAAACCATCCATGGACGGTGCAATGAAAACCAAGTGCAACAACCCAGAACTAACCCTCGAACCCCATGCCCTCCACCCTTCAATTCACATGAAAATGTGGACTGTTAGGTGGTTAAATCAAAAGCGGCATGGTTGGCAAATGAAAAGTGGCTTTCCTTCTAGAAGAGGTGGAAATCGGAAAATTCAGAGAGTTACCTTCTTGAAAATTTGAAACTGTCAGAACTGCATTAAAGTCCATATGATTTGTCAATTGATCTTGACCCCTAAAATCATCATACGTGGCTGTGCCAAAATCTTGCATAATGGCTGAGGACGGAATTATGTGGAGACCAAGGTTGGCCATGGCCCCGTAAGATTTTAAAAAAAATTGACACTTGCTCTAGTAGGATTCAATTTTTCAACAAACTTGTACAAGTGTCCACCCACCTCATTAAATCAAACTAATAGTATGATTTTACTAAAAAAATCCCTTAACTTATGAAAGAGATAACTTTTCATGTTAGGTGTTTTCATCAAATCATCAACTAATTTTTTCTATTTTGACACTGCTCTGTCCATAAAAAAAAATAAAGAAGTCCCAACACTGCTTTTTGAATATGTTTTTGACTAGGAGGGTTTGCTTGAATGAGCACTTGAGCTTTAGTTTAGATCTTTTGAGATTGTTTTTACCATTTTTTATCAATATTTTGTGAAGATTATTCGGTATCTAAACTCTCTCTCTCTTTTTTTTATTTTTTTGGTTTTGTTGTGTAAATATTTTAAAACAAAAGCACACCCAAATTTCACGTATTTCTTAATCTCAATCTTAAAGGTTGAATCATGTCTTTGGATTTTTTTTTCCTCACCTTTTACTCCAAATTCCTCATTTTTTTTTCCTAGATCGTTCAAATTGGATTTCTATTTTATGTTTTTGTTTAAACAATTTCATTAATACTAAGATACCCACTTCCCTAAACTTGCAAATGTGTTGCATTTGTATTTTTTTTCTCCTAATTGTTAGTGTTCTCTATGATTTTTCAAGAGTTATGACTTCATATAATGAAAGGATTGGTTTTTTTGTTTTTTTATTTTTTATTTTTCACAATATTTATATAATAGAGATTTTTTTCCCCCTTTAAGTTCGCCACCCAACTCGCAGTTCTTGGTTCCACCCCAGCTTGTAGGTAGGGTTTGAGGTCCTCATGGTAATGCAAGTCATTTTCAATTAAAAAGTTGCTGTCTTCACTGAGTATCTCTATGAAATTATTCCCAGATCCCTTAGTAAAGGAGTCAACATATTCTTGTTTGTTTGTTTGTTTGTTTGTTTTTTTTTTTTTTTTTTTTTTTGTCTTTTGTTAATAGGAATATTAAGATCTTTGGGCCGATTAGTCTTCTAAAACACAATTAATGTTTATTCTGCATCAATTAAGTATTAATTGAAAACCTTTCATGATTTCAAAAGTATGCTATTATATATCTAAAAGAAACATGCCCTAAGCTCATCCATCCTAACATTTTAAGGAGAAACCTGATTGCTTTTCTCAATTGGATTTACAAATATAAGAGTGCCCCAATATAACTTCACCTTAAGTCAGTTTCAATTTCATGGGAAAGTCCCCAAGGGTAGAGCCCGGAATTTTACCATGGGTAGGCCAGTTTAAGGATGCCACATGTCACAATTCAAGCATTACAAATTTATAATTCCTTGCTACATATTATTTATGCGATAAAATAAAAATTTACACTCCATTGGGATCTCAAAGATTCAAAAAAAAAAAAAAAAAAAGATAAATAAATAAAATTCAGTTTGGTCCCAATAAGTTGGAAGAAAAGAAAAAGAAAATACTTTGAATTGCTTACGTTTGGTTTCTTTTTGGTAAATAATTTGATCATTTTCTTTTCCAGCCCTTACACTTTTTGAGATTAAAGTTAAGGAGGCAGAAAGGATAAATGGCAAAAAAAAATGAGTACCTAAGGGAGTTAGTTCAGTTGGTAGGAGGAGAGCTCCTCTATTCTATTAACCTGGATTCGATTTTTCTGGGAAGCACTTCAAGAATTAATTCCTGTATGCACCAGGCCGATGTGAGAGAGTGCACCCTTAAAATCGCCCAGGGAGGGATTTAATTGAGGTGCGTGCAAATTGGGCCGAACACTCGACGTTATTAAGTAATTTTAATTCTTTTCCTTTCCTAATGCACCCTTGATGTTTCCAATATGCAAACAGAGGCTTAAGGTTGTTTATAGATTTCATGACTTTATACTAGAAAATATAGACTGTGAAGTTATAATTTCAATTTCTAATTTGATAAATTTATTCACTATTAAAATTTTCATTATAAATAAATCTTTACCCTACAATGGAGTTTTAATTTGGAGGCAAAAAGAATGATGTATTAGATAAATTTATTTTTTTTCCACTTGTATTAGTGTATCACTTTTCTTGAAATAAAAAAGAAAAAAAAAAGGTAAAACCTTCCTTCAAAATTGGATGGAAATGACCTACCATAGATGAATTAACAAAGAGTAGAACTAGACCCATCGGTTTCACAAACTAGTTTGCCTTACGGACACATGTTGGTTTTATTAACATGATGGTTCTTGAGGCAAAAGTCTTACGAGCTAGAGTCAACATTTTAATTAAAGTAAAATTTATATTACTCAACTTTCCTCTCCCTTTTAAGGCATACGAAGGAGTGAGTGGCCTTACTTGCGTTTCAGGGGACGAGTTGGTCGGGTCAAAGGTCTGGACACTCATATTAGTTGAGAAAAATAACTAGATTAATTGTATAATTCTATGATGTTGTTGTACCCTTAAGATTTAAAAAACACTTTTAAATTTAAAATGTTAGTTTCTGGCAACATAAAGCATTGCGCCAAATTATATATATGGGATTTTATTATGAGTCAAACAGTATTTTTCTTATTTTATATGGTAATAATAATTAATTATTATGAAGCATTGGTTGGTGTCTTTTTGAATGAATCATCATCTTTATGCTCTAAATGTAAGTTTCCTAGCTCAAATTTATTTATTTATTTATTTGTTTTGATTAGCAAAAGAAAACCATTTTATTAATCAAAACACATACTATTACAATCACAAACAAGAACCACTGCCCAAATACAATACCAAGATAAATCCAAGGAAAAACATCTAAATTTAGCAAAACGTTATAAAAAATCACCCCCATTAGACCTCCCACCCATAAAAAGACCAAAACTCTTACTAAAACCACGCAAGGAAAGGGATAGCTCACAATCATCCTTCAACACCCCTCCAATTTATGACCCCCTTTGTTTTTTATTTTTTATTTTTATAGAAATGACCCCCTTTGTTGAAGAGGCTTTTTAGTGTTGGTGTTGGAACTTTCTTATTAATTTCAAAATTTGTCACTAGGTTATTATGGAAAAAGAATGAAAATTATTAATATGAAAAATGAAATGAATAATTCTATATTTGGGTTCTTTTAATTATTGGGACATCTGTTGGCTTTAATCTTATATGGTTAGCTGTTATTCCCTCATGAACGATGTCCTCTCACAGGGAGGTGGGGTCCAAACCCACATGGATAAAATCCGGTATGAGCCTCACCTTTTGTGAAAAAGTTGGTATACATAAAATTTTTTCTCAGCTATATATGAATATTAGTGAAAACCAACGAGATGCTTAGAATCTATCATATTAGGTCCCGCTTAGGCCATGTTTGTTTGATTGGAATAGAATGGGTGAGAATAGAATCCGATTCCATGTTCAAAATAGTCTGGAATGGAAAGAGATTGAAATAAATATTGCAGAATGAATATTGTTATAATTCACTACTACTATTTGATTCCATTCCGATTTAATTATTTCATCCAAACATATTGTTTGGAATGAATTGGAATAGGATTCCATTCTAACCAAACAAACATGGCCTTAACACTTTAATCATGTAAATTGGAAGAATTTTCATTGAATAATATTATCCATTTAATATCAATCAAACGACAAAATGGGAAAAGTAGAAAAAAAAAAAGAAAAAGGATAATTACCTATGCATTCACCTCTCTCTCTTTTTTTTTTTTTTTTTTTTGGGAGTAATTCTCAAGAAGCTAGGATCCCTAACTATTGACTTGCAACAAATTGACTACTAACTTTGCTACAAACTAGTACTAATTTGTAGTCCAAAGATCCTTCTTGGTGAGCCTGGTAGGCAAGACCACCTATATAAAAATAAGACACCATCAAAAGGTGGGGAGGGAGGGGAGAAAGGGATGTGGAGATAGGGATGGCAAAAAGCACAAAGGACGGAAGGGCCGAGGAAAAATATGTGGTTACTAGAAGAACAATAATTATGCTCTTATATTGAGGGAGCAATAATTTATATGTGGTACATGATGTAGTTTGTACCATGATGTTGGCTCTAGAGTTCATTGGATCGTCGCGATATCAATCGGGAAGGTTACTGTTCGAGCTTTAGCGAAATTGACATAAACCAACTGGTCCCTCGTGGTAGTGTAGGTACATAGGTCATCCACATTCAATACCCTTAAGTATGAAAATCTTAATTAACGAGGCCAAAAGAAGAATGATAGGCCAGTTCCCAAAATATCTCAATACTTTAAAATTGAACAAATAATCCCTTACGTTATTAAATTATGACACTTTATGGCTTATAATTCAAGTGTGGTAATTATCAAATTTTAACTGTAAGGCACCGATAATTACAAAATTCAACCATCATCAATCCTTATGCTTAGTTTGGTAGAAAAAAATGAAAGAAAGTAATGAGGGATGTAGTTTTTAGTTTCTACCTTTAGAAAAAGGAAACTATTTTCTGGATGGAAATGAAGGAAAATGAATAATTATATTATTTTACTATATTACCCTTACAAAATAGAAAAGAAGGAAAAATATATTTTTGTCATAGCATGTAAGAATCACCTTTCTTTTTAACTTTTCTTCCCCCTTTGGAGGGAAAAATTTTGGTGGGTTGGGTTGGAACCATCATTCTTTTACTTTTTCAGGGCTGGTCCTGAGTTTTCGGAAGCCCAAGCGAACTCGTAAAATGAGACCCCCTATATGCATTCCCAGACCCAAAAAAAAAAAAGAAGAAAAGAAAAGAAAAGAAAAGAAAAGAAATCTAATACTCACAATTTTTTTTTTTATTTTTTATTTTGTAGTATCAACTCAAATTTTGCTTGCCTATACAATTACTAATATTTGCTTGTATAGGGTCCAGTTATTGTAACCCCAAAACTTTGTTTGTACACTCCACTAGTTTTGATTTTTTAAAATGTTAGAAATATATAAAAGGTTTTTATAAAAAGTGTTCACATTGTCCCTTAGAAAACATCATTTTAAATAACTTTGTAAAAAAAGGTTTCTTCAAAATCTATAGTTTAAGTTGAATTTTTGGTAAAAATTGAAACAGATCAATATGGTAAATGGCAAAAAAATCTACTTAAACGATTTATTTTAAAAAAACTTTATCATGCAAAGTTGTTCAAAAAGATATTTCCTAATGAACCGCACGACCAATTTTTATAAAAACTTTTTATACTTTTCTCAAATCTTAAAAAACTCAAAATTGGTAGAGCGTACAAATAAAGTTATGGAGTTGCAATATCGACTCCCTCACATATATTACCTATTTTTCTCTTGAATCTACTATAAAATATATGTCTATTGGAGGTCCTTTTTTATTACAAAAAAAAGGAGACCTTAAGCGGCGGCTTTGATCTATTATATTCAGGGCCGCCCCTGCACTTTTCCCTTTCCCCCATTTTTCCTTCCTAACCAAACAAAGGAAATCATCCCACTTCTTCTTTCTATCAAACATAGGATTAAAAAATGAAGATGATTAATGTAATACGTTGCCCCACGCTACCTGTGAGGCCCATTCTAGTGCAAGTTGGTCCGAAAATTCACTTCGTATGGAGCTGAGTTATTATTAATTTCCTTTTTTCACCTGGGTGTATGTGGAGTTGAGTTAGCTGACAAAAGAGCTTCACATGTCCCCACCTACCACCCAGTCTCAACCCACGCGTTTCAACCTTCCCTCTTTCCATATCTTCTCCATCATTTATATATAAGAAAATAAAAATAAAAATAATTATATATTATTATAATAATTATTATTATATATAAAGAGAGGCACCCAAGCCAGTTCCTCATGAAACAGAAAACCCACATCACTAAAAAAAAGGCTTGAAAACCATGATGTCTCTCTCCCTCATTCTCTACACCATCTTCATAGCCACCATACTCTACATCCTCCTTAACCTGCGCACCCTCCTTAACCGTCACTCGCACCCTCTCCCCCCAGGCCCAAAACCATGGCCCCTCGTCGGAAACCTCCCCCACCTCGGCCCCAAACCCCACCAGTCAATCGCCGCCCTGGCTCGTACCTATGGACCACTCATGCATCTGAGGATGGGATTCGTGGACGTGATCGTGGCAGCGTCGTCGTCGGTGGCGGCACAGTTCCTGAAAACCCATGACTCCAATTTCTCCAACAGACCACCCAATTCGGGCGCCAAGTATATCGCTTACAACTATCAGGACCTTGTGTTTGCGCCCTATGGTCAGAGGTGGCGCATGTTGAGGAAAGTTTGCTCCGTTCATCTCTTCTCGGGCAAGGCCTTGGATGATTTTCGTCATCTGCGCCAGGTTTGCTTCTCTTTCCTTATCTATGCATATGCGTGCATGAGTGACTGTATCATGTATGTGCATAGTATAGTAGCTTTGTGTTTGTCTGTCTGCCACCTCCTAAAAAAAATATATAAATTTGGACCATATGGTTCTCTTGTTTTTTTAATAGCATTTCAGGGTGGTATGCCAGTGCTATTGCAGTGATACACTGCTAAACAAAAAATAAAAAAAAACACAAAAAAAAATCTGTACTTTTTTCTCAAAGTTATAAGGTCCACAACATTTTTATCCTTGAAGAGATAAGGAAAAAAATAATAACTATATATATATATATATATAGATGAATGATAGTTATAAGGAAAAAAAAAAAATCATAGCTAATAGATGCATATAGTAAGTATCTGCTTGATTTATATAATCTATTATTACATTTTAATAAGTGGAAAGATTTTGATTTCGACATTCTATTTTATTATAATTTTTTTTAGTGGGGTCAATAATTTTGGAAAGTGAAAGAAATAAATAAGTAAAAAAATATATTTTATATCGGTTAGATATGAATGTGCATATAAGTAGACAGAGGGGTTGTTAAGAAACATATATTAAACTCTTTAAAGGATAAATCTTATTGAGATGTGTGCTTCCACTTAGTTTTGAGTCTTGACCTTACGCCCTCTCTAGTATTTAGGTTAATGTTATCTAAGGGAAAAAGGAAAAAAAAACGAAAAAAGAAAAATGGATAATAAAAAAAAGGACCCGTGGCATAAACGTAATCAGGGCTCCTGCCAGTCTGCCACTCAGACAATATTTAAATATATTTTACTTGTTAAATAATTTAGGAATATTTGACTTATTCATATATGTCCAAAGAACTTCATCATATGTTTAAATAACCTATTGTGCCATAAAAATCGAAGAGAATAAAATATCCTTTTCTTTGGCTTAACTTCATCCGATGGGAAGATGGGGAGAGGATTCAGTGTGGAGTTCAAAAAGCTCGTCACGTTGTTCGAGTGATTAGGGTCAATGAGTTAGGATTTTAATGGTCAAGATTAAAAGATAAATTTTTTTTTTTTTATTTTGTTGAAATCAGCCTGGGTCACCTAACCTAACATTGTATTGAGCTTTTTGAGCTCAATACCGAATCCTTTTCCCATCCGTTATAAACTTGCATTGCGTTCAACCTTTTAACCCTATTGGCCAAAATAAATAATAATAAAATTAGCTTATTGCTTTGGAACTTTTAAAAATTTTGGAAGGGAACGTTGCATCTGCCAACCTTGGAAAGGTCAAGTCCTCCACTTTAGTGGGTTAAATTTTATTTATTGGGAGGGGTGGGTTGTTGATACAGTAAACTTTATTATTATCAAAGTAAAAAACAAGAGGGGTTGATGCAACACTACACATATATTATTATTGAACAACTTTGTGGGACCTTTGGACTGGCCAAGTTAGAAAACTGATTCTTAACGTGGACCAATCCGAATGTGTGGTTCGAATAGTCAAAAATTTAATGAAAAGGGTCTTTCTGAAAAGTCCTAAAGTTTAGTTAGGGTTTTTGTTATTTAGTGTTGATATCTATCCGTTTATGGGGCCCTATGTGCCTATCTGTATCACTTAATTATGGCAAGATTTATGTGTGGACATTAAAAAGATGGGAAAATTTCCACTTTGGTGGGTACTTCCCTAGTACCAAACAAAAAATGTTTACAGTCATTTTGCCGGAAGTTAGACAATTATTTTATTAATGGTGATTAGATAAGCACGTGCTACTATAAGTTATATTAGAATTCGTATTGAGAGTTATACTTTTTGTATTAATGAGATATGAGGTACATTAGATTAATGTGAAAGGTATAATCTCAATGCATGGTATTGATATAAGTTATATCAACATGTATTGATGAGAACATAACCAATTATTTTATAACCCTTTGTTTGGTATTAGTTGGGGCAAGATTTCTTTGTATGAGTATTAATAGTGACCCCTGTGAGGTGCAGAAATGCAATAAATATTTTATAAATTGAAAACAACATTCCATGACTAAAATTAATGACAATTAAGTTTGACGACCGATTCTATCACAACTATCAATCTGTCACAATATCAATATGAGATGAATAAATATTGTCTGCTGAGGAGTCATTAGGTTTATTTGAAAGATGGTACATATAAAATTTTCATTAAAAATGAGTGATTTATTAATACTTAGGGCCTGTTTCGAAACTTAAAAAACTATATCAAATTTGATCTAATCCATAATTGTTATTTGGTTTTTAAATAAACTAATTCACAGTTGATTTGGAAAAAAAAAACAGTATTTATATCTTATTTTCATAACAACGTTGAATTTTTTAATAGGAAAAAAAGATTTATCAAGCAGTATGAAATCAAAATTGGTCAGACTTATCATCAATTGATTAGATTTTTAGGTTTTCCAAACAGCTCTTTAGTGTGGGACTTTCTGCTTTTACACCCATCATTTTTTTTTAATTTTTTTTAATTTTTTGTTTTTGTTTTTGTGTAGAAATAAAATTTTACTAATTTAATCATTGGATTAATAAGCACTAACAGATGATATTGCTTTGGATCCGATAAATAAATAAACAAAAAAAAAAAAATTTTAAAAAAAAAGCCAGTTGATGTTGATCCAATTATTAATGTGCAGGAAGAAGTGGCAGTGCTGACGCACGCACTAGCAGGTGCGGGCGAGGCACCGGTGCGGTTAGGACAGTTACTGAACATTTGCACGACAAACGCACTAGGGCGGGTCATGTTGGGGAAGAGGGTTTTTGGTGATGGAAGTGGTGGTGAGGATGCGAAGGCGGAAGAGTTCAAGGATATGGTGGTGGAGCTGATGGAGTTAGCCGGCGTCTTCAACATAGGTGACTTTGTGCCGTCTCTTGAGTGGCTCGACTTGCAGGGCGTAGCCGCTAAGATGAAGAGGCTACACCTGCGCCTTGATTCCTTCTTCGGCGCGATTCTCGAGGAGCATAAGATCAACGGCAGCGGTGGTGACAAGCAGAGGCACAGTGACTTTTTGAGTGCGTTGATCTCGCTGAAGGATAATGCTGACGGTGAGGGTGGGAAGCTCACAGACACCGAAATCAAAGCCATGCTTTTGGTACTCTCTCTCTCTCTCTTCCTAGATTCTGAATTTCTGATTTTGTGACATACATTTCCCTAGTGTTATATGCATTAATTTTTTTTTAAATTTTTTTCTCAAAATCTCTGCATCAATTTATCTAAATGCAAGACCTTATAATCCAGATGAACCAATTAAGTGCAAGACAATATGACACCCATGAAATTTGTGTGAAAGGCCACGAAAAAATTAATTAGAATCGAATTCAAGAATTTTGTTTTTTTAAATGTAATTTTTTATTTTTGGGATTAGAAAAATATTTTTTTTCCTTTAGTATTGAAAAAATAAAAATTCGGTCATTGATTTATTTATCTATTTTATTTTGACCATAGTATGAAAACCATGATTACTTTCATTTATAGTACCAAATGTGTAGGGTTTTTCAAATGCGTGATGCTCAAAAGTCCACTGAGGTTGAGGGTACGATTTGAGTTCAAAATTATGGGAAAGGTGTAAAGGAAAGAGTGGGAAAATACTTGATCTAAGATGATACACGCGTCAATCTAGTACACAACTAGAAAGAGGAGAAATTGCATGAGACTGTTGTATAGGCCAACTGATGAGACCAGCCAATTAAAGGGAGGAAAATACTTGTATCAGTGCATTGTGCAAGTTTTTTCCAATTGAAGAAGCTGATACAAGCATCCAAAATTTGACATGACCTCCTATCCTTGTCAATAGAGATTTTTTTTAATTTTTTTTTTAAATAAAAAAATTATATATTTTTGTTTTGGAGTGGGCCTAGGGGGTTTGAAAAGAAGGTTTTCATAGCGACAAAGTTAGGTTTGCTACCTCAAAAATCAATCACAACCGTCCACTTACATTACTAATCCATGATTGCAGAACATGTTCACAGCAGGCACCGACACGTCATCAAGCACTGTGGAGTGGGCCATAGCGGAACTCATTCGGCACCCCAACATGCTAGCCCAAGCCCAAGAAGAGATTGATTCAGTGGTGGGCCGAGACCGGCTTGTAACGGAATTGGACCTGCCCCAACTCACCTTCCTCCAAGCCATTGTGAAGGAAACCTTCCGGCTTCACCCGTCCACCCCGCTCTCTCTCCCTCGGATGGCGGCTGAAAGCTGCGAAATCGATGGCTACTTCATTCCGAAAGGGTCCACTCTTCTCGTCAATGTGTGGGCCATATCGAGAGACCCAGATGTATGGGCCGAGCCATTGGAGTTCCGGCCCAACCGGTTCCTGCCCGGTGGTGAAAAACCTAATGTTGATGTTAGGGGAAATGATTTTGAAGTCATACCATTTGGGGCGGGGCGTAGGATATGTGCCGGGATGAGCCTAGGGTTACGCATGGTCCAGCTACTTACGGCGACATTGGTCCATGCATTCGATTGGGACCTACCGGAGGGACAATTCCCGGAGAAATTGAACATGGAGGAAGCTTATGGACTGACCTTACAACGAGCGGCGCCCTTGGTGGTGCACCCACGCCCAAGGCTGTCGCCAAATGTGTACGGGACATCGTCTTGAGAGGATAATCACACGAATAAGGCTTTGTGGTTTTGCCTTTGATTGGCAGATTAGGGGGTGGATTTGCATAAAACGTGCCTCTTGAGTATATTTAGGGTTTGCTTTGCATGTTAATTAAATTTCTTTCAAATAGACAATGTGTGGTAATACTAAAAGAAGTTGTTTCTTCAAGTACTTTACTCATGGTAGTAGATGCCATCTCAAGCTACCATGCATGCCTTGCTTTAAATTTCCTCAGAAATTATAGGTCCCATTTCGTGGTAATATGATGCTTTTTAAGAAGTGTTTTTCATACTCTACTCTCTCTCCTCTCTTTTTTTTCCTTTTTTTTTTTTTTAGTTTCTGTGTGTGAATTTGAGCCAACCTTTTTTTTTTTTTTGGTAAGTAATTTTGAGCCAACTTTATACCTGCATTACTCTTCACAAGTTTTTTATTTGCTAGTTGTAGGGTTGTAAGAAGAGCTAAGTTACTGGCATGATGTGACCAGGGGCGGATCTAAGAATTTTTGTCAGTGGTTGCACAACCTATTGACAAACTAAACTTTTACTCTATATAATCTATAAAAACAAACTTTTTCTTGAGTATTTGATGGTTGTTCCAATGTCCTAGGTGTTCTTATAATCCATTTATCCATGATTCAAAAATCAAATATTTCATGAGAAAAACCCCTAAAATCTAAACCCAAGAAATAATTTATATATGTTGACATACAAAATTAGGAGTAGCAGCACTAAGATTTAAGAATCCCTAGAAAAGCTAGTTCTTAAGATTTTACAATTTAAATTCATTAGTTAAACTGTTGAAGTCAACTTTACACCACATTGAAATATTGAATTATCACTTTCCAAACAGAATTAAAATGCACTTAAAGGCTTAAAGCCCTAAAAAGCATCCAAAAAACAATTAAAAAACATGTCAACAGATTCAGAATAAATATATAGTATAAAACAGTACTTAAAAACAAAATAAAGTAAAATACAAATAAAATCAAACATATTTAAAAAAACAAAAACGAGGCTTTAGAGTTTAGACTTACCTTAGAAATTAGGATAAAGAATTCACCACCACTGTCAGTATCAGCACAAAAGAATCCTTTGCAAGATTGCAAAAGAGAGTATACTCATTTAGTCATTTTCTCTTCTACTTTAGCACAAAAAAAAAAAAAAAAAAAAAGAATCAGGGAAAACGAGAAAGTCTTACAGTATATCGCCGATGGGCGACGTCCGACGGTCCGATGAGGGAGGCCTGTCTCCGACAGGCGACAGTGATAATTGACCGACCGCCGATCAGGGTTTGATCAATTTGACAGTGTAACAGTGTCACACCAAATCCCCCTGGCTCCTTGACTCTTCTCATAGTCTGATAATCCCAAAGTCCCACAATGACGGTGAATTTGTGATGCCGTGATGGCCTGATGGGCACTGTATAGGGGCATGATATATTGATATGAGAGAGAGAGAGAGAAAGAGGACAAATTTTTTTCTTTTTTTTTTATTGGATTTACTGTACAAGTGTACAAGCTGATGGCATGATGGATGGGCACCAGGAAGGGCGTCAGTGTGATCTACTGATATGAGAGAGAGAGAGAGAGAGAGAGAAGGGGGACAACTTTTTTTTTATTTTTTATTGATTTATTGTACAGGCATACAGCTTTCTAGCTTCGGGAAGGAGTGAAAGTACATTTAGAACTGATTTTTGGAGGCAGAAAGTGGGTTGACAAGGCTGGAAAATATTGTTAAAAAAAATAAAAAAATAAAAAAAATCTAATGATTGCACGTGCACACAGGTTCCGCCCCTGGATGTGATAAAAAGCTCGTTCAACTTTGCTCGTAAGATAAGTATATCAAACTCAAATTTAGTTTTAGAACTTGTGTCAATAAATTAATTAAGCTCTATCAAGCTCATTAATTAATATTTTAAACAATCAAACTACTCAAGTTCGATTACGTTTAGTAACAAAATAAATAAGTTAAACACAAACCTTATTTTTAAGCTCTTTAAATTTCCAAGCCTATCTTGAGCAACCTATTACTTAGCTCATCTACTACCCTATCTAGTAGTTGCACGTTGTCCCCCTCCATCGTGGTTATTAGTTGTAGATCATTGGACCATGGCATTATGGTTGTCAGATCCCAAGATGAGAATTAATGTGGGTTTTTATTTTATTTTTTTATTTTTGAAAATTATCCTTTGTCATTTTCATAATTAAGAAAATAATATATATTTTTTGTTTCCAAATTAACATAACATAATCACATACATCTAAAGTGATAGGATCAAGACAGACCTAAAAAAGCCCTAAAAAAGGTGATAAGTTACAACTCATAAATTTAGTATTAAATTGGACTATCAAAATATAGCAAGTGTGAATACAATTAATGAGTCGTCCGAATATATTTAATACAACAACCACTTACCTTTATGGTTTATTGGAAATTGGATGAGGTTGGGATGTGGGTAGAATTCATAATATAACGGTACATTTTTTTTTGCCTAGAATCAAGGGAAATAAGAATGGAATGGAATGGAATAAAATGAAAATTTAATTGTGAGAGACTGCATTCACCATTAAAATGTCATTCTATTTTATTACGGTTCCCTTCCATTCTAACCAAACAAACATGCCTCTAGGGTTTAGTCTTCTCTAACTAAAAATTTATCATGTAACATTAATTATACCAATGATTATTACTTTTTTGGACAATCTCATTTAATTTAATGATGAATTTGTTCATTCGATATTATATAAAATATGGAGAGGGTTCTATTGACACCTAGTGTAAAACTTTTTACACTTACATCCATCAATATTTTTTTATAGAAATCATATTTTACCAATCTAACTGTTAGATTACATATTCTTGTTATGCACGTCATGCATGCCAAATTTCAAGTTAATTGGAAATTAAGAGCTATGTCATTTATACAGTGCTTGAAATTAAAGATTTATTTATTAAAAGAAATGTAAGTTTACGGATTAAACATTTTCCAATATCCAATTTACTTGAAAATTGGCATGCATGATGTGCATGATAAGAATATGTAATCTAACGGTTGGATTAGCGAATTTTGTTTATTATAGAAAAGATATTAACGGATATAAATGTAAAAAGTTTTACATTAGGTATCAACAGAGCCTCCTCATAAAATATACTACTATTATTTAATTCTCAATTGAACTAGCAACCAAGCAGTTTGTTTTCACAAGTTGTACCAATTTGCGCTTGTAGCCACACGTTTCCTTCACCGTGGTCACTTATTGATCATTGAATTATAAAAGTATCTTTTTTTTTTTTTTTTTGATAAGCAATTCATTAGATAGAAAAGGATGAATGCATAGCACTGTTTCCAACGCCATCAACTCTATCAGCCAAGATAACAGTATTAAGCAAGGTGTTGATGGGGATAGAACCATAGCAATTACAAGAAGCTGCCCAAAGGGCAAGTTCATGAGCTACTATGTTAGCCAACCTAGAAATACATCTAGCAACCCACGAAGGAAAACAACCTAGCAAAACTTTGGCATTAGCAATGGCAGCAATAATAGACCAACAGGGGCAGGAACTCCAATCAGACGGGGTCCATATATAACAAGGGAAGCATCACCTTCCATTACCAGATACGAAAAACTAAGCTTGATGCACTCTTGCAATCCAAAACAAATAGCCTTTGCTTACGCTAATTTGGGCTTAAGGGGACCTTCCAAGCCAGTCCAAGCAAAAAGGAAATCTCCAAAAGAATCTCTCATAATAACACTCAAAACAGTGAACTGAAGGTGAATAGCAACATTAAAATTAAACTTTTACCACAGATTGGGCGGGGGACACTCCAAGAGAGGTGATGCCTCAGCTTGATTATTAAATTACTAAGCTATGATGGCACTAGGCCTCGGCATCGGGCCAGGCTGAGCCGGGCTTGGGCATTTTTTTCTTGGGCTGGGCCGGGCCTCGAGTAGGGTTTTTCGGGGCTTTTACTATTCATCGGGCCGGGCCATGAAGGAAGATGTGAAGCCCAGGCCTAGCCCACGGGCTTGGGATTTTTCGGGCTTCGGGCCTCAGGCCTTGGGCCTATGTCATATTATCCACTCTTAATGTGTAACCAAAAAAAAAAAAAAAGAAGTGAAACAAATTACAGTTTGGTGATCACTTCCCATCATAATACCCAAACATAGGACATTTGTAGTCACTATTTATTAAGTTGACTCTCTATTTGTAGTAAGTTACATAAGATGTTCTTTTATTGGTATTAATCTGGGAAGTTATCACCAAAAAATAATTTTTTGAAAAATTGGAAAACATTCCTATTGCTGTAGTGTCGGGCCTCGGGCCGGGCTTCGGACTTCAACTAAAAGCCCAGGCCTAGCCCAAGGGTATTCGGGCTGGGCTCGGGCTTTTTCGGACTCGGACTGGGCTTTTTCCTTTGAGCTTGGGGCTACCCATGGGCCTTGGGCTTTTGATAAGGCCTATATGACTCCATGGACAGATTGATTATTAATGGATTGTCGGACCTTGTAATAAATTTGCTGACCACATAGCAGTGGTACCTTGGGTGGCTTGGTGGTCCACCCACAACCACCATTGTCATCTTGAAAGGGAGCCACAACGAATCAATTCATTGCACACTTTTTTTTTTTTTTTTTTTTTTTTTTTATTTTTATTTTATAAATAAACTAGAGTATTTATTTATTTATTTTATCTATTTTTTGGGTAGTGAATTATTTCTCTGCCATTCTTTCCTTTTACCTTCAGTCACTCTTTCTCTTTTTTCCATTAAATTAAAGCTTTAGTTTGGGGGTTGAGGGTTGGGGAGATTTGGTCGGGAAGTGGTAGTGGTAGGAGGAGAGTGCCTTTTGGAGAATGGTGGGAAGAGGACATATATCCAGGGACGCCACTCTTACTCATTGCTTATAGAAGGCCTATATTTTTCCCTTTCTTTATTCACCTCAATATCAATAAAAACAAGTTTGTCACATAGACAACAAAAGCGAACAGCACAAATAAAACGACTTAAAAACGACATATTCTGATATTTTATTAAATTTTTAATCTAAAAATTTAAATTATTAAATGAAGAAAGCAAACGGATATATAAAATAATGTCTTTATAACTAAGCGATGTAGGTAAATCTTAAATCCATCGGACATGCATCCTTTTTAAAGGAGTAGATATCAAAAGAAGACAGCATCTATCAAATATTGCTTTTAATTAACAAGTTCCATCAAGTAGTCCACTACAACTCCCAACTACTTGGTGGCATGGACCGTCCTCGTAAAGGTGGTACATGCATGACATGAATTGCTAGGCCACAAGTAGGGTTTTTATTGGAGTTTGGTGGGGTGGTTACTTCCTATTATGGTTCATGGCCGGACCCATAAGATGAAATTAATGAGCCTATCTGCAGAAAGGTGCATGCATGCGTCCTTTCTTGAATAAATTTTGACAAAGACTTCACTAGTAGTCCCTACACATAACACAAGTTGCGATTATCAACTAAAAAAAAGAAGAAAAGAGATTATCAAAAAAGTCCCTACACAAGTTGCACAAGCAGACAGATTTTTTATCAAGCTGGCAATAATTCATATCAACTCCCAGAAGCAGCATTACATCATGTTCCAACTTTATACTCCTTAAATTGATTTAGATTACCACATACACACTTATACTGTGAATTCTCATTCTGCACCACCATGCCCAATTGACGTATATATAATGAGAAATTTCAGTAAGAAAAATGGATAATAAAAAAAAGGACCCATGGCATTTACGTAATCAAGGCTCCTGCCAGTCTGCCACTCAGATAATATTTAAATATATTTTACATGTTAAATAATTTAGGAATATTTACTTATTCATATATGTCCAAAGAACTTCATCATATGTTTAATACCTATCTTCGATTTACCTCGCTTTATCTTGTTTGAGGAAGGGGAGATTGGGAATGAACCTAAGTTTTCTTCTTAATCTACAATCATTTGCTTATCAAAAAAATAAATAAACAATCTATTGGGCCAGAAAAATCGAAGAGAATAAAATATCCTTTTCTTTGGCTTAGCTTCATCCCATGGGAAGATGGGGAGAGGATTTAGTGTGGAGCTCAAAAAGCTCAACACATTGTTCGAGTGATTAGGGTCATTGAGTTAGGATTTTAATGGTCAAAATTAAAAGATAAAATTTTTTTGTTGAAATCGGCGTGGGTCACCCTAACCTAACATTGTATTGAGCTTTTTAAGCTCTGCACTAAATCTTTTTCCCATCCGATTCTATCACAACTGTCAATCTATCACAATATCAATATGAGATGAATAAATATTGTTTGCTCACGAGTCATTAGGTTTATTTGAAAAATGGTACATATAAAATTTTCATTAAAGATGAGTGATTTATTAATACTTAGGGCCTATTTGGAAACTTAAAAAACTATATCAGATTTGATCTAATCCATAATTGTTATTTAGTTTTTAAATAAACTAATTCACAGTTGGTTTGGGAAAAAAAAAAAACTATATTTATATCTTATTTTCATAACAAAGTTGAACGTTTTAATAGGAAAAAAAAATTATCAAACAGTATGAAATCAAAATTAGTCAAATTTATCGTCAATTGATTAGATTTTTAGATTTTCCAAAAAGCTCTTTAGTGTGGGACTTTCCGCTTTTACACCCATCATTTTTATTTTTTGTTTTTGTGTAGAAATAAAATTTTACTAATTTAATCATTGGATTAGTAAGCACTAACTGATGATATTGCTTTGGATCCGATAAAAAAAAAAAAAAAAAGCCAGTTGATGTTGATGCAATTATTAATGTGCAGGAAGAAGTGGCAGTGCTGACGCACACACTAGCAGGTGCGGGCGAGGCGCCGGTGCGGTTAGGACAGTTACTGAACATTTGCACGACAAACGCGCTAGGGCGGGTCATGCTGGGGAAGAGGGTTTTTGGTGATGGAAGTGGTGGTGAGGATGCGAAGGCGGAAGAGTTCAAGGATAGGGTGGTGGAGCTGATGGAGTTAGCCGGCGTCTTCAACATAGGTGACTTTGTGCCGTCTCTTGAGTGGCTCGACTTGCAGGGCGTAGCCGCTAAGATGAAGAAGCTACACCTGCGCCTTGATTCCTTCTTTGGCGCGATTCTCGAGGAGCATAGGATCAACGGCAGTGGTGGTGACAAGCAGAGGCACAGTGACTTTTTGAGTGCGTTGATCTCGCTGAGGGATAATGCTGACGGTGAGGGTGGGAAGCTCACAGACACCGAAATCAAAGCCATGCTTTTGGTACTCTCTCTCTCTCTCTCTCTCTCTCTCCCTAGATTCTGAATTTCTGATTTTGTGACATACATTTCCCTAGTGTTATATGCATTAATTTTTTTTTTTAATTTTTTTCATAAAATCTCTGCATCAATTTATCTAAATGCAAGACCTTATAATCCACATGAACCAATTAAGCGCAAGACAATATGACACCCATGAAATTTGTGTGAAACGCCACGAAAAAATTAATAAGAATCGAATTCGAGAATTCTGTTTTTTTAAATGTAATTTTTTATTAAATTACTAAGCTATGACGCCATGGACAGATTGATTATTAATGCATTGTCGGATCTTGTAATAAATTTGCTGACCACATAGCAGTGGTACCTTGGGTGGCTTGGTGGTCCACCCACAACCAAGGCTCTCACCCACAACCACCATTGTCATCTTGAAAGGGAGCCACAACGAATCAATTCATTGCAGGCTTTTTTCATTTTTCATTTTTATTTTTGTTTTTATTTTTATTTTGTAAATAAACTAGAGTATTTATTTATTTATTTATTTATTTAATCTATTTTTTGGGTAGTGAATTATTTCTCTGCCATTCTTTCCTTTTACCGTCAGTCACTCTTTCTCTTTTTTCCATTAAATTAAAGCTTTAGTTTGGGGAGATTTGGTTGGGAAGTGGCAGTGGCAGGAGGAGAGTGCCTTTTGGAGAATGGTGGGAAGAGGACATATATCCAGGGACGCCACTGTTAACTCATTGCTTATAGAAAGCCTATATTTTTTCCTTTCTTTATTCACCTCAATATCAATAAAAACAAGTTTGTCACATAGATAATAAAAACGAACGCACAAATAAAACGGTTTAAAAACGATATATTCTAATATTCTATTAAGTTTTTAATCTAAAATTTAAATTATTAAATGGAGAAACCAAACAAATATATAAAGTAATGTCTTTATAATTAACCGATGCAAGTAAATCTTAAATCCATCTGACATATATGCATCTCTTTTAAAGGACTAGATATCAAAACAAGACAGCATCTCAAGCTATCAAATATTGCTTTTAATTAACAAGTTCCATCAAGTAGTCCAATACAATCCCCAACAACTTGGTGGCATGGACCATCCTCGTAAAGGTGGTACATGCATGACATGAATTGCTAGGCCACAAGTGGGGTTTTTATTGGATTTTGGTGGGGTGGTTAATAGGAATACTTCCTATTATGGTTCATGGTCGGACCCATAAGATGAAACTAATGAGCGTATCTGCAAAAAGGCGCATGCATGCGTCCTTTCTTGAATAAATTTTGACAAAGGCTTCACAAGTAGTCCCTACACAAGTTGCACAAGCAGACAGATTTTTTATCAAGCTGGCAATAATTCATATTAACTCCCAGAAGCATTACATCATGTTCCAACTTTAATACTCCTTAAATTGATTTAGATTACCACATACACACTTAAATTATGAATTCTCATTCTGCACCACCATGCCCAATCGACATACATACAAAGAGAAATTTCAGTAAGTGCATATTAGCATTTCAACATTTTGGTAAAGCATTCAAAATTCTTTGCAGAAGATCCTCCTTCACTAACACTCCTTTTAGCCATTTCCTTTAGCTTCAGTGCATTTGCTTTTATACCGTTGTCGAAAAGCAACATTTCTATTTTTGACTTTATCTGATGTCGTGACATGATCCCATCTTCATCCGGGGTCAATCCTATACCAATCTTCCAAATATCACAAATGTTACTTTTGTTATGGAATTGGTCGGCAAAGTAGGGCCAACATAGAAGGGGTATCCCATTGCTTAGACCCTCCATGGTTGAATTCCATCCACAATGGGTCAAAAAACATGCAATAGAGGGGTGAGCCAACACCTTTTCTTGAGGCGCCCATTCAACAATCTTTCCACGACCAGCTACCCTCTCTGCAAACCCGTCTGGGTATTTAGCATGTGATCCATTGGTAAGGTCTGGCCGGACCACCCACAAAAACGGCCGTTTTATGAGTTCAAGACCAAGTGCTATTTCATCAAATTGTTGCTGGTTGAAGATTGCTATGCTGCCAAAGGAAACATAAATGACTGAGCCAGCAACTTGTTTATCGAGCCAGCTTATACAAGTTGAATCCTCAGGCCAAAAGATTGCTGCAGAATTCCCCAAATGTCTACTTGCTAGTAATGGTCCGATGGGTAACATGTTGGGAATCAAATCGCAAGCTGGTGAGTCAAGGTCATGAAATATGTTGCAAAGAAGCCAGTTGGAGAGTTTGACGGTGCGTCCGGTGGCAGAAAGACATTCAAACAAAGCTTTCTGTGACTTTGGGTCACCTGGGCAACTCCAAGTGAACTCGTGGCTGCTGAATGCAGGAATATCATTTGACAGCGTTATCAACTTGTTTTTCATTGGAGTTCCTGCAGAGAATTTCAATAATTTTTTTCTAATATTATTTTTGCCAAAAACTGAACCATTGTTACGTATTTTTTTTGTTGAATTTCATTGACTTTTGGCTTTCCTTACCTGTTTGGTTCCAATTATTTATATATTTAAATAGTAAGATTGCAAGACTACTATACTTAACCAGGCATAGACAAATAGTTTAAAATAAAAATTAGCATAATTATATGAATAATCAACTGTAGATGCACATAGCTTCTTACCATTACTATCTATAATTCCATCCTCAATAAGCTTAGGAATATGAAGTATGAGGGCCAAACTTCCTGGTCCAGCAGGCCAGACTGCGACGCGCTCGATTTCCATCTTCTTGGCAACCTCTAGTACCCACCCGGCTGCTGCATCGGCAATGACGCAAGAGATCTTTTCATCATCATTTGACCGATTAATCTTCTCAATCAACTCCTCCAAATGACCTGGCATGACTGTAAACATACTTTCTATTACTGTAGGTATATCTTTTGGATCATCTCCTGGTCCCAATCCATCTGGAATTGAGACTAGAGTTATTCGGTTATGCTCCCCATCCTTCTCTGGCATTGTAGCCTTGAGTTGTGCATGTATGAACTCTGTGTTAACAAATGTGACCTTGATACCATGATCAGCAATCATGTGTGACAATTTCATGAGAGGCCCAACATGGCCTTGTGCTGGATATGGCACAACTAGCACATGTGGTAGCCTGCTCATGATAAATGCTAGCACTTCCACTCTTCTACTTGCATTGCTCTAGAGATACACTTATATATTAGTGCTTCTGTGGTTGGTTTGTTTTTTTAAAGCCAAGTTGATGATAAAGATGGGTTTTATCTGTCGGAAATAATTTAAATTAAATGATTTATTATTTTGTTTTTTGTAATATTTCTAAATAAGTTCAAATCCCTTTTAGACAAGATCAAATCTTTATTGGATAGACTTTTGAATAAGATCAAATTTTTTCTGGATAAGATAGAATCTTTGTATTAATGACTAAGAGTTTGAGTCTTACAAATAACCTATAGCTTCTCTTACAAGTCACCTATCCTCCTATATATAGTATAACAGTGTGGATGTTTTGATATGAACTTGAGAGAACTAACTTGTGGATACTTTTGGTGTGAATTTGAGTTTCCAAGTTAAGAGTTACATATTTGACTTGACTACTATATGTTTGAATTTGTATTAGACATCTTGAAAGAGGTTGAAAGTACTTAATTCTTGCAGATTAGTGCAAGATCGTAGAGGAATAGGATCTGAATCCGAACTAAATTGAATCCCGAAGATAGAGTTGCTAGAATACCTTGCACCTGTGGGAGACTCTAACTATCTTCAAAAAGCGTTATTACGCCTTTTAGTTAGATTGGAATTAACTTTATTTTATAAAGATAACTGGTATTAACTTTATTATTTTGCTATTTGCTAGCTGAATCGGGATTAATTCTATTTGATGCAAGGTACGTAACTTTTATTATTATGCTATTTTACTAATATTCCAACAACTATAAAATATCTTATGGATTTAATCCAACATTATCCTCAAGGGCTTCATTTACTGTGGTGAAGAATCTCCTTACAGCTCTTTTTTTTGCATGTGAAAAATGATACATATTAAAATGAGAGAGACAATTGCAATCCCTCAATTTTATTTGTAAATCCCACTTTTTTTTTCTTTTCTTTTTCACTTTTTTATGTGGTCACCACTTGATCTTGTACTTGTTGGATTGCAACCTGTGAACGTGGTCACCAGTTGATGTGTCTTAATAGGCCAATAAATATCATTCTGACATGACCTCCTTTTCTTGTCAATATTGATCTTACTATATATAGATAATATTTTTTTATTTTTATCTTATCTTTTTTGGGGAATCGAATGGTCAGTTTCTCACATGCATGCAGTCTGTCTTTATGCCTCTGTACACATAAACGTTGATTTGAGTCATATGCATGACAAGGACACATTTTTTTACCTCAATTTCCAAGTGGGAAGGCTATTGCCACTATGAGAATCCCTAAGCAACCTCCACTAATTTTAAAATTTTTAAGGTTTTATGAAAATATAAAGAGTTTTCATGAAAACTGGCTTTTGTATCTATTAGAAAACATTATTTTAAATAACTTTGTAGAAAATGTTTTGTAAAATCTATCATTTAAGTAGATTTTTTGATCATTTAGAGTATTTGTTTCATTTTTACAAATTTTTTCATGAAAATTGGTCAAAAAATCAATTAATGACAAATTTTGAAAAAACACTTCTTTTACAAAGTTGTTTAAAATGATATTTTTTAATAAACAAAGTTCCAGTTTTCATGAAAACCTTTCATATTATTCATAAAACTTTGAAACGTTTAAAATACATCGGAGGTGCTTAGAAATTTTTGTAGTGGGAATAGCCTTCCCCTTTCTAAGCCCAAGCCCAACAGGAGCTTGATTCAATGATGGGCCGAGACTGGGTTGTAACTAATTTGGACCTGCCCCAACTCATCTTCCTCCAACCAATGGTCAAGGAAACCTTCCAGCTCCACCCAACCGCCATGCGCTCTATCAAGAAGAATGGGCTGAAAGCTGTGAAATCCACGTCTATCTTTTCAGGCCCAAGACCACCCATGAACCACCCAACCCTACCTAGATACCACTTGAGCTGAAGCTTCTTCTTCTTTTTTTTATATTTTTCTTAAACGTTTAAATTTTATTAAAAATAAAATTATTTACATCTGGGAATAACAAGAGCTCAATGATCCTCTAAACTTACACCCAGATATGGGCCGATCCATTACAGTTCCGGCCCGTCCAGCTGTTATCAGGTGGCACATTGATGTTGGGGACTTGGGGGAATTGATTTTGAAGTCATACCTTTTGGTGCAGGGCGTAGGATGTGTGCTGGGACGAGCCTAGATTTGCACATGGTCCAGCTGCGAAGGGAACTGAAAAAAAATTTTTTTAAATTTTTAAGAAAATTATTTGTCTAAAAGGTAAAAATGGTAAAAAAATTTTTGAGAAAATTATTTGTCTAAAAGGTAAAAATGGCAAGGCCTTTTTCTTATTAGTACTATATTCTAGGGGGAGTCTTTGGTAAGCATTGATGCTCTATGCTGGGGTCTGCAGGATTTGATTTGTGTCATATTCTTGGAATAGATTTAATATGTGCAGAACAATTATATATGTATTTTTTTTAATATATAAAAAAGGTCGATTAAGGGACCGTTTGAATGTCTAAATGGAGAGTAAACAATTCAATATGTTTTACATCATATTGAAGACATAAATCCAATTACCTTGAAATATATTGAGTTTGTGCTTTCGATATCATGTAAAATGTATTGAATATGTTTGTTTCCCATTTGGGCACTCAAACGGGCCCTAAGCCTTCCCAAGGGCCAAGGGTAATAAACAGGTACTACTTAAGTCAAGTTGGGCTATGAAAGCCAAACCCAAACCTTTTTGGCCCCAACGTTTCATTTCATTTGTGCTCGATTGTCACAATGAGTGCTCTGTCTTTTTCTAGGAAAGAATGAGTTGGGAGGAAACGAAATTTGCTTGGGAGTTGGAAATGATTAGAGGGAGCTGTTTTGGTTTTTTCATTCAAAGTAAATACTAAATGGTATCTTTGGCAGGATATTTGTTTTTTTTTTTTTTTTTTCCGTTAGGTAGAAGACATAAACACACTCAAAGAGTGTTGAAACCATATCCTTTCAAACCATTCCACTTTTTTTTCTTTTTTTTTTTTCGATTGGGCAAACCTTTTCACTCTTTTTTAGTACATTGGGAGAGATTCGAACTCTTAACCTATTCTATCCCCCATCGTCTCTCACCACTAAACCATTTCATTCTTATGGGAAAAGAAACGCTATTAGGCCAAAGGCCTGTTGGCCGATAAGATACGTGCTTATTGTTACATGAACTTAGCTATAAATTAAGTATATTTTGTCAATAATTATTATCTTTTTCCTTTTCTGTTTCTTTTTTGCCAATACACTATATGGGTCTAATGACACCTATCCCTTATTCGAAGCGGGTGATCTTCGTTACGAGTGTGTTTGACCAACCTATGAAATTCAATTTCTACACTAAATGCTTGTTAGGTTGTACAAATGAAGATTAAATGATTATAGTATATTTTAAAATATCTAAAGTACAAATTTATCACTTTGAATGAAATGATTTAAAGGTTCACCCAATGCGAAGAATTAGTGTTTTCATGAAATGCCATAATTAAGAATTTCCAATATCTTTAATTTTTTCATTCAATGCGAAGAATTAATGTTTTCAATGTTACGTAAATTTTATTAAAAATATTTAATTTCTATTTGGACTCCGAAATACACACTTACTTAAAAATTAGACAACTAATTCTCCCTTCTCAAACCCAAAAAAAATAAAATAATGATAATAATAATAATAATTCTTCCTCGGACCCACTTTGCTCCACTCAAAAGTCAAAACCAACAAAACTGCAACATCTCTCTCTCTCTCTCTCTCTCTAACATTCTCTCGCATGAATGCTTTCTGTCTCTCTCTCTCTAGGGTTTCTTTCTCAATTTCCCAATCTCACCCCTCCAAAATTAGGGTTTCCATGACACATCTCCCCTTCCAGGATCAAAATGCAAAAGGGCTAAGCTATTGCCACCACGTAAAATACTCTAAGCCCCCCCATTTAATTTACATTTTTAAGGTTTTATGAAAAATATAAAGAAAATTTATGAAAACTAATCACATAGTCTATTGGAAAACATCATTCTGGACAACTTTGTAAAAGAAATTTTTTCCAAAATCTGTCATTTAAGTAGACTTTTTGGCAATTTTTCATGGAAAATGAAATAGAGATTGTAAATGGACAAAAAGTCCACTTAAATGATATATTTTGAAAAAAATTTCTTTTACAAAGTTGTTCAGAATGATGTTTTCTAGTGAACAATGCTATTAGTTTTCGTAAAAACCTTCTATATTTTTCATAAAACCTCAAAAAGTGTAAATTAATGAGGGTCTTTGAGTACTTTATGTGGTGCCAATAGCCTCACTCAATGCAAAATCTCGAATCACTCCCCCTTCCACCAAGCTCCAAATTTCCCGCCAAAACCAACAGTCATGATCCTACATCCGACCTATTCCTCCTCCCCCAATTGCCATGGACTGTTGCATGACGCCGTTCTGATCGTCCCTTCCGCTCTGTTCGTGTTGTTCTTAGGGTATCACGCGAAGAAGAACCTCAAGAAGCTGTATCATGGCCGGTCCTATATTGTGATTTCCCATTATGCCCTCCTTTGGTCCGCTAGTCTTCTCAACCTGGCTTGGTGCTTTCTTCAGGTGCGTCATTTTTCTTGTGCTTGTTCTGTGTTTCTATTTGGTTGGTGAGAAAATGTAGCAATAGAAAAGAAAAGAAATTTTTAAAATTTTTTATTTTTGAATTTTTGGTTTTTCGTTGTTTGGGACTCAGAGGAAGTAATGCACTCTTTTGAATTGGGCCTAGAGTTCCTAGACTGCATGTTTGGTTGCTCAGAAATCAGTAAACTCTGCTGATCTGGGCCTAGTACTGTATGCTTGGTAACTGAAGTACTGTATATTAAGTTGCTGAGAAAATGTTGGTTGTTTGGTTGCTGAGACAATGTAGGTAAAGAAATGAAAAGAAAATGAAACTTTTAATTTTTAGGGTTTCTGTTGTTGAAGTCTCGAGAAAGTAATGCACTCTGTTGAATTGGGCCTTGTACTCTATGTTTGGATGCTGGGAAAATGTATGAAAATAAAAGAAAACAATGAAACTTTTGGATTTTTGGATTTTCATTTTTTATGACTTGAGAAAACAATAGACCTTGCTGATTGGGGCCTTGGACTATATGTTTGGTTTCTGAGAAAATGTCGGAAAATGAAAATTTTGAAATTTTGGTTTTTTCTATCATTTAGGACTCTGAAGATCATAGCCTCTGCGTTTCTTATCCAAGTACTACTGGAAACCAAAAGTTGTAAGAAATTTGAGTCAAAATTTTCTTTTATTTTCTCTTCTTTTCTATAGCTTTCTTGGTAGCCAAATGGGTTTTTGCGCAGTTATGATAAGTTTGTTCAATGCCCCTAGGCTTTGGCTCTGGTGGGTTCATTTCTATTTATTCAATAAATAAATAAATAAAAATAAAGGGGTTGTTCAATGTATTGCTAATGTATAATACTAGTCATTTATAGACTAATTACGACACATTTATATTATTGAAATCTTGAAATGGTTCTTGCTCCAGTCAAAAGTATAGTAAAATCTTTTGAAGATGCAAGCTTTAACCCTTTATTTTTGTAGTCTTGGTATGGGTCAAATGGACCAAAGGTTTGGAAAGTAATATGAGTCTTTAAAAATATGTTGCACCTGGAAATTGGTTTGCTGTTCTCTAGAATTAGTAATATGTTGATACAGTGTTTGACATCTCACATATCTTAAGTTTTTCTGGCATCTTTAGTTTGCTAACTCCTGAAAATATATTCCACTGTGAAAATATATGTGCATATAAATTGTATCAAGGGAGCGGCTATTGCAACCCCTTAAAGATATAAGCCCCCCCTCCTGATTTTCCCACCCCCCACAATTTACATGCCCACCCCCCTCAAAGACTATAATACCCCTCCTTCTAACCCTAACCCTTCTCACCCACCCCACTCCCCCACAGCCCTGATGCACCCCACTCCCCCACAGACCGGCGACGGCGACATCCTCTTCTCTCTTCTTCTCCTCTTTTTTCTTTCTTTCTTTTTTTTTTTTCCCCCCCCCTCTATTGCTGGTTAGATATGTGGTTTTTCGGAAAGGGAGGTTTTTTTTTTTTTTTTCAAAACCTCCATTTTTTCCGGCGAGGGAGGTCAGATCTGTGGGAGAGGGGTACAAGAGAGGGGGTCGCCGACAGGTGACTTTTTTTTTTTTTTTTTTTTTTGTTGCTCTGGTCAGATCTGTGTGTGAAACGCAAGGGAGGTCAGATCTATGGGAGAGGGGTGGGGGAGAGGGGGTTGCCGACAGCGACAACAATGGCAGGTGACTTCTCTTTTTTTTTTTTTGGGTCAGATCTGGTCAAATCTGCTGCCGACGGGAGGGAAGAGAAGAAGAAAAGAAAAGGGAAAAAAAAAAAGAAGAAAAGAAGAGGGAAAAGGAAGAAGGCCGACGGGAGGGAGGGTTACCGACAAGAGAGGGGTGTGGGAGATGGGTTCTGGAAAGGAAAGAAAAAAAGAAGAAAAAAAGAAGAGAATAAGAGGGAAGAGGAGGAAGGAAGAAGAGGGGTACGGGAGAGGGTTGCCAGTGGGGTGGGTGCCGAAGAGAGTCGCTGGTGGGTGGGTGCCGGGATAAGCCCTTTTTGGTAATTTATATAATAATTTTTTTAATTAAAAAAATGTGGGGGGAAACTTATAGGTTTGGGGGGTTGCAATAGCCATTCCCTTGTATCGAGGTAATGGTTGGACAATGTGGTGGTCTGAGACCGGCTCGTTACGGAATTAGACCTGCCCTACCTCACCTGGGAATGGCTATTGCAACCCCCCAATCCACTAAGTTGCCCCCCACATTTTTTAATTAGAAAAATTATTATAGAGAATTATTAAAAAGGACACCACCTCCCATGCCCTTTCCTGCACCTCTCTCCCACCGGCGACTCTCTCCGGCACCTCACCCCACCGGCGACGTCAAGGCAAACGCACCCCCCTTCTTCTCTTCTTTTTTTTTTTTTTTTCCTTTCCTTTTCTTTTCCTTTTCTTCCCCTCTTCCCTCTCCTCGGCAGCCCTCTTTGCCAGAAAAAATGGAGGTTTTGAAAAAAAAACCTCTCCCCACAAATCTGACTAGCAAAGGGGGCATAAAAAAAAATAAAAAATAAAAATAAAAATAAAAATAAAAATAAGAAAAAGAGAAAGAAAGAGAGAAAGAAAGAAAAAAGAGGAGAAGAAGATGAAGAAACTCCTTGTTTGAAAAAATGGAGGTTTTGAAAAAAAAACCTCCCCCTGCAGATCTGACATCCAAACCCCGTTCCCGTCGGTGATCTCTCACCTCTCCTTTCTCTGTTGGGCTCTATGGCCATGGCAAATCTGAGATCTCCGACCATGGCAATGGCTATGGGGTGCTCCGACGGCGATGGAAAATCCGAGAAACCCATTTTTTCCGACCATTTTTCCTTTTTTTTTTTCTTTTTTTTGGGTGAACTTGCGAATGCCCATCTATCGACAACAACATCGCAAGAGGACGTCACCGTCGCCGTCCTCGCCGTCACCGTCGCCAGTCTTCGCCTTCTTCGCCGTCGCCGTCACATTCCTTACCGTCGTCGGATCGGGGCTGATGTGTAGGGGAGTGGGGTGGTGTGGGGTGGGTGAGAAGGGTTAGGGTTATTTTAGTCCTTGAGGGGAGTGGGTGTGTCAATTTAGGGGGTTGGGAAATAAGGTGGGGGCAACTTAGAGGATTGGCGGGTTGCAATAGCCATTCCCACCTCACCTTCGTCCAAGCCATTATGAAGGAAACCTTCCGGCTCCACCCTTCCACCCCGCTCTCTCTCCCCCAGATGGCGGTCGAAAGCTGCGAGATTGACGGCTACTTCATTCCGAAAGGGTCCACTCTTCTCGTCAATGTGTGGGCCATATCGCGAGACCCATACGTATGGGCCAAGCCATTGGAGTTCCGGCCCAATTGGTTCCTACCCGGTGGTGAAAAACCTAATGTTGATGTTAAGGGAAATGATTTTGAAGTCATACCACTTGGGGCAGGGCGTAAGATATGTGCCGGGATGAACCTTGGGTTACGCATGGTCCTAACGGCGACATTTGTCCATGCATTCGATTGGGACCTACCGGAGGGACAATTGCCGGAGAAATTGAACATGGAGGAAGCTTATGGACTGACCTTACAACGAGCGGCGCCCTTGGTGGTGCACCCACGGCCAAGGCTGTCGCCAAATGTGTATGGGACATCGTCTTGAGAGGATAATCACACGAATAAGGCTTTGTGTTTGTGCATTTGATTGGCAAATTAGGGGGTGGATTTACATAAAACGTGCCACTTTATTATATTTAGTGTTTGCTTTGCATGTTAATTAAATTTCTTTTAAATAGACAATGTGTGGTAATACTAAAAGAAGAAGTTGTTTCTTCAAGTACTTAACTCATAGTAGCAGATGCCATCTTAAGCTATTATGCACGTCTTGCTTTAAATTTCCTCAGAAATCATAGGTCCCATTTCGTGGCATGCTGGACCACGCTTATAAATATGATACTTTTTAAGAAGTGTTTTTCATACTCTTCTCTCTCTGTCCACGCCTTTTTTTTTTTCTCTTCTTTTTCTTCTTCAGAATGTGTGTGTAAATTTGAGCCAACTTTATACCTGCATTAGTCTTCACAAGTTATTTTATTTGCTAGTTGTAGGATTGTAAGAAGAGCCAAGTTACTAGCTTGATGTGATAAAAAGCTCGTTCGACTTTGCTCGTAAGAGAAATATATTAAAATCAAATTTATCATAAGATAAATATATCAAACTCAAATTTGATTTTAGAACTCATGTCAATAAGTTAATTAAGCTCTATCAAGCTCATTAATTAATATTTTAAACAATCAAACTACTCAAGTTTGATTACATTTAGTAACAAAATAAATAAGTTAAGCGCAAACCTTATTCTTAAGCTCTTTAAATTACCAAGACTTGAACAGCCTATTACTCAGCTCATTTGCTACCCTATCTAGTAGTTGCACGTTGTCCCCTTCCATCGTGGTTACTAGTTGTAGATCACTGGACTATGGCATTATGGTTGCCAGATCCCAAGATGAGAATTAATGTGGGTTTTTTATTTTTTTTATTTTTGAAAATTATGCTTTGTCATTTTCATAATTTAGAAAATCATATATATGTTTTGTTTCCAAATTAACAAAACATAAACCCATGCATCCAAAGTGATACGATCAAGACAGAATCTAAGCATGCACTTCAAAAAACCCTAACCTTTGAGAAGGTGATAAATTACAACTCATAGATTTAGTATTAAATTGGACTATCAAAATATAGCAAGTGTGTATAGAATTAATGAGTCGTGCGAATATATTTAATTCAACAACCACTTACCTTTATGGTTTATTGGAAATTAGATGAGGTTGGGATGCGGATAGAATTCATAATATAATGGTACATTTTTATTCCCTAGAATCCAAGGAAATCATAATGGATGGAATAAAATGAGATTTCAATTATGAGAGATTGCATTCACCATTAAAACGTTATTCTATTTTATTATGATTCCCCTCTAATCTAACCAAACAAACGTGCCACTAGAGTCTAATCCTCTCTAATGTGACAAAAATGAAGTTGCTTTTAATTCTTTCCGGCTGGGAGTCGCAGCCTGGTTTTTATGTCTCGGACCACACTCTACACGTAGCAAGTAGTGTCTTTTTCCTTTTTTCTTTTTATAAATAAATTGAATTCAGGCCCATTTTCTCGTCTGAATGGGAGTTTGATCAATTATACTACGGAGTAGTGTATTTTATATAATATCGGTGGTACAAAATTCATCTGGTACGATATGAAAATTCAACAAAATGATGGCTATCTTCACAAATGAAAATAAAAATTCAAAAATAATAATATTTTGTGAATTTCTAAAAATTTATCATGTAACATTAATTATACCGATGATTATTACTTTTTTGGACAATCTCATTTAATTTAATGATGAATTCGTTCATTCGATATTATATAAAATATAAAGAGGGTTCCATTGACACTTAGTCTAAAATTTTTTACATTTATACCAGTCAGTATCTTTCTATAAAAATCATATTTCGCCAATCTAACCATTAGATTATATATTTTTATCATGAACGTCATGTATGTCAAATTTCAAGTTTATTGGAGATTAGGAGTTATGTCATCTATAAAGTGCTCGAAATTAAATATTTATTTATGAAAAGAAATTTAAGTTTACGGATCAAATACTTCTTAATATCCAATTCACTTGAAATTTGGTATGCATGACGTGCATGATACAAACATGTAATTTAACGGTTAGATTGACGAATCTTGTTTATTATAGAAAAAATATTAACGGATATAAATGTAAAAAATTTTACGCTAAGTACCAATAAAACGTTCTCATAAAATATACTACTATTATTAAATTCACAATTGAACTAACAACCAAGCAGCTTGTTTTCACAAGTTGTACCCATTTGCGCTCGTAGCCACACGTTTAATTTCCTCATTGGTCGTTGAATTATAAAAGCATCTCCAAGAGAGGTGGTGCCTCAGCTTGATTATTAAATTACTAAGCTATCATGGACAGATTGATTATTCATGGATTGTCGGATCCTGTAATAAATTTGCTGACCGTGGTACTTTGGGTGGGCCTTCGTGGTCCACCCACAATCAAGGCTCTCACCCACAACCACTATTGTCATCTTGAAAGGGAGCCACAACGAATCAATTCATTGCAGGCTTTTTTCATTTTTCATTTTATTTTTATTTTATAAATCGACTAGAGTATTTATTTATTTTATCTATTTTTTGGGTAGTGAATTATTTCTCTCCCATTCTTTCCTTTTACCTTTTGTTACTCTCTCTTTTTTCCATTAAATTAAAGCTTTAGTTTGGGGGTCGAGGGTTGGGGAGATTTGGCTGGGAAGTGGTAGTGGTAGGTGGATAGTGTCTTTCCCCCCCCCCCGGGTGATGGTTTTAGTGGTGAAGTCTTTGGTTATCATGTGGTTGTGAGTTTGAGGCATAGTGCCCCTTTTGGATTCTTTTCTATTCTGGCCAATTATGTAACCACTAAGACTTTTGGTGGGATTGGGGTGACGGGTTTGCCCTTTGGGTATAGTAATTATGATTTATCGGACATTTCTCAACGAATAGAGATTAGTAGAGGTTCTTGATGGTAATGCCTCAAAGGATTGCTACCGTTGGTCACTCCACTCTGTCCTTTTCCCTCTTAGCCCCAAAAAAAAAAAAAAAAAAAAAGAGACTGGTGGACAATGCCTTTTGGAGAATGGTGGGAAGAGGACATATATCCAGGGACGCCACTCTAACTCATTGCTTATAGAAAGCCTATATTTTTCTCCCCCTTTATTCACCTCAATATCAATAAAAACGAGTTTGTCACAAGGACAATAAAATCGAACGTACAAATAAAACGGTTTAAAAACGATATATTTTGATACTATTTTAAGTTTTTAATCTAAAAGATTAATTTATTAAATTAATGGATGGACCAAATAGATATATAAAGTAATGTCTTTATAATTAACCGATGTAGGTAAATCTTAAATCCATCGGACATGCATCCTTTTTAAAGGAGTAGATATCAAAAGAGGACAGCATCTCAAGCTATCAAATACTGCTTTTAATTAACAAGTTCCATCAAGTGGTCCACTACAACCCCCAACAACTTGGTGGCATGGACCATATATCCTCGTAAAGGTGGTACATGACATGAATTGCTAGGCCACAAATTGGGTTTTTATTGGATTTTTGGTCGGGTGGTTACCTCCTATTATGGTTCATGGTTGGACCCTTAAGATGAAATTAATGAGCCTATCTGTAGAAAGGTGCATGCGTCCTTTCTTGAATAAATTTTGGCAAAGACAGAGACTTCACAAGTAGTCCCTACACAAGTTGCACAAGCAGACTGATTTTTATCAAGCTGGCATTAGTTCATATTAATTCCTAGAAGCATTACATCTTGTTCCAACTTTATACTCCTTAAATTGATTTAGATTACCACATACACACTTATACTATGAATTCTCATTCTGCACCACCATGCCCATTCAACATACATACAATGAGAAATTTCTGTAAGTGCATATTAGCATTTCATGATCTTTTCAATAAAGCATTCAAAATTCTTTGCAGAAGATCCTCCTTCACTAACACTCCTCTTAGCCATTTCCTTCAACTTCAGTACATTTGCTTTTATACCGTCGTCAGAAAGCAACATTTCTATTTTTGACTTTATCTGATGTCGTGATATGATCCCATCTTCATCCGGGGTTAATCCTAAACCAATCTTCCAAATATCACAAATGTAACTTTTGTTATGGAATTGGTCGGCAAAGTAGGGCCAACATAGAAGGGGTATCCCATTGCTTAGACCCTCCATGGTTGAATTCCATCCACAATGGGTCAAAAAACATGCAATAGAGGGGTGAGCCAACACCTTTTCTTGAGGCGCCCATTCAACAATCTTTCCATGGCCAGCTACCCTCTCTGCAAACCTGTCTGGGTATTTAGCATGTGATCCATTGGTAAGGTCTGGCCGGACCACCCACAAAAACGGCCGTTTTATGAGTTCAAGACCAAGTGCTATTTCATCAAATTGTTGCTGGCTGAAGATTGCTATGCTGCCAAAGGAAACATAAATGACTGAGCCAGCAACTTGTTTATCGAGCCAGCTTATGCAAGTTGAATCCTCAGGCCAAAAGATTGCTGCAGAATTCCCCAAATGTCTACTTGATAGTAATGGTCCGATGGGTAACATGTTGGGAATCAAATCGCAAGCTGGTGAGTCAAGGTCATGAAATATGTTGCAAAGAAGCCAGTTGGAGAGTTTGACGGTGCGTCCGGTGGCAGAAAGACATTCATGTTGAAAATAATGGAGATGCTACTGTATAAAATGAAATAGCTAGTACAAGAATTGAAAAATACAAACAGTATAGGTTGAGGCGTGTACAAGGCACTGTCCTTAAGAGTAGTTCCGCCCCTCTGAGTATTAAACTCGGTGCAGTAGGTCACAGCGCTCTACCCTCCAGGATTCAACAACCGGGCTCCCACAAGCGTGCACTCGCAAGTGTAGGAGTGAAACGAAGAACTCAGAATGCTCCTGACTCTCAAAAATAAAATTGCAGAAAGAAAATAGAGAGAAGAAGAGAAGAGACGATTTGTCTTTTGTTGTGTTTTTCTGCTGAATGAGAGGGCTGGTATATATAGGCTTTAGAAACCAGTAACAGCCCTTAAAATAAATTCCCAACAGTCAAAAAATATAAATACAAAAATAAATTTCTAACAGTCAAAAAATATAAATTCCAACAGTCAAAAATAATTAAATTCCAACAGTCAAAAAATAATTAAATTCAAATAGAATTGAAACTGTCAGATTTAATTAGAATAATCCTGGGTATAAAAATGGGTCACTGAACTGGGTCGTGGATAACCCAGTATCCAAAAGTCAAAGTAGCAAAATGCGGGTCAATCCCGCCCGCACACGTGAAGCCAATTTCCGGGATTTGCACCCCCCCTGCGCGCACGTCGTACGCTCGCGACGCGCCCGACTAAGTCAATTTTCGGACCCCAATCCCGCAAATCACTCGATTGGGTTCCGTCTCATGCGCACGTGGGGACTCCCTACATCTCCCCACATGATACCGTATACAATAAGTGGAGTACTATATAAACCCACTAAAACTCTTTCACTTTTCCAATGTGGGACAAGGTATCATCACACTCAAGTACAAAACTCTTTTATAAAGACCTTTGATTTTTGAAATACTTATTTTATACTTAAAATACAACAATCCCCACATATTTCAAAAATAAAAAACAGAAAGAAAGGAGCGTGAGAACTTAATGCATCGGTTATGGTGTCTTGTGGACTATGAACCAAACCTAGGATATATAAGCAGTGACCCACAGAAACCTGGTGAAATATAAAATTTCTATGAACCAAAATTCCTTAGCGTGAATCAATCGACTTACAACCCACATACAATTCTCAAAATCTGAGTTCTTCTAATCTGGGTGGCACGAATAGGCCATGCGCCATACCTGGAAATTCATGACTGCTCTAGAGAATCTGCCCAGACTCTCATAGGAAGCGGCCCCACTTCCACACTCATATAGGTGGATCCATCAAGTGTGTACCACAACTAACACACCACCCAAAGAGGACTATGGAATCCATTAAGAGTTAAACTCAACCTTACTCGTTGTAGTTTGCACTATCTACACCATAGGAAGGGACTCTCAAAATATTATAAAATTGATAGTGCAATCCAAATCAACCAATAACTTGTTATTACCCATATGAACCTAATTCTTGGGATCTCCATTCACATAGGTTGGGTTACCATTACTGTTGACCCTTTGTTATAGGCATTAGTCTCATTCCCCTCGATGTATTACTCACTAGGTTTCTACCCAATGGTTTTGTCAGAGGATCGGCCAAATTCAACTCTGACCTCACAAAGTCAAGGGATATAACCCCATCACTAAGCAATTGCCTCACAATATTATGTCTTAGGCGTATATGCCTACTTTTCCCATTATAAGATTTACTCTTAGCTTTAGCTATAGCAGCTTGGCTATCACAATGTAGAGACACAGATGGAGTTGGTCTCACCCAAATGGGAATATCTGCTAAGAGGTTTCTAAGCCACTCAGCCTCTGTACCTGCCTTCTCTAAGGCAATGAACTCGGACTCCATAGTAGACCGAGCTGTGCATGTTTGCCTGGTAGATTTCCAAGATACTGCACCTCCACCAAGTGTAAACACATAACCGCTAGTAGATTTTGTCTCATCTGAATCAGAAATCCAGTTAGCATCACAGTACCCCTCTAACACAGAAGGAAAACCATTATAAAATAAAGTATAATCAATAGTTCCTTTCAAATATCGAAGTACTCTATACAAAGCAGTCCAATGATCTTTATTAGGATTATGAGTATATCTACTCAATCTACTAACAGCATATGCAATATCAGGTCGAGTACAATTCATCAAATACATTAAACTACCAATTATTTGAGCATACTCGGATTGTGACACACTATCTTCTTTATTTTTCTTTAAATGAGAATTAGCATCATAAGGTGTAGATACAGATTTGCAATCAAAATGTCCAAATTTCTTTAAAAGCTTTTCTACATAATGTTCTTGTGAAAGAAAAATACCCTTAGTAGTTTTAGTTAGTTTCATTCCAAGAATAAAATCTGCCTCACCCATATCTTTCATATCAAATTGAGAAGATAGGAAATTTTTAGTCTCTTTAACAATATCTAGACTAGTTCCCATGATCAACATGTCATCAACGTACAAGCAAATAATAACACAAGAATTATCATCAAATTTGCTATAAATACATTTATCAGAATCATTAATCAAATATCCATTAGATGTCATAGCATTATCAAATTTCTCATGCCACTGTTTCGGTGCTTGTTTAAGACCATATAAAGATTTAACTAGTCTACAAACTTTATGCTCATTACCAGGGACAACACAACCTTCAGGTTGGTTCATATATATTTCCTCTTCTAAGACTCCAATTAAAAATGCAGTTTTAACATCCATTTGATGAATTATCAATTTATTTATAGAAGCTAATGCAATTAAAATTCTTATAGAGGAAATTCTAGTCACAGGAGCAAATGTATCAAAATAATCTATACCTTTCTTTTGAGTATAACCTTTAGCAACCAACCGAGCTTTAAATTTATCAATTGACCCATCAGGTTTTAACTTCTTTTTAAAAATCCATTTGCAACCAATAGTTTTAGAACCCGGAGGTAAATTAACCAATTCCCATGTATGATTAGACATAATTGATTCAATTTCACTATTAATTGCTTCTTTCCAAAAAGTTGAATCAGGAGAAGTTACAGCCTCATTATAAGTTTGTGGGTCATTATCAACAAGAAAAGTATAAAAATCATCTCCAAAATTAGTTTCTTTTCTTACTCTTTTACTCCTTCTTAATTCAATTTCAATATTATCATTAGACTCTTTTTCAATTTCACTTTGAGGTTCACGAATTATTTTTTCACCTTTAGATTTTAAGGGAAAAATATTTTCAAAGAAATCTGCATTTTTAGTTTCCACAATTGTGTTTGGTTCCATAATATTATTTTCACTTTTAATTACCAAGAACCTATATGCAGCGCTATTATGAGCATAACCAATTAAAATACTATCAAAGGTTTTAGGACCAATTTTTCTCTTTTTAGGTTCTGGTAATAATACCTTAGCCAAACACCCCCACACTTTTAAATATTTTAAATTAGGTGCATGTCCTTTCCAAAGTTCATAAGGTGTTACTCCAGTTTTCTTATAAGGTATTCTATTTTGTACATGACATGCAGAAAGAATAGCTTCACCATATTTTTCAGAACCTTCCTTTGGTTTGGAACCTGTCAGAATGTGGGTTAAGTCCACCATGTCCAAAGCAGAATAGACACGCTCTTGCCAGCGCTTGAAGAAGGTGCCATTGAAGTGCTCGATCTTAGAAACATCATGCAGAATCTTAGCAGTCATAGCAGCAACATCCATGATAACTACTCTTAAGATTGTTGAAAATAATGGAGATGCTACTGTATAAAATGAAATAGCTAGTACAAGAATTGAAAAATACAGACAGTATAGGTTGAGGCGTGTACAAGGCACTGCCCTTAAGAGTAGTTCCGCCCCTCTGAGTATTAAACTCGGTGCAGTAGGTCACAGCACTCTACCCTCCAGGATTCAACAACCGGGCTCCCACAAGCGTGCACTCGCAAGTGTAGGAGTGAAACGAAGAACTCAGAATGCTCCTGACTCTCAAAAATAAAATTGCAGAAAGAAAATAGAGAGAAGAAGAGAAGAGACGATTTGTCTTTTGTTGTGTTTTTCTGCTGAATGAGAGGGCTGGTATATATAGGCTTTAGAAACCAGTAACAGCCCTTAAAATAAATTCCCAACAGTCAAAAAATATAAATACAATCCCGCAAATCACTCGATTGGGCTCCGTCTCATGCGCACATGGGGACTCCCTACATCTCCCCACATGATACCGTATACAATAAGTGGAGTACTATATAAACCCACTAAAACTCTTTCACTTTTCCAATGTGGGACAAGGTATCATCACACTCAAGTACAAAACTCTTTTATAAAGACCTTTGATTTTTGAAATACTTATTTTATACTTAAAATACAACAATTCAAACAAAGCTTTCTGTGACTTTGGGTCACCTGGGCAACTCCAAGTGAACTCGTGGCTGCTGAATGCAGGAATATCATTTGACAGCGTTATCAACTTGTTTTTCATTGGAGTTCCTGCAGAGAATTTCAATAATTTTTTTCTAATATTATTTTTGCCAAAAACTGAACCATTGTTACGTATTTTTTGTTGAATTTCATTGACTTTTGGCTTTCCTTACCTGTTTGGTTCCGATTATTTATATATTTAAATAGTAAGATTGCAAGACTACTATACTTAACCAGGCATAGACAAATAGTTTAAAATAAAAATTAGCATAATTATATGAATAATCAACTGTGGATGCACATAGCTTCTTACCATTACTATCTATAATTCCATCCTCAATAAGCTTAGGAATATGAAGTATGAGGGCCAAATTTCCTGGTCCAGCAGGCCAGACTGCGACGCGCTCGATTTCCATCTTCTTGGCAACCTCTAGTACCCACCCGGCTGCTGTATCGGCAATGACACAAGAGATCTTTTCATCATCATTTGACCGATTAATCTTCTCAATCAACTCCTCCAAATGACCCGGCATGACTGTAAACATACTTTCTGTTACTGTAATTATATCTTTTCGATCATCTCCTGGTCCCAATCCATCTGGAATTGAGACTAGAGTTATTTGATTCTGCTCCCCATCCTTCTCTGGCATTGTAGCCTTGAGTTGTGCATGTATGAACTCTGTGTTAACAAATGTGACCTTGATGCCATGATCAGCAATCATGTGTGACAATTTCATGAGAGGCCCAACATGGCCTCGTGCTGGAAATGGCACAACTAGCACATGTGGTAGCTTGGTCATGATAAATGCTAGCACTTCCACTCTTCTACTTGCATTGCTCTAGAAATACACTTATATATAAGCGCTTCTGTGGTTGGTTTGTTTTTTTAAAGCCGAGGTGATGATAAAGATGGTTTTATCCTCAAGGGCTTCATTTACTGTGGTGAAGAATCTCCTTACAGCTCTGTTCTTCACATGTGAAAAAGGGTACATATTAAAATGAGAGGGGCAGTTGCAACCCCTCAACTTTATTTGTAAACCCCACTATTTTTTTAAAAAAAAAATTTATCACTTTTTTATGTGGTCACCACTTGATCCTGTCCTTGTTGGATTGCAACCTGTGAACGTGGTCACCAGTTGATCACTAGAAGGCAAATCTAAGCTTTCAATGGGCAAAACAAAAAGGATCTTCAAAGACCAGGGTTTTTTAGGTCATGATGTGTCTCAATAGACCAATAAATTTTATTCGACATGACCGGCCTCCTTTTCTTGTCAATATTGATCTTACTATATATATATATAATTTTTTTGGGGGAATTGAATGGCCACTTTTTCACATGCATGCAGTCTGTCTTTATGTCTCTCTACACATAAACGTTGATATGAGTCATATACATGACAAGGACACATTTTTTTACCTCAATTTCCAAGCGGGAAGGCTATTGCCACTATAAGAATTCCTAAGCAACCCCTACTAATTTTAAAATTTTTAAGGTTTTATGAAAATATAAAGGGTTTTCATGAAAACGGCCTGTGGTGGTTACTAGAAAACATTATTTTAAATAACTTTGTAGAAAATGTTTTCTAAAATCTATCATTTAAGTGGACTTTTTGACCATTTAGAATCTTTGTTTCGTTTTTACATATTTTTTCATGAAAATTGGTCAAAAATTCAATTTAAATGACAGATTTTGAAAAAACATTTCTTTTATAAAGTTGTTTAAAATGATGTTTTTTAATGAACAATTAAAGTTCCAATTTTCATGAAAACCTTTCATATTCTTCACAAAACTTTGAGATGTTTAAAATACATAGGGTGTTTAGAAATTTTTGTAATGGGGATAGCCTCCCCTTTCTAAGCCCAAGCCCAACAGGAGCTTGATTAAATGATGGGCCGAGACTGGGTTGTAACTAATTTGGAGCTGCCCCAACTCATCTTCCTCCAAGCAATGGTTAAGAAGACGGGAGACTCTATTGGCACCCAAAGACTTACTCTTCATCCCCCACTTATTTTCAACTTAAAGGTTTTATGAAAAATATAAAAGATTTTCATAAAAACTGATGGCATTTTTAATTAGAAAACATCATTTTAAACAACTTTTTAGAAGAAAGTTTTTCTAAAATATATCGTTTAAATAGACTTTTTTTACTATTTATAATGTCTGCATCATAAATAACTGAGAAGTCCATTCAAACGATAGATTTTGGAAGAACTTACTTCTAAAAAGTTGTTCAAAATGATGTTTTCTAATACAACACGCGATAAGTTTTTATAAAAACCTTATATATTTTTCATAAAATATTAAAATGTAAAATAAGTGGGGGATTAAAAGCAAGTTTTTGGATGCCAATAGAAGCCTTCCAAGGAAACCTTCCAGCTCCACCCAACCGCCATGCGCTCTATTAAAAGAATGGGCTGAAAGCTGTGAAATCCACGTCTATCTTTTCAAGCCCAAGACCACCCACGAACCACTCCACCCTACCTAGATGCCACTTGAGCTGAAGCTTCCCATTTTTTCTTTTTTTTTTTTTCTTTTCTAAATGTTTAAATTTTTTTAAAAGGAAAATTGTTTACATCTGGGAATAAGAAGAGCTCGATGATCCTCTAAACTTACACCCATATATGGGCCGATCCATTACGGTTCCGGCCCGACCAGTTAGTATCAGGTGGCACATTGATGTTGGGGACTTGGGGGAATTGATTTTGAAGTCGTACCCTTTGGTGCAGGGCGTAGGATGTGTGCTGGGACGAGCCTAGATTTGCACATGGTCCAGCTGCAAAGGGAACTGAAAATAAAAAATAATTAATTAATTAATTGTCTAAAAGGTCAAAATGGCAAGGCCTTTTTCTTATTAGTACTATATTCTAGGGGGAGTCATTGGTAGGCATTGATGCTCTATGCTGGAGTCTGCAGGATTTGATTTGTGACATATTCTTGGAATAGATTTAATATGTGCAGAACAATTATATATGTATTTTTTTTTAATATAAAAAAGGTCGGTTAAGGGACTGTTTGAATGTCTAAATGGGAAGTAAACAATTCAATATGTTTTACATCATATTAAAGGCATAAATCCAATTACCTTGAAATATATTGAGTTTGTGCTTTCGATATTATGTAAAATGTATTGAATATGTTTGTTTCCCATTTGGGCAATCAAACGGGCCCTAAGCATTCCCAAGGGCCAAGGGTAATAAACGGGTGGGAACGGCTATTGCAACCCCCCAAAGGGTTAAGTTGCCCCCCCAAATTTTTTAAAGAGAAAAATGATGCTGCAAAATGACCAAAAAGGGCCTTATGCAACCCACCCCTCTCCGGCACCCTTCTCCGGCGCCCACCCCACCGACGACATTTTCCGGCGACCCTTTCCTCCCCTTCCCTCTTCTTCTCTTCTTCTTTTTTTTTCTTTTCTTTTCCTTCCCAGAACCCATCTCCTGCACCCCACCCCCCCTCGTCGGCAACCCACCCTTCTCCCATACCCCCCCTCGTCGGCAGCTCACCCCTCTCCCATACCTTCCTCTTCTTCCCTCTTCTTCTCTTCTTCTCTTCGCTTTTTTTTTTTTTTTTTTTTTTTTTTTTCTTTTCCTTCACAGAACCCCTCTCCCCGCACCCCCCCTCGTCGGCAGCCCTCCTCCCCGTCGCCGGAAAAAATGGAGGAATACACAGATCTGACCACAGAGGGGAAAAAAAAAAAAAAAAAAAAAAAAGGAGAAGAAGAGGGAAGAAGAAGAACTCCCATCGCCCCCACCCCACCCCACCACCGGAAAAAATGGAGGTTTTGAAAAAAAAAACCTCCCCCCACAGATCTGACCAGCAGAGGAAGGAAAGAAAAAAAAAAGAAGAAGAAGAAGAAAGAAGAGGAGAAGGAGAAAGAAGAGGAGAACCTTCGTCGCCGTCGCCATCGCCGTGTTCCCATCGCCGTTCTCCCGTCGGGGGGGGAGGGGAAGTGGGGTGGGTGAAGGGGTGGGTGAGGGTTAGGGTTATTTAGAAGAGGGGTGTTTTAGTCTTTTAAAGGGGTGGGTATATATATTTGGGTGGTACGGATATCAGCTGGGGACAACTTAACCCTTTGAGGGGTTGCAATGGCCGTTCCCTAAACGGGTACTACTTAAGTCAAGTTGGGCTATGAAAGCCAAACCCAAACCTTTTTGGCCCCAACATTTCATTTCATTTGTGTTCGATTGTCACGATGAGTGCTCTATCTTTTTCTAGGAAAGAATGAGTCGGGAGGAGACGAAATTTGCTTGGAAGCTAGAAATGATTAGAGAGGGCTGTTTTGGTTTTTCATTCAAAGTAAATACTAAATGGTATCTTTGGCAGGATATGGCTGGTTGGTTGGTTGGTTTTTTTTATTTTTTATTTATTTATTTATTTTGCTAGGTAAAATACACACAAACGCACTCAAAGAGAGTTGAACTCATGACCCTTCAAACCATTCCACTATTTTTATTTTTTCTTTTTCTTTTTCTTTTTTTGATTGGGCAAACCATTCCACTCTTTTTTGATACATTGGGAGCAGGTGTTAGTGGTTCAATTTTAGGATAGATTTCAAACCAAATCATACTATAAAAAAACCAAACCAAACCAAAAAATTTCGGTTTGATTAAGTTCGGTTTCGATTTTAACCTATTAAGTAGCAACAAATAATTGAAAATGAAAAAAATGACATACCAAACTGCAAATAAAAATATTTTTAATAAAAGCATTACATTAGCAATTAAAAAAAACGTTAAACATTGTATCAAAATGGAAATATATTGACAGTTGTCAATTGAAGTTCAAATCTTCAATCTAATACATGTAAATATCACTAGTCACTTAGTCAGTATTCACTATTCAATAGGTTTTGTACTCCAATAAGTTCAGTACTACTATTTTGAATTTATAACTTATTATACCTTTATTGGAATAAGAAATTTACAAACTAAAGTTTGATATATATATATATATATATATATATAATATTTTTTGGTTTTTTCGGTTTGGTTTGGTTTTTTAAACATGAAAACCAAAACCAAACCAATTTAATTCGGTTTTCTAAAATTAGAACCAAAACCAAATCTAATGACAAAAAAACCAAACCAAACCAAATCGGCCGATTTGGTTTGGTTCGATTTGGTTCTCAGTTTTAACCTAAACCACTAACACCCCTAATTGGGAGGGATTCGAACCCTTAACCTATCCTATTCTTACCCTTTTTTCTCACCGTCCCTCTCTACTAGACTAATTCTACTGACTTAAACCATTCTGTTGTTACGAGAGAAGAAACACTATTGGGCCAAAGACTCGGTTGGCTGGTAAGATATGTACTTATTGTTACATGAACCTAGCTATAGATTAAGTATATTTTGTCATTAATTATTATTTTTTCCTTCTTTTTTTTTTTTTGCCAATACATTATATGGGTCTAATGGCACCACTCCCTTATTTGAAGGGGGTGATATTCGTTACGAGTAAGTGTGTTTGGCCAACCTATGAAATTCAATTTATACACTAAATGCTTGTTAGGTTGTACAAATGAAGGTTAAACAATGATAGTGTATTTTAAATACAAATTTATCACTTTGAATGAAATGATTTAAAGACTCAAGTGCTATCATTATAATTGTTATAGAAATTCATGAAATGCCATAATTAAGAATTTCCAATATCTTGAATTTTTTCATTCAATGCCAAGAATTAGTGTTTTCAATATCATGTAAATTTTATCCAAAATATTTAATTTCCATTTAGATTTCCAAATATACACTTACTTAAAAATTAGACACAACAAATTTTCCCTTCTCAAACCCAAAAAATAAAAAATAATAATTCTCGCTCCGACCCACCTTGCTGCACTCAAAGGTCAAAACCAACTAAGCTGCAACATCTCTCTCTCTCTCTAACATTCTCTCACATGAATGCTTTTTGCTCTCTCTCTCTAGGGTTTCTTTCTCAATTTCCCAATCCACTCATCTCACCCCTCCAAAATTAGGGTTTTCATGACACATCTCTCCTTCCAGGATCAAAATGCAAAATCTCGAATCACTCTCCCTCCCGCCAATCTCTAAATTTCCCTCCAAAACCAACGGTCATGATCTTACATCCTCGACCTCCTCCTCCTCCTCCTCCAACTGCCATGGACTGTTGCACGACGCCGTTCTGATCGTCCCTTCCGCTCTGTTCGTGTTGTTCTTGGGGTATCACGCGAAGAAGAACCTCAAGAAGCTGTATCATGGCCGGTCCTATATTATGATTGCCCATTATGCCCTCCTTTGGTCCGCTAGTCTTCTCAACCTGGCTTGGTGCTTTCTTCAGGTGTGTCATTTTTCTTGTGCTTGTTGTGTGTTTCTATTTGGTTGGTGGGAAAATGTGGTAATAGAAAAGAAAAGAAATTTTTTATTTTTGAATTTTTGGTTTTTCGTTGTTTGGGACTCAGAGGAAGTAATGCACTCTTTTGAATTGGGCCTAGAGGTCCTCCTAGACTGCATGTTTGGTTGCTCAGAAATCATTAAATTCTGCTGATCTGGGCCTAGAACTGTATGCTTGGTTACTGAAGTACTTTATATTAAGTTGCTGAGAAAATGTTGGATGTTTAGTTGCTGAGACAATGTAGGTAAAGAAATGAAAAGAAAATGAAACTTTAATTTTTAGGTTTTCTGTTGTTAAAGTGTCGAGAAAGTAATGTACTCTGTTGAATTGGGCCTTGTACTCTATGTTTGGATGCTGGGAAAATGTATGAAAATAAAAGAAAACAATGAAACTTCTGGATATTTGGATTTTCATTTTTTATGACTTGACAAAACAATAGACCATGCTGATCGGGGCCTTGGACTATATGTTTGGTTTCTGAGAAAATGTCAGAGAACAAAAATTTTGAAATTTTGGTCTTTTCTATCATTTAGGACTCTGAAGATCATAGCCTCTGCATTTCTTATCCAAGTACTACTGGAAACCAAAAGTTGTAAGAAATTTAAGTCACAATTTTCCTTTATTTTCTCTTCTTTTCTATAGCTTTCTTGTAGCCAAATGGGTTTTTGTGCAGTTATGATACGTTTGTTCAATGCCCCTAGGCTTTGGCTCTGGTTGGTTCATTTCTTATTTATCCAATAAATAAATAAATAAAATAAATGGGTTGTTCAATGTATTGCTAATGTGTAATACTAGTCATTTATAGACTAATTACGACACATGTATATTATTGAAATCTTGAAATGATTCTTGCTCCAGTCAAAAGTATAGCAAAATCTTTTGAAGATGCAAGCTTAACCCTTTATTTCTGTAGTCTTGGTATGGGTCACATGGACCAAAGGTTTGGAAAGTAATATGAGTCTTTAAAAATATGTTACACCTTTAAATTGGTCTGCTGTTCTCTAGAATTAGTAATATGTTGATACAGTGTTTGACATCTCACATATCTTAAGTTTTTCTGGCATCTTTAGTTCGCTAACTCCTGAAAATATATTCCACTGAAAATATATGTGCATCTAAATTGTATCGAGCGATGGTTGGACAATGTGATTCCAGATCTTGTACTTCTTTCCTTTTTTAAGGGAAAGCTTTTTTTAAAGTACTATATCGTATTAAAAATATATGCTTTTAGATTCTTTTGGTGTGCAATTTAACAAAATAATATTGCCAGCATAACCTTGTCATCCATGAAAATTTTGTTTTTGCTTTATGACTCATATCAGCCATTATCTAACTGAATGTTTCTAATTCCTCTGCATTAAGTTCTTAGATTTATGGCCTGTTTGGTTGTCCTATTTGAAATTAAACAATTCAAGAAATTTTACATAGGGTTGAAGGCATAAATTTATTACTTTGAATTAGAATATTTTAAAATATTGTAGTTATCACTGTAATTAATGTTGTAAAATCAATTTTAAGGAATTCATAAAATACCACTATTTTGAATTGCCACTCTTTATTTGTGATGATAACTATCATATTCTGAAATTTGTTAATTCAAGATGATGGTGTGCCTTCAATACTAGGTAAAATTTCTTGAATTATTTAATTTCGAATTGGACAACCAAACAGGTCCTTACTGAATTTGATTTTTATTTTATGGATGAAATTTTTTTGTGAAACAGGCATGGGAGTGCTCCCCTGGGAAGGAGTTTGCTTGGAATCTTCTATCATTGGTCACAACATCTGGAATCCTGTGTTTAGAGATTAGCTTGTTGGCCTTCTTATTGCAAGAAAACTATACTAGTGGGCGAGAAACTTTAGCACGGACTTTCATGTTCTCAGGAATAATTGTTGGTGTGGATGCTCTTCTTAAGGTAATGTTTGCTTTTGCAGCTTTGCTGTAGAAGTGTTTATGTACATATTTATGTATGTATGTTTTTCTCTGCAGTTTTCCATAATTATGGAATGCCATGTTTGTAGTATTTTCAGTCACGCTCATTTGGTATCTTTGTTTGTTGATATTTCTGCCCAAATGTGATTTCCTCCATTATTTCATATTTGAAGTATGTTATGCCCTTTTCCTATGGGTGACCAATTGGTGATTTATTGTTATGGTTCCTATTTATCTGAATTCTCTATAAATATTGATACTCAACCGCGACATCTCTTTGCCGCCGGTGGTTGTTTCTTGGAATTTCACATTTGTAGTGTTTTGAGTGAGGCCCATTTGGTGTCTTTATGGTTACAATATGCAGACAACCTAAATGCACTTCCACTTGGCGGTGTCTTCAGCCGCTCCTGAATCCTTAGTACTTAACTTTCTTGAAGTCAGCAGTTACAGGATGGAGGACGGGAAGGTCCTTTCTTCCTCTGCACGTAAATGTTTCATTCAACAGTTCAAGGTGCCACAAATTCATTGATCCTAGTAGGATACCCCATTGCTTAAACTCAGGCTGTTTGAGTTATCTCTTTTATGTTGACCTGTTGCTTTCGTTGGATGGTTGCTATATGTCTGGCAAGTTCTTTGGAGTGTCTCAAATAATTTGTCTGGGTCGTTTGAGCTTTTATGATTTCAATTCCTAGGACCGTACAGTAGTCTAAACTATCCTTTATTTACTGCAAGTTCTTTGACATGCATTCTGTAGGCAAGTTAGGGCCAGATTCCTGTCCTTTCTGATGTGAGTACTTGGTTTATCTGCATTATTTGGTATTTTTTTTTCCGTTCCATGCATTTGAACATGTACTTTTTAACATATTCATCTACTATTTGTATAATTGTTGTCAGCCTTTCCCTTTCCTTAACCCTTCCCTTTCAGGCAATATTTGTATTCGGATTTGGGGTCCCGCTGTTCATTGACAGTGATTATACTACACATAAGTCAAAGTGGGGGGTGTGGATCATTCACAAACTATTGCTTGCTGCAATTTATGGCTTCATTTTGTTTGTGCATTTCTCGAAGTGGAGAGAGAAGTTGCCTCGTGAGTTTATTTTCTAGTCCTATTGTCATCATTGTTGTCGCTAGTTCTAATCCAATTTAACATGCAGACTCCTTCCTTTATGCAGCAAGACCGGCATTTTACAACTACATCATCGTCATGTTTGTCATAAATGCTGTGGCGCTATTTTCTTGTGGGCTTGCGGGAAGTGGGGCTGGCTTTGGACTTTGGTACGTTAGAATCAAAGTTCATTCACATTGCAAAGAGAATAGGGCTCTCAAATTTTTATTCATGGCACTTAAGCTTTGTACTTGTTTTTAACGGTTGTCTTTCCTTCTACAGGTTGTTCAATTTCACGGTTATCTGCTATCACTCTCTCTACCTTCCTTTCCTGTATGTAACTTTTCTGGCAGATTTTTTCCAGGTGATCATGCTCCACCATATAATGTTAAAGCAATGTTTTCTTTTGGTTTTGCATAATCTGGGGTAGGTCATGATTTAGATTGACATTGCATTGTGACAATTACAGGAAGAAGATTTTCTTTTGGATAATGCGTACTACTCTGAGATGAAAGATGCTGGGTTCTTTGATGCAGACTGGGATTAGTCCATCAACAACTTGTGAATAAGATGGCCTTTGGTTGTTACACCCTGTAAATAATAGTTGACAGTGCCATTGAACTCTGGTAAAAGTAAAACCGGCTGTTAGTTCATTCAGTCTTCTGAGCTGCTTGTAAATGCATTTTAAAATCTAGATGTAACTGAGTCTCAATAGTAGGTGTATATATATATATATATATATATATATATATTTTTTTTTTTTGTTTTTTAATTTTTACCTCTTGATAGCCTCTGTTAGATTAATTGAGTTTGGATCAAACATGATTTTTTTTTTTTTAATAATTGTTTTATATTTACTTTTGGTGCACAAATGCGCTTGTTTGTAAATGTAGAAGAATTTAGATTAAATGGCCAAAATTCTTCCTCGCACAGGATTGGTGGGAAAACTGGGAATTTTAAGCCGCTTAGATGTTTGTAAATGCAGATCTAATGTAGCTTCTATTGACTTGAGATGTACATTCTCACGGGAGATGAGATAAAATTATTTTGCCCTTGTGAAATTCCCCCTCCCCTTCCTCTCTAGGAAGTTGGCAAATAATGCCCCATTGAGATATTATTTGGAGATGGATTTTGGACTTCAAAATCCCCGACAGAATTTGAAATCTCATCTTCACTCCAAATCCCTCAAACCCTCATTTAAAAGCACCCTAAATGAATGAACCATTCATCCTGGATTCGATTAGGGATAGAAGGCCCTACTTTGTAGGAAGGCTGGGTTGGCCTTGAAATTGCTCTGATCCGCCCAGGCTGCTGCAATTGTGGAGAGTCGTGCAAAATCTCTTAGAGATGGGTGCTCGTCTTTGATTCCCCACAACCCCTTCTTGTGTGTACATTTCATGGGAAATGGGTTTCGAAAAAATGCATGGGATTTGCGCAAATGGTTTAATATATCTTATTAAAAAAAAAAAAAGAAGGAAAAAACAAAGTTAAGCTGGGTTTTGTCTGCAACATTTTATCATGATTGGGCAGGAAAATTACAGACCAATGCACTTGGCCTAACCCATACGTGCAAGATTACAATAAGGATTTTGAAACCTTGCACCATTAGGTTGTGATTCACAACTGTATTCGTATCGTATAAACACAATTTCCTAGCACAGCTCTGGACCTAAATAAACATTGACATGATATTGACTAGAATGGAAGCTGATGAAAGTCCCTGGAAAATGAAAAATAATTAAATTGCAACTATAATTAATCATAATATCGATGAAGCAAATCTGAATCTATTCACAATATTAGGTGTCACGCCATAAGGAAATAATAGGAGCTCATTAACTCCACGGTAGGGTAAATGCTGTAACACTTCAAATCACTTTCACTGTTTCAATCAGTATAGCTCGAGAAAATCCGATGCGCCTTGGTGTTGATTAGGAAAGGAGATCAAATATTATTTTCATAAGAACTTGTGGCCGGAGGCAGTCTGGTGATTTGCTGACGGACTGAGTCCAAATTAACTTTCATTTCACACCCCCGTCTCCAGTTGCTGAGATTCAATTAGTTCTTCGATGGAGTGTTCTTGTTCAAACCCAATATAACAATCTGAAACTAAAATCAGCTTCATACCCTGGAAAACAGAAAACGAGAATTAACAAGGAAGAAACTTCGAATTACTGAGGAATAAACTTCATGATTTCTGCAGCAGGGAGATCATCAATTTCATTACCAGTTCAATAGTAACACCATTGGATTCTTACTAATGTCTATTCAAACTACATCTGTTTAAAGATTGAATTCTTCCTCTAGTTTATACAAACACCAAGCAGTCTAGTTTTTTGTAGTCTAAAAAAATGAAAGAAAGCAGTCTATTTGTTTTTTCAACAACTGCTTAAAATTTTCAAAACCATCAGTCAGACTAACAGGTGATTAGAGAAGAATTTCTATTAATGATGGCCCCTATTCATTGAGGCATTTTCCAAAAACTTAAAAGACTAAGTCTGGAAAAGTCTAGAGGACGTATAACTTTTGATGGCCATAATAATAATTATTATTATTATGCCTATTTCAGGTGTCATATTAAATATTAATTAAGAAAATAAAAACAGAAAAATAATGCTCCAAATTTTAAAATAATTGCTTTCTCTCGACCTCCAAAACATTCCATTCAACTGACCACAAAAAGCAGAAGGCACCTGCTTTCTTACAGAACCACTTCAAAACACATTGCTTGATATCAATAAAGAGAAACATCAACCAGGCCCTCTCAAAAAATTTCTGATGTATATACTAATCATAATAGTTCGCCTCTAAGTAATTCTTCTCTGAAGCTGCATTTCAAAAACACCCTTACATTTCTCTTCCTTCTTTCATTTATGTCAACCATTATTTCCTGCTATACTGATATTTATCTTGCAGCCAAAAAGGCAATGTATAGATGAACAGGTACAAATCTCCTCCATCCCATACGAGCTTAAAGAGGAAAATGAATATCCAACCAGAAAAAGGCGGAGGAAAAAAAAAACACTTGGAAAGTGGGAATGCATTATGACCTGGAGAGTGGTTGAAGTTGATGGCACCTCCATGTGGGTGATCAAGTGATTGGAGAAAGAAACTCTCTTCACGGCATGTAGTTCAGAGGTGGAGGTGTTACCAAGAACCAGCCACCATGCTTCGTCTTTTACCTATGATAAAAATGTCAAATTTAGTAGCATTCGTGATTACAAAACAACGAACAAGAGTAAGGTGAATCTTCAACCTTTGGGAATCGAGGGGCAAAAGCTCTCGATGTTTTTCGCCGTGAGTTTGTCTTCTCCAATCTAATGTTCAGAGTGAGATACTTCCCACCATTAGTGTCCCTTTTCTGAAGTCTTAATCTCACTTGTACACAAGGGAAATACTGCAGATCCTGATAAAACAAAAATTCCATGTACTTAACTACTAAAATTAATTGACATGCCTACCCATCAGGCAAGATCGCAAGAGCATGTGCTACTTCTGGATTTTCCCAGCAGTATATCCCCAGGAGTTCAGAAAATAATAAAATAAGGTCAAAAGGTTATTGGTTATGAAAAAAACTTTTCCACATGGAACTTCTTAATAATAAACTGCTGCTAGAAAGGAAGCTTACTAAACCATGAAGAAAAAAACCCATCTTCCGAGTTCCCTTTCTTTCCTCAAAATCTAAAATCCACCAGATTATCTACCCATGGAGGTCATGCTCCTTAGTTTATCTAAGACACAACAAAATTTTAATTTAATTATATAAAGAACTGAAATCGACCGGGACCAATCTGACTTGAAACATTTTAGTTTAGTTCAATCTCATGGGCTCTTTGGTACAGTCCTAAGACTCAAGCTGGTACGGTTCTTAATAGGTGGTAAATGAGTTGCAGGATAGGTACCACAATGGAACCAGCTGTTGTCAATCTGTCATTCTCAGTATCTGAAGTCAAATCGTCAAGTTGGGTGCTATAGATTATCCTCATCAGTTTCACATCCAATAGTTGTGGATAGAGGGTTAATGTCAAATGAATATCCCTGGAGGTTGATAGAACTGGTTTGATGGAAATTTTATATTTAGATATTTAACTTCAATTCAACCTTACTTTCAAAAATAGTCAATACAGTCACGAGACCTTTAAACCACGCCCATTCAGTCATACTAATAATGCATTCCTGACTTCATAAAAGAATTTTTATCTATCATGTTAAGTGTATCGATTTAAAACTTAACAACTTCAACAAGGACAATAAACGGACAGAAGTAGGGTGACTCCCCCCCCCCCCCAAAAAAAAAAAAAACAAAAAACACAGAGTCACAACACACACAAAACAAAACAAAAAAACAAAAAACAAAACCTCAATCCCATTTTACCTTTGTAAATTCAATACATACATAAAAACAAAGTAACAAAAACCTCCGAATATATAAGAGCACAGTCCACACCTGATATAATCTTGAAACAGGGAAACTTCCGATCACAGCCTGCAAAGTTGCTCTAGGAAGATCAAAAAGTTGTTGCACATTTGAGATTCCTTTTTTGCTTAGTGAACCCGCAAGATCAACACTCATGCATGGCAGCATCCACAGAGCAGAATCCGTATCAAACCATAAACCCTAAAAATAATGGAAATATATTAGAGATTAGGCATGAAGAGGACAAATGCCTCCTGTGGAACAAGTTAACAAAGCCCAAAAGCAGAAACCTTTTTTGTTTTTTTTCCTGGGATACTAAGGAATAAAATTTTCAGCGACATTTGCATATGGAACTCAGAACTTTTAACTAGTGTATTTCTCTCATCATGCTAAGTAGAAGGAAAGGTGGATTCCACTTAGCAGTGAAAGATAACTAAAATTTCACAACTGCTTATATAAAATGAATAGTGGAATACCTAATACAAACAGATACAATAGCTCTTGAAAAACAATAAGTCAAATCGTCTAGTGTTTTCAGGATGGTGAAACAACTCATTTAATGACCCACCCCTCACTGGATGAAGCCCATACTAGTGCATGATTTTGCTCTCCCAAGTTTCCCTAGAAAAGGCCTCCATACAATGAGATGTGATCAACTTACTTATGAATCTCATTCTGATTTCTGGAGGAGTCCGTTTCTGATGTGGGACTAAGGATCACCTACCTTGGTAGCCTGCCAATGCCTCACACCTGCCCATGCATGGTCTCCATCACAATCCATGGATCCAAATCCTTGGAACTCTTAATTGCACCAAAGATATTTGCACATTTGGACCTAACCAGGGTCATTCTTAAGGGAATGCTTCATTTCTCTCTGTCGACTGTTCACAGATTTTCTCCCACCAAAGCAAAGAAATTTATGGTAGGAATGTGTGTTGAACATCTTTTTTTCTCATGGGTGTGCTAAGAAGGGAAAATGAAGCTGCAGAGTGCAGACTATCATGCAAAGGATAAAGTTCATACTTCATAGGGCCAAAACATGTTGTTGGTAAGCCAGTTCCCATTAAAAAATAATAGTTAAGTGGGGACTCAATAAGGTTAGCTTAGGTAGTCAAATTCAATAAGGTAAGAAATAAGTTCCCCATCCCCACCCTATTGTGTCATCCAATTTGCTGAAGACTTGGACATCAACTACATTTTGGATAGAGGGGCTTGTTTTACAACATCTGTACTAGTGTAAGCTCATATACAAGATTTTTAACTTCAACCAGGGTTTAAATTCTGCCACTACATAAGTGGAATTAATTCATTGCACAATTACAAAGACTATAAATCAAAACACCAATTTGGGTAACTAAATGTCCTAAACTCTGATTTGTATTTGAGGTTTTTCAACTTGGTAGTATAATATGCTATACACTCATAAGTAATATTAAAGAAAAGAAAAAATTACCAAAAAAAAAGGGAGAAAAATAAGGAAAAACCAAACTTTCTGGTCTCGTTACAATCCACCTCACAAATAATTTACCAAAAAAAAAATCCAGCTCACAAATAGACAGAGTTTAAAACAAAAAAGAAAAATAACTCCGAAGCCAATCAAGGATTGAATCTGTAAAAGGAAAAAAATGTAATTAATTTATCTAATATATACCGACAGAAGTCCTTTTGCATGATCGAAAAATGTTTTGGAAGTGGAAAGAGGTACATAAAGAAGGAGATTTCCTCATAACAACACAAGAGAAGCAATATGGTAGAAGAAAAAAGAAACAAAATTTATGGAAGTTTAAAACACACATTTAAAAGTGCCAACATACAGCCAATGAGTTGTTGAAAATGGTCACTGGATTGAAATTGTAGATTGGAAACAGCATATAACATCTCCTTTTGTCTATTAAATCTCCTATTGTAAAAATAGACAGATGCAGCTATAGGGAAGGGGATACCTGCATGACCATTTGCAAAAGATGCATACAAGTAATTGCACTTGATAGCCATCCGCTATTAGCACATATATCAATCATTGCTTGGATAATGCGTATACTTTGATCCAGCACTGACTTCAAGTCTGTGATATAGTCACTGATGGGTAGTTCTAACTGAGAAAAGTGTGCCTGAATCCAAAAACTCATGTAAGAGAAGAAAGATTGATCAAATATAAGTTCTTCACCGAACTTCTCGAAAATAAAGAAACAATTTGATATTTTTATGATAGAATAATATAATGAAGATAATGGAACACGCAACCCCCCCCCCCCCCCCCCCCCCCCACCTCTCCTCTTTTTGGGCACCCCATGGAACCTCACCCAAAAAAAGAAAGAAAAAAAAAACGGAAGACCAAAGCGAGTTTATATTTATCATGATAAAAAAAATGGTCAAGGATGACTCACCTGAAAAAGTAGATTTGCTTTAACATGTGGATCATCAAGCCGATTCTTATCCACAATATAGCGAACTTTCTCAGACAATGCTTCATTGTAGTTTTCCTATAAGAAACAAGGAGGATGATATATAGAGATAAAATTTGAGAAATATCTAAGACTTTTCTGATTATTTTAACTTTAAGATGTTCCCACGACAACTGTTAATAAATCACAAAGCCAGTACTTGTGTTGTAACTTGCAATCAATATTTTGAATGTCAGAATTTACACAGATGCGAGTCCCAGATTCAACAAACCGTAACAAAGCTGATGAATATGTGAATAATATTACGCTTGTGATAGACTGTTTTAACACAATACATGCATCTTTACAATATATTGCAAATTATGGGGTAAATTACAAGGTAAGATCAACTAGAGAAGATAGCAAGATCAAATATACAATTTTATACCTGATCCAAGAAACTTGCTAAAAGAGGAATTATTACTCCCAATTTACAAAAGAACGTAAAGCAATGACCAAAATTAAAATTCTCAAGCATCTCCGGGTTTCACAGCAGAGAAAATATTTCCAAGGCAAAACAACTTTGCAGCAGAACACAAAAATTTAAAAATTCAGCAAATTTATCATAATGTGTATAAATATGCAACAACCTGAAATTTGGACAGTATTTTCAATGAGCTCATCGTCCAAGCAAATCCCATAGAAACTCTCAGTGCTCCATTTTTCTTTAGAATCTCATACAGGGTGCCCATTTTTCAACTACCTTCCATGCTGATTGCACGAAATTTGTAATGATGAATTACAATAAAACATTCATATATTGGCTAAAAGAAGACATGGGAACCCTGTATGATGAATTACAATAATATTTTCAATGATGCTCCTTGATTGAAGCTAAACATTGCTTAGGCTAGAGCACAAGTTTAACAACAAGTCAAGCTCGAGTTGTTCCCAAGTAGCTTATTCTCTTACATCCCTATCATAAGTTGGAGCATGGCCAGAAAGTCTCTGAAAAACTTATCCTTTATTACATAGCCTTCCAAATCAAGGGATATTATGGCACTTTAAAACTTCCATCATCATGGTACACAAACATCATTTTAAAATCACATGTAGTGTACCTCATCACACACCTCCTCCCTACCATTTTTATAATACAGTATTACTAGTAACTTAATGTAAAACCTTGAGATAAGAGCCTGTTTAACTTGTGGCTAACACATCCTATATGTGTTCCTAAATCACCATGGAAACTTCCATCATCATGTTCAAGGAATGTATCATCTTTAAATGTTGCCATCTCAAATCACCCCTTATGGCAATAAGATCCTAGATTAGATTTATCTGAATAATGTTGAAGCAGTGGATTAAGGTACGTGACAGAACTAACCGACATTGCATGTAAGGTTCATAGCTAATTCTACAAAATTCTCAACCTACCTGCTTCAAAAAATAACACTATCTTCCAAAGTAAACTTTAGCCTTCATATAAGCATGAAGTAAAAACATCTAAGCACTCAAAACTAATTATGATGAGAACTACCAATTACATATATCATCAACAAATTGCAGGTGAGAAATGGTTGGAGTTCCTTGCATTATTGAGAGTTTGAGACCCTCCATCAAGCCTCAAATCTCCATCTTCTCCGTAAGGTCACTAAAACCTCTACAAAAACAATCAGGAGAAAAGATGCAAATAGATAAATCTTGCCTTAAAACTCTTTTACTTTCAAAAGAAAACTGAGGCTATCTCAATATCTACCACCGAAGCCACCAACATATGCATATATCACCCGTTCACCTTCTCAACCCTATCATCCATCTCTACTTCTTCCTCCCATTATTTTGAAGACATGCATGGGAAACTTCCTCCTAACATGATACTATTCCCAATATAAATCCAAAAACAAGATACAAATCTGCCTTTACCAAAACATATTACAAAAGCACAATCTAAACATGCTCTGCCGCTCTGGAAAACAGTTATGGTAGCAGGAATCTCCTTCAGCCTCAAGGCTTGTGCACTGGGGTGACATATAAAAACTCCCACAAGGATCATAGGGATGGAGTCCATTAATCCATAACTCTTCGCTTGGATTAGGGAGGTAAGGATAGCGTTGACGCTTTATTTGGACCTTAAATCAGCATGGAAATCTGCCACCTTGAGAATGAAATCATCCATCAACCCCTTGATGCAGTCATTCCTTATTTTCTTGCTGCTATTAAATGAAAGCTTGCATCACATAACCTTTAAGGATTTCATTCAATCAGTATATGAATTACTTTCTATTTACAACCCTCCAAAAAATGAGACTTAGGCTTTACTCAAACTGTATCCTGGTCTCCGATAAATCTGATCATGCAGCACCTGTTATTCACAGTTCTGCACATGTAAGACATGATTATGAAAGCCTTGCACTAAGTCTGTTTTGTGGATGCCACGACAAAGACATAAAACCTAGCAATCTATGTTTACAATACAGCCCCAACATTAAGATCATATATATAAGTCATGACTGAAGGTTAACAAGACCAAGGAAAGAGAAAAGGCACCAATGGAATCAAAAGCAAAACATTGGATGTTTTCCAATTCAAAAGTGACCTAAAAGGCTAAAAGGCTAAAAAAACAACTTAGGTTACAAGGAATTAGCAACGGCAAGATGGACTAATCAGGTAATCTGCTCCACCTCGCCCCAGTTGGGATAGGGATGGTGTTTCAAGTCTTCCCTAGCTGTCTTCGAATAGCGTCCTTCGCACCTGCCTCTAGCCCTCTTCAAACAAGTGCGTAGCTTTTCTTCTTCTTCTTCTTCGATTTTATTTTCTACTTTCTATGATTTTCATTTGTTGTTTTTGTTGTTGTTCTTTGATTTTATTTTCTCCTTCGTATGACTTACATGTTATTTTCTTTAAACAGCAAAAGAAGAACTTCTTCTTCTTGTATATTGAAAATGTATCATCTTTATCTTCTTCCAGAAAATTAATTGAAGCAAAAATAAAAAATCGTATCATCTTCTTCTTGTAATTTGTATAGTGAATCTATAATTTTGTATTATCTTAATCTATATGCAGTATATTTTTCGTATTGAAATTATTGATGCAAAAAATAAAATTGAAGTCAACTAGAATTTGTACCAAAAAATTAATTTTGGCGAATTAAAAAATTAATTATTAAAAAACAAATTTTTTAGTGAACTAGACTAATTAATTAGTGAGGTACAGCTGCTTATAGTTTGATTTTTCTGTTAGTTGCATTTAATCAAATATTTTTAATTTATTGCCTCACTTCCCTCAGGCCTATGCTTTTTTTGCGCCTTGCGCCTAGGCCCCAGGGCTCCTTGGCGCCTAGATGCGCCTTGCACCTTTAATAACTATGCTGAGGAAGTGTTAGTCTTAGTGAAACAAAACAGCGTAGATATCAGAACTGTGATGTTTTTTCTTTATCAAACTGTCAACTTTGCTTGTCAAAACTATGTCTCAGACTCTCAGTACCTTCTATATGTTAATAAAAGTATGAAACTCCTAGTTGATTAATCTCACATGGAAAGTTATTGTCTTTGGGCACTAATGAGCAGCAATTTGTGACTTGGAAAAGTGGCTCATTTATGAGTCATTTATTTTGAATCATAGAAAGGAATAGTGTGCGTCACCAAGAATGCATCTGCTAAATTTGAATTCATTTTGAATTCAATTTCTACTATTTGCAGTTTAGTCCCTGAAGCTATATTTATAAATAGGGACCACCATTCGTCAATTGGAGTACAGAAAGAAAAGTGAGAGATAGAGAAAACCTTGTAGGGAACAAAAAGTTTTCTCATGGTTTCATATTCTTGGTCGGGCCCTCCACCTAACAACTTAGACTTTTAGGATGGAAACTTAACATGGTATCAAAGCCAATGGTTGACGATCATGGGTGAACTGTCCAAGCGGTGGTATGCTAGTTCGATGGGCTCTTGAGTTTGGAGTCACGGAATCACAGTGGTTGTAGTGAACTTTACAAATGGTGAAGCAGATGATTACTGTTGGACCCCCAAGGGAGCTGGTAAGGCGTGGGCCCCCAAGCATAGGCTAAAGTTGTAGGGGAATGTGGTGGCTTATGAAGAGATAGGATTTAGGCACAATGCTTGTGGAGAGTATTGGATCAAACTCAAGGGGGAGTTGAACTCGATGTGGTTACATGTGAGGGGGGAGATTGTTGAGGTTCACGCATGGGTTTGTCCCACACCAAAAAGAATAGAAAAAAGAAAGTGTCTTGTTAAGTTTCCAACCTAAAAGCCCAAGCTATTAAGTGGAGGGCCCAAATCGGTATATGAAGCTATGTCAAATTTTATAATTAATCGATGTGGGATGTTGTATTTTTCCAACATGTCCTAATATACAAGTAATGGGATCACCACTAATAGCCTTAGGCCTTTTGAGTGGGTATGAGTACTAGACTTGTATATTGGGCCTGTTGTGTTGGGTTTTAGACTCCCTTGTCTCCCCAATAAGTAGTATCAAAGCATGTTGTTCTTGGGCATGTTTTATTCATGAGCCCATCTTTGTTGTCCACATGAGAAGCCCGCATAGAGAAATTTTCTCTATGTGCCTGCTTCGTGGATGTAGGCTATAAGCTGAACCCCATAAATTGTTTATGCCTGTATGTGTGTAATTTGGTTTTATTTCCTATTTTATTTTCTCATTTACTTGATACCCAAATTGACGTTTCTCACAGCAAAAGTTGATAACAAAAGAAAGTAGAGGTCTGTATGACTATATATAAATAGTCTTTATTTTCTATGTTGCTGATGGAAGCGAAAGATGAGCATGATGTGCATACTTCCACTCAAGTGCTTGCCCATATAGTATAACATTTAAATTTTAAATATGCCTCAAGGGGCTGTCCCACCATGGGTTCGTGATGGGTTTGGGATGAACTGGTGTTCTAAACAGGGACAGGGCTCTCCTTCCCATCTCATTGCCATCCCTTCGAGGAATATGGAATTAAAATCCCAGATGATTACAAGCTTTATTCTTTTCTATCCCGTAAATACAATAGGCACAGAAATATTATTAAAACTTGTCATGTTTATGATCTAATATAAAAAAAAAAGAAGGTAATGACACAAATCTAGGCAATTACCTCATTATGCCGCACAGGAAGCTCATCATATTCAGAAGCACCAGAGAGAATATGCATGAAAACCTAATACACAAAATATTTGAAATTAAATCAATTTACTAAAAATAGAACGAAAAAATTTAACGATTTATTGGAAGTAACAATTACTTCAAGGGATGTATCTGGGCCTATGTTCGAACCAAACATTGATACAGTCATGTAACTAAGGTAATACTGAGATGCTATTGAACCCAACATCATAGGTTCTACACTGTCTTCATTTATCTTGATGCACCCACTATCTTCAAGATCCTCAAATGTGTCCTGCACTAACCTGCCAATGTAAAATAAACAGAGAGCATGCAACTGTCATTGAGAGGAAAGGTGCATCCTAACAGAAGAAATTCCATGGAATTAGGAAGCTCTTACCTTGACAAGTAAGAACTTAGAATATCGGGTCCCGTATCCTCTAAGCCGTAATAAGATGGATTTACAGTCTGTGACATGGACATGTTTGTAAGAATGTTGCTGCTGGAAGCATTATATAATATCAACACAATATTATGGGTATTTTATATCAAGGAGGTTTTCATGGGGGATAAAATCTCTCTCTAATAAGTAAGTCAACCACAAAATTCAAATTTTTGAGCAGAAACATTCATATTCCATACACTTTACCTTATCATGTCTCTTTCTTCTAATTATTATTACCAGAAGGAAATGATATGCATGCAAGGTGCAAGTATAGTAATAGCACAAAAACATGCTGATAGTAAGGACTCTAGCGGTGGTGGCAGCATGGTGCTAAAGGTGAGGTGGTGGCATCAACGATGGAGGTCGTGGTGGTGTTCCTATTTTGCATGCAAGGTGCAAGTATAATATACCTGTTTGGGCCCTCCATCTAACAGCTTAGACGTTTAGGTTGAAACTTAACATCTTGTTTTACAAGATTGACCTTATAATGTAGGCAAAGGCATAATTGAACTCAGACTGCAATACTGCATAGATATAGGAATTGAGAAAACAGCATGAATGAATGAAAAGATAGAGACACAGACAATGCCATATTCCAATGGAGAACACAACACCCACAATTTGAAAGAAATAGAAGGATAGTTTACTGACTTAAAACTCAATCAACATATAGAAGCACTAAACAAACAAGTTTACCATGTCAGTACTTGATGACAGACTTCAACATAAACGTTGAAAACTTAAGAGGACCCCCAATATTGCCAGATTGATACTTCATGGACAAGTAGGTAACTATGTACTGAGCCCTAAAAGGGACAACCCAAGCACTTTAAATGACTTTAGACCTATGAATGCCTAGTATAATTCTAAATAAACTAACCCACTATTATTTAATTTACATATCATTTAATAGGAGGTAATCACCTAAACTACCAGTCTACAGATTGTATCAATGCTAGGGATGAGACTCAGGATTCTAAAAAGAAGGTTAGGCATATGTTATCAGATTTGTAACATGGCAGCACAATTTGAGTTTTGGGATTGTATCCATGTGTATAGACAGGTGAATGATTTGGCTGATTTTTTGGCCAGCTATAATACTGTAAAAGATAGTGTAGTGGTGTTGTATTCTGATGAGTTGCTCAAGGAGGCTAGGGACAGTTTTGTAAAGGATAAGAATGGGTTTCTTTCTTTCAGTCATTTGCAAATTGCAATTAAAAATTTTACCAACCAGAAAGGAAAAAGGAAAAAAAAAAACCATATACCAGTCTACGGAATAAGTAAGTCCAGGTGAGATAATGCACTGCATCCTCCTTATGGCAAATAGTTCCCGAAACTATCTCTGCATTGATGTGATCATGAAACTGCTCCTTCAGACTACTCTCAACTGGAAATGGTTCATACAGAAACTGCAGACAAGAAACATTACAGGTCATTCCAGCAAATTCTAAACAAACACCACTCAAATGATCATCTAGTTGTCAATTTTTATTTTCACCTTTTTATAGAAGCTCTTTTTGGGTTCATGAACAAGAATGACAGCTTTTCCATATTGATCATATTGAGGTCTGCCAGCACGACCCATCATTTGCAAGATATCTGTAATAGGAAAATCAACATATCTCTTTGCTTTTCCATCATAATATTCAGTTCCCTGGATCATAAATCAAAGTTCTGTTAAAAACAATATTAATCACTAGGCAAAAGGAAGATGTCACAATAGAAGAAAGACAAAATAATACAAAATTTGAATAACAACGAACTTTCTCTCTTTTATTTTAGGCCGCTTTAACTACTAACTTAACCAAGAATGACTAGAAAGTTACTAGTCAATTGAATTGATTTGTAATTATTTGCCCGTAGCCAGACCATTCTATAATTCCCCCTTAATCTTTTGCCCTTTTCCCGAGTTCATTGGGTGTTTCTCTCTTCATCTCATGATTTACTTTTTAGGAGCTAAATTGAGTCAAGAAGTTTATAAAAGGGGTTTGAAAAGGTGTATCGAACTCTATATGTTGGGGTATTTGGAAGGAAAAGAAAGGTGGATACTTTACGATGTAAAGGTTATCCTAATAATCTAAAGTCCTTCTGGATTTTAAAAATTCCATTTTTAAAATTGTACACAGGTTAAAGGGATGGAAATATGGGATACCCTTTTACACAGTTTATTGATCTCTTTGGCTTATTTTTTTATTAACGATTAGCGGTATCCCAAGCCTTACCCATGTCGAGGTTTGAGCCCAGACTAATACCCTAACAGCCCGTGTGAGACGTCCCATACCCACACAGGCAGCGATAGCTACAAGGAGTCAAAATGATGACCTCTAGGGAACACACCGAGGGCCTGACTGCTCGACCAATCCCACAAGGGCCTCTTAAACTCATATTAGGGGCCTTTTCTTTTTTGTGTGTGTATGCTTGTAAATTTCCCAAAATACATGGACGTTGGCCATTTTTTCTCCTTTTTTTTTCTTTTTTTTTTATTTATTTGCAATACAATTATCCATAATTATATGCAAAAAGAAAATCGACATAACGACTTGCCAAGTAAGTCCTTATACTTGTTAATCTTATTTCATAGGATTCACTTTTTCCATTTTAGAGTTTTTTCTAGGCTAAATTATACGAAACCCCCCTCAATTATAGGTCCATTTTCACAAAACCCCTCTATACTGTAAAACTGAACAAATAATCCCCTAAACTATCAAATTGTTACACTTTGCCCCCTCCTTCATGTGATGCCATTAAATGAATTTAATGCATAAACTAGACTTTTACAAAGGTTTCAAATAGATCATAAATATGATGAAATTTTTTCAAATAGATCATAAATATGATGAAATTTTAGTAAACATAAGCATCAAATTCGGAGGAGGGGACAAAGTGTAACAATTTGATAGTTTAGGGGGTTATTTGTTCAGTTTTAAAGTTCAGGGGCAGTTTGTGAAAATGGACCTATAGTTTAGGGGGCTTTCATGAATTTACCCTTTTTTCTATTGTAGCACTTATCAAGTTATGAATTTATGTATCATTTTATTATATGCACATATGCTATGAACACTTGGTTCATTATAGTGTAGCCAACATACATAATAGGTTACATTACACAGTAACCCACACCGAATTGGCAAAATTCCTACTGCACGACTTACCAAAGTTGACATGTCAGAAGTATAAAGAGGATGGGAGAGCCATAGAGCCAAAGATGGAAAGTTAGAAAAAGGTATATGCAAGAGGCTCTGGTGTAATCTTTCAACCATAGCAACACTCACTCTCTCTCTATATATATATATATGTGTGTGTGTGTGTGTGTGTGTGTGTGTGTGTTTGTTTTATAGGGAACTTAATATATATATATGTGTGTGTGTGTGTGTGTGTGTGTGTGTGTGTGTGAAAAGAGAACAACAATGAGAAGGATAAGGCATCCTTCCGCAAAGAACAGAGTGATTAATTCCAAAAGGAATAAAATATCAGAGAGAAGCAAGAAACTCAAGACCATAAAAGAAAAAATTCATAAAGGAGGATAAAAATGTCCTCTAAAATTTTCTAGAGTGAAGGCTCCCCTTTTTGCAAGATAGTATGCTGCCTCATTCGCTGATTTAGTCACCCAGCTAGTCTCCGCTCTAAGAAGCTTGCTAACTCCAAAATCTCACCAGTGATGGGGGCAAAACACCAAAACTAAGCAATGCTTCGTCATCCACTCAATAACAATGGAACAATCACCCTCAACCTGATAGAACGAGGGGCCTAATCTCTTTGCCTCCCTTAATCTCTCATAAATAGTCAGTAGCTTCACCTTTAAAAAAGTTTCCTCACTCGCAGGGTAAGTAGAAGGCAGAAATTGTATCAACACAAAATAAAATAAAAATAAAGTCTAAAAATTTTAATAAAATAAAAAATCCCTAATGCTCCCTATGATAGACAGAATGGAAAAGTGGAAGGACAAAAAGGTAGAGGGGATGGACTTTCCATCCTAGAGAAAGGAAACCTTCTTTCTTCCTCTATGTTTAGAAAGAAAGGAGGATGGAAAGGAAGGAAAAAGAATAATTATATAATTTTACCATATTACCCTCAAAGAAAAAGGAAGGAAATGAAGGAAAACGGTATTTTTGTCACAGCAAGTAACATTCATCATTTCTTTCCACTTTTCACTTTCCACTTTTCCTCCCACTTTTGGGAGGAAAGATTTTGGTGGGCTGGGAGGAAAACTCATCCCTCCACTTTTCCCTCCCAACCAATCAAAGAAAAGGGTCTCCTTCCACTTTTCTTCTCTACCAAACAGGCTGTAAAGATACCTCCAATACCCAACTGACCTAAATTACCAAGAGAGCACCCCTCAAAATTAAGCTTGACCTTTCCAAAGGAAAATGCTCCATTTTGGGCAAGGAACAAGGGCAAATCTAGCCAAAGAGCAGCCCAAAACCCATAATCCTTCCAAATACAGTTCAAACAAAACCCTTCAAACTCTTTAGAAACTGGTGACGAAAGGGAGGCTAAAAAGAAGACTCTACCCCACAAACTATCCAAAGAGGATCTCAAAAACTCTAGCATCCCTTTCCAACCAAAGCACCCAAAAATTTGACAAAATTGCAAACAACCATAGAGCATGGCCTCTATGCCCTCTTCACAAACCACCAAAAGGGATAACTAATAGTAGTTTTGTGATGAGGTCTTGAGATGCACACATTTTTCGAGAAAAATCCGTGAAGATGTGGGTAAGTGGAATGCCCATAAATTCCTTAGAAGTAGAAGCCCATAAAGAGGTTAAGATTCTTATGTTATCCCATAAAGCATTAATACTACCTCTCTTGTCTTAAAAACTCGATTATTTCTTTCTTTCCAAACACTCCACGTGATGGTCATCACCCCACACTTCCATAAGACTTTACCCCTCTTACCACAAAGCCCAGGAAATAACCTTAGGGGGTAAAACAATAAAATATGGAGGAGCCCACATAATATCAGCCAATTGAAACAATCTAACCCACAATATCTTGGCAATAGGACAGTGTAAGAGCAAGTGATTGATAGTTTCGCCATCTTTGCAACACATAACAGGCACATTAGAGGAGGAGCTTTAGTGGGTCGCCTTTTCTGAAGCATATCAAAGGTATCACCCTAACATGTGCCACAATCCAAGCCAACACTTAAGACTTTAGGAGGCACTTTAGAAACCCAAATAAACTTAGAATCACAACAGGGGTTGAATTGATGAATTCATTATTAGAGAGAGAGAGAGAGAGAGAGAGAGAGAGAGAGAGAGAGGGTGGGGCTGAATGAGATAAATGAGAGACAATCAAAGAATAAAGGAATGATTTACAGAATGAGATTCAATCAAAGAACAAAAGTATCATTTTGTTCCCTTAAAGAACAAGAATGGTCTCAGAGTTCCAATAGAAACATTTTAAAATTTAGTACACTGACTATAGTCTACAATGGACCAACCAATCAAAAACTTTAGCTACATAAGCTTGGCTTCAGATTCAGAATGGTCAAAATGCCACTTAGTGTTGCTTACGAATTAGGACTGACTCATGAAGAGCCAAGAGAGCTTGGTTCATTAAAGACCCTCTACATATGGACCAAATTTTATCACAAGAATCTAAATATATATTTTGCCAAGTTTTAAATTTTATACTTTAATGAAGAAAATTTTCATCTTTCTACTTGATGTTCCCAAGACTTCTACTAAAAAGATGCATGAAACAAGAAAAGGTCAAGCTTCCAAAAAGCACACCCTGTCAAAAGTTCCTGCCAGTAAGATTCATAAATACGATAAGTAAATAAGAAAACATACCATACATAGCTTTGCCTTACCTTGATGATAACAAGATGAGCTGGAAGGTTTACACCCCATGCTAGTGTGCTAGTACAAACCAATACCTAATGCCCAGTCAATAAAAAGGAATGAGAACACAGCTTATTTTTTCCAAGATGCAACATGCACACCATTGCCAGGTAAAAAAGTAAAAGAGTGTTCAGGTAATTGATAAGTGCCTGAATCTTGTTGTTTCCAAAAAGTTCCTCAACCAGAGATCTATCTTTTTCATTCAGTCCTGCATGATGTAACCCAATGCCAAATTGTAAGGTGTGCCTCAGGTTCTGATCAGTGACCTGAGAAAGAACCATCTGTAGTGCTTCTTCTGGCATACTCAGAAACTGCCTTGGATGCTCATCTGAAGCTGCAAACTTCAATTACACAAGGACACAGACAAATAAATGATAATATCGATGAAATAATTTATATTTCAAGCATAATATTGGATCTCACCTGAATGAGGTCAAGTGCAGTAAGTCTTGTCTGCCGACGAGATGAAACAAATATAAGAACTGGTTTTGTAGGTGAATGGGTGCATATGGCAGCATATGCAGGTTTATTCATGCTATTCATCCTTGGGCAGTAGAACTTACCAGGGTATCCCTGTTCAGAAAAATGTAACATATTATGGTGATGTAATAGTGTAATATGAATAATATATGCCGACAGGCCTTGGGCTAGTGGAATGTCTTCCCCCATAAGGGTGGAAGGGTTTTAAGGGGTTGTGGATTCAACTCCCCTTAGATGCATGCGTCTCTTCCGCACCAAAATATATATATGAGGGCTTCATTCACATTCACAATGACCAGAAAAGGTAATAATGGACAAGGAGAAGGAAAACTAATCCTTTTAATTCTCATAAGAACTATCATATTAGTTGGAGAAGTTAACATGCACAAAACTACAGCAGAAGTTTCTTGCTTTCGGTGTTGTAATAATGAATCTTACATTCAAGGTAGTATTTATCATCCACCTGGACCACATTCTAACAAAGCAAGTGATAATTCTATATTAGTAGCGAGAGATGCATAGAGTCTATCCTATATCTTACAGTTTCATGTTGGTCATTTCTAATCTAATAGACTATACACATTACCTCCTTTAATTCTTTTGCACGTTGTACTACTCATAATATGATAGCATATACTAACTTTCTAAAATAGAGTTTGGTCTGCAGAAGATAAAACGTATGCTGTCACCAGCTGGTATACATTTCCAAGCAGTGAGAAACTCAAAGTCATTTTTTTATTGCGTTACAAAGATGGCTCGCATGCATAGGGGCTATGACCTTTTTTTATGTTATTCAAAGAAAGCCATAGTGTGAACAGACTTATTGAAGAAAGACCAGAAATGGTTCTGGTCTCCTGATTGTCAAATGGTCTGAGTCTAAAAGATATTTTAGAGGCTCATAAAGGTCCATTTACAGGCCAGGGACATGAAGGACTATATGAAATCCTAACAGTGGCGTGGCATGGTCAATATCTCTCAACCTAGCTATGTTAGGTTCTTTAATCATTGTTGTAGCTAAACATACGTATTCCATGCCCCCTTATCCATATCTAGCAACTGACTAAAAATCTATAATACACAACCGTCGTTGTTCACATATCACATGTGGATTGGTGGATTTCTCATAGTTGGTGCCAGTTTATATAATAAAAGATCATATCCATAGTCTTTTTTAAAATTCTATTTTTGATTTTGCAATGAGTCTACGTCATAATTATTTTCTTTTCCATAATGAATTAATGGGTCTTTTTCACATGAATTCCATTTGTTTAAATCTCAAACAATTTACTAATAAAATAATCTGGTCTTTTTTCAAAGCAAGAAGAAACTTTTTTATTAAAAATATTCTGCAAAGCAATTGGTGGGAACAACATACACTTCCTTTTTATATGCGAAATCCAAGAGATGTAGCAGTAAGATATGATTCATCTTCAGAAAGTAACAACTGCTAAACTGTGAATCATTCTTAAATTACCTAAATATATTTTACCATAAAATCATGTAACATAGACAAGGGCACGGAACACAGCACAAGAAAGATATGCTCATATGCCGACATGACAAATTATAAAAAAGTAGGACATGGACATGACAAGGACACAACAATGTATCACTATATATATATATATATATCTCCATACACACTTCATGTGTACAGTGGCTTAGGCCGTCTTTATTCTTTTGCTACAATTTTTGCCAATATATATATATATATAAGCTAAAAAAGTAGTTTTATTTTTGGACTCCTTTCATATGCACCTAAATTCTTTTCTATAGAGCTGTATTTTGTTGATTGAAAGATGGTGTCAGTGAGCGCAAGCATCGCCATATCACTGAGACGGGCCTTTCTATGCTTTTTTCTCGTTATGCCTGTTCATTCCCTTCCTTCTGGTGCGCCGGGATCTATAAGGAATTATTTAAGCCCGTTATTAATTATTTGATTTATTAGATCTTGAATTTGAATGAAAATGGCTCTTATGTTGTGATTTGGAATAAACATTTCTCTGTGGAGAAACGGAATAGCAATTTATTACTATGGAACATATAGGAACAAGAAGATTTAATCGGAAATATCGACAAATTCTTGCGGAGTCCAAAGAAATGAAATAAAAAAAGACCTACTGGAGAAGAACCAAAACAGAATGGTTACACGAGCACAAGTTTGTAACTTTAAAAATATTTCTGAATTTCCATATCAAAAAATTGCACAATTTGCAAGATGAAGCCCAGATATAATACATATATTACTGCTACTACTTTTTTTTCCCTTTATAAATTAAAACTAATATTAAGAAAAATGAAGGACTGAAAACCCATGTACTTGCAGGATATACAAAATGAAAACATCCTAATTACAAATCAAGCAAGTCCAAAAGCTATCGAAAGGTAACCTGTTTACTAACAAACTAGCCCTTTCAAAAAGACCACTAACAAAAGTTAGTTTCATCTTTACAATTGGACTTTGACCCCATAAAAAATTCTTTTATTTCTTTACTTCCAAAAAATAACATGAGGCCCCATTTATAACCACTCCTCTTATTATAATTTTTTTTTCTTTATGGCTATGTTCTTCTTTTATATTAAAACCAAATATTCAAGTCTTGATGTGTCTATGGCATGTTTGAACTGTGTTGGCCATGTAATCTGTGTCACAAAATTTATTCTAAAATTATACCAGTGATCGAGGGATGATCCACACGTCCAAGTGTGTTGGAGGAGTATCATGTCCAAAAGGGTGTCCAACATGAACATGGCACCTTTTTTAGAAGTGCCCATGCTACATAGGTTATAGTTGAGAAAATCAATTGAAAGGTTAAATAATTAAAACCAAAAAAGATTATATCACATTTGTAAGAACGAGGGATTATTGTTCTGTCCATTTGGTGTATATTTCAAAAAACCATGAAGTACTCACAACATCCTCTTCTAGATATTTCATTAGGGAGCTTATTCCCACTAAATGTCCATTTCACCCAAGAAACTTAATTTCTCATCAAATTTCATTAATAATTATAGTTAACATAATGGCACAACTGGAAAAAAATAAATATACGTATATATATATCAGAGATGACATGACAGAGTTTACTGCAGTTGGAAGCACTATAATTCATGTAAAACATTGCATTCACTTGCCTGGATATGAACTTCAAGGGGTACAGGCCTCACACTAGGCTTGAAATTGAAGAGTCCAATTTCTCCAACACCCAACCAGTCAGCTAAATCACTAAATAAACAAAAGAGCATAGAAAATTTTATAATATGAAATATTTTATCTATTATAATACAATAAAAGTATCCCAAATGCATTTAATATGAAAAGGGGGCAGTTATTGCCACGCCTTAATTTTTTTTGTACCCCCCATTTATTTTAATTTCTCGAGGTTTTTATGAAAACTGACTGCAATGTCTACTAGAAAACATCATTTTGAATAACTTTACACAAAAAACTTTTTCCAAAATTTGTCATTTAAGTGGAACTTTTGGCCATTTACAGTTTCTGTTTATTTACCCAAAAGTCCACTCTTAAACAAAATATTTTGAAAAAACTTTCTTCTGCAAAGTAGTTCAAAATAATGTTTTCTAGTTTCATTATGTGACCAGCTTTCATAAAAACCTTTTATATTTTCCATAAAACTATGAAAAATTAAAATAAGTGGGGTATGCAAATAAAATTAATGGGTGGCAATAACCGGTCCTATATGCAAATCATTTGGCATTGGCAGGTCCTTAGAAAAGATTTTTTTGCATCTTATAGCACCATAACTATGACATGCTGAAAAGTAAACTGACGAAATGGAGACACATTAAAATTAAAGATATAATATAAGTAAGAGAATGTAAGTGCAGAACTTTAACTCTTATAAATAATTTGATTCATTGGTCGACCTCACGAAATAAGTTCCTCCTAATGAACCTACTCAACTACAATAGGACACAATGACAAATCAAATATCCTATTTTATCCTCCGAATGAATCTTCTAAATTACAATAGGACACGATGACAAGTCAAATATCTTATTATATTCTTCAGAGGATCACACAAATAATTAATCTCATTTTCTCTTTCCTTTTTATTTTCCCTTTTTGTGTGGATGTGGGGGATGAAAAAGATGGATACAATACACTAAATCAAAGTTATTTCGCTGTGTATATACAATTTTCAAAGTTTGTGACCTGGTTGTTAAACATAGAATCCGTCAAGGCTTCAACTAGGCCACAGGACACAAACACAGTTTTAAAAATCCATCCTTTACGATAAACCTTATATTTGTATTTTTCAATGGATTTATCCTTTATTTTCCTTCTTTTAAGCTTCCCGTGGTGGGAGAGAGTATTCAATACTTATAAGATACACTTGTTCATTTTTTTATAATACACACACACACACACGAACATTTACAAATTGATAAGCATATTTAGATACATATTATGAACAAATGAGATTTTTATTTATGATTTTTGAATAGACTTCCTAGGGAAAAAGGTCCCCGTGAATGTGATTTTTGCATAAAATGAGTTTCAGATTCTAGGAATTTTATTTAAAGCAATCTCCAGTATGTTATCTTTTTGCTTTAATTATGGATGAACTGACCAGACATATCCAAGATGAGGTCCCATGGTGTATGTCATTTGCTAATGATATAGTATTAGTTGATGAAACTAGAGAGGGGATAAATTCTAAATTGGATTTGCGGAAGAATACCCAAGAATGTAAAGGCTTTAGGTTAAGTAGGACAAAAATAGAATATATGGAATGTAAATTTAGTCAAACTAGGAGTAGAAATGAGGGCCTTGTGTGAGTTGGTGATCAAGAGATACCTAGAAGTGACTATTTTCTATATCTTGGATCAATTATCCGTAAAGATGGAGATATAGTGGAGGATGTTGATTACAGAATTAGAGCAGAATGGATGAAGTGGAGAAGTGCAATTGGAGTGCTGTGTAACTGTAAAATACCTATAGTCAAGCCAAAAAAAAAAAAAAAGGAAGAAGAAGAAGAAAGAAAGATAGTAAAGTACCTATAAAGTTAAAAGGAAAATTTTACAAGATGGAAATAGGACCAGCTATGTTTTATGGTACGGAATGCGGCGCAACTAGAAAACAACGTATGCAGAAAATGAGGGTAGCATAGATGAGAATGTTAAGATAGATATGTGGCAACACGCGCAATGATAAAATAAAAAATTAATGCAATCCTGAGAAGTTAGGAGTAGTGCCAACTGCCAATTGAGAAGAATATGAGAGAAAATCGTCTAATGTGGTTTGGTCTTGTGCAATGAAGACTAATGAATGCGCCTGTACGTAAGAGTGACTTAATTCAAGTCGAAAGCCATAATAGAACAGGAGGAAGACCTAAAATAACATGACCAGAGGTGGTGATAAAGGACATGTTTGCTAAGAATTTAAAAGAAACTATGACCCTTGATGGAACTGAATGGCGTAAAATGATTCATGTAGCCGACCCTATGTAGTTGGGAATAAGGCTTGGTTGGGTTGAGTTGAGTTGAGTTGAGTTGAGTTTAATCTTCATCTAGTGTCCTGCAACAACAACTTGGCCAGAAAATTAACTTAAACTGAATAAGATTTCAAGTGACAATATAAATACAAACTTGAATGATTAAGAAATCACATTGAATATTTTACTTCAACTGATCCCCTTCATAGGTCTTTCACCCTCGTATATGATGATGTCATTCCAATAATTTTATAACTAGAATCTTCAGAACATCCAGGATTATAAAAGACATGGGCACTTAATTGTGTCAAGTGAGCACAGGAAAGAAGTGGTTCTTAAAATCTAGGCGAGAAAAATTTCTGCATGTAATTATTATGTTTCTTTAACACTAGTATTGCACAACTAAACGCTTAAATGATACACATCAGGATCGACCGGACTAGCAGGCATAATTAGTGTCACCAGTAAAATAATTGGAGTATGATACAAAATTATAATGGTGATAAGACTATGAAATATCAATATATATATATGTGTGTGTGTGTGTGTGTGTGTGTGTGTGTTTTACTGATAACAATAGTACATAGAAAGCTTTATTTTTGCAGTTTGTCTGAAGCTAAATACAACATGCCATGGTAGAGAGATCCAAGCCAAGAGAGGAGATTTCTGAAGATTCAATGAAGCATGAGCAAAATATAGATAAACATACCTTGCATTTGCTAAAGCTGTTGAAAGGCCTACAAACCTTACCGCACGCTCTGTTTGTGATGATATGTACCTCATCCTTGAAACGATCACCTGGAAAATAAATTCTGAAGTTGAGATTTCCAAGGAAATTACAACGATTAAAACAGTTTTGTAAGTTACCGAAACAGGGAATGATATCATATTAGCTTTAAGGAACAGAATGATGCAATAGATATACCTAGTCAAAAATTCCAAACTTTCTCATGGAAGGTTGTACACAAACCATGTCAGGCTTGCCTTTTGATCAATCATTTATTTAAATTATAAATTCATCTCCAACTTGATTAGTGCTAACATACTTTCTAAGCCTCTTACACAAAACAATTTGCAGGTTTTAGATTCAGTCATTTGTACAACAAGTGGGAACCAATCTTTCCCATGGACAGACCAATTTTTGTACTGTGTTTCAACACAAATATCCCTCTGCCTTATTCTGTTACTTATGCTGGAAGGATTTCCTCCCCCTTCTCCCAGTAAAATTTTCTCGTGAATTGTACAACAAAAGAGAAACGTGGATATTGCCTCAATAAGACGAAAATAAACCAATTTCAACCCCTAACAAACGAAATTGAGCAGCTTTTCACATCAAGGTAATCCAGATTACATTGGCCAATTTTAACACTGAAATTCCTAAAATCAGTGTATGATATGTTACATTCAAGGACAAGGTATACCATATGGTTGATCAAGATTCAAGACTCACTCTTGTCCACGTAACCAATATTATTAATAGAGCAGTCCCACAAAAGGAGCATAAATCTGAGAATCTGGATTTTATTATAAAATGATTGTTTTAAGAAAAATGTTACATCAATTAGTACCTCAAGAATAGGTCCACGATCAGCTCCAAGTAAGTGAATCTCATCCAAAATCATAAGCCCAACCTATGACATTCACGCATTTGAACTTAGCAAACAGAATGTGCACAACAGGTATACAGTGCGTTTTGTGACATGCTAAAGAATGTAAATAACAATTAAAAGGAAAAATTAAAGTTCCCATCAAAAGGAATAACAACATACAAATCAAAAAATGCACCTTCGTCACATAGCTTCGAGTATGCCAATTACGACTGATACCATCCCACTTCTCAGGAGTAGAGATTATGATATCAGCTGACAAGAGGGCCATCAGATCTGGAGTATAATCCCCCGTCATTTCAACCTGATAGAAACATTATGTTAATACCTATACTTTGGGTTTCCTTAACATGTGCCCTAAGGGCACATGTTAAGATGCATTTAATGAAGCAATAATTGCAAGGGAAAATTGTGCAAATACATTTTCCCATGCAATGATTACTTCATTAAATGTGTCTTAACATGTGCCCCTAGGGCACACATTAAGAAAACCCTATATTATTTATGCAGGACCAATAATAAATTTAATAACCATCTTTTTTCCAAGCTGAGAGACAAGGCCTTTTTTCCAATCATTCATTCTTTCCCGGACGATAGCCTTCAGAGGTGCTATGTAAATAACCTGCATTAAGATAATGATTTAATAATGTCATGGCATTTTGCATTATATAGCACGTAAAAAAAGTTATGAGACTTAAACACATGGATTATATAAGTGGAATTTAACCAAATTTTGGGACTTGCATGATGAGGAAACTAGTTCACTCTTTTCAAATTTGTTTTTATACTTGAGTACAAAGTAGTAACCTATAATATTGTCTCATAAAGACAAATAAATGTCATGAACTAACTGTACAGCTAGGAAGCACCAACACCAAAAATCTACCAATGCAGTGTCCGACACTTGTCAAACACCAACACCTGCCCAACACATGTTGGACATGCCTGGGAAATGTCTGTAATTTTTAGTTCTTTTTTTTTTTTTTTTTTGTCAGACATGGTGCTAACACTCCATCGACACGTGCAAGACATGCTTGCAACATGTGATGAATTTGTTTTTTGAGGTTTTGTATATAAATGGAACTATGCTTGAACTTAAATGCCATTGTTATAACTTAAAAGCGGGGACTAAAACATCTCCAATATCATTGATAAATCCGTCAATCTATCACTTGTCAAAGGCCTCCGATATAAACCTCAGCAACAATATTTATCAATATATTCATTGAATATGACTAAAGGGTTTTGACATAATAATAAATCCCTAAACGATTATATATGCAATGTACAGAAATTATCATATTATAATATATATATATATGTAATGCATAGATATTATATCACAAATATATATATGTGTAGTGCGCCAATTTATCAGAAAAACATTTAAAAAACAGAACGGAAACCAAAAAACAAAGAAAAAAACAAAATTAAAAAAAAAAAAAAAAGTTTATCAAAGAGCATCCTACAGACCAAAAGAAAGATTAAAAACAGCAACACGTTGTTTATGTGGCAAATGGATCATACTACTCACCACTTCAACTCGAGTGGCAGTACGGTATACTGTTACAGCATTATTAGTCATTGCATGAGTAGATTCCATTAAGATTAAATTAATTTGGTTGGAAAAACAAATTTGTTAAATTGTGAATACTCTGAAATAAATCCTCTAAATTTCTGCTCTCTTTTTTGAACCCGGACTGGGTGGTCCGGGTGAACTTCTATGCAAACTCAGTCCTGATATTCTCTGCCATATTTGTTAGTGAAGTAGGCCAGTTTTGCACCACATACCGTACTCACTACCAGCATGTAAATTCACTCTATTGAATTTCTAGATCCTTGCCATTTCTAGAAATGACTTACTTACTGACCATTCACAGCATAATGTATATAAAAATTCGAAACTACATGTAAATAGTGGCCAAAAAATTCCCCAGTGTTGGACAATAATTAAATTTCGAATTGATAGAAACTTACCCTCACATGCCTAAGAAAATAGGACACAAGCTAATGCGTAAGAAGGTCCTAACAAGGATTGTAGCTAAAAACAGTCCTAAAATGCATGTGAAGCTTACACCATAACAAGGTTAGCAGAAAACTCAATGCAACAGGGTTTAAGAAAGAGGGATCCATTTTGCGAGAGTGAAACCTAAAAATATTCCTTTAAGGCTTTTTCATGATATGGATTTTATTTACAGGATATTGAAGTGATATAGTGCTCAATGTAATTTTAACTTCAATGTATCTACTCAACTTCACATTTTAAATATTGGCCGAGAAAGAAAATAATTAAGGCATTGTCATTTGTAGTAAGGCTTTTAGAGAGTTGAGGGACTAGACACGCAAGAGTTCAAACTCTTCAGAGTTGAAATTTCAAAGAATTCAGATAATAGTTGTTCAAATCTACACAAGGAAATTCAAAAATACCCTTTACTTTCGATATAAACATATTTTTCAATAATAATAATAGATAAATAAATAAATAAGTTTTTTTCATTATGCCCCTTTTTAAGATGTTAAGAAAAACAAAACTAAAAGCTTTACCACAACCACTAATTCTGAAAATTGTCACAAAAAAAAAAAAAAAAAAAAGCCTTGGATATTAACCAACCAGGTTTTGTTCAAACCTGGTCATACTTTTTTAAAATTTCCCTACACAATTGCTTTTCTTTTTCTTTTTTTTTTTTTTTTTTTGTGGGAGTGGGGAGAGGAACTCGGATATAAAATTAACAATTCTTGCAGAGTCAAGACAAGAGAGAATTGGCATATATCCTTCCTTTAGATTTGTACCAATTCCCAAAACATAAAATTCAAATCCTATCTTAATTTCCCAGCCTCTCAGGTAATGAGCAGGCCCTAACTGAATTCCCATATAGGGGCCACATGTATCACCCAATATGCATGCCGCACTTCTCTCACACATGCACCAGTGGAAAACTTGAAGTACTACCTTGAAGAAAGAAAAAATAATGAGATGACTTGATCCCATGTATAAGAGTGAGACACATACCTTCATATCAGGCTGAGTATTGAAGAGATGAAGCATAGCAAGCTCAGCAGATATGGTTTTCCCACTTCCAGTGGGAGCTCCTAAGAGAACATTGTTGTCTGTATGATACAGAACATGAAAAGCCTGCAGAGTTCCATCAAAGGCATTGAATCAAACTAACAAGCCCCCAATATGAGTAGTACAAGTGTACAACTGAAAGCTTGAGGCATAAACCCAGAAAAGTCGGAATAAAGATTCTGATTATGAACCTGTGTTTGGATAGGATTGAAGTGCGAAAATTTGTACAAGGCTTCATAAGTTTTGTTGCCAAGTGAAGTCACAGGAAGAGGTCTTAGATCTAGAAGTTCTGTGTGGGTAGTATGAGCCTGCATGAAGCATTGTCTTTATATGAAACAGACCTTTGACAATAGCAAGTTTTCATATTAAGACCAAAGTATTGAGCATATCCTACTAAGCTTTGGCTGGAAAAAGAAAAAAAAAAAAAAAAAAAAAAGAAAGAACATATGTGTGTATATATATATATATATAATACCTCTGGAAGAGCTAGATTTTGGAAAGATATAGTGTAAAAAGTTTCTGCACGCAACCAAGAATCAGAAACAGCGTGAATGTAGTACTGAGGTGGATGTGGTTCAAATATTGGCACAGTGAAGGATATCTTCTGGGGTTCCCCTCTTGCCATCCGCTTCGTCAATGTGAAAAGCTCAGAGTGGTAGATGTGGTCATTCTCAGAATCCTGTTTAAAATATCAGGTCCTCTAGTTCAGATGTAGTGAAATGTATAGCAGACTATAACCAAGTATAACATATGAACAATAAATAACATTCGAGACCATGGGGAGTGATCAGCACATGTATCCCAGTTACAGGAAACTATCCATAAAAACTAGCTCTAGAATTAATAACTAAGATCCAAATTTGAGAGGAGAAACAATTTGAGATGACTCATGAGGTGTCAGACAACACAACCCTACAAATTGCAGCTCATTGATATCCTTTTACAGTAAATCTTGTAATTTATTTATAGATAAATAAAAACACTAATCATTATAAATCTAAGCTGATGAGTCTGTCTATTATTAAAAGTTTCAATATTTACAGAAATTCATGCTATCAAAATAACAGAATAGCACATAACCAAGAGAGGTCACCCAAATCTCATGGGTCCAATCTCAGTTAAGTCATCATACGTTTTATAAAGTATGATAAGTCATCTTTCTCTTCTCCATCATTACATTGATGGTAAATTCCCTCCCCAAGGACAAAATGGAGTCATCATGTGAACATGTTATGCACAAAATTGCCTATTCATTTCGATAGTACTCTTAGGTAGTAACCGCATACTGGACCAGCTTAATAGTACAGGTCTCGTTCTCCATTATCATTGTGTCATGTGTCTTCCCTCCAAAATGTCAACGGATCACTTGATGGCTCGATGGCTTCTATACAATCCATTGTATCTTTGTGGTCACACATTTCTTGGGTATTCCCAATTTCACTGGTTCCCTTTTCCTTGCATTGATAAATTGATGCTTTGTTCCAGAGACAATTTGATTCAGAAACTCATTTCCTTTTGGCCAGAAATTTGGAAGAGAAAAATTTTGTGGTCCTTATGGAAGCTTCTAATGTTCTTGTTGCAAATAGAACTAGATCTTGTATTTTGACTAGTTTCTTAGTCAGATCTCCCTGAAGGAGTGAACAAAAGAGCAAGGTACAATGGTAGGAGGGCATCATGTCCAATTAATACCTTTACACTTGGTTTAGTTTTTCTCTTGTTGTGTGTTCTTTGTTTAGCTTCTTGCTGATTTTCCCTAATGCTTTAGGTAGTGCCCTGCCCACTTCTTTCCTCTCTTTTTTTTTTTCCTTAATAAAATTAATCATTTTATTTAAAGGATATAAAAAAGCAAAGAAAAAAATTCTTCCAACCTAAAGAAAGAAAAGAGAATGAAGAAAAGAAAGATGAGAATAGTAGGTCAATTGAACATTTGTAATGTGAGGGTTTGGAAATTAACCAGAACACCCCTTTTCAATTTAACATAAATTTTTTTTAAAGAACCCAGCAAACTTGAAATGGAGTGATTCTTCAAGGAAATTTATCAGTGATGACTTGATTGTTTTGCAACAGGAACTAACAACCAAGGAAGTAGTCCACAAGTAAGCACCTCAACCAGAATCCACCATCGTTGCACAGCACCATGAAAACGATCCTTCCATATAAAGTCAGGTGTAATGAGCAAATCCACCTGAAAAATAAAAATTACATATCACAACATAGGATATTTATCTCCAGCTTTCGAAACGAGTAGACAGAAGATCTTCAACCCTGAGGAAACACCAAAAGAAAAACTATTGACCATGGACTTACCTTCAAAACAGTTCTGGTGATTGGACTTACAGTAGCAGACAACTGGACCCATGGGAAATAACCTAAATGTTGTTTAACCGACTTCCATTCCAAAAGAAACCAAATCAGATATGAATTACTATCTGAATACTATAAATATTTCAAAACACTATTTTTAAAAAAGAGATATACCCTTCCTCCAGGTGCATAACGAATCAGTGCTCCAATATCTTTCTCTGGCATCTCCTGGAGGCGATCTAAGTCAGCCCCTCGTTCTTCAAGCTTCCGCAGTATCTGCACCAAACAAGACAGATATCAAACAATGTGTAATACATAGACTCTAAGCCATTAGTTGAACAATAATAAGCCAGACAAACTTCTGTTGAAAGATCCTTGTCAAATTGTCTGAGGGGATGTTGATGGGGCCAAATTCGGCGATCAACAGCCTTGCAGTATTCCAACATGAAGTAAGACATCTCAGACCACCCTCTGCGCAAACAAATTTCGAATAAAGCCCGCATGATACGAGCCAAGCTCGCACTTATATATGCAGCATCAGAAACTAAGGAAAAGGAATCAATCGTGCCTCGAGATATGTACAACTGCAGTTCACATAACCAATATCTTAGTCATCAAACTCTGATATAACCTTTTGTTTTACTTCGCAACTAACAGAGTATTAATTTCTGGGTAAGAAGTAAAGACCTGAATGAGAATTGAAATTTTTCCATATTTATTTGAAGGACCACCCTTTACTTCTAGAGGGCATGATGTGCGTGCGGACATTTCTAGTTCATTCTGTTCCTCTTCTCGAACAACAATATTTTCAAATTCAGAAGAATGGGCTACCATGTCAATTACCTATTGTAGCAGGAAGAAGAACACAAAAAATCACAATAATATATGAAAAATAACTCTCATTATATATTTATATGAAACTGGAGATAAGCTCAATCATCCTACCTAGAGTGGTAATTGGTTATTTTAAAATCACAGAGCTGTGCACCTAGAAAATTAAGAAAATGTCTATCCATGAAGCAATTCTTAATATATAAGAAATGACCCATAGTTGGATAGACAAGAAATGGATACCCTCAGCACTCCCAAACTAAAACTGGAAAACGACAGATCACCAAAGAAGAGGTTGGCAATCCTTGTAAGGTCTCTTTTATGCTTTAGCCGGCAACTTGGGGTAAGTGTCTCACCCAGGATAATATATAGAAGAGGGGATTTTCACGGTCCAATCAGTGCGCCATGTGCAAGGAGGAAGAAGAGACGGTTGATCATCTTTTCCTGCATTGCAGGCTAGCAGCATTGCTAGAGATTTGTGGGATTTTTGTCTTGGATTTTTTGGTATGCATTGTGTTATGACCCAGTAGGTTTTTAGTGCACTTGAGGCTTGGAAGGTTTCAAGTAAGGTGAAGTGAGCTTTATTTTTCAGGAAGATTGCTTTTCACACTCTCATAAGGTGTATTAGGTGGGAAAGAAACAAGAGGACCTTTGAGGGCATGGAGATTTCCCCTCTTCAACTGAAGGAGAGATTTATAGGTTTTCTTTTTGTTTGGGGGAACTCTGGTAAACCAGAGTTCAAGGTCCCCTTCAATACTTTTTGCACAGCCTTAGGTTGTGATGTAAGCCTTGTTTGGGGCCTCTGTATACCTCGAGTGTACTAAGGCGCCTTGCCTTTTTGCCTTTTTAATAAAATTTTACTTCATAAATAAATAAATAAAACAAAAAACAAGAATATCATGTCAGCTTACTTTCCTTTTAAAAAAGAATCCACTTATTTCATAAATAAAAATAAAATATAAAAACCCAAAACTTAAAATGTAGATGAACTGACTAAAAAATATAGAAAATGCAATAAATCATAAACAATAACCTCACTGTCATTCATGTGGCGTCTCAACATTTCATTGTAAGTTTCAACACTAGAATATTGAATATAAAAATGGCTTGCAATGCGACCAAGTTCTGTACAGTAAAAATTGCCACTTTTCTCATCAAACCGCATCATTTTGGCTTTGTCAAGTGAACGTGCAGCATCTGTTATAAGAGCTCTTTGCTTTGAACTTAACGAAGGATCTGCAATAACCTGTCAAACACAGAAGTAAAAGATCCTACGCGAAAGCACCATTCAAAAATGTAGTCAACATAATATAGATCTAGCATTTCTTAAAAATCAGGTCCCACCAACATCAATGATATGATCAGTAATCAGTGGCAACCAAATGTAAAAGGCATGCTTGTCCAATACACTGAAGTGACAAACTCTGAGCAATATTCTAGTTTTTTTTTCCTGATGGAAACTAATATATTAAAATTACGAAGGAGAAATAACATGATGAGGACGAGGAGTCCAGTATAAGCCAACAGAGCACAAAGAGCTATGAAAAAAGAACGAACAAAATACATGTAAGCTCATAAAAAGAAAAACATAAAAGCAGACAGTATATGCTCTTTTAATGACACTACTGGATTGTTGATGTGTTGAAATTTATCAAATGTAAAGAACGAAACTAGTCTAGTAAGGCAGCAAGTGGCGACCACTAAAGCAGCCGAAAGCTTTCACGATTCAGGGTAAATTTTCTAACCAGCGTATTAAATAGGACTTTCAAATCATCCCTTCAGAATTCATGTTTGTCCTCTACTCAATGATCCATCACTAGCATCTTCTCCAAAGCTACAAAGAGTACAGATGGCCTTTCCAGTAACTTTCAAACCAACCTCCAATTTTGGGAGAAATATTCCTCTTAATGAGGCGCCCATCAACTATTCCACTCCCTGTAGTTGCCTCCTCTTAATTTATTTTGTTTTTATAATTCTATATATATCCAAAATTTCAAGCCAATATTCTAAATGTTTTGAAGATATAGTAGCCTTCAAGGAAGACAGCCATGTCCACAGGTTCACTTCACAAAATTTTCCACCATACTTGGGGAAATTCTCTCTCAGACATGCAGCATGCTACAGGGTTAAAAAGTCAAAAGAATTAAAAATATTCAAACTGATCTTCTCCAAGGATAATCATAAAGTTTCAATGACCACTGGTCACATAAAGGCAATCTTATCTTCTGGTTTGGAACGTGTGTAAAGGTTAGACACGAGTCAACTTTCCCTTAAATAAATTGATTCCAAAAAATCATTTATGTAGAAAACAAAATTCATCTGGTTAATGAAAATCTATCATAGCAGCATCAAGAACTTTCTTATGATGTGTCCATTTCTTCTATGGCCTCTTCCTCTTCATTTCTTCATGCTTGGGATTTTAAGTTCTTTCATAATCTTAATGATAGGGAATGCTCTGAGCTTTCTTCTTTTTTATCTTTTCTTGATGTTTGCCTAAAAAATTCAGTCCTTGACAGGAGAAGGTGGTCAGCTCATCATTAAGGTGTTTTTTCTTGCAATCTTTTTTTTATGACTGCTTTTTCCCTCCTTTGATGATTTGTAAAGCTAAAGCACCCCTTAAGGTTCAGATGTTTGCTTGGGTGGTAGCTAATCAATACCGATGACATGTTTCAAAGGAGAAGACCTTCCTATTATTATCTTCCTCAGTGGTGCATCATGTATAGACAGGAGGCTGAGTCAGTAGATCATCTTTTTTACATTGTTGAGTAACTGGTGGGTTGTGGCAAAGACTTTTCCAGATAGTGGTTAGAATTGGGTATCTTTGGGTTCCTCTTCACAGATGTTTGAGATTGGTTTTGAGGGTATTGGGAGGGGATAAGAAAGAAGTTACATTATGGAGATGTGCTGTGTGTGCACTTTTTTGGGTCATTTAATTGGAGAGGAATGCAAGAATTTTTTATGAAAAAGAAGAATTGTTGGATGGGTGCTGGGATAGACTTCATTTTCTATCTTCTTTTTGGGCTTTGGTTTCGAAAGCATTTAAGGGGATTCCTTTATTTATTATTAAGTGTGATTGGAAATCAGTTTGTGCTACTAGTGATTTTTTTTAATTTTTGCTTTTTTTCTGGTGGATATGAAAGATTGAAACAAATGATGCGTGCTTTTAGGACGGTCAAATATATCATTCCTGTCCATCTTTTAAGAACTTTTTGAACATCACTGCAGAAAATTTGACATAATATAGAGTCCCAATTGGCATAATAGTGTAGAACTGATTCAATTATGGTGGAAATGCATACGGGAACAGTTTAATCAGCAGAATTTTAGAAACAAGAGCACATTAAAAATGTGCAACAATGCAGTTATATCCACCTTCACTCCTGATATGTCGTATTTAGTAAGTAAATTATACCAAAACATTATTGCTACACCAAAGTAAATGCATATCAATAAAACATACAATACCTCATCCCATCCAATACCATATGCCAAGGGATTCAAACGCATTCTTATAAAAAGATATGTATAACCAAGCCAGGCACAAGCTTCCTTAACATTTGTTACAGTACCCAATGCAACCTCTGCATTCAAATTATCTTTCAAGGAGCTAATAAACTGCCAAAAAAAGAAAAGAAACGAAAATTTGTGAATCCATTGTTAATAACTTTGGATACAGAAGGTGAAATCTGAAGATACAAAAAGTTGATCTTTTTCCTCTTGATCTTGTCTTAATCAACCACTAATAAATAAACAACCATGTCATTTTGATGTAGCTAGACAAATTCAAAAGGCCAGATCATTCAATTGCACAGAATAAACTGAATTTCCACTTCTTTGTCTACCACTTTAACTACTAGATCAGGTAACAGCACAGAACCCACATCTGACAATCTATTCTGAACTTTCAACTAGATCATGGATCCCTTCTCACGAGATAGGAGTCCTGATCTAATCACCATTTTAATTACATAAATAAAAAATAATATAGATGAGATGAGATAAAATCTCACTCTGCCAGGAAGGATTTACCATATAAAACCGCTGACCAATAAAAGGATGCCTTTTATCAAGTCTGCAGCAGTGTGTGTGAGTGTGCATGTGCTTGTAGCTGCAAATCATATTTCTCTAATATTCACAATGCCTCAACCCAACTACTTTTCGTAAAGAGTTACATGCATAAACATAATAGACAAAAAGAAATTAGTGCACCCAGCACCCAAATAAAAAAAGCGACATATACACCAAAAAACTGACATATGATGTATAAAGCTAATGAGATGGGTAACTCATAAGCCACAAAATGCACTCAAACAGGGCTGCATCTGAGTGATAACAAGCATAAGGTTGTGAGTGACATGCAACAAACTGATACAATTCCAAATGCACAATATATATAATATATCTAATTGTTCATCCCACCTGCAATAATCAGTTATATTGACAACATATAAATTACTACTTGTTTATCAAGCAGCTGCAAAACTGTTACAATCAGAAACTTAATGGGTAAGTTTTGTGCTGGAACTGCCATGGGAGGAGGATATAATCTTGTGGTTGTGGAAGCTAAGGATTCCAGATACGCTATTGATGCAACGCTGTAGGGACTTTACATTGTATTGTCAGTGGCCACTAGTTATCCAGATCAACAAGCTTGTACATGTAGGCCTATTGACACCTTAATAGGTGATGCTAGATTGTTGCTCAATTATTTAAAGTCAAGGTAAGCTTTCTCAAGGAGGTTTGACAGTACGGAAACGGGGGGATTTAAAATCTCCTCATCTCCCCACTTCTGTCTCAAAATTTGTTGAGAGGCATGTTTTCTCAGAGGAAGGGCACTTTTGCAGTTTGTTGATTGTATTATGCTATCTTTTCCATGAGAAAGATAAAGAGAGAGGAATCTACTAGCCAGATTACACCCTCTTCTACTAAATTGGGCTACAGGGAAAATCCGGTCCAAAAATTATCAGACAAGGAATGATGACTTCCTAGGAATCATGGTATTCTGAATCTTAGTTGTAGGTGATAGCACAAATAACACTGGCAAAGCCCCAACAGACTTCACCAAGAGCATAGCCTTCCAAGATGTCCTTTTAATTATGTATTTATGTGGGCACCTTGAATCATACACTCATCTTCAGCAAAGAATTTGCTTCTTAATCATTCAAGTTTATCCTAAGCATCAGTATGCACCCAAAAGGCACTAAGTTGTTCTGAAGGTAACTAGCCAGCAGCCACTGAAACTCTTTTTGCTGATAAATGAACAGTAATATAAACTTCTCTTAGAAAATGAAGCATAAGGCATTTCATAATAAGATCAGATCATAAAAATTTAAATCCCTTAATATAATTGTGTAGATGAGAAAGATCAGTAGTATGGAAGGAAAAAATACATGGATCAACCAATATATAACCATAGGTTGAATTCAATAATATTCCATAAACACGCACAAAGATTCTTCTTCCAGAGTGACCAACCTGAAACTTCTAAACACATGAGTTAAATGAATCTGGTTTTGAACATTCATCAACTTCTATAAACTATCATGAATCACCACAAACTTCCTTCCATTAATTAATTCCACTCACGGAGCAACCAGAAGACAAAGTTTTAAATATTAAATCTAACAATATTATCAACGACGACTGTTCTCCAAGAAAAAAAATAATAATAATAGATGCTAAAGTAACTCCAGTATTATTACAAGCCATAATCACGAAAAGAAAAATAAATAAAATAAAAAAGCAGAAACGAAAAAAAAAACACAAAAACAAAAAGGGAGACGAGAGGACAATAAAGGTATTGGGGGTGGGGACATAATCCTAACATTTAAGTAAACCATAGTCCAGTTCATTGCAAGAAGGCATTCATATGCAATTTAAGAGTTTAAAGAAATCAGCCTTACTTCTTCCCTCATAAGTAAAATACAAACGCAATCCAACCAAAGGGTACCAAAACAAAACATCTAAAATTATATTTTCATCTCCCAAAATAAAATAAACTACAAATACATACCTGACTTTCTATGGGGAGTTGACTTGTCAGTAACCGTAAATAGTAGGCCAGTTTATCATGAGATGTAATTATGATGCCTTCACCACTTTTGTCAAATTGTGGTCGTCCAGCACGCCCAAAGATCTAGAACAGCAGTAGCACAATAATTGCCATAAAAGAGATGCATTAAAAATAAAAATAAAAACTTGTATTAAGTTACTTAATTGCAGATAAACTGGTAGAAGCTTTGTGCCTCACCTGCATAACATCAAGCATGCCCAGGTCTCGCCACCCACCAGCCTTTGGATCATATAATTGGGTCCCCTGAAGTGACAGATACGGAGATACTAGACAATGAGTATAAAAGAAAGGCAAAATAATGCTAGAAACCCAACTGGGTTAATCAGACATCGTAGTATCTAAAACCAAGCAGCAAGTACGATCAACACATTGAACCTCAAAAAAAAAAAAAAAACAAACAAACAAACAAACAAACAAAACAAACAAAAAAAATAATTATGAAAGTTTCCCAACTCTGACATTTTCTGCTTCTGCATTTATTTATTACCAAAAAAGTCTCCTACGATAAATTGGCATCAACATTAGATCGTTTTATCTGGCCATCTGCTCAGAAAGCCATGCAGCAACCGAGAGAGTTTCAGATGGCTATTTCAGAGACGCCAAAGAAACTGACTAAAACCAAAGGGCACGCTCTTAACTGGTTGATAGAGGCAACTCAAATTGAGGAAGGATATCTGTGTCTGAACATCCGAAATCAAGTGTTTTATTGGCCACAACATAGCACTGAAACAGGATTTCGACGACCGACAATGACTGAACAAAATAATTCCAGCACCAGAATCCCTCTAAATAATGTGATTAATTCACTTAAGCTGAAAGGAAAATTAAACGCTTCAAACAAGCTAAATTGAAAAGAAATGTCAATCATTCTAGCAGCAAATCCAACAGAGGGTAAATATAAAGCATCACTAAACTCTTTTATGGTCACCACTTACCACTGCAGAAACAAATGGATATTGTGTTCTTAACATGTTAAACAATTAAAGGATTGGAAAACAGAGGCCTACGGTAAAGCAGAGTATTTTAAACATAAAGAAATTAATTTTTGAAGAAAATCACTGATCATGAATTGGCAATTTGGCACTGCATCCTTCATGTTAACTACAACACATGAATGTTCCACTTCTATATTACCAGAAAGAAATACAGGCATTCACATCTGACTCAGGAGTAGTACGAGTTGAAAGAAGTTTTGGCAAAGACCTCTATATATGCAACGAGTGCTTCAGATGCTTTCCTTAAATTTTCTTTTTTCTTTTTCCAGTTCTCAATTTTTTTTTATTTTAGATACTAAGAAAGCTGACTGACCAACAATTGGACTTTTAGAAAATGGAATGCACTGCAATTCCTGCCATCAGTCTACTGCATAGAAGACCCAACCATCCCCACCCAAACACACACATGCACAGACACCTGCACACACGCAACCATAAAAATCAAAAATAAAAATATAACAAATGATTTGTCATTGTTGTTCGCAAGCCCAAGGTGAAGGGACTCAAGCTCTGTTAGCTCAATGTTTCTGAGTACAAGGCTGCCACAAATTTGGCATCAGAGAGGTTAATTGGGACAACTGGAGAATTCATTGGAAAAGAAGCTTCTCTATCCCGAAAAACCATTACAAACTCCTAGATCAAGCTTGAAAAAAATGTATGGAGGCCAATTCGTGGAAAGAATATATAAGTCAAGAAGTATTGATCTAAAGTGAAAAATGAATACCATCATATTTTGAAAGGATGTGTGGCTCATATACTGGATGGTCATCCAGATGTAAGAGGGAGAGTGATACATATCTCTCAAAGGGTACTCAATGAGGCAACTAGACCAGTTCTTTACTTTCTTTATCCAATTAGATAGGAGGAGCTCATGATTGGATTTAGATTACAATTGGGAGTAAAAAGAGGGACCAAAAGGGCATATTTTGGCTTCATTATTCTAGGAGTTTTTGGTTGTATACTCCCTGAAGAACTACGTTTCCTTCCCATTTGTATCATTCCCAGAATATGGCCTTGTTTCTTAAAATATGCCTGACTAAGAACACTTTGTTTTTTAAAATATTATATGCAGCTGTCTATCAAAGCACAGTTGTTTATCAAAAAATAAGGTCATTCCCAGAGTACGAAGACGTTTTGACTTGTACTCAAAGCACATAAGTGGTTAATAAGTTCCAAGCAAGATGTCAGATGTCTATCTTCAATTTGATAGCATTGCTATACAAAATATTGACAATTTATCTACCACACATAGGGAGCACACCATCCAAATAGGTAGAGTCTCTGTCAAAAGAATGAGGAACTGGTTGGTAACTTCCATTCATTGTAAATTGTGTTGTATGTGTCATGGAGATGGAAGGAGTTAACAGCATTAAACCTAAAGATTTGGTGAAGCTGCTTAGAGAATAATTCTGTAGTACCTATAAAACCAGAGGGAAGAGAACGTGGAAATATTTCCCTGCGGTGATCAACAAGAAATTCTGGAAGAAGAAGCATGCAATTGATTGAATCCAGTCATACGTTGGAAATGGTTTTCAGAAAGCCAAAGTCCACTTTGTCTTGGCTTGTGGCTTTGTAGAAACTCGAGTACAATAGTTGAATTGATGCAATTAGTTAAACCACACAATATAAAGAAGTTAAGTCAATATAATGTATAACAATTTGCACAAACCTTAATCACAACAGTGTGAGCAGGTAGATTTACTCCCCATGCCAAAGTCGCTGTGCAAACAAGTACCTGAAACAACAAACATAGTTTCACAAAAATGTCATAACCTAGAGGGAATGTAACAAATTCACATTAAATAAATAAAATCACAAAGCAGAAATTATGAAAAGTGAAAGAGCTCTACCTTCAACAGTCCATCAGAGAAAAGCCGCTCAGTCAGACCTCTATCAGCACGTAACATCCCAGCATGATGAACACCAATCCCACATTCAAAAAATTCAACAAGATCTTTGTTTTTGGACTTGAGAACTTCCTTCTGAAATGCAAGGTAATCCATCAACAATAAAAGATCTGATTATGATCATAATAGAAAAAAATGAAGCATTTGAGTCTCTTGCCTTGATCAAGGAAAACTGAGGATGTGTTTCATTCTTAAAAAGCTCTAGGCCATCTCTCATCCGGGCAAGTTCAATCTGTTCAATTTGTCATAAAATAAATATGATAGTAAAGCATATCATGCACTGATAAGCTTAAAATGCAATTTCCCGTTAAAATAAATTATATATATATTGAAGATATATCATAATCCATGGTGGCAGCTTACTAGATAGACATTTAGTAAAGCTATTTATCAAGGAAAAATCCATTTGTAAGACCTGGCTTAAAATATAATATTCCATGAGTTTGTACATTTGCAAGCCTAACCAAGCATACCCGAGTCGAGCTGATTGTTGCTCAAGCTTTCTTTCTGAACTTACAATCTTGAACTTTAGGCTCGAGTTTCACTTGTTTATGTCAATGAGAAAGTTAAAATGAATCATGCTCACTTGAGATTCTCACAAGCAGCTTAGTTTATATAACAGCACTAACCCAACCCTATGACTAGAGATGGACATGAGGCATATTTGGGCAAAAAACGCTACCCCCTACCCACTCTTATGAAAGAATCACAAACCAAAGGGGACAGGGCGAGAATATTTTCCAAGGTGTGGCTGGGCGCCACCATTATGTGAGATATTTTAGAAAAAATTAAATTTTGAGGGGGAAGGGCGTGCCTTAAGTTTTGTACTATAAAACCAATGTAAGAATCCTCCTCGCTGCCTTTATTCCTCACATCCCCCACTCTCTGTCCAAGAGGAGAGAGCCATCTATTTTCGTGACAATTCTGGTGACAGTTTGCAGACACTACCAACTCCCCAAGAAGAGACCTTAGGTAACTAATTCCTTTATAGTAAAAGTTGCAAACAATAGAGGTAAGAATTTCATCTTTACTGCACAATACAATATATCTTTTAAACTCTACCCTAAAGGAACAAGTTAGTAAAGTAGCCAAGTTCTTCCAAGGGGAGATTCTAACACGAGGAATACTTGCAAGCACCATATGTAATTTATGTTATCCCCCTACAGTAAATTTTTGCCAGCCAATCCACATATGACCAACTGCTGCCTTTCACTTCTTAAGTCCAAGCTGCACATTGCAAAGGAAGCACTCAATGATCCAGAGATTTTGGGCTTGTCTTCAATTGTATAACTGAAAGGCCTGATCTGATTCAAAATTTCCTTCATGAAGTGTAAATGCAGGGAATACTGAAGGCATGAGAATAATGCAGATAGACACCTTAGAGGAATGCACAATACATCAGGTGTCCAGGTGTAAACACGTCAACCTCTAAGAATCAAGGCGTAAAGGCACTACATATGTTAGATGGACCCTGATGTCATTAAATCTTAGAACATGGGGACAACTGAATCGTTATACTGTCCAACCTTTCTTCTTTGATTCTTTAGGTAACATAAGAGTTTCTGGAACTTAGCAAATTCAACATGAGTACTTCACTATTTAGAAAAATCCACGTAATAAAATAGTTCACCCTATAACCCATCAAGCAAGCAATTACTAACCTCGTCAATTGACATGCTCGTTGTGCATGATTGCCTTTTGCGATATTTTGGTTCAAAATTACATTAAATTATCCATCAAAATCTCCTGACTTTCCACGAAAAAATTTCAATTTCTTTGCCATTGGTTTGCATAGTTCATTACACATTAAAGTTTCATTTAGAAGTTACATAGCTCATCACACATGATTCAACTAATTCACTCCAACAACATTTCAAAATAACATTTCATGAATATACAGACTTGCCCTACTATTCCACAAAAACAATAAGAAAAGCAGTCTTGAAAGCTCAGTTAACTTCACCTTGCTATTTCGCAACATTCCCTTCGACTGGGCATCTACCAGTTTTTTTTCTTTGGCCAAAGGTATTTACCAGCTATGAGAAAATAAGGCCCAAGGCCCAGGGGGGGCAACCAAAATAATTAGAGGATTGACAGCAATCTGAGCCTAGACACGTGATCGAGAAACAGGGAGCTCCAAACTAAATATCCAACTATGGTCTAGGCAACCAATCTCCCAACATTGAAGGCCTTGGTGCACTTTTGACAACATTAGTACAACTATTTGTCAAAATAATGTGTCACCACTTCTACTCTGGACAAAGTTTTTTTTTTTGGGGATAACGGTGGAACCATCCCACAGCAGGGCCTTTGGACCCACCCATGGAACCTAAACCCCCGAGGAGACTAGCGTAGCAACCCACCATCACAGGCCCCCACTTAAATCTTAGGTTGTCCTAGCGAGGAATTGAACCCGAGACCATGCACCTAACCACACAATCACAAAGTTTTTTTATAAATGACACATCAACTAAAGTATCAACACTTCATTGTTTTTTTCTAAAGGTTTTAAGCATTTCATTTTTCAAACTTCTAATGTACATTAACATATGTTTCTGTCCCTGGGTCATGACTAGAAACCTATGAATACCAGGACACACAGCATTCATTCCATGTCTCAAGGTAATTACTACCTCTGGGGAGTCACCAATATGAAAAAAATACAATTGTATTCCTCATAGAATTTTAAAAGAAGAAAAAAATCCAAAAATATTTGGATGATGAAAACAACATTTATCATTACTTACACAATACATTAGAACCTAAACAACTCCTCATCAAAAATCCTACAAAGATGAAATGTAGACATGTACCAGTTTCTCAGCTGTTTTCGCTGTGTCTTTTCGAGAATGAACAAAAACCATTGCCTGATGCCCTTGTCTTAATGAATCAACAACCTGGCACAGAGAGTATCATTTTACCAACTAACTGTCCATTTCAATAATTATATCACAAAAAAGAAAGCGACGTCGAAAAAGAGACCTTATTGTAGCATATCTCATTCAGCAATTCATTACGAGCTACAAAGTTGTGCTCGCTGATTCCAATATACTGTTGTGCAAGAGGCACTGGACGATAGCTAGAGTCAAAGAAGAAGAGTCCTGCCTCTGGATTCACTCTCAGAAATTGTGCAACCTGGAAGTTTACAAAAGAGACAATCCACCATCAACAGTTAACAGCAACGGAGCTCTGAAAACTAGGCACTTAATGCTTAATTCCTACAAACATTTTAAATATCAAGTATATGGTTAAGAAACCTCCAAATAATTGGGTAGAGTGGCTGAAAGGCCCACAATGCGTATCATGGATTGTGTTGACTCAACCTGTCAAAAAATCAGAAGCAAATACTTAACAGTTAGAACAAGTTACACATGCAGCTATCAAGTAGAACAATGCAAAACTCTTTTCTGCTTTCAAACACTTTGGTAGTTCAGTTGGACCTGAAGCAGGATAACAAATATGGGGCACATAAATCTACAATTTACAGCACTCCTATATTTCTCAGTGTGAATCATCAAATGGCTGGACATTCACAAAAGTTGTCTTTCGGCAAGAAGATACAAAATTGCAAATTCTCAATACTAAGTTGACCATATATAGACATCAAACCCCCTAAACACTGGAAAATCTTGAACCTCCTGCCATGAAGGGCTTTGAAAGAACAATTTAACTGAAAAAAGTCCCATTCGTAAATTTTCTCAAAAAAAGATAAAACTCTTTCAACTCCCAAATGCGGAAGTTTCTAGTCAAAGCAAAATCCCAAAACATCACCTCTTCGTCTCCCAGTACATCGTCTTTCACCCAGGCATCCCTGTCCAAAGCAATCTCGAATAGATCCTTAAAGTCTCTTAATGCCCTCTCACCACATCAAAGATCAGTCCAAAATCTAATACAACTTAAATTCCACTCCTTTCTCAAAGCTATCAAAGCAATTCATTATAGCTTTCCATAGACCCACACCATAACTATGCCTCACTCCCTTCGACCACCACTCTCCCTAATACACCCTCTCATATCCTCAACTATCTTGGCTTACATAGCCATTTACCTTTTAAAATATCTCTACGAGACCCCTTGAATCAATCCACCAAAAGCTTCCCAAAAGTGATATTTGATGCATCCATATATTCCCATTTGAATCGCATATGCACAAACTATTACCATCTCTTCACCCAAAATAGGTTTTTCTATCATTTTAAATTACGTCCTATCGTCTAACCATATATGTTTTTATTTAGATAGCTATCCATGACTATCCCCAAACGATCCTAAGTTTCTCTTTTCCTAAGTACCACATTTAAATTCTAGATTTTCAATCCCCCTAATTCCTTTCCTATCCGCTTAATTTCCTATAGACAAGCCATTTATTGACTCTCCTCGTCCCCCTCTAATCATCTTACCTACTAACCCCATCATTGAACCCATCAATACTCTAGCTTTCTACGTTGCTAAGCAAAACCTACTATGTTATACTAACTTCAGAACCCACGACCACCCATAGTGTGCCTACTTCTCTTTGTATCCAGGTGCTGATACAGCATGCCTTTCAAGGTACACCCTAAGTTAACCCTCAAAATTTTCTCATAAATCACAGGTTGATACAACACGTCGCTTCCAGCAACACCCTAGCATAAGATTACAAATTTTAAAGATCCATGTTCATAGAAGTCTAACTAGTGATTTCAGAATGGTTGTTTATCTAATGTAACACCCTCCTTTCCAAGGGCTTGGGACTAGATGTGTAAAAGATAAGACATTAAGCACAACAAAGGCTGTAGTGCTATAGAACAAGGCCAGTTTGGTTATCGCATGGACATAGAATGGCTCCATTTACATTCTATGTGGCATTGAAGGTACAAATCCATAATATTGAATAGGGCCATTAGAAAAAGTTGAAGCCATAATCATAATTGATGGTATAGGATAATAGGATCAATATTAAGATATAATGAAATGCTTATTCCAGATTTCTTAGTTTCATTTGTGTTGATGGAAGCCATTCAATCAATTTCCATGGAACAACAATTAGGCCCTATGCACATGTAATAGAAAAATAATAATACGCTAGGACCTGATCGTCCAAACAAGAAAAAATTAAAAAACAAAATGGTTCTCATTCACAACAGCTTCTCTGAGCTGGTAGAAAAGAGAGATGGGTGAAAGAGATACTGTGCAGATTTTCACTTCCAATGTCAAACATAGGCGCTCAAAGCCAAGGGCTAAGATCAGGATCAAAAGATGGTACTCATCCATGATTGATCCTTGACGAATATGAGGTGCAATCGTACTATACATCCAAATCACACTAATTTATTAAAAATTATTTATTATAAAAATAATGATGCCTCACAAAATCTTTACCTGACGAAGGGTACGAGCAACTAATGCCTCTATTACGGGGCCTCTGTCGTCATTCAAAAGATGCACTTCATCGATAATTAGAACCTTAACCAGCAATGAGAGTGACATATCACTGCTTTTACGGGTAATGACATCCCATTTCTCAGGTGTTGTGACTATCATCTGATTCACAAGAAATAAATAGTAAATTCATTAGGACATGTTTCCCCAGAATAACAAGGCAGAGATAGCATAAAATAATTAGAACAGTAAGAAACCTGAGTTTCTTGAAGTTCATTCTTAGAAAGTTGCATGTCTCCAGTAAGTTCTTTCACAATCACATTCAGTGGAGACAAACGATGACTAAATGTTGCAGTGACCTCTGCAGCTAGTGCCTAAAGAGAAAACATGACCAGATATTAGCAATTGGCAAAAACAAAAAACAAAAAACAAAAATGTAAGAGAAGCATATGAAGAGGTTCTACCTTCATAGGAGCAACATAAACTATCTTAAATTCATCTTTATGCAAGTAGCCATCCTTAAAGTGCTGCCCAATCTGCCACAAATTGTCTCACTTCACTTATAAAACAAATAATGAATTGCAAGGAAAGGGTAAAGTCAAGCTCAGAGAGAGATTATAATATTATATCATATACTATAGTATCATATGATATTCTTAAAATTAAAAAGCCTAATAAGGTCAAATGCAATATGCACTTAAAATATAATATGAAGTCTGCAAGGAGAAGAAGAAGAAGAAGCTTATCAATAATATCATTTTTAACATATGAAACCAAAACTGAATACCATGATAACAACGGTTAGAATTAAAAATAACGGGAAAGGTTAAATCCCAACATAAGAGCAAATAAAGCCAAGTGCAGCCCACTGATTGCACACCTCATGTAAAATAGCAATCATAGCTATATTTGTTTTGCCAGCTCCTGTTGGAGCACAAACCTACAAGTATATGAAAAACTGAGATTAGCAAACCACTGCTTCAGCCACTATCATTTAATAATAGTTCAATACAAAATAAAGGACTCACTAGTATATTTTCATTAGTGTAATATGTGGTTTGGAATATCCGGCTTTGAATACGGTTCAGAGATTTGTAGCCACGAAAAGCAGCCTGAGCGAAGTCATCTAACTCCTTTATCTCAATCTGACGACAGATAACGACGAACAGAAATTGTAGTATGAGAAGAAGCAAAATCAACAAGCAACTACCAAAAGTAATAGACAGCATCTATACAAAATCAAACACTGAATCAATAGAAACAACTAAATTCCATAGTCTTAAATCAACTACAGCCCTCGGCTACACAAACCCTTATTGGCTATTTAGCTCATTAACTTTATCTAGGCCCACAATCATAAGTCACCATATTTTGCCTCACAACCTTGAACGTAGTCTTTTGACCTTTCCTCTATCATTGTAATGCCTTCCAACCTCAACCATATCAATCCTCCTTACTGGTGCAGTCATTAGTTTTTGTTACACATGGTCCAACAATCTTACTTAACTTTCTCTGATCTTGTCCTAGATTGGTGTTATGTCTTACTTCACAACACTATGTTACATGGACTTAGGTACAGATGTCATGTATGGGTGCGGGCACATGTCTAGGTGTCAAATTCGTCTACTTTCCAAAGATTTTCTACTATTTTGAAATTTCCAAACAGGAGTACCCATACAGATGTCATGTCATGTCGTTGCAGATACTCCAAGTGAAGCAAAGGGTCTGTGTCATATAGTATCAGCAATTCGTCCTTTTTTGTCTTCATCCAGTATTGTAATAATAACTACTCCTATTACAATATAAAACTATGACTTAAAAATTTTTCCTGATCAACTGCAATACCCCATATAAATCTTTAAAAAATTCAAAAATCCTTAGTTCAACAAAAATAAGTGGTTTTACAAAATTCTTTTTTCCACTGGATGAGTATTAAAATATGGCACCAATGAACAAGTGATGCAGGCCTCAAAAGACCATGGCAAATTTGGTCATTTTCAAGATGGGGCATACTTTGGATCTTGCTCAATTGAGTTATGTGGGTTGTTGTTATGGGGTTTCTTTCGTATGGGCTTTTATTATAGATTCTTTCACTCTTTTGGTTAAGTTTAATTGGGTTGGGTCATGTATCGGCTTTATTTTTTGGGCTGGGTTTAATCCAAGTCTATTTGGTCCAAGTTCACTAGCTTATCTTGCAAGCTTGCAAGTTGGCTTCTGATGGAAGCTTACTGCTAATCTGCTATCCAAGTTGGCTTGTGCTAGAAGCTTGCTTGCTCTTTTGAGTTTAGGGGCATATATACATAATGTAATAGCAGAATAATGGAATGAATGAGTGGTATTTGCAAATTTCTCTACTTCTGGTGAGTGATTCACAAACTTTGAAGGTGTGAGGCCTTCACTCTAACCTAGGTGTGATGCCTATGGGACCTTAGGTGTGATGCTCACTGCTAATCTGCTATCCAAGTTGGCTTGTGCTAGAAGCTTGCTTGCTCTTTTGAGTTTAGGGGCATATATACATAATGTAATAGCAGAATAATGGAATGAATGAGTGGTGTTTGCAAATTTCTCTACTTCTGGTGAGTGATTCACAAACTTTGAAGGTGTGAGGCCTTCACTCTAACCTAGGTGTGATGCCTATGGGACCTTAGGTGTGATGCCTAAGGAATTCTAGGAATAATTCCTAGACTCTCTTTTTCTTCTTCTTCTTCTTCTTCTTCTTCTTCTTCTTGATTTTTCTGCCGCTGTGTTTTCTTAAATTCACCAAAATTCTCTATCTCCAACCCCTTTTTTTTTTATGAAGTAAGATTGTATTAGAAAAAGGGAAAAACCCAAGTAAATAAGATATGTACAAGCAAATGCCAAAAAAAAAACCCTATTCTATAATTTGAGGGAATCTATAAAAGTAAAAAAGGAGGGATTAGAAAAATTAGCAAAGCTAGAAGACCACCAAAAGAGTTTGCTATAAGACCACCAAAAAAGGTTCTTAACAAAAAAATACTTAAGATCAATAGTGGATGTTTCCTTCCCTTCAAAAATTTGGAAGTTCCTCTCCTTCCAAAGGCACCAAAAGAGAGCATGAGGGGCCATATTCCAAAGGGTCTCTGTCTCCAAACCCTTTAAAACCCTCAACCTATTTCCCTATAATCCCAACCAACCTCCCATCATTAAACCTTCATCCTACCACTCTAATCCCTCGAGAAGCAACTGTTAGATCCAGAAATAGTTGCTGCCCAGAATTTTCCAGCAATTGTTTCTTACCCTTCCAGCAACCTTCCTACTACAAACCTTAGCCTAATCCCACCCCTTAATCTTCTACAAAGCCTACCACCTCTCAACCTTCGATATTTCTCCCTAACCTGTCCTACATCAAGTATATGAACCAATCTCACAATAACTAATGGGAGCAACCACAAAAAAGGGGGGTTGTAACAGTAAGGCAACAATCAACAAAATATTAGAAATTGGATTGATAAACTATCCACTTATATTTGAATATACAGAAAAGTGAATGAAACATACTTACCAGTCTTTCTCCAGGTTTCATTTGTGCTGCCAGTGTTGGGGGGATTATGACTTCTTCATAACCCTTGTAATGCTTCCTGACAGTTCCTTGAGGAAGAGCAGTAACTGCTGCTAATGACTGAGCCCCATCGCCACACCCAATTAGATCATCAAAATGACTTTTCCTCTCACTGGCTTGAAGTAAAGAAGAAAAACTTGCAGCAGACAAGTCATTCTCAACCCCATATTCTGTTCCACGTTTATGCCGTTTTTCCTCCTTGCGCCGAAGTTTTTCAATTTGCCGTTCAGACTCTGTTTGAACAGTAACCTACAAGAGTAGTGGAAAATAATTTCTTGATGACAAATCTAGTTTTTTGACCGTTTATAAGTCAATCAAATTTTTTATAAGATTTAGTAGATACCTGAGTGCCATAACTAGGCATTCGTGATTGAGTGTTCGATGCCGTTTTATCAGATTTCAATACCAATGACCCATGACGGATAGCATCAACAAGTTCCTTGCGATGCTGGAAAAAACTAAATTAAGTTATATCAAGAGAGAGATGATGATGATGATGATGATGATGATGATGAAGATGATGATGATGATGATGATGAAGATGATGATGATGATGATGATGATGATCAAAGTAAAGTCCAAGAAACAATCAGATCAAGAACCTTGTGGTTAGAAATCAATATCATCCATAACAGCCACTATTGAAATCTCCCTCCCACCACTAAAAATAATAATAATAATAATTACAATTTCAGCTCAGAGGAACCTAGCAGTGCATTAAACGCAGAACAATTCATTTAAACTTTCAAATGCCAATTGTCACAGCAGTGGAATGCCAATGGCTCTAAGGAAATATCAAAATTTTCACATATAATTGAGGGAAAAGAAAGAACCTCATTAAGTAAACAAGATAAAAGCACAAAAGTAGAAGAATTGCTCATATCCTTACAGATATAAGGTCTTGAACTGTTTCAAATGCGCTATCCCCAAGCAGATCCAATAAATCACCAGCGATCTGCACAAAGAAATATTCAAATCACCAATAACTTAGGATCCATAAACTGAGACACACGTGCTTAAAAGCTTCAATAATGAAACAGAGTAAAGAGCATCATTTAACCAGTACCTCATCACCAGGTTTGTCTGATTCAAGCACCCTACAAATGGCCATTGCCAGTTCATCTCGGGAAAGCTGTGAATTGCTTCCTTTCACTATTGCATCACATGCATCTCTTAACCATCTCAAATCTAAGAACCCTCCATCAACAGCAGAATGATAATGTGTAGAGTCACCATGATCATACCATCCTTCATGAAATGAAGAAGAAGGTGCAGTGCTTTCCTCGCCTAGCAATTCCCCATCCTCCAAAGATACATCCACCAAAAACCGAGCTGGTGCTTGGAAAACAAGGTCAGAGCCAAATTCCAAATCATCGCCACTCCCATTAACTTGCCTTTCAGGCACAAGTGCAGCCCGACAGTCGCCTGGCTGCAACCTGAAAAGACCCTGTGCTAGAGAAGCAACTTTCCACAGATTAGCATCGGAAACTGCATAACCCAGAAGTCTCTCCAATTCTAACCTGCATTTCACATACACTAGCTACAATCAAATTCTTGAATATAAGTTAGAACTGTTCATCCTTTGCACAGTTTAAGACCAAACTAAATAACATTCATGCATCAAACTCTGTGCATTCCACTGGTCGCACTAAGTATTTCAAAATCCAAAAATCTAAATAAATCACATATAAAAAAGAGCCTTTCTCCAAGTAAAAGGTTGCTCTGAAGATAATCAATAATCAGTTCTTACTTCTTCTCTGAAATCCTTCGATCTTCTTTGTACTCCTCCTCAAGCCCGCCAAACAGACGATAAACAGTTAATGCCACCTCACGAAACTCTTCTGATGCCACTTCACCCTTGATCAAATCAACTACTGCCCCAATAAACTGTTTGTACGCTTGACGCAGTTCTATTGAAGCTGTTAAAAATGAAAATACACATTAAAATATTTAGATGTCATTAAATCCAAGAGAAATAGAGATCTAGAGCATAACTATATGTCAGATTTTGGTTTTAACACCATACTTTGAAGATGAAGTTAGCAGCCACCACGTTATGTTAAAAGTCAATATCATATTTGGTGAATGAAAATCACCAGGAGGCGCAGCGATTAGAAAATGCAAGAAAGCCTCCAAATTGATTCCTCCCCAGTCCCCGCAAAATTATTGAACAAAAATTAAAATGATGACATGGTAACCAAGGATTGAAGCTCACAGAATTTGCAAGTAACTTGCAAAATTAGTTGCTGCGAAAACCTACACTAGAAATTTTCTCACAAATTTACAAGTTCCTTTTAACTTGGAAAGGCAGCTTTCAACATAATTTATCTTTATCCAAAATCAAAAGCAATTCAATTTGAAGAGTTGCTTTTACAATACATTTTTCTTGCGGGCATGAGCCTCATGACCTGACAAGCAATATCGACATGACTCTTCCAACCGTTTTCTAAAGAATATATTCTTTTATTCTTTAACATAGATGATCTTCAAAGAAGTTATTCTCTAACATTTTCATCCTGTAAATTTCAATTCTTACATAGAAACTACACATCAATAGTTATAAATTCATAGTACCTTCTTCCCATCGATGAACTATCTTCCGTGCAAGCTCTGATTCTTCAAGAGAGTTTCCAGAACTACATCATAAAATTCAAAGTTTCAAAAACGAACTCCAAAAGTAAAATTAAATTTTAATTAAATGAATAAAATTAAATTAACAATTAAAATAAGATACTCGAAAACAAAATTTTCTCACAATCACCACACTGCTCCCGGGGCTTAAATATTTTCATTTTTTGATATCAGGAGGTTCCAAGATGCTTACCCACCCGACTAATCCCTCTAGGCACATGCAGTCCCCCCACCCCACCTGAACCAGGCAATTACAGAGCAAGGTCCATGGAGGAGGCCTTGAGTGGCAGTGGTGAAAGTTGAACCCAAGACCTCTTGCTTTGCAAGAGGCCCCAGGACCACTCGGTCCACCCCTCAATCGGCCATTTGCGTGTGTCTATGCATGTACCAATGAGTGCATATATGTACATTCTATATGTATGTGTACATACTGTATAATTTTAGACAGAATACATAATGATCAACGAACTAATAAAACTGTTAAACCCTCCGTTTCGTAGCTGATAAGAATCTTAGGTTTCCTGTTGCAATTCTCTCCCAGAAATGAAACTCGACCTCAACTAAGCCAGATAGTCACATTTGACTCCACAATGTCCCAAATTATGGAAAAATATCAAAATTCAACCATTCTAGTTTCATTTTCTATTCCTACCATTTCTCGGAAACCAAACAGAAAGTAAAAGTAAAAAATTTATAAAAAAAAAAAAATTTGAATTCAGAGAAATTTAATTGCCTGCGGGACTTGTGGTTCTGGAGGATGATTTTGCGTTGAAGGTAGGCATGGTCGATGTCGAACGGGTCTCTGAGAGAGTTCGTCAAGCGAGGAAGCTGAACCAACATTGCTGCTGCTGCTGCTGCTGCTTCTGATGTTTTTGGAAACCCTAGGAAAATTTTTCTTCTCGGGGAAGATGTTGAAGGAAAATTTTTCTGAGAATCAGAGTATGAACTGTGAAGCGTCGGGAGTGTTATATATCTTCCGGTTTGAACCGGTTGGACCGCTGGATAGGGTAGTTTGTCTCGTGGACCCGGGAAGGGCATTCTAAACCGGGTCGCGCTCTGATGGTTCAAGTGACCACCAAGCAATCACATCGCGCCAGAGGACTAGTGGAGGGGTAGAACTGTAAATTTAAGAAATGAGTATTTTGACTACAATTGCCGCCAGCTTGCTTGCCAAGCAACCACAATGTGGGGCGAACTTCAAATCGAGGATAGCCCAAGGGGCCAGCCATCGTGGAAGAGGAAGATTTCTGGTTCATTTCCTCTTGATTTCAAGGGGTAAGTCATGCAGTTTGGCATTTAAAGTATTTGTGTATTCATTCAGATGCTAGAACATTTATACCACTCAAATGTGCGATGATCCTGCTTGATATCAGAAACTAGTCGGTTCTCACATCCGAATTTTTTAGGACTTGTCACAAAAAATCTAATAATAATAAAAGTAAAAATCGAGGTTAACCACTGCAATTGTGGTTGGCCAGCTTGAAGTCAGCCCTTCAGACCCAATTTTTGGCAAATGAGTCCATTGATTTTTTGAGTTAGGACTTAGGACTACACTTAGCACTAGAGACCTGTTTTAAGGAGTTAAGGCCACCATCGGCCCTTGTAGGGTCATTAGTTTTTTAGGGGGAATGCGAATAGAGTCTAGAGTATAGGGGTTGATTTCCCTAAGATAAAACCCACCAAAATAAATAAATAAATAAAACAATAGTTTTAGGCTAGGCCGAAGTTGAGTGTGGTTTGGATTAACATAATTGGCCTGACCCAAGCTCAAGTTAAAGCGTAGTCCCCCATCCATATCCTTAGAAAAATAAAAAAAAAGGCGCCATGACCTTAAGGTAATAAGAGTTTGTTTAATGCTTAACCTATGAAAAATGTTTTGCAACCCATGTAGCAAATTTGTCGTCTCTCACTACTCTCTCTCAGTCAAAACTCAAAACATCAGTAAAATGAAAACATTACAATCTCTCACTCAAAAGTACACCAATTATCATCTCCATTAAGGCATTAATACACAAGACAAGTATGGGTGTTCATAGTTTTGATTAAAACCGATAACCAAATCGAACCAAACCAAACCGACCAATTTGGTTTGGTTTTTATTTCCTTAGGTTTGGTTTTGGTTCTAATTTTAGAAAACCGAATTAAATTGGTTTGGTTTTAGTTTTCATTTTTAAAAAACCAAATCAAACCGAAAAATATTTTATATACATATATATATATATATATACTAGTAATTGAGCACACGCGATACATGTACAATACCTCTTTTCAAGTTTCCACTACATCAGTGGAACTGTTATATTAGTTTTCAAGTTTTTAAATCGCATGAGTGTGTGGGAGAGAATTAAGGAGAAATAGGTTATGGTAGCTTTTTCAAAATTGGTAAAATTACCAAATCGTCTCTTAATTTTATTAACTTATAAAAGTATTTTAGTATTTATTGGTGCAGTCCAACCACAAAGGGAATTAGCTTTATATAGTAGTATAGATATATATTAATTATATATTACATATTAAAGTTCAGTTTGTAAATTTCCTATTCAAACAAGGGTAAAATAGGTAATACCATAGTAGGAATACAAAACCTATTGAGTTAATAATCAAATTAAAGTTTGCTACTTTGTGCTCAGCCTCTCGTTCTCTGCTCCCCCTGCCTCTCGTTCTTTGTTTTTGTTTTAATACAATGTTTAATGTTTTTTTTAGTTGCTAATGTAATGCTTTTATTAAAACTGTTTTTATTTGAAGTTTGGATTGTTATTTTTTCCATTTTGTTAAGGGTAAACAATTATTCATGATGATTTGTTGCCACTTGATAGGTTAAAACCAAAACCGAAACTAGACCAAACCAAACCGAAATTTATTGGTTTTGTTTGGTTTTTTTAGAGTATGGTTTGGTTTTGGTTTGACAAGAACAAAACCAAAGTATAATGGTTTGGTTTGAAATCTATCTTAAAACCAAACCAAACCAAACCACAAACACCCCTAAAGACAAGTATAAGTGAATACGGAGTTTTGATTGGCCATAAAAAACTCCATACAAATCCAATGAAGCCTAGTAGGATTGGGATAAAAATTTTGGGTTGAGTACTTAGGATTGCCTTCACCAAACCTTGATCCAAAATGGTACCCCAGCCTACGTGCAACCCTAATGCTAATGTGGTCGCTGAGATATCACGTATGGCGGCATGGATTGCGATCTAGCTTTGGGGAGCCACCTAAACCCATCAAAAGACATCCATATATACTAGATGTCTGTGCACATGCATTGCTTGCGCAAAAAAAACCCTCATCTAAAAAAAAAGGATTAAAGATAGTGGGAAAAAGGCAATTGGACAATTGGGGGTAGTTACGGTGTTACGGGATAACTGTTATTAGAGAGCAGATATAGTTTTGAGAGTCCCTAAGAAAGTGGAGGGAGTTTAGGATTGCTTGTGGAAATGACTATTTTAGCCCTAAAATATGATTGTCCCTTAAAATCATATGAGAGTTTTTATGTACTTTAGTTTATACATCAAACTAAAAGTGCAACCCCTTTTTATAATAGTATAGATATGTACTTAACATTATAATTTTGACCTAAAGTTTAGTACAAACAATTAAAATTAAATTAATCAAAGGGAATAACTCAATCACAAACCTTTTTCTTTCTCTTTTGGACTCCTTCTTAAATGAAATTTTAGAATTGGAGAATGGATTTTTATAATCTTATAAAGTTTAATCTCACAAAAGTTGGCTAATCAGAATTGGTCTACTATCAAATATCAAAATTTTGTGTCAATAGAATGATAGTCTAGTGACATTCTCCTAATTTATTAAATGAGTGATCTCGGATTCAAATTTATAGATAAGTATTAATATTTTTTTTGTTGATATTGGAGGGATAGGTTATGGGTAAATTGACTAGATTTTAAATAAAAATTAAATAAAATGAAAGATAAAAATAAAATAAGACAAAATTTTGTAAATGATCGGAGTCTCAAACCAACCAAAACTTCACCTTAGAGATAAATACCGATGCCAAACTGTAAGGCCAATAAAATGAAGGGGAGAATTATAGATTGATAAAGTAACCGAAAAATAATTACAGTAGTCATCATTTGTTAACTTGAGTGATGCAACTTGTGGGAAGCAGGCACGATAAGATCAGGATTCAGGATATTGGAGGCCACAAGAGCAAAATCTCACGTACGCTGTTGTCTGTCTTCTATCTATCACAGATACCCACAAACAGTACTTTGCTTTTTTGATGAATTTCAAGTTGGAGTTCAAGAAAGGCTCAAAGCCCGTTGGACACCAAATCAAAAAAATTCCAAATTTTAATAGATTGATGCCGCATGAAAGCAAAGCAAAGGATTCAAAGAACAATAATGATAGACACAGAAAAACAGTATGGTGGACCCATTTCGTACCAGCCTACCTTGGTCCACCAGGTAAGCTACTAAGCTATTTTTTTTCTTCTTTTTATTTATTTATTTATGGGTAAAATGCAAAAAAACCCCTCTATTATTACCCATTTTGCAAAATACCCCCTCTAAAAAAAACCATGCAACAAATCCCTCATATTGTGTAGGGTTAACAAAAACCCCCTTCCATCCAACTGCCGTTAGGGAAACTAACGGAATTTAATCACGTGCTAGTCACGTGATATAATTAGCATCATTTTATGACTAAAATACCCTTTGACTAAAGCAAATAGTTAACCTAATATGATCTCACCATCTCTCTTCCTCTCCTCCCTCACGTGCCTTTCACGTGATAGTGCCCTGTCGCCATCACCGCTCCTGTTACCTGTGCTACTACCGCTGTTGTGCTTCCACCGGAGAAAAGGAACGAAGATGGGGAAGGGGCAAACCCCACATTGATGGCGTCATGGAAAAAGCCATAAACCACTGTTAATTGTGCTCACCACTCCCACCGCAGATGCCGATATGCTCTTCCCCAAGCTGAAGTCTGCTCTTCCCGTTAATGGTGAAGGCTTTGTCGGGGGTTTTGGTTATGGCCTCCAATGGGCATCGTCGAAAATTGTCGCCAATCTCATGGGGTTCTGCTAGTTTGATTTAAATCTGTAATGAATGGAGGTTGTAGGTGAGTTCTTTTTTCCTTTTTTTTTTTTTTTCTCCACCGGCTTTCTCTCCCTCCCCTCCTTCCCTGCACGATCTGCCCTTTCTCCCATGATCAACCACAACGGGTTTGGGGGATATTTTTTCTTTCGGCCATCATCGGCGATGGCTATTTTGATAAACCACATCAGCACCGCTCGGCATCGCTTCTTGCCATCATTGCCACTGCAATTTCGTCGCTGCCACTGTCAGATCCGGCGGAAGGTTGTCGAATGGAGAAGGACCAGCAAGACAAGGTGTGGTGCGGTGCAGCGGGTGGAGTTTTTGGAGAGAAACGAAAAAAGAAAAAAATTAGATTCGCTGGATTTGATGCTCGTCGCCGGAAAATATGGAGTTCGTCTTCGTTGGTGATGAAATCGTGCCAGTGGTAATGGTAAGAAGGGAGGGCTGTGGATTATGGTTGTGATTGGTGTGCACAGTGGATGGGGAAGGAAGGGTCGCCGGAAAATCTCCATTGCCGGTGAGTCAAAACTTTGGTTTGTCGCCGACGAGAACACCTCAATTTTCGACTCATACAGAAATTGAGTGGGGGTTTTGGTTTGGTTTTTAAAATTTTGGTTTTGGTTTGGTTTTTAAAATTTTCAATTTTCGACACATACAGAACTTTGTTTGTCGCCGGAAAATCTCCATTGCCGGTGAGTTGAAAATTGTCGCCGACGAGAACACCTCAATTTAAAAAACCAAACCACAATCACCACTCACACATTTCTGTATTTTTTTTTTCTATATTTTAAAAAAAACCATTTAAAAATATCAAAAATTAATATTTTAATATGTTTCCGTACAAGGGTAAAATGGTCTTTCAATCTTGCCATTAACGGCGTTGCCCCCTAGAACTAATATAAGGGGTTTGTTACATGGTTTTTTTTTAAAGGGGGTATCTTGCAAAATGGGTAATAATAGAGAGGGTTTTTTTTTGCATTTTACCCTTTATTTATTTTTCATTATGATTGCCTATTTGCCTACGTTAGTGGCCATTTAGTAAAAATCACTCCCTTCCTCCCACAAAAGTAGATAATTTTTGTAACTATTTTACTCTAAAAGGTTTGTTTACTCCATTTTAAAATTTTAAATTTCGAAGTACAAATTTTTTGAACCCTTTTATATTACTCTTTATTATTTCAATAATTACTTTTAACATAAAACTTAATACCAATAGGAAGAAAGGTGCTTTTTAAATGATAGAGTTTAACAAATAACAAGTCAATATAATAATAGCTTTTTTAAAAATGAGTATTTTGTCAAATTTAGCCCATCTTTGCAAGACAGAAAAAGTAATGTGTTTGCATGCATGCTGTGAAAGCAATTTAATGTGGAATTCACCCACTTTATCAATTAAGAGTATCTCCAGAGATGTGAGCTAAATTATCTGTGCTATTGTTATTTTAGCACATACTACAATGCCAAATGCTATAATTTGGCACAAGATGCTCCAATGGTGCAAATGACATAATGTGTTATTTTTTTGTTACAACCTCTATTCCCTTCAGTTTTTTATAAGCTACCAACCTCTATTATTTCAACCACAAAATTATGATGTTAATTAGATTTGCCTGTGTGTAACTTTTTTTTTAATATTACTTTTGAAAATATTATATTTATTTACGGATTGTTTAGTTACTAAGAAAATTTTAGAAGAGAAATATTATATTTTTCACAGTTATTAGTGTGTTTGATTATTAAGAAATTGAAGAAAAGTTGACATGGAAAATATAGTAATAACTCACCCTTGTGCTATATTTGGCATAAGGGTGAGCTATTGTTATTTTTAACATAAGTTTTTAGCACACTATTGGAGCAGTTCAGCTTATGCTAAATGCTATATTATAGAAATAGCATAAATTATAGCTTATCATTGGAGATGTTCTAAAAAAGAGGTTAATCAGGTATAAAACATATAAAATTTTCCAATACAAAAAAATAATAATAATAATAAATACCCAAACAAGACCTAAGTAATAATATGATTTCAACTTCGCCTCATAACTGTCCCTTTTACTCCGTACTATTTTTGATTCTCCTTTCGGTAATTTTTGTAATATTTTCTATGATGATACTAGAGGGTTCTTTCGTTAGACTGATGTATGGTTAACTTTTTACCTTGCTCGTTTTTCATGGAACTCCAATTCGTATGGTAATGTTTGTTACGAGGAAATGAGGGAAGGAATATAATGGTAGTTTTATTTTTAAAAAATAAGTGAGTATTTGATTACACAAGAAAATAAAATAATTATTCTCTTATGAGTCTATTCCCTCTAATGAGAGAATAGTCATTTTTTTTCAAACCAAAAGAAATAGCTATTTCCACTTTTCAAAGAGTAAACATCATTTAAAATGAGTCCCACCTATATTTTTTCATTATATTCCTATTTATTTATTTATTTCTTTTAGATACTAGGATGAATCCCCTCAACCTGTTCTTCACAACTTCAGAATCGATATCTAATACTGGTAACTGGAGTAGGACAGAAAGATAAACATCGAATGTGTATACCAGTCCTACAACACACAAATCAGTAAGTCACAAACTTAAATCCATGAATTGATTATCCATCAATGGAGATATACTCTATTAACTTTTATTACACTTATTATACCCAGAAGACTGATCACAAAATTTAAATAAAAAATCTCATTATTAGTATTCCAACCACGAGACCATCCGAATCACACCTCAAAGTTTCATTCCTATCCTTTACTATACATAAAAATAGAATGGTCATTTTCATTGCCCTTATCGTTTCATTCCATTCCCGCTCCCAAATCAAACACAGCCGCAGTACCTTGATTGACGGTGATGGTAAGAATGAAAATGGTAGTACACAGTAAAAAAACAAAAAACCAAAAAAAAGTTCTGTCAAGCCGACACCAACCTGGGCCACCGCCCATCCCACCATCCACATCACTCTTGCACATAATTTTTCGTTTTTTTTTTCCCTTTGGTTTTTTTGGGGGGGAATTTTTTTTCGGTTTTTGTCTAGATATCCCCCCCATTCATCAGTCCTCCCTACGCTCCTTTCTCTCTCTCTCTCTCTCTCAAGCTGCAAACAAAACTTTCTCTGAGCAACATCTTATTTCTCTTTCTACACTAAAATCCTTGAAGTTTAATCATGGCTGTTTTAGCGTTTCTAGTGCTTCTTCTCTTGGCCATGACTGGGCATTCAAGTAAGCTCCCAAATTGTTAGTATTACTCTTTATCTGCTCGGAAACCCCCGCACTACCACTTTTTCCTTTCTTCTCTCAACTAAAGCTGCAAGCCACCATATTGTTTGCATGTTTTTAGACATGGATTCTCTCATACCTACCATTTTTCTTTCCATCATGGATGCTCCTAACCAGTTTCAAACACATGCATACTAGCTATCATCTTTTTAACTAGAAAATTGGTCTGCTTATGCATATTTTTCCCATAAATCAGTGAACCTTTTCTTCACGTGTCATAGACAAATATTCTCCTTTATTATTTTTATTTTTTAAAATTTTTCTTTTGATTGTAGGCCTTTTAAATGGCTGTAAATGTGGCCCTTCCTTTATTTTCTGCATATATTATGTTGAAATATTATTTATCCTTTTTTTTTTGGGTTTGTGATATTTTTTTCTTATTCTTCTTGTTCTTCCCCCCCCCCTCTCTCTCTCTCTCTCTATATATATATATATATATATATATATATATATATTTAAATACTCACAGACAAACCCAAGTAATTAAAAACTCCAAACTGTGAAATTGTTTTTCAGACTATGCGTTTTCACTTTTTTCTGTTTTCATTTCCCTATAGTGCCTCATTTCTCTCTTGTTTTGTTTTTTGTTTTTGTTTTTGTTTTTTGGTTTTTTGGTTTTTTGGGTTTATTCTCTCTCATTCTCTTCTAGTTTTCTCTTCTCTCTTCTCTCTTTAAAATGGGCTTATCTTCTTCTTTTCTACTCCCCTTGGACATTTGTAGGTGCCACTTGGTGTATTTGCAAGGATGTGGGTGATTCAGCCCTGCAGAAGACATTGGACTATGCTTGTGGAGCTGGGGCTGACTGTAACCCAATTCATCCAAATGGGGTTTGTTTCCAACCGAACACTGTAAAGGCACATTGCTCTTATGCTGTCAACAGCTATTTCCAGAAGAAAGGTCAAGCTACTGGCACATGTGAATTTGCTGGCTCTGCTGGCATTACTACCACTGACCCTAGTAAGCCCATATTTTTTTACACCATATACATCCTCTCTCTCTCTCTCTCTCTCTCGCCACACACACACACACACACACACACACACACAAAATCTGTTCCAGTTATACTCTTTCCATTTATTTTGTTTTTTTATTTTTTATTTTTTTGTATGTGTGTTTTTCTATTAAAATGATCGAAAATTAAAAATAAAATATAAAAATATTTATTGTTTACATTATTATTTTTTTCTTGGTGATTTACAGGCCTTTCTGGTTGTGTCTATCCTTCTAGCCTCAGGTATGCTTTAACCTCCATTCATTTTTGTCTTCTTCTTAATGAGGTATCAGGTCTGACACATTCCAGGACAGTGATTGGAGCACCCTTATCTTTATAAATGGGGCGCACCCCTTTTGTTTCTAAATTAGGACAATTTACTGCCAGATTAGAGTAAAACTAAAAAAAGAGTAAACAATTTTTTAAAGCAGAAATAGTGTGTGACAGAATTGAAAATAGAAAGTAGCCCACATTCCTTCCATTGGGAGGGAATTTTTACCATGCCCTTGGAGTTGGGAAAAATTATGTGGGCCCATGATTTTTAATTATGGTAACTTTACCAACTAGTTGGCAGTTTTTAGATTTCTACAGCAATTGTGGTTAAATTAGGATGAAATTTTTTGTCTCAAGACCAGTTCAATAACAAAAAAATTAAGAGAGTTTGTGATTCATAAGTCTATTTTTCTTGTAAAATTGCTCAATGTTGTACAAAAAATAAAATACAGATGAGTAATTTTGGATAAAGTTGGATCTAATGGATGTAGTTCAGTCTTTACATTTTCTTTTTCCTTTTTTTATGTTTGGGGGGGGGGGGGGGGGGGTTGGGGTGTTGGAAATTCGCAGCCTACTTTTGTTTCATGCTCTTTTATTGGGATTCCTTTGTTTGAACTTTGAAGACTTTCTTTCAACTTGCAATTTCCTTGGTGGGATGGCTTTTTCTTTCACTACTGGGATAAAGGCAGCTTTGAAAGAATTTTTATTGTTTCCATTCAGATGCCTTCTCTCTTGTTTAGTATGGACAATCTAGTACCCTCCTCCTCTTCCTCTCTCTTAACCTTTGATTAATCTGCAAGTGCCCTGTTTTTTCCTTTGACTCATATTGTTAATGCATGATGATGTTCCTGAATCCTGACTCCTGACTCATAACCCATTGATCATTAGAGTATTGGAGTTGTAGGTGTAACTTTTTCCCCGTTATTTAAAGACTCTGCAATTATTGGTATCCAAAGCCTTTTCTTTCAGGGGTAAATTGTTTCCACAGTCCTTTTACCAAAGGTTAGAAATCTTTTTATTTTATTTTTTTAAATCTTGGTTTTTTGGAGCTGAAAAAGTAACAATGGCCATGGCCCATGGGTACTGTCTTACGTACAAAAAGACAAAAAAATCCATGGGCACCAAGAACAATGCTCAGGGATTGTCAACATTGATTTAACAAAAAGGAACAGTGCTGCTGGCTACTGTTTTTGGTGGAGTGATTATGAGTGTGAATTTAAGAGCCACCTCAAAGCCGTTGGATTGACAATTTGCTTTGAGATCCGAGCCAGCTTTTTGACGTTTATGATGTCTTGAGGGCTGTGCATAGGCTACCCCACAGTTCACATGCTGCCCCTGCAGCACCAGTGGACATGGGTGGCTCCTCATATTTGGGTTAAGTTTTTATTTTTATTTTTTGGGTTTCAGATATTTAGGTTAGAGTTGCTAAACAGTTCACCTCATAATTTGGTTAATTAACAAAAAATGAACTTACTAAAAAAATACTGGTGGTAGCCAATACAATTTGTAGGTTTTGAACTTTTTATAAAAAAGTGATTTTTATTTTAAATTTCGAATTTCAAATTTCGGCGCTGAAAGAGACGGGTGTTTTTGTGCTTTTAAGGTGGGCTAACATGGCGTGATGTCTCACTTTTGACGATCACATAGGTTAGAAAAACAACGTTTTTTATTTTGGAAAACGATAGAGACTACTCTTACCCTTACTCCCCTTAATATTTACAAATGGTTGTCAATACTTCTAACATAATTCAAGATCCACTCGCTTGTTCTCGCTTAACAAGTGAGTCAAATGTCATTAGCGAACTATGTCGAGCATAGGAGTTAGCTGTTCGGCATTTTTCTTTGGGTTATTATAAATTTTTTTTTAGAGAAAAGGAAAAGCTAGTTCATGAACCTTAGTGGTCTATTGTTAGGATCAAGGCATGTGTCTTAACAAATAATATATTTTGCTTCTTGTTTGGACACATGCCTTTATCCTAAACAATGGACTACCGTGGTCCGTGGATCACTTGTTTTTTCCATACTTATATCTTTATTTTGTTAGTCATCTTTTTATCATGAGACATGTTTCTTTCAAATATTAGGACCCATCATCTGATAGGCCTCACTTAAGAAAATAACTGTGCAAAAAATTAGCATGGTTGGATAATTTAAACAACTTGATCTTATTAAGAAAACCAAAATTATTGGGAAAGTTGAAAAGCTTTGAAAATTGTTATAAAAGTAAAAGAAAAATCCAGTGGTAAAACTCAGTTCAATCATGCTGATTTTTTGTACAATTGTTCTCTCAAGTGGGGTCCATCATATGGTGGGCCCTGATCTTTGAAAGAAGCATGCCACTTGGCAAAAATATGTTGATCCAAGCAAAGCTGTTACCAACCTTCTGCTATGTTTTTTGATTTGGTTTCACTTACCCCTGCTATGCAGTTCAGACACTTCAATGGGAATAGACCACTATAAACCTTATAAATATTAGATAATATTTGTACAAGGTACAAATTGGTCTATAAAACCACTTTAAGTGACTGATCTTCAAAGGAGGGAAAAAAAAAAAAGATTCTAACATGACAGCATCATGAATGTGCTTTTCAGAAACTTTGGGGAAGGGTTTTTTTTCTCTTTCTTTTCTACCACTCCATGTTTCCCACATTTCCTCTGTTTGAATTCAAAAACATAGGAGAGTTCTAATGTTACTATGTTAACCCATTAAATGAACAAGTTGTGAGAAAGGGCAGGAGCTCTTAATTATTTTGGTTGCTCTTTCAGCTACCATAACAAAGAGTTCCTGTTTCTGTAACACATATTCTGGTTCACTATCTATAGGTTTGGAAAGATTCATACCTCCTTTAGCTTTTTGTGCTTCGTACAATATTCTTTTAAGTAATGATGAAATTGCAGAACAAATTAAACTGAAAGATATTTCAGTTGTCTTTAAAGCGTGCTGGTGCGGTGAGGTCTGGTTAATAACCATGGCAATGTTTTTCAAAACAATGATTTAAGCCCCCAACGTACCTGTCGCTTATAACAATTGACCCATCGACAAAATTACCCATTTGGTTGTGAATGAGCAAGTGATATCGTATATCTGTCTTGTAACTTGGGGACACTGAAGATATGGTGCCTAGCAAGCCTGTTTATGGCCCATAACTCTCATCACCCATATGTAGTTTGCAATGCCAAGTTTCAGCCCAGGTGTCTTAGCAGTGCATGTGCTAATTCTATATTGGAATGTTGCTTTAAAGCTGGGTATCAAAGTTGTGGATAGGTTAACCATTGAGTATCTGAGTAATAATAAGACACTTAGGCTCATCCAAAAGGAAATGGGCATTCTATGTGTCTAAGGCAATTGATTTGAAAATGCAGTAAGTTGAAAACTCTAGTGCCATTTGGTTTTGTGCTGTCCGTGTACGATTAATCATTTTGCCTTTATGTTCTGGCTCGTAATTAAACTTGCAACTCATAGCCCTCATAGTGAGCTGATTCGATCACTTGTAAATAAGCTTGAGCTTATCTGGTCACCTTGCAATAAAATTTTGTTTCCGCTATTTCTTGGTCTTTTACAATGTTTTTGCTTTCAGGGTATATAACATATATGGTCATGAGGTTGATACAATGGCTTTTGCTTTGTTTTCTTTGTTCAGTTCTGCAGGCACTAGTACAACTCCAGTCACTACAACAAACACACCCCCAACCTCAACTACAACACCCTCAACCACCACACCCTCAACCACAACCCCCTCAACCACAACCCCATCCGTAACCACCCCTTCAACTGGAACCACCGCTACTCCATACTCTGCAACGCCCACTGGAGTTCTAGGAGGAATTGGCACTGGTTTAGGCCCGTCGGGAGCTGGCATCAACACCGACATCAGTCATGGTGGGTTAATGCTTCAAAACACTAGCTTCCTTTCTTTCTTTGTAATTTTCATGTTTTCAGGCTTGGTATTATTGTGGGGTTGAAACAAAGATGTGGCTGTGGTGGTGGTGGTGGGGTGATGTTGGATGTGAGAGGTGGGTATGCATGTGATTCTACTGTTGGTCGATTGTGCCCCGGAATCGTTTAAGACAGCCTAGCTATGTTTTGTTTTTTTCTTTCCCCCATCCTTGGCCTTGGGAAAAATGGTTCGGTCTTTTTAATCTTTTTGTCCTTTTGAGTGGTGTCATGGTTGCTAGTGGACTCTCTCTCTCTCTCTCTCTTCTTTTTTGGTTCTGTGTTATGTATACTTAGATCTAGAGTAAGTAATTTAATTAGTAATTTGGCACCCCATGTTTCCTTGTTAGTACTACAAGACTTTGTATGGTCCTTTTTTCCTCTTTTGTACCTTGTGTTGCCTTTGTTCATATTTTGAGTAATTCCATGTGCTTTTTTTATTATAGTTAACACTGATGAGCTTCTGCATTATGGAGGCCAAATGATCTAGAAATTTTTTACATGGGTCAGTAATTATTTTTTCCATTGTTGATGTCGTATGTTCTGTATGGAATGAGATGTGTATAATTCAGGACAGGCTGCGCATTCATCCAAAAAAAAAAAGAGAAGGGGGGGGGGGTGTTGGGGGAGGTTGTGTTCGAGGCAAGAATCTAAAACCGAAGCTATGCAACTATTTCTATAGATCAAAAACGATATGCTTTTATACAATGTTAAGTTTTTAAGCCAGTAGTCTAAGTTGTCAAGTGGAGGGCTAATAGCCTAGGTTGTTAACTAGAGGGTCCAAACCGGTGTACCTGTTCTCTAAAAGAGAAGATAGCCGGTGGCAAGAAGTACTAAAGTTGGCATGATGATAGGCATTCTATGTTGGTTTCTACATATACTGGCAGGGTATTTTGTTGGGGCTTCTAAAATTTGCGTTTGCTAAATATAATCCAGCTGCAGACTTGTGCTTAATTGGCATCCTCCCTTCCCTTTGTACATGTCTGAAAGGCAATCCACTGACTCCCATAGTCCCATTACAGACAGGTTAAGGTGGCCTAGCCTTGGTTTGCCGACTCTTCGAACTAATGACGACAATATTGGGTCATTGAAACCTTGTATGGTGCCCATGGCCACATGAGGGGTGAGAGGAACCCGCCCTAGGTTGGGGAAGGATTTTGCAACCACAAGGATTTTTGATGAACCATTTCAAACCCGCTTTGAATATAAAAAGACAGCATGTTATTTCAAGGTAAAAGCCTACCCTTTAGGAGCATTAGTGCCAATGACCTTTGGGTTTAGACTTTAATGGTATGTCCCATCCTAATACGGATGTAGGGTTTATAGAAATCTTGGTTTTGACTGTGGATGTCTAGGTGTGTGTGTTTTCCTATCTTTTGGGGGAAAAAAAAAAATGGCATCAAGAGCCATAACGAGGGCTTCTTTTCTTACCAAGAAAAAGAAAAAACAATGGGGGACTTTTTTTGTTTTTATAAATTTTGATCTAATTATTTGTTGGTGCATACCCTTATGTGATTCAAATATTTTTTTTTTTAAAAAAAGGGATCAATACCATTGAAGCAGATCTAACCGCATGGCAAAATTTTATACGGAGTATATCTTTATTTTTATTCAAATGGACTATATAATTATATGCTTGAGCCAAAAAAAAAAAAAAAAAAGGTTTATTTTAAGTGAAGAAACATTTTAATTTCTTGGAACCTTTTTTTTAAAAAAATATCTTAAACTTGAGCATAGCTAGAATTCAATTTTTGAATATGGGTTGGGGTTGGTTAGACATGGGTCGTGGGGGTTTGACTCACTTCTGGCTCAATTTTAATTTCTAATTGTGTTTTATTTATTTGGTTGAACAAGCAACAAATTATTTTATTGACTGTAAAAGAAAAAGATACAACCATACAAGGAGGACAAGGTATCCTACCTTGACTAATTGAGTTTTCATGCTCTTACTAACTTCCTAAATTTTCAATTATTCAAAGTAACGTCTAATCATAATCATATAAGTTAAAAAACTAAACTAACTTAAATTAAATTTAACAATGTTTAATATTAAGGAAAATTAATTATTTTATGCCAAGTACATGAATTTGGGTTTTCGATCTGGGTGAGTTTCTACGACATCTATCCAAGCTCAACTCGAATTATATTCAGGTTGGCATCTTATAACCCAAGCCAAACTTTTTGTTTAAAAATTGTTGCCAAAGCTCATACAAATTTCAAGCAACCCAAGTTGCAACCCTAAATTGATGATATCTTCAATAGTGGGAAACATTTTGGGGGGCCACACCCAAAAAAAAAAAAAAAAAGAAAAAAAAAAGGCAGCTCTTTTAGGTTTCCCTTATTACACAAATTTTTTATGCTATTGAACTGTCCAAACCCAACGCCTATGGTTGGGTCCCAGCCTTGTCAAAATATGTTGATGGTGGACCCTATTTAATTTATTTCCCTCTGTCACTTTCATATTCTAGAGTGAAACTCATGCATGAGGACGTTCACAAATAATGCTTGTACGTACTTAAAAAAAAATAAATAAAGGAATAAAGGAATTTTAGATTGGTCAGCTTACGGGAAAGTAATTAGAGTTAGTAGTCATTATTAGTTAAGTTAGTAGTCATTTATTAAGAAGTTAGCAGTAAATAGCACTGAATTGTAATTATTTTTCCATAGGCGATCAATCTAAAATTCCCCAAAAAAATTTGTGTACTATGGAAATCTCAAAGGTGTTGGACCACAACTCAAACGTGGAGTTGGACCACAAATCACCATGAGCATCCCTTCTCCCCATAATTATTAACAAACAAAAGTGGAGATTTGGGAACCCCCCACCCAAAACACCAATTCTGGCTTTGTCATGGGTTTATTTCTTGGTACTAGATATAGTACACGTGCGTTGCACATGAATATTTTTAAATAATATTAGTTATAAAAAATAATAAATACATAAACATTTTATATTTTTTCATAAATATTTTTAAAGATAAACATTTTATATATTTTTATATTTTATATTTTTATATTTTATATTTTAAGGTATGTGTTTTAGAATTATAGTTTCCATATTCCTATATATTTCTATTTATCATATAAGAATTATAGTTTCCATTTCCTTTGAATTCTTATTTGTGTTTTATATATTAAGGTATGTGTTTCAGAATTATAGTTTCCATATTACTATATTTCCTATATATGCACAAGGGTGGGTAGTTGTGTATTTAAAAATTAAAATAAAGATATATTAGTCAATCAAAAGTTTTTCTTACATTCATCTTTTTATAGGTAGTATAGATAGATGTATATATATATATATATATATATATATATATAGGGGAGTTTCAAAATTTCTTCCTCCATTTTTTTTCATGAATTATTTGAGTCTAAAAATATGGGCAGTTTTGCTAAAATTGATTCAGCTTTCCTAGTTTAAAATCCAAATGAGGCCCACTAGTCCACCACTTCTATTACCATCATTTTTATTTGAGTTATCCCATCTCCCAAGTTGTGGATGTCCACCATTATTTAGCCTGAATCTGAAGATCACTATGAGATGGATTCACTAAGAGTAACAAACAATATGCTTACACATTCATCATGATAGGAAGGTTTTAGCCTTTTAGGTATTAATACATAGAAGTAAGATGGCTTTTCTTTTGGAGTTTTCAACCTTTACAACACATTTTTACTTTTTGTATGTAATCTCCTAAGTTAAGATCTAATTTATGAGTTATAGTGTAGGGTAAGTAAAAAAAATAAATGTACAAAATATTTCAAATTTGTAGGTGCCTAAACTATTAAGTGAAGGGTCTAAATAAATATACTGACATCATATCAAATTTAATATTGAATCTATGTAGAATGTATACTTTCCGATACTTCCCTTTACGTGTAGGTCAAACAAAATGAGAACAAACTTATCACATGGACAATAAAGATAGACTCATGAACGAAATAAGTCAAAAAACAACATGTTCTGATATTACATTTACTTTATAGGGACCTCTATTAATATCCTAAGACTTGCATTTTATCCTTTGCTTATTTTGAACTTCTCAATATTTTGTGAAAAATGTTAATAAATTTCTTGAATAGTGGTTATATTATTCATTAGAAAATATTATTTTAAATAACTTTATAATAAAATAACTTTTTAGATATTTATAATATTTGGTAAAAAAGGAGAACTTCGAGACGCGAGACCTCGAGGCAACTGGCAAGTTGATGAGAGAAACTTAAAAGTCACACCCCTTTAGTTTCTCCTTCACAATCAAAACAACATTCTAAAGACAATGCTTGAGGTACCGAATTCAGGATTCACGAACATAAACAAAAGGATGGGATCCGCTGGCCCAAATTTGCGACACCCAGCATTCTCCCATTCTAGAGGCTACGTGAGAGGCATGTGATATGAAACACATGTTATTCAAAGAGAGTTCCACATCATGCATGGGTCACGATGATCAGGAGGCAAGTATTATCCAGGATTTTTATTTCCACATCAGTTCTCACGTGCATCGCACAGGGTGCATGGTCCAATAAAAGGCTGACATTTTGAGCCCTCACGGCAAGCATATAAGGCCACCCTCTCCATAGACTTTTTCCCATTTCATTAATGGAGCTGATGCTTGAATCAATAATGATCGATGAATTAACAAAAGGAAGAGAGGCAGAGTCTTGAGTGGGTCTCTAGCTTTGTCTCCTCGTCGTGTCACCTTCACCACCTTCTTCTCGGCCTCACTCTCCTCGAGGACAACAAAAAGTAAAGAACAAAAAATCATACAGAATCCAGAGAAACCCACATGGTATAAACTATATAAGCCCTAGAAAAACCCTTTCTGCATCATCGTTTTCTGTATATATAATAATATTAGCCTCCTGCTTTATTGTCATTTTGCCCATTTTTTTAACTGGGATCGTTCATTCGTATTGATTTAGTAGAAATATTGAATGTTTTCTTCTTCATGGTTGCACATTGTAAATCTTCTCGTTGTCATTTTCCCATTTATTGAACTGAGATCGCAAATGTGTATGTATTATTTGGTAGTCATAATGACTGTTTTCTTCTTCATTTGAATATGTATTTTGTTTGTGAAATGTGGGTGACTGTTGGGTTTCGCCAAAGCTTCGCCGGGGATGATAGTCACCGGCGACGGAAGCTGGCCGGAGTCTTGGCTCGTTGGACGTACCTGCCAAATGGGTTTTGCTTGTTTGGGTCATTTCGGTGTTGTTTTTATTTTTAATTTATTTTTCTTACTAAGGGTTAACCGTGAGTCAAATGGGTTTTAGGTGTATGGTGATTTATTTATTATATACATGTTAAATGTTTATGCAAATAAGTATGATTGTTTAAGTCATTTCTATGTCGTTTTTATTTTTAAATTATTTTCTTGCTGAAAGTTATTGTGGGTCAAATGGTTTTGGTTATATAGTCGGATGTTATATTCCATTTAAATGTTAATGCAATACATTTTTTATTCTATAATTTATTTTCTTCCTAAAAGTTAATGCATGTCAGATGGGTTTTGCGTATATGGGGATTTGCTGTTGTTGTTAATGCAATATATATATATATATATATATATATATGTACAGCTTTGATCATGTACATGATATTCCGGATATCCTGTATGATCACAGCCATCCATGGGTGACACGCGCGAGTCACACGCTTACACTTGTAGCCCACCGACGGGTGTGATCATATGGGATAGTCTGAGATATCATGTACTTGAACAACCCTCTATATATATGATCGTGATTGGGGGCAACACTTTTTGCAAAATCTCTTACAATAGTTTTGTGTTATTCTCAATAACTTTATGTGAGAATTTATTTTGCAAAATCTACCATTGGATTGCATATTCTTTTTATTCACATCATGCTTGCCAAATATAAAGTTGATGCAAGATTAATAAAAACCTCATCAGAAATGCAGGATTTTTCTTTTATCAGAAACGTGAGTTTTGGATTATTACTATCATCTGATTAATGTGATATTTGGTATGCATGGCATACATGAGGAGGGAATTAATTCAATGATGGTTTTAACTATATATGTATCACACAAAAGGTTATTGAGATGTTATAAAACAATTGTCCCTAATCATGTTGTTGGGGGGAAAATGTGCCTTAAAATCCATTTTTTAAAACAATATCAATAAATAAGATTTATTAGTTTATCTATTAATATATCTGATGGATTCATGAGATGAATTGGAGTCTTGAAGTTTCATTGGATGTGATGTTGACATATTGGGAGAATTAAGTCACAATCCTTGTAACTTAAAACGACCACAATCTATGATAAGACTAGTGATCCTAACAAGTAAAAGTTGTAGCTTATTGACTTCTATTAGATGGAATGTGATTCTTTTCATTAGAGTGGAATACTCTGATCAATATGCTAGTGTATTTAATGTATTGGGGATCATGAGAATTCGTTAAACAGAATACTATTGATCATTCATGATATTATTTTAATTACTAAATGCAATTGGCTCTCAACCATGAGAGAGTAGTAAGCTCAAGTTCTCTGCATTTACTGTGCTGATTTACCGATTAGCGAGGTCTCTGAAATCAACAAATTGGCATCTTGGGTAGTTAAGTTCAGGGGTTATGGGAACGTGCTTATTCTCAAGAAGGAATCCACCTTCTCCTTTAAAGGGAGTAAAATGTCTCATTAGGCTAATTAACAAGTTAATCACTTGTAATTGCATAGTCATTTTGGTAAACTGTTTCCTGAAATGTTAAAGTGATTAAGAAGGTTAAATCACGTCTTAGGATGTAAGAAGTTAGTATGTGAAGGTTTGACAGTGATTTATTATCGTTACCAAAACTACTTGTGGATATTAGTTGGTGAAGGGGCATAATCGCAAAATATTTGGAAAGTTCAGGGACATTGTTTGTTTTCCCTATTTTGGAGTGCAATGAATAGCATTTAGTGGAGTTGCTATTCATTCATTGTTTGGCTCTTGTTGTTAAGAGTTGATTGGTCTAGAACTAAAAAATGGAAGCCAAGATGAAGCTGACCCTAGGGATCCACACTTCTAGCCTATTTAGGCTACTAAGAGATAGCCACATATAGGGAGTAGGGCTTCCTAATGGCTGGCCACCATTGTGAGACTAGAGAAATTAGATTTATCTTGTTATTTAGGGTTCTCACCAACCTAGCCACCATTTCTCAAGTGTCATGGGACATAGGAGTGAACAGACCTATGGAGAAAACCATGGAGACAACAATAACGGAGAAAAGTTTTTCAGAAAAGTATTTAGCTATTGTTTTGGAGAAAAACTGATTTTGTATTGAAGCCTTCACCTAGCAAATCCTGTACCAATGCAAAGGTTTGAAAGTATTCTTTGCAACACAAAAAAGGCATGTGATTCTGAATTATATTATGGAAGTTATGGTTTTTTATCCAAGTGTGTTTGTGTTGCCAGAATCTCGTGGGAATGACACAAAATTTTTTACATGCTTGGAGAAGGTTTGGCTGCCTCTTTCTTCTCAATTAGGATTCTACAAAACCCCAATGGCGATGTTCTTCTTGTTGGGGAGTCCCACATCCCACACTGTATAAATATTAAGTTTGATATGGCTTCATATATCTGTTTGGGGTTTCCACCTAATAGCTTAGGCTTTTAGGTTGAAAACTTGAGATGGTATTAGAGCTTGTCGTTGTCGTTGTTGTTCTTGTACCATTTTTCGTTCGTGAGCCTATTGTTGTCGTCCACGGGACAGGCCCGTTTGTGTTGTGCTAGGCCTACACGTGAGGGGGAGTGCTGGTAAGTCCCACATCCCATTGTATAAATATTAAGTTTGATATGGTTTCATATACATGTTTGGGCCCTTCACCTAATAGCTTAGGGTTTTAGGTTAGAAACTTAACACTTCATCTTCTTCACATAAACCATATGAAGCCTATTGATTTTGAATTCTGGATTTTCTTAAAAATTTGCTTCCATATGGTTTGTGAACCACCAACTAATATCAGAGCCAACTCACCACCATCTAATGGTTAATGTTATTATATATGTATTCCTGTTAATAAAGAGGTTTTTTATATGTTTGGATGTGCTAGAAGATTATGGGTTTTTAATATGTTTGGATGTGCTAGAAGATTAGGGTTTGATGATAGTTCAATTATCTTCTCTGTTTTTCTTCTTCTCTTGCTATATGATGATATAATATTAGGGTTTTTTTTTTTTTTGGTTTGTATTCAATCCCACTGTTATCATCGTCATGCATTTAATGGGGTTTAGATAGGGTTTGCATGCCTAGAGGGGCCATGGTGGAAGGGAACCGTAGGGTTTGGTTTTATATGAATATTGCCTTTTTTGACAGTTTTCATTTGCTCATAAGGGTTCTTTAACCCTAAGTCATTATTGTATGTTAGATGAGATTTTGATGAAGTTTTCAAACCCCAGGGTTAAGTTCTAAAAGTTAGATGGTTGTCTTCTACACTTTGGATTTCATCAACCCTAACTTTGTCTTCTTCATGTATGGTGATATATGATACCTTAGGAAGCCTAGGAGGTGCTTCCAAGGAGCTTTTACCATCTTTAGTATTCCTTCTTTGATAGTTTCTTGGTTTATATCATGTATGCAACATTCTTTAAAAACTAGTTTTTGAAATTTGGTTTTTCATCAATATAGGCTATTAGGGTGTGGTTTTCATATGGTATACACTTGAATGAGATTCTTGCAAGTATGAATGGTCTCCTAAACCTTTAATGACAGCCTCTTTGAATTCTTGATGGGTTGCTTATGAATTATGCCTAGTAGGGTTAGTTTTTCATATGGATTATGCTTGAATGTGATTCTTGAATGTATGAATGCTATCCTAACCTTTTTTTGTCATCACGTATAATCATTAATATTCTTCTTTCTGATGGTAAGTATTGAATTTCTTGATTTTATTTAAATTGGTTGTTTAGGGTTTACATTGGGGCACTTTGGGAAGGGACCATGGCCTTGAAATCCTTGTGACAAGGGAGGTTATGGTGCTTTCCCTACTGCCATGCTTTTAATTTTGTGTTATTAGAAGCTTATGTAAGCTCCTTTGATGGAGTATAGGACATTCATGTATAATGTAGAATTAGGGTGGTGTTGTGTGACTTCAAGACAAATTATACAAGATGAAGGGACATCCTATGCCACAACCACCAAACCTGGAGGATCATGAAGGCAAGAGAGAGAAATTCAGCCAAGGGGGTTAGACACCCATGGGGTGTATGGCGATGAGAGAGAATGGTCGTATTTGCTTGTTTTCTTGCATTAGTCTTGAATCTTTTTTATTATCTTGTTATGGCTTGCATGCATGGATGTTTTTATGGTTTATGAATGATAAGATTATGTCTATACCTAGGTTCGTATCCATGGACAGCAGTTGTGAGATAGCTAGTTTATCTCCTTAATCAAAGGAAACATTTTTTTTTCTTTTTGAAACTAGTTTGGTAGGGGTTTTCACTAGTTTTCGAATTTGGGTTTTTGGGCTTATTTTTAAAATCCTTTTTAAATGCGATAGCCCACAATGTTTTTAAACACTCAAAACCCATTTTGAAAGTTGTGAAATCAAAAGGCTTAAGGGCTATGGTGGATCGGTTGGGACTACTGCCATTAGTGGGCCCTACGAGACCTATGAGGGGCACCGCTAACATGAAAATTTTTATTCCATAGATAGTTTCCTGTACAGGGAAAAATCCCGACAGTAGGCAGAGCGCTTCAAAGAAGGTATTCCGATGGTCTATAGTGCCGTGATATGGCGATTCAAAAGAGCTGCAGTAGGGACGGCGCTTGGGCTCTGCAATGAACCATGGCACTCGGCAGCTCGATGAATAGTGGCGCTAGGCGGCCTCGATGAACAGTGGTGCTCGGCAACCTCAATGAACAGTGGTGCTCGGCGGCTTAAATGAACAATAGCGCTAGGTGCCTCAATGGATGGTGGCCTGAAAAGCACAGAAAACCGTCGGGGGTAGCCAAGGGTTGCCTGGTCGAAGACCTTCTAACGGTCAAATCAGTTCTCAACGTTTAGAGAAAGAAGAAAGAGAGAGAAAGTTAGGGTTTTCTAGAGCGATGTACCTCTCAGCATCATGCCTGGTTGAGAGTGATAATGTTCTTTTTATAGTGGAATCTAGGTCTATGGTTAAGTAATTGTTTTAACCCAACCATAGTTTGGTTAGGGTTTTGGTCCTGGTTAGCGACAGCTGTTCGACCATGGTTAGGTTACTGTGACTGTTTTGACTATGGTTGGGACAACTAGCTGGCAATCGTTGAGCATAGTGTGTGCTCGAAGTGCTTTGTCCATTTGTCCCTCAGGGGAACTGGTTCGGTTGCCATTGAGAGTTTGTCGAGTCCGAGCAAACTTGGACCGAGTAGAGGGTGTATCTTGGTCTAGCTATAATTAAGCTAGAGTGATCATTGTTATAGACCGAGGCCTTTTGGCCCAAGCTCGTGTGGACCCAGGTCAAAGCCTTGGTATCTGAGACTGTTAATTTGGTCATGGATCGAGGGCCTTTTGGCCTGAGCATATGTGGATCGAGAAGATGGCTCGATGATTGGATGCTTCCTCGAGGAGGGATGTGATCCATGTTCGAGAAATAATGGCTATGCCACGTGTCCAATGGTCATAGATCAGTCGGATTCTCTAACATTTCTTTAGCTATGCCATGTGTTTTATAGTCATAGGTCAATAAAATTTTCCCACACATTTCCTATGATTAGTCACAGTAAAATTAGCATCATTGAATGTAAGAATATATGGTATTTTTTGGTTAAAACATAATAATACTAGATATTACATGTGATGTCTAGGAAAAATTGACACTTACCAAAATCAAGTGGGAGAAGGCTCTTTAAGAAAAGCCCCAAGGTCTTTCTTAAGGTCTTTCATTGTAGGTTCATAGTTGGGTGAATGATTATCTTCTACCTCTATAGGTAGTCATCCTTAGGAAGGTGTTCATTTCATTGGTTACTAGTACGGATTTCCTCTATAATAGATTTAGGTGAGATGGAGCTTGGGTCTACTCCCATAGGAGGCACCACTCACAATGGTTATCATTTGATTCTAATCAATGGTTTACGCTTGACTGACTAGGATAGTAAAGTATGCCCTAGGAATTTTATTATGCACTGCTGGAGACCTAAGTAAATTGGAGTCATGCCCTATTTGGTATGAGTTACATAGATAGTGGAACATGATAGGTTACCCACCAATCAGTGGTGGCATTTGATCTTCCCTAGATGGCATGTCATCAAGGGATTGGTATTTCAATGCAATTATTTACTTTAAGTGGTTTGAGGATTCCACTGTGAATATTTTATGTTCATGTTTTATTGCTATGTATGGATGTTTATGTTAAAACTATATATATTGAAAATGTGGAATCCTTTTAATGTTCTCGCATTAGCACTTAAAGTAATATAACTTGGACCAAATTAAGTAGATTTGGACTAAATTAAGTAGATTAGAAGCGTGATCTCTATTGTGCTTATAATTAATTAGTACATTATTGTATTCTCGACTCCCTTCTTATTCTCAGTTTTGTTAAAATTTTGCAACAGAAAGCTCTTTGAAAGTAATGGAGAGAAACTGATGAGATGTTAAAGCATTTTGACATTAGTATCATAACTTCATAAGTTATTCATTACCATAGTTATCATTCTTAAACTTAGGGAGATATTTAGTGACCCTAATCACATTGCTAGGCTATTTGTGATTAAAGACCTTATAAACGCTAAGATGGAGAATGAAACTTTGGTTCAATTTTTGTTGAACTGGAAATCCTAGGAACTAACATAAGAAGTTAGTTTAGATCGATAAAGTTCTCTAGTAGATGCTGAAGTTATTGAATCAGAGATCGAACTCTAGTTATCAGAACTGATAGAAATATTTCATGCTTTAAAAAACATAATCCATGCTAACTCCTGCATACTAAGAAAAGGAATAGACCTTCCAATAGAGTGAATAAAGGGAAGAATATAAGGAAGTCCAGCTGAAGGGAAAGTGTTCCGACTACAGCAGGACATGGCATCGGAAGAGGTGTTGCGGAATATATTTGATTAATTGATGGGTTAGACGCAAAAGTTGTGGTAGTTCTTTTGGGAGTATTTATGTATGATTATCTAGTTGTATTAGATGATAGGAAAACTTATCGTTATAAAACTGTCTCCATTCTTCTTTTAAAAGAATGATAAGGTTTATCTGTTCTGATACACACATTGTAGTCTCTGATAAATTAATTCTATACCTATTTAATGAAAGAGACATAATCTAAATAGGATCCAAAGACTAATAAGAGTCAATTCTCAATTGTATTCAGTTTGAAATAGTTATTTGAAGGGGTTGATATTTGATAACCCGTCACATAAGATATGCAGATAATTGACAGAATACCGAAGAGGGGATAAATTGGCATTTTTTTTCTTGGATACGAATGATATAGATACATCAGCAGTTTGAACTTGCCCCTACCAAAACAATTATCATATGAGCAAAAAAAAGGACGTATTGGTCATGTGGTCTGACACACTTGAATAAATGATTCATGTGATATAAGATGGTGTAGTTGATGCACTATAAGCTGAATCTGCTATATTTGATTGTGTAAATGTGCAGTTGGATGAGGGAGAATCTTGTTGATTTGTAATGTTGTATGCTTTGATGCTCTTCTTAAGGAATAGTGACCATCTACTAAAGAATGAAGAGTGTGACTAGGAGTTGCATCTCATGAGTGTTATAAGTGAAAGTAGTGCAAATCAGGATCAGCTTAATGTGGATAAGGTTGAGGAAGGATGGAGATATACCATGCAAATATTGGCAAATCCCCTCTATTTATTTGGAAAGTGCACAATGTTCCCAATTTCCCATTAATGAATCACAATCACCTGCATATGGTAAAGAAGACTCTTTTCATCTTTACAACCGCCACCACCACCTTGTCTACCTTGATTAGCAGGTTAGGTTAAGGTGTATCTCTCATGTGAGGGTGTATTATTCGCTTAAAGTATGATTTTAAGCGATGGAAGAGGATCCTCGCCAAGAATTATTATATTGGTTTTGCTCTGCTCAGGGTTTATACTACTTGAAGTTGAAGCTACCACCATGTGTTGAACAAATGGATTGATATTCTTGAAAATGAACATCCATTTCAGGACAGCCAAATAAGTGGATATAAATTTTTAGTAAGTAATGAAATATATTTGTAGTGTATGAAGTAGGAGGAGTTCTCCTAAATGTCCTACCCATTCTCCATTTTCTACATTAGGTAGATTGTTTAGGGCTCATTACCCTTTTTGGTTCTTGCACTTGAATTGGTTCTTCTTTTTTTTTTTTTTTTTTTGCAAACACACACACACACACACACACACACACACGATGAGGAAGCCCACATACTCAAATTGATTTATGGGCTCTTGGGGTCCTTTTGGACTTGAATTGATTCTTGCATCCCCTTCACTTATTGGTAATCATAGTAACACTAACAAATGAGGGAAAATGATTTTAATACCTTATGCACTTTAAGTTGCTCCTTGTTTACTTCTTTGTAAATTTCTACCTATTTAGGCTTAATTTTTTTAGGAAATATTATTCCTAGGTTAATTACCATAGTAAGGGCATGGTTTTGTTGTGTGTTATTGTAAATGCCTAATATCTTCCTCTTAAGTTAATTGAAACGACAATACTTAAACATTTGTTATTCCCTAATAGCTTAAGCTTTTGGGGTTAAGTGGTGTTTTAACATGGTATTAGAGCTCTGGTTTCTTGGAGGTCCTAGGTTCGAGTCTTGTTACCTCAATTTGTTTATTCCCACATCGCTTTGTTAGCTTGTCTGTTTGGTTGTCAGTTATGTTTCTATCTCTTGATGTGCAGGATGGGGCCATATGTGAGGTGGGAGTGTTATCTTGATATACTTTGTTGGCCATTCCCGAATAGCTTAAACTTTTGGGATTAAGTTGTGTTCTAACTTGATCCATATCCTCGATTAGTTGGATTTTTATTGACACTTTCTGGGGAACAGATCCTATCTATTGCCGAGTTTATGCTTATTATATCCATGTTTTTATGAAATGAATCTACATAATATGATAACTTTATATATCCACTTTTCGGAAAATTCATTTATCTTTTAGTTTTTGAGTTCTCTTTACTATATTACCTTGTGGGTTTTTGCACTCTCTAGTTTGTACCACTAACAGTCCTTTTCCCAAGTACACGGCTTTGTCTCAGCAACAAAAAAAAAAAGAAAAAAAAAAAAGAAAAGAAAAAAGTAGCTCGACTTCGGAGTTTTTTAATTGTTTTCCCAGCTTGTATTAGCTTATTCTGAATCATAGCCCATCATTTAACTTCTGGCTTCACAATATAGATTTGCTCAGTCAGCTGGGACTGAGATAGTTTCAGATTTACCTGCTTGTGTGATCTATTCATATAAAGCCATCGAAAGATGGTTCTTAACCTCTGTATGATATTATTAACATGGGTTTTCTTAATGTGTGCCCTAAGGGCACAAGTTAAGCTGCAATTAATTACCCAATCATTGCATGAAAAAAATGTTTTTTCACAATTTTCTAAGCAATTTCACATTTTTCGAAGTAACTTTCACCATTTACAATGCTTTTTCATCCTTTCCAATGCGATGATTGGATCATTAATTGCAGCTTAACATGTGCCTTTAGGGTAACATTAAGATTGTATCGCATCAACTCCATCAGTTCTGTCCAGTTTATGGTTCTTCCAAGGACTGGCTCCACCAAATCAAGTGAATAATGGCCATTTGTTGCCAGAACTTGAAGAGGAAGTTTTGTTCCAACTTCATTAGCAATAATTTTTTATGTAAAATGGTAAATATATATATCTAACTCCTTCAGTGAACTTTTTCCACTACGCAGAAGCCTTGTGATATATGCGGTGGTGTTTGCAATGGGGATTTAATTGCCACTTGCTCTCAGTGCAGTGTAGCTCGTGAACATGTGTATGGTTACCTCTCTCACCTCCCTTCTCTCTCTCTCTCTCTCTCTCTCTCTGTGTAAATATAAATATATATATATATATATATATATATATTAATATATCTGCATGTATATGCATTTTCTTGGTTATATGTTTCTGGTTTCTATTATTACTCGAATAGTGATTTCTTTCCTCCACTTACAAGCTTAGGCTTTTGGGTTGGAAACTTAGCACAATCTATCATTAAGAAAAGAGCCACATGTTTGTTTCTTGTTATCTTCTTCAAATATACCCATTTACTTTAAGGCTCTGGAAAGTAAGGGGAACACTTGTACAGCTGTTTTTTACTTCCTTATAAGCTTGGCCATCTCTTTGCTGGACACTATGCGTGTGTTCAAATCCCAACTTGGTTTGAGTGATCTACTTTTTGTTGACTCTTATGGGCTGGGTTTAAATCATAATGTGGTCGGGTGATCTCTTGGTCTTGTCATCTATCATTTGATCTTGCACAATCAAAATTTATTTGTGAAGTGTCCCCGATGGGATAGACTTGATATGTAAGATTTATCCAGTTAAATATGATTTTATTGCAGGGCCACCGTTTAATATGTGGTTCAAGTTCCTGTTCACTTGCATTATGTAATTGTAGTAGTATAATTTATATTGATGTTTGGTTTGAACACCATTCTCTCCATTTCCAGTTACTGCATGCGGAATCATATCCTAAAAGTGCCAGATGTTTGGTTTTGCGAATCATGTCGATTGAAGTTGGACATAGCTTCCCTGAAATATGGTGCGAAGGAACCCTTCCCTAAGACTTTGACATCGAACTGTGGGATAATTCACAGTGATACACATTTAGTGGGGCCCAAAAAACTTCCTGATGGTACTGGGAGGCAGGATAATAAAAGGCAAAAGATGATTGAAACTGCCAAAGTGAAGTTTATTTCTGCTCAGGAGGCCATCAAGCTATCCTCAGGAACCAAAAAGGTGGAATCCCCTGTACGAAGTAATCTGGTCAAAAGCCCCTGTCGATGGGATAACATGGCATCTGTATCCAAGAGGACTCCTGTTGGGTCTAAAACCGTCACTCCAAAGCTCTCCCAATTGAAGGTGACAAAAAATCCTAGATTTGGACCGCCAGGAATTTTGAAGCCTCCTAGTCATTTCAGTGTGAAGCAAGTACCTCAAGCAGCAAAAGAATTTAAAGGTGATAAATCTGACATTTTTTGCCTAAAATTTCAACCTCGAATTGGTTAACAAACTTGAAGACGAAAAATGTTAAAGTTGGGCACCTTGCCATTTGCACCTTTTGCAGAAATTTAATTTCTGTTCTCCCGTGAGACATTGTGGAAGCAACATTTCGGATGTACTCAGCTAGTTAGCTTTAGATTTTGATGTGCCAACCTGACTGGGCTAAGTTTTGGTTTGACTCAGTAAACTTGATGTGGTGCAAACTTGGTTGAATCAACTCAAAAATCATGTTTGTTTTGTAGTGAATCACAATTTTCAGATGAAATATTAACTAGTAATGTTGAATTTATTGTTTCTACTTTCTTTGACATTTCTATGTTTCTATGTCATTTCTGTTGAGTTGATGTAAAACTTGCCTGAGCTTATTGAGTTGGCAAATTTTTTGATGCATGTCAACTATTAAGTGTTGTTTTAGTTAATTATTGTACCATACATAAATAAACAAAAATCAGTTTTAGTCCTATCTATTGGTTTGAGTTGTTTTGAGTCAAGTTATTGAGTCCATTCTATCAGGTCAACGTTTGAGTCCAGTTGCATAATAAGTTTGAGGACTATAATTGGAAGTTTTAAACAGTATACATGGTGTCAATGGCAAGTCGATGAGGAAACGGAATATAAAGCAGCTGGTGCAAATAATTCAATCGAATTATGTTGATTATATCCTGAATTGTATAATTTGTGGGCTCACTGAGTTTCTGGTGCTGCAAATGGGTATTTTTCTTATGGGTTTGCTTTTATCTTTTTCAGCAACCAAGACTCTTGTAGTCCATTCAAAGGAACATATTTGCAGGGAACAGCCAATCCAGTCCCTTAAACCTGCCAGTGAATGTGAAACTTCTAATGCAAAAGTGGAGAAGGTGACGAATAAAGCAGCATGTGCCTCCTCATCATCAATGCATTGTCTACCTTTTGATAGTTCAGGCAAGGGGATTTCTCTGATCTGTTATATATGTGACCTTTGTGCCTTAAATTTATGTTCTTTTTTTTTTCTTTATTAATTGAAGTGAATTGCTATAAATTGCTACAAAAAATCACTACTGATGTGGCACTGATTATAGGACCAAAATAACCTCCAATCCCAATGAATTGCACCCTAAATGAGGCTTTATTGTTTGCCTTTTCATGGATTGAATGAATGGCTGAATTATACTGCCTTTGACCTTCAAGCAAATCACTAGTTTTTGTTAGAACACCACTTAACCCCAAGAGCTTAAGCTATTAGGGAATGGGTCAACGATGTATATTCAATCTAACACTCCCCCTCACGTACGACCCCTGCTCACACGTGGGATAAACCGATAAATAGCTAATGAGCGGATAAATGAATGGGGGGATGAAGTGAGAAGACTTGAACCCAAGACCTGCAAGAAACTAGAGCTCTGTTACCTTGATAAAAGTTTCCAACCTAAATGCCTGAGCTATTAGGTGGAGGGCTCAAACATTTATATGAAACCCAATATTTGGGCAATGAGGGATGCAATACTTTTTCAACACTGCCCTTCATGTGCAGACCTAATAAGACATGGGGTCTGTCACTGGACAACAAAGACGAGCTCACGAGAAGCAACCCAAGAACAATATGCTATGCTCTGATACCATGGTAGAACACCACTTAACCATAAAAGATTAAGTTGTTAGGGAATGGGTCAATAATGTATATCAAGCTAACAGTTTTAACATGGCAATCAAAATCTTCTATGTCCACATCTTCCTCAGAAGGTAAATCCCCATGTGTTCCAGAATTTGTAGCAGATAACTTAAGCAAGTCAGTTTTTGAGCCTTTCAAGAGTTCAATACCATCTGCATGTTCAGCATCTTTTTGACATTGAAGAGCAGCTCCAAGAGAAACAAGGAGTGTATTTGTATTGTCAAGAAGCATCATTAATCTTTCATTTTTTTCTTTCCTCTACCATTCTCATATATGCTTCTTAATCATCAGCTTTTAAGGCCTGGAAACTTAATTTCTCGGCCTACGAGCACTCAATCTTTGCCTTCCATGCCATGCCTTGTAATTCACTTTTTGCCATAATCATAAATAGTATTCACTTTTGTTGTTCCAATCTTCTTTCTTCAACCAGTAATAAATGATTGCTCCGCCAACACAGACTGACCATAAATTTTATTTTTTTGAATCTCAGATAGATAATCCCATAAAATTTGCAATAACCTATTTGTTCTAAACTAAGAAGCATAGGCATGGACACAAACATGTGGCACGGTTACAACATGACACAAACACGCCAACACAATAAGTAAAGAGGAAACCAAAAAAGATTATTATATCACTTGTACACCCAGAGACATGCAGAAATTTCTCTGTTGACAGAGCCATTATTTGTCTCTCTGACAAAAATTTCACTGTCAAATAAAAACAGAAAAATTGTTCTATTAAATTAAGAATTTTAACTCTTTGACAATGAAATTTCTCTGTAAAACCAAACGAGAAATTTCGTCAATTTTTTTTAATATCCTATTAATCATGGGTCTTGTTTCAAAGGTCTCCATGAGTAGATTCTAGAAATATAATTATTTTTGAAAATGGACATATTGAATGAAATTATAATTTTTTTAATTTAAAAAAAGAAAAAGAAAATCACAGCAACAACCAATTTAACTAAGTTGTTACAAAGGGAAAATCTTTCTTTTAGAACAAAAGGTCGCATTGCCACATCAGTAGTGATGCTTTGTAGCGTGTTTTTGTAGCAGTGTATAGCACTGCCCTTGATTGTAATATCTTAGGAATTTTCTATAAAGATTGTGTGTTAAAGGGTCTAGTAAAATATATCGACTTATTTTAGGTAATCAGCGAAAATGTTTCACTTTTTGAGAGTGAATGATTACAATTATGGCTCAGACATCAGCATAATATTCTTCCCTTTTGGTAGGAGACATCAATGTATTCTCAAGATGATAATCTCTTCCAAAATTTTTGGTTTAATGTTATGCTTCAAGAAGGTTAAGATATAGAGGAAAAACATAGAGCTTCCTTATAAGTACCATTTGCACTTGTATATGCCACTTGAACTTCTTTTGTTGGAAATATACCACATCCCACATTGGTTAATTATAAATCTTGACATGGCTTCATATACCTGTTTGGGCCTTTCACTTATAAGCTTAGGCTTTTAGGTTGGAAACTTAACATGGTATCAAAGCATGTCGTTCTTGGGCCATTTCATTTATGAGCCCGTTATTGTTGTTGTTGTTATTGGGACAAGCCTGTTGTTGTCTTGTTAGACCTACATGTGAGGGGGAGAGTTAAAATATACCACATCCCACATTGGTTAATTATAAATCTTGACATGGCTTCATATACCTGTTTGGGCCTTCCACTTATAAGCTGAGGCTTTTAAGTTGGAAACTTAATAATAATATAAATTCTGCCCTCCCTTAGGCACTTCTCTAGGATTCAATGAGCAACTTGAAACTTGAGTAAATTTGAGCAGACCTCATTGATAATTCTACGTGCACTTCTTCACTTTCAATGCATTATCTACCTATTATCAGTTCAGGGAAGAGGGTATTTTGATTACTAATTAGTTTGACCTGTTTCTATCTTCACTTTATGCTTATTTTCTTTTTATCTTTATTGGTTAAAACATCTACAAGAGAGACTATTGAATTTAAAAATTATCCTATACATTGATTTGATTTTATTGAGAGTAAATGGTTAAAATTTGCAAATGGCATATCACTTTCTTTTAATATAAACTGGTGATCTTGTCAGATGATATTATACCATTGTAGAGACTGCAGTTTGCAATGTTATCATTTGCATAATTTGTAGCTTTAACTGATTAAAGAACCTTTGCTTGTTTAGGAGGTAACTTTTTTGATGATGCTGAGCTTGGGAATTCCATTGTTGAAGAAAACAACCTGCTGAATATTCTGTCAACACTCAAGAAACATATTCCAAATCCCCCAAGGACAGATTCTACGTGGGAGTGAGTTGCCTATTTCTTCTTGAATTCGTATAGAACCTGTTATTTCATGGTGTCACAAACTCCCCAGGTTCATTGAAAAATGCATCAAAATAGTCCATACAAGAATAATGAGAACAAAGTTCAAAATTTATTCATTTGTTTGTTTTTGTTTTTCACTTGTTTTTTTTTAGTTTTGTTTCCTTTATTTATTAGGACTCTTTTATTAGGATAATATTTAGTATTTTTATTAGGATAATTGTAGTTTAATTTTAGGATAATATTTAGGTAGTTATTGGTGGTTTCGGTAGTGGTTATGGGTAGTTTTCTATCCCTGTTATATATGTGGAAGTTGTATGCATTGAACGTATGAATGAAAAAGTATTCTAAAAAATAGGGCTTGGCTCTACAATTGTTTTGTTTTTGTAATTACCATCTTTTTAGTAGGCAATCAACACTGATAACTGTTGTTTTTAATCTGTTCTAATTTTGAAAAAAAATCTTTTAGATTAACACAGAGTATGATGTATTTTGAGAAAACCATCTTATGAAACAAATTCCATCAGGTAGGTTTAAAATCTAGTTGTTTAAAGTGGTAACCAATCGAAACATGAAGCTTTGGTCAGGGAATGATTTCTAACAAACCAGATGGAGCCTATATTTGTCTTCCCTTTATAGTATCTCTAGGAAGGGTAGGTCTAGGATGCGGCATCCTAGAAATCTTTGAATTATTTAAATAATCAGTTGTCAATCTGGATATAATTTTTTAAAATATCGGATTGTTCGTATCTTGTGTTATATAAGTGTCTGTTTTGGGTTATTTTTTCTATTTTGGAATTTTTTTAGCTGATTTGTTAACCATTAAGAGCATGCCCAATAATATGTTAAAGCATACTGTTTTTATTTGGCAAGTATATGTGGGGAAAGAAAAGTGAAGATGATTATTGTTGGATACATTTTGTGATCTTACATCAGATATGATACAAGTTAATGGTTTATTTGTTGCACAGGGGAATTATGTACTGTGAAAATTTTTTTATGGATTTTTTATTATTTATTTATTTTTATTATTATTATTTTTTATTTCCATTTTTGGGCAGAAAAATTGTGTATCTGATGGTAGGCAGCTTTTTGTTGAGAAATTTCTCTTGATGTAATGTCTACCTAATTTCTAGGGCTACGCTGAAAAGAAATTGTGTGACCATGGAAGTGGAATTATTAATAATAATTTTTGATATTTCACTTTTCTTTCTGTATGTTGAGGGCAATGGTTTAATCTTTGGGTTCCTAATAACGACTTTTAGATGAATGCATGTGTACAAACTCCCTCTGTCACAGTTGTATAAACAGATTACGAGTCCTGCTTGAAAATCTGTTGAACTAAATCATCTATTGTATCTAGCATTTTTCTTCTTCAGTACGTGCAAGACATGCTTTTGAATTTGTATAATAATAGAGAATCGCATCTCTACGTCAAGGAATCATTGCATAAATCTCTCAAATTTTATGCTATAATGTACTTAAAGCTGTGAAAGCTTTGAAATTCTTGTCATCATTGCATGCCAAATAATTTTATTTTTTGCATTCTCCAGGGGAAGCTTTGAAATTCTTGGTAGCACTACACATGGTAAACACTATGATGGATTTAAGGCTCATCCTCCATCCAAAGTTCACCGAAAAGCCTATGACTTTTCAAAACAAATGTGTACAAATCTTCAGTTTAAGTTGCTTCCTCGATGCAATCTTTGGGCAGATATCTTCCAGGATGATTGTCCTGATGAAAATGACATTGGACTATATATTGTCCCTAGAGATTCCAACTTTGAGAGGTCCATTCTGGCACCTGAATTTTCGGTCTTAATCCTTTCTTTTTTTTTTTTTTTGGGGGGGGGGGGGGGGGGGTGGTGGTCTTACTCCAGTGATTGATATTCTTCTCCATTGTGTTGCAGATCCAAACAGAACTATATTTGCCTTCTTAAGGTCCTGGAGACGAATGATTTTGTGATGAGAAGTTACATGAATGGTGTGGAGCTGCTAGTATTTACATCTAAACAGCTGCGGCTGCATGTGAGCTCTCAGAGTGAGTTCTCTAGTGTTTACTATACGACAAGTTATCTTCTGCTCCCCTATTGAGAAATATGTCAATATCCTTAACACTTATTATTACCCTTTTCTTTTTCTTTTTCTTTTTGATTTTTGGAGAGGGGGTGGGGGAGAGAAGTGTTTCCTTCTATCCTTTATTACTAAAATAATTTGCAACTGAATCCAGTATCAACTATTGATATATTGGTTCCCTATTCGAAGTTACAAGATTTTTTTGCAATCAAATTGATTAGTTCTAAGAAATATGGTAATAATGCTTTTATTTGCTGCGTGTTGAAAGAAAAAAGAACTTGAAATTCCCTTCAAAATCAATAAATTGGTGTTTGCATTTGTGAAAAATAAGTTTTTTACTTTAAGCTGCATAAGAGAAGTTCAACAGAAGACACTGAATTGATTCTGACACATTGGACTGGGTACTCTGTTTTTTTGCAAAGTAGATTATTATAAGCTCTTCCTTGAATTAATATAATTGATATGTTGAAGTAGTTGGCTTAGTTTATGCTTGCGCCATTTTATTGCATTCACAGCCAGATATGAATGTCTCTGGCATGCATTTTTCAGTGCCTTCATGCTGACAATTGGACTTTTGTATTTGTGGATGTTATTTCAGGATCAAACAAGACATATTTCCTATGGGGAGTCTTTCGTCATGTGAAAGTTGATGAAGCTGTTACCAAGGAACACAAGGGACTTCCTCTGTTAGGTTCTCCTTCGGAGTGTGCACCCAGTGATTATGCTAATGAGGATAATGGTGAGCTTAGTGACATGGAAATTGACATGATTGGCGGAACGAATGTGGGAACTGTTGATGTACCTGTCCCAAAAGAATCAATCAGAAGGGTCTGTGGAAGCTCTTGGGCAGAAAGTGCCCAAGGGACCCTTTTACAGAAGCCAGATTTGTTAGAAGTTAAAAAAGAACCATGCAATGACCGTAATCCATTGCCTAAAATTATTCAGAAGGTTAAAAGCGAGTTTTCTAACGGCACAGACAATTTGGATTCTCCTCCAGGTTTTAAAGTGAGATATAACCCTGGGAGATTGCCAAAGGTGGAGTGACCCCATCTCTCGGGAAAACCTTGATCAAGACACCTGCTCTGGTAATGTATAGCTGAAGCTTAGCATAGAGAAAACAAATGCCTCACATGTAGTGTTCGTTAACATCACATTTTACGATACAAGATATATTTGTATAGCACTTTACACATACATTTCATGGAAGTGTAACTGAGTTGTTTATATTTTAGAAGTGCAGTTCGGTAGGGAAATACTGTTTTCTAGTTTAGTTTTACTAAAAAGGCTGTTCTTTGTTGTAACTTTCTTTTCTTCTTTTATGATGCCGGTTTTAACAGTCAACATTCCATTTTACAGCATATGAAGTGTAGCATTTTAGTGAGAAAGTTCACTAAACATCCTTGATGCAACTCTTAGCCATCATTTTGTAGACTTAATACAAGTAGCCCGAAACATGAATTTTCTGCCAGGAAATGATTTACAGTGCTAGAAATTATGATACTTCAGAAATGATGTGTGACAAGTTTTGGCATGCATAATCAATGTGGATATATGGCTGCCCAGGCCTGTTTTATGCTCTAATGTAGGCAAAAGGCTAAGTGCAAGCATAACTCTTATTAAGTTGGGCAGAGATGGACATAACAAAGGGGTGGTGTTATCACAGCCAGAGGAAACAGTGGGAGCTGCTGATGCAGATTAGGAGTTTGGAGTTCGATAAATAAATAGAAAGATGGCCTTGACTATGGCTGTATCTCGGACAAGGGTCAAGTGTCATGTTTGACCTTTGGGAAAGTGTATGTGCTTCTCTTCTTAATTCACACTTATTAGTCAATAAATTAACTGGCCCAAAAATAAATTTGAGCTTGAATCAGTTACTTCACAAGTGAGCTAGAATAATGGATTTTGGGCCTAACGGTATTCTTCCTCAATCCTTAAGGAGAATGGGTTTCAGTGAGTCATGGATTCAACTTCCATTGGTGCGTGAGTTGGGTGTGCGTTTGATACGTTCTTACCCCAATGTAATGCAAAATAAAACAAATATATATAATGGGAGAGAGAAGAACCCACTTCGAGGGCGGTGGAACCTCCAATGAGCTAACGATCAATCAAAATTTGTTTTTCCATATTTTGGCCATATAACATTTACATATTTATAACATAAAAACTCATATTTCAAATCCAAATCCAAATCTTAAATCCAATCAAACCAAACTTATCACTTACCTAATTCAAATATTCAAATAAATCTAATCTAATAATTACTTATTCAAAATACCTAATATAGATAATTATTTATTAATATAAATACCTAAAATAGGTAATAGTAATTTATTACTATAGAGCGCCATCTATTAAATTACGATGTTCCAGTATATATTTGGGTATGTATTAGTGTCTTGCCTATTTTATTTATTTATATTTTTAAGCAAGTCTTTTTATTATTTTTTTTTTGATAAACAAGTAGGATATATTAAGTAGCAAAAAATGGACCATCTCCAATCTCTTCTTCCTCCACAAACACAGAACGAGGAAGAGCAGAGATTGGGATAGGACCAAATCTGTTACAACTAGCTGCCCATTGGGCCAACTCATGAGCGGCCTGATTGGCCCTACGAGGGACAGAGTGAACAACCCAAAAAGTAAAATTACAAAGCAAAGCTCTAGCATCAGCAATAGAGGTGCCAATGGCCCATGGAGAGGTCAATTCTTCATTAGAAAGGGGGGCCAAAACAACAGCAGCATCTCCTTCAAGAATAATGTACTTTTGCTCAACAGACCAAGCACTAGACAACGCAAGGCAGGCAGCTTTAGCCTCGGCAACCATAGGTTCTAAAGGGCCATCTTTGGCAGTCCACGCAAAGGTGATCATCCCTGTATGGTCTCTCACAATGGCACTAAGGGTAGAAAAAGTGTTTCTAATAGCCACATCAAAATTTAGTTTGACCCATCCTTGAGGAGGGGGCTGCCAAGTTGACAAGGGATGATGATCGGGGGGGCGAGATGCCCCATTCTTAGCCTTGAGATGCTCCAGTGATAATCTCTCAATAGTAAGAAGGAGGTCCTTGGGATCAGTGTCAACCTTATCAAAGACCAATTTATTGCGAGAGAACCACACCATGTCCATCAAAACAGCTGCAAAATGGAGGAAGTGAAGGGCATCATCCTGGGCTAAACGCAAACTCGGATCATTAATGAGAATGCGATACAGCCAGTCCATAAGAGATAGGTGGATGAAGCCGTCCATGCGGAGGGACCATCTAGAGCCCATCCATAACAATTTTGAAAATTGACATTCCATGAACAGGTGCTTGGCAGACTCAACATTTGCCCCACAGAAAGGACAAGAAGTGTCAACAATAGGGATTCTTCTACAGATAACTCCTCTAACCGGCAAGATATCCCAGCACAATTTCCAAAAAAGAACTTTATACCTCTCATGCAGAGGAGAATTCCAGATAGCTTTCCACACATTCTTAGGAAGAGGACCATCATAGGAGAAACGAGCTTCTTGGTCTTTGAGATAGGCAGACTTGACAGAAAACTTTCCATTAGAATTATGAATCCACGCCCACCTATCCAAGGATTGGTTAGGAGAAATTTGGATTTGAAGGATACCATTCACTTAAACCGGATCAAAAAACCTACGGAGTTTGATCGAATCCCAAACCCAGGCAGGCTTGATAATAAAATCAGAAACCAAATTAGTACCCAAACCACGATCACCACCAGGGAAAGGACGGAATCCCGGGATAAAAGGTACCCACGGGTCCGTCAAATATTAAGCAAGTCTTTTTATTTATTTATTATCGAGTTAATCTACTAAAGTCTAATTGTTTAAAATATCAACGAATTTATCCATCTACTCGAATGATACCCGATGCTATATAAATTTAAATTTAACTCGTTCACATTACGAGCAAGTCTAACAAAGCATCTAATTGAGTTAAAGTCAAATCAAAATCGAACTTATTTTAAGGAAGATTCCATTACTACACCCTTTACCTTCCCTTATCACCTTATGGTAAAGTTGAATGAACCTTATTTTTTTTTTATTTTTTATTTTTCCCTTACTATCCTCTTGTATTATTCTTATTTTTGTGATGACACAACACTAACTCTGGTTAGTTGAGTAGAAAAAGGAGGTTAGAACAGGAATCATGGCGCCAATCAAGGACAGACTTCAAAGTCCAGCTGCTGCTGTCAAAGGGCTCTTCTCAGTCTTAACTGTTGACGTGGCGTTATACCATTCGCTATTGGATCATCAACGGTGGGGAACCTTCCCGTACTGGAAAATGAATCAATCTCATATCACGTATGAAAAAGCTGATGTTACTTTCGCCTACCTTAAAATTATAAAAATATCCCCTTTTTTCACTCAATAATTTAAAATTTTAAAAAGAAATTCACTTTCAGAAGAAAAAAAAAATCTCCAATCAAAAAAATAAAAATAAAAATAAAAAAGAGAGGAAAATTCTTAAAACTCTTTTGTAATTTTTTGGGGGGAAGATTTTGTATAAATAACTTTTACCAATTTTCGTGACACTTTCCATTCAAATTTTCTTCTCTTTAGGTTTTTTTTCTCTCTGTTTCTCTCAGATTCACAGTAAACAAACAGCTGAGGGCATGGAGGAGGTGATCTCTGAAAGCAAATCCAAGACTGATCGACGCGTGGGGCTAATATATGATGAAAGGATGTGTAGACATTGCACACCAGATGGTGAACATCATCCCGAGAATCCCAATCGGATTAGGGCTATATGGAAGAAGCTGGAAAGCGCGGGGATTCCTCAGAGGTTTTTGTCTAATTCTACTGTAGGATTCTTGTTTGGTTGCTCAGAAAATCAAGGAAAACAGAAGAAAAGAGAATAAAGTTTTGGATATTTGTGTTTATATATTATCAGTTGAGTGAAGTTTTTTTTTTTTTTTTTTCCCCGAAATTTTCTCAGCTACCAAACAAAGCGCATAGTCTAAGTGAACCTTCCTTTGTTTTGGGGCATGAGGTCTGACCGCTAAATTGAACTCTTTTAGCTGTTTCGGTATCGTGCTTCTGACTATTTATAGAAGAAGTGTTTGTGGGTTTTGTTTCGAAGATCAGTTGTTTCTTAGTAAGGATTCAGCTGTTTAAAAGCTGAAACTATGTTGTGAAATGCTCTACTTTGCATTGGTGATTTTCTTGAGACTCTATTGCTTGTATTATTGAGGTGTCCACCTTACGTGCATGCTTCAAGAGGGGTGTCTATTTTATCAGTCACGGCCCGTTTGGCTGTGTACTCTGAAAACTGTTCCTGAAATGCATTGTCAGAAAGCAGAGAACATGTTATTTTCAGTGGTTTTATGTTTCTAAAACATGATCAGTAAACAAAAAAAGAACCTTTTAGTTTTCTAGAAAAGAAAAATTGGTCAGTCATAATTGTGGTGATTATTGATAAATCATTTAACCCCGTGGTGTCTAAATGGAATTACAATGTGATTTGGGAAATGATTTCTAATTTTAAATAATTTTCTTGGGTTGAGGCTTGAAATTTTCTTGGTGTTTTACGGAAATTGTGCTGGTGTCGATGATTTTGTAAACTCTTTATATTTGTTTTCTTTAAATTTGAATTATTTTTTGTATGTTAAATATTTTCCAAAATTTATTTACTAATTTATGATTTCTTTGGGGGTGAAAATGATTATAATGTGAGATTTCTTCACCTTAGGCAGAAGAGCACTTCACCTTAATATGAATCTATACTAAATCAATGTGTTGGTTTTGTTCTCTTTCAGATGTGTGGTTTTGAGTGCCAAAGAAGCAGAAGATAAATATATACATCCAGTTCACTCCAAAAATCATGTTAATTTGATTAGAAATATTAGCTCCAAACAATTTGATTCACGAAGAAATAAGATTGCATCAAAATTGAATTCCATATATCTAAATGAAGGATCATCAGAAGCTGCTTATCTTGCTGCTGGCTCTGTCATGGAGGTATATATCAAAGGGTACTCTGTATATTCTAAATTGCATTTTAATGGGTTGGAATGGGACATTTGAGAATAATGTGTTTTTTTAGAGTTCTAGACTACTTCTAGCTTCCCTTTTTATTTTTGTTCTTGTTATTTTCTTATATAGACAAGTATATATTTCAAGCTTTTAGATTTTATTGATCAACCATCCCCCACTACAATTCCATTATGAAAAATATCGGAAATATTTGTTCTGAACAACAACATAATGTTTTGACAGTTGGATGAAACATATTGACCAAATCACCTTAAATAAATGGGGCTTGATGAGAACTGTCTAAGTCAACTCATTTATTAAGCCATGTTGGTGTTGAGTATAATACTACTCCCTCTGTTCCTGATTTACTGTCACCTTTGAAAAAACACATTTTTTTAGGAAAACCTATTAAATGCTTTCACATCAACATATATGCTCTAACATTCTAATTTTGCCCTCAAGAGTACAAAACATTGGAAAAAGATAAAATACCCATGAAAGAGGGTATTTGAGGAAATCAAATAAAAAGAATTGTTAAATTTTTGAATGAGACAATAATTTTGGAACATCCCAAAAAGGAAAGGAGGCCACCAAAATAGGAACGGAGGGAGTATAATGCTTGGATTAGTAAAGAAAAAGTTTTGTTGAATTTTAATGTTACATTGGGATAAAAGATATTTATCATCTTTTAAATATTCTACTCTTTTGCCAAAAAAACTTAATTTGTAAAATTCAACTGTTTTAAATTTCATTATTATTCTACTAAGGAAATAAAATTCGGACATTTTTTTTTTGCGACTATTTTTTGTGATAAAGTTAAATTGTATTCACAAAAAGGGGTCCAAGACCCATGTACAAGAGTATACCACCCAAAGAAAAATTTGACAAAATGTTTGGAAAATTTGATAAAATTTGGGATCTCAACCAAATTTAAAATAAAATTTTGAAAACACTACTTCAAATTGGTGCATCTATTTGAAAAATTCAACAAATTAGCATTTGGACAACCATGGTTGTATCATGCTTGTGTCAATTTAAAGGGACAATTCATCTTTAGTTTCATTCAACTACCCTGTCTAAAATTTGATATTAATCCACTCGTCGCACAGCGAATTGAAACCATGGATGCAAAAATCTATTTTCCAATTGATCAAATTAAAGCTTACGACAACAAATTTCTTGTCACATATTTTATTACATGGGTATTTGGTTTCAATTATTAAAGCTAACTTTAGATGTTTGGTTTCAATTATTAAAGCTAACTTTAGATGTTTTCTCAAATAGGTTGCTGAGAGAGTCGCCAAAGGGGAATTGAATTCTGCTTTTGCCATTGTTAGGCCTCCAGGGCATCATGCTGAACAGGATGAAGCAATGGGATTTTGTCTTTACAACAACGTGGCTATCGCAACAAATTTTATCTTGAATGAAAGAGTGAGAGTTAGTTTGTATCATTAATTAATATTTTTATTTCATAACTTTGAGTAGTCATGGGATTCCTTTTTTGTTAAGCCAACAATATAAATTTTGAATTGGGACTTTTTGTTTTGTATTATATAATTACATCAGTACTTGTTTATTGCTTATTATGTTGCAGCCAGAGTTGGGTATTAACAAAATCTTGATTGTTGACTGGGATGTTCATCATGGTAATGGTACTCAAAAGATGTTCTGGAAGGATCCTCGAGTTCTCTTCTTCTCTGTGCATAGGTACATGAGAAATTTGACCATTTTTTTTTGCTCTTGCTTGATCATTGTAACTCTTTTTTTTTATTTATAAGGTAATGATTGTATTAAAAAAAGGGTTTAAACCCTCGTACATAAGACATATACAAGAGAAAAAGACCTAAGTTCCATGTATGTAACTCATTAACGTCATTGTTGCAAACCCAAAGATTAATAAAAGAGTCTTGGACATAGGTTGGTGTAACCTGCATGATACTTATTTCTTTGTTTTCTTGAATTGTTTATATTTGCTATGTTGTAGTATATTTATTCTTGTCAAGGAATCTTAGTGGTCTGCCAAGCTCTAGCTTGTGGCGCAAATGCACAATTAGTTGATGTTGTGTCCTATATTATCAAGTTGTTTTCTTATGCAGGCACGAGTTCGGAAGTTTTTATCCTGCTAATGATGATGGCTTTTATACTAAAATTGGAGAAGGACCAGGAGCAGGATACAATATAAATGTTCCGTGGGAGAATGGACGATGTGGAGATCCAGACTATCTTGCTGTTTGGGACCATATACTGATTCCTGTTGCCAAGGACTTTAATCCAGACATGATTATAATCTCTGCAGGATTTGATGCAGGTTCAGTGGTTGTATCTCTTAAGATTCCTTTGTCCTTTATATTCTTCTTTTTCCATTTTTTTTTTTACTTCTCAAAGTTTTTGATTTTATTATTATTATTTTTTTAAATTTCATTTTCGTGTTAGCTGTTTATGCATTATTGTTAAAACATCTGTGTGTAGCTCACTAATTTCCTAGCTAGATGGAATGTCATGTGGACTTTACATCATGCATATTTTTTTTGATGAAGTAAGTACATCATACATATTTTCCTTTGGTAACACATTATTTGTAATCGTACTTTTCCAAGTGGTTCCTATGTATTATGAAAATTTTGAAAAGAAATTTATAAAAAAACTACAATTACATTTATAACATTTTATTATAAGAGGGTAAAATTGGAAAGTTAAAATTTATTGAGTGACATGGCAATGCATTGATTACACAACGTTAATATGTGTGTTGGGTCAAAGTGGCTCAAACAAATTAGGACAGAGGGAGCATATGAATTAATGGTGCCCTATATTTACCAAAACAAACAGTGATTGAAAGAATGTAATGTTGGAACTGCATTTCTGGGGATTTTATTGTCCTTTATATTCATTTGCAATAAAAAAAACTTCCTCTCTTTGTTTTTTTTCTTAGCATTAACTGTTTTGGAATTAGTTATTGTTTATTAAAATTTTCAAATTCATGCTTGGAACAGCTGTTGGTGATCCTCTGGGGGGTTGTTGTGTCTCGCCATATGGATATTCTATTATGTTGAAAAAGGTTTGTATTAGATAGTTTTTTCAAATCCTTTTTTTTGTGTATTCTCTTTGTTCTGTTACCATAATCATGCAACAAAGTTCTGTTGCTTCATTAGGGTAAACTGAATCTGGTAGCATAAATGACATAAATCTATATTTGTATTTCCTTCATTTAGGAGTTCTATTTTCTCATTCTCTGCTAACTAGATATCATGTTGGTTAGTGTCTTTTGATTTAGTTTCCAGAATGTGCTTGAAGTTACGATCGCTTTGTTCTTCTTTCTTGTCCTTTCATATTTGTTTCAGTTGATGGAGTTTGCCCAGGGTAAGATTGTAATGGCATTAGAAGGAGGATACAATCTTGACTCTTTAGCAAATTCAGTCTTTGCATGCATGGAAGTTTTGCTAGAAGACAAGCCTATTATTGGATCTTCAGAGCCCTACCCATTTGAGTCCACATGGCGTGTAATACAAGCGGTAAAGTAACATTCTCTACTCTCTTTGTTGTGGGGGTATATCCTCATCTCTTTTATCACTTTACAACAAATTTTTGTTTTCAATTAAGGCATAAGTAATTTTTGTTATAGATAATTTAGTTTTACAAATGCATGAATTATTTGTTCAGGTTCGTCAAGAATTAAGTGCATTCTGGCCGACACTTGCAGATAAATTGCCAAAGAAGTTAACTAGTAGTAAAGCACGTCCGGTAATACTTCTTTTTCATTTTTTGGTTTTGCATTTTTACAGTTTTACATATACCTTCATGCCTTTGACTGAGTCTTGTTGAAGTGAGGGTAGTCAAATAAATTATATTTTGCCAATTGTTGTTATAACATGTCTTGGTTTAGCATCTGAAACAGCAATAAAATTCTAGTAGTCAGTAAAATGCATGTCTAAGTTTAGCATCCGAAAGAAATGAGCTTTTGGGCTTCTTTCTTTTTTGTTGGTCGGGTTGGGGGGGGGGGGGGGGGTTTACTTCATCTTTCCTTTATTCTTGCTGCTTTGGTAAAACTTTTTTCATCTTGCGTAATAATTTTATACATCCTACCCATATGCCTTCTTGCTAAAATAATTATGGTGACATTCTAGTATATTCTGATCTCGAGCTCTGATTCCGATGGTGAGAATAATGAAGGTCCGCATATTTTATCAGAAAATATTGAGGCGGCTGTTCAGAATGTTTTACAACCCTTTTCGGAGCTGAAAGTTGATGAAGATAGTCATGGTAAAGAGATCACGTGAAGTAGTTAAATATTTTGTTAGAAAATATATTCTATATTAACTTTTCTCATATGAGCTCCAACTGAATGCAGATCAGGTGGCCACTGTTTTCAACACCTGGAGATCAGAGCTTTCGAAGATTGAGGTCTGGTATGCCAGTTTTGGATCAAATATGTGGAAACCAAGATTCTTATGCTATGTCGAAGGTGGACAGGTAAAATACCTTCAGTGCATGTCACAAAAATGTCTAAATTTAAATTGCAGATGATTTGAAACAGATTCTATCCATTTGTTTAACTCCAAACATTTCAATCAGCATTTTAAAGTTTTTTAGTCTTTACTCAAGATAATCGGTAGATATTAAGTCCTTCATCCTATGAGATCCAGGAAGCTAAAATACCATCAACTACCCCCACCACAACCCCCCCCCAAAACAAAAAATACCAATAGAAGGAATAAAGGAGGAAAAAAATATAACAAAAGAGTCCCTTGATTTTACTTGTGTTTTTGTTATAGAATGGACCATTTGACCATGTAATTATTAATATTTGTTAAATTAATAATCTCTAATAGTTAATAAATCTTTGCGGAACAGGCTTGGTTCCTTGGTGAATAATGAATGATTCTAGTACTTGGTGGTTAATGATTTTTTGAAAAATCCTTTTCCATTATAAAATTTTATACATATAAGAATTAAAATAGCAAAAATCAATATATGTCATGTCTCAGCGCCAATGAACTTTCAAATTAATCAAATCAATTGGGTGAGTAGCATGAGTTTGGTTCCTCACTAATGTGCTGCTTGTCATCCATTTTTAATTGTAAGTACGGACCTCATTGACTGCATGGAAAGCAATAAATTTTAGAATAATTACTCATTATGATGATGTCTTGCCAATGGTTGAACCACTTATGCATGCACATCCATGAATAGAGGATAATATTGAGGAGACTTTCATTGAAGAGACTTAACAATTTTAAAATATTCAACCTTCTCTGGTTGAAAAGAACATTTAGGAGCTTTTTTATGCCTCAAAATAAAAATAAATGGAATATGTATTTTTATGAAGAGGTAATATATATATATGTGTGTGTGTGTGTGTGTACATACTTGGAAAGCTGCATAATAGTTATTATTATTTTTCATTTGGGTCTATTTTTTTAAAAAAATTTCTAGTCTTGTGTCAGCATTGAGATAACATGAAGAAATGATTGTCTATTTGGCCACTTATTTGGAAAGGTTTAACTCTTATTTCTTTTAAGGGTGAACATTGAGGGTAACCAGAGTGCCCTCAGATCACATTCTGCCAGGCTGCAGCATAAGTCTCACATACTGACCATTTACTTGGCCTCTGTACTGTCTGATAATTATGATTTTGAAATATATTGCAAAACGGTCTTTCTTTCGTCTTTATTTTTCACCATGTAACAATAGTAAAATGGTTTTTAGGTGGAAGGCATGCAGAAGCCCTGTTCTGGTTCGGTGGATAGAAGCCCACCTAGAGAGATCTTGTGGAAGTCTGTCCCTCATCGTTTGTTCTTTGGTCGCGATCATACACGTACATGGGGTCCTGGAGGGGTTGCTTTCTTCCATCCTGAAAGTAATACTCAGGATAAAGCTTATGTATGCCTCTATAGAATTACGTATGTGATTATTCTCTCTCTCTCTCTCTCTCTCTCTCTCTCTCTTTTCTTTTTCTTTTTTTTTTTTTCCTCCTAAATTTCTTCCTTTTTATCTTTTGTTGTGTAAAGATAAGGCCATTTTAAGTTTTTGCCACCTATATTATTTCTTAAAGCTACGAAGAATCCCCTGATGATATGTGTCACTTCTTACTGGATTCTTAACTTGCTGCAATATCGATTGAATTTGATTTATAAATATCTTGTTTCCTTTGCAGGCTTGAGCAGTTCAACGATATTTTGCTTCAGGAAAATGTTACAAGTTATGACATGAGTTCTCCTTTGTTTGATTTGACTGCTTTAAACTCTGTCACAAACAAGCAGTCCATTTCTTTGGAGGTTCTTAAGGTATGCTCACTGGTCTCGTAGGAAGCATGATGACAATGTCCAGCTTTATTTTAGGCTGCAATTATCATATTCATCTATTAATTATCACCAATATCTGAAAAATTATTGCTTATGTCTGAACCTCACCTTAGGCTTACAACAATTATCAACCTCTCTTCTCAGAAAAGTCAAGCAAACAGGTTTAATGGCTAATACCTACCATTTATGCTCGGAAAGTATCCATTTGTATTTCGGTTTTGAATTAAGTCTTAAATGGCTACTATTATTATTATTTTGGATTAGAAAGTAACTACTATTATTAATCGGGTGTTAATATTATGTATTCATCCATAACCCCAAGGGGTAGCTCAGTTGACAAGGGAGTATGTCTCGGGAAGCGGAGGATCCTGAGTTCAACTCTTGCTAAACCCCTTGGGGCCACCCACACAAGGTTTTGTGGTTCTCATGGGCCTTGGATTTACTTGGTCCATATGGGTTGTAGGGTCTTATATGGATCCGAGGTTTGCCCAAAGGGTTTCCTTGTCATCAAAATATTATGTATTCTTCCATCCAATCAATATTTAATCAGGGGTTAAGTTATGTTTGATAATGTAATATGCACTCTTTCAATCCAGTTAATACATATCCGGGGTTAAAATATATTTTATAATATGGTGAGAAGTTAGCTGCTTCAACTGCTTTTCAATGTGTTTGTCCTGACTGCTTGGCCTTATTTTATTCCCTTTTTTATTTTTTTGGTCTTTTTCTTTGCAGAGGGGCTGGTACCATAATGTTGTTTACTTGGGAAAGGAGCATGATGTTCCCATACTGACTATGACGTATGCATGAAGCCTTATTTCTTTTTCCTTTTCACATTCCATTTTGGATTTTTACCAACACAGTCCACATTCTACATTTAGTATAATCTGAATAAGCAGAAATGTATTAAGTTTATAATGTCGTGGCTTTTTAATTCAGGTGCCAACTTTCTGATATTGAGAGTTTCAAATCTGGGAAGGTTCCCTTACATCCTCCTTCCAAAGAATATGCCAATACCTTAGTGAAAGGGCTGGTAGAAGGAAAACAGCTCTCAGAAGAGGAAGCCATGGCATACATACAGGAAGCTTCTACTAAACCATTGTGATTGCAACCTGTCATCCTTGCGTTTTCATCTCAAGTATCGAAAGTAGCTTGCAAGTTTAGGAAAAACCCATTCTTGTTCCAAAGAAGCAAGTTATTAGTCGCAGAGAACCGTAATGCTAACGTCTCCATTTTGTTTAAATATTTATGGATGCAGCAGAAAAAGTATGTACATGGTTGCAAGGTGGATGAGATTCATTGAAAGTACAGCAGCAACTATTGCAGTAGTAAATTTCAACAGGATTTTACTGGCTATCATTTGTATCTAGTGCTCTCTCTCTCTCTCTCTCTCTCTCTCTCTCTATATATATATATATATATAGGCCCTCCGCATTCTGTTTTTTCATAAAAATGGGAATAACAGATGCATAACGGTGGTAGTGGCTTGCAGTGCCATTTGCAGTATCTCTCTCAAACACCAGATGGAGACCGAGTTTATGGTGAATGTGGGTTTGAGAATATCGTAAGGGTAAATTGATTCAAAATTGTTGCATACCTAAATACAAACTTGATGTCCAGTTTTATTCATTGCGTTTTATTAATGTGTGCCTTTGAAACAATGTTACCTGGAGCGTGGTTCGCTTCGGGACGTGGCACGGGTACGGGTACGCGGTACAATGCTTTACCCGGTACACAATACTTTGGGGGTAGGCTTAGTCGGTTCGCTATTTCGGGTCATGGTACGCTATAGAACTCTTATTAGGATCGTTGTGGTACTTTTAGTGGTTATATATATATATATATATATATATATATATATATATATATATACTAGATATAGCACACATGTGTTGCACGTGAATATTTTAAATAATATTAGTTATACAAAATAATAAATACATAAAGATTCTATATTTTTTCATAAAAGAAAAAGTTTAAAATTCAAAAGTACAACGAAAGATTAAAAACTCTTTAGATATATATTCAGAAGTTTTTTTTCTTCATAAAACGGAATATTTAAAGAGTTTACATTCATATATATTATCATGCAACTTGATAGTTGCTCTAAAAAACGAATTTGAGTAAAAATCTAACTTTAATTTGTTAAGAGTTTGAATTAAAATATAACTTTCATTTGTTACCAAATGATAAGAATGTTTATTATGTGTTTCAATTAAAGGAAGGGTAGATATGTATTTTTTTTTAAAAAAAATAAGGGTATATTGGTCGTTCAAAAGTTTTTATGAGATTCAACCTTTTATAGGTAGTATAGATTTGCAGAGCAAAACTTACCTGAGAAAGGAGAAATCGCTGTTAACCAGAGAAGACAGAAGTCGCCGTTAATGAAAAAGATGGAGAGAAGGTTGAAAGTACTCTTGATGAAAAAAGTAGAATTTAAAATCCGGCTGTTTATTTATAATAGAGGAATTATAATTTCCGTTTCCTTTGAATTTCTATTTGTGTTTTATATATTAAGGTATGTGTTCCGACTATTATTTTAGAATTATAGTTTCCATATTCCTATATATTTCTATTTATTATATAAGAATTATAGTTTCCGTTTCCTTTGAATTCCTATCTGTGTTTTATATATTAAGGTATATGTTTTAGAATATATTAAGGTATGTGTTTTAGAATTATAGTTTTCATATTGCTATATTTCCTATATACGCAGAAGGGTAGGTAGTTGTGTATTTAAAAATTAAAATAAGGGTATATTAGTCAATCAAAAGTTTTTTTTACATTCATCTTTTTATAGGTAGTATAGATATATTAAAGAACCAACTCTAAAAAAATTAAATATCATATCCATAAAGAAATGAAGCACTATATATATAAATATATAAAATGGAAAATTCCAACTCTTAACATTTTCTAAAAATTTAATTCCATTGAGAGATAAAGTACTAAAAATAGGCTAGAGTGCTAAACATTTGAAATAATAAAACTTAAACAACCAACATCCTAAAATGAAAATGATTCAAAGTTTGAAACAAAAACTTAACAATTTTTTTAACAACTGATTTCTTTTAATTTGTAGTAATAGCAGTAGCTTTGTTTTTGGTAATAGCGGTAAATTTTTTTCTTCTTGTTAACGACGACTCCTATTTTTTCTTTTAACTCTTATTTAATTGCAGTAACTCTCTAGTGATAGAAAGTAACTCACTAGTAACTTTTTTTAATTTTTTTATTAAGTTGGTTAGAGCTGTATAGAAGTAACTCCTCTTTCTTCAACCTCCCCATGTTCTTTCTAGACTCTAGAGCATGCACATCATGGATATCAACAAGAAGAACAGTTGTACAGCAGTAACTTTTGCAGGAGAAAAAGCAGACCAGAGTCACCAGACCTAGCCTACAAGTCTATAACACCTCTCTCTCTCTCTCTAACACTATATCTCTAGTATTCTGTAGTCAGCACAACTCTCTCTCTCAACCCCTTTCCTTCTCTCTATTTTCTTTCCATGGCTGTTGTGTTACAAGGAAAAAATGGGACGCCATTTTTGGAGAACTGGTGCGCGAACGACTCGCGTTCCGGTTCGTGCGACCTAGATCGCGGTACTATGGGGGGGCAAGCGAATCTGGTAACTCTGCTTTGAAACATATTTAATAATGATGTACAAAGTGCATTGGAAAGAACAAGCTTAAAATCTGAAGCCATATATAGATGGTAACTCTAAATTTGTTGACAAGAGAGCCCTTATCGATCCAAAGGTTGTTCTTATTACGTAGACCTTACAAAAAAGGTAATTATTCTATTAAGGGGAAAAACATCACTTGCCACGTGGAATGGGGCATGATGAAGGCACTATTTCCATTTTTAACCAAAATTTTGGCAGCAAAAAATAGTTATCGGGCCTTCTTTAGTTCAACATGCTTTATTCTATGCTTCCCTGATATAATTGGACCCAACCATCATCATTAAGAAATGTATGAAACCCACTCCAAATTTTGGCAGCAAAAGATGGAAATAGTGGGCCTTCATCATGTTTTACACTAAAGTCTTGCTATACAAGACGACTTCATCCAATGAAGTCCCCTTGTCAAAACTAACATAATTTAAATATTATCTAACGAAATTATCCATTCCCTTCCTCTTCGTTAGCCAAGGCCTCATAGTTCCTCAACCCCAAAAATCAATTATCAAACGCTTTCTCTCCTCTTTGTACAACTTCACCCCTTCTCTCTCTATACTCACAAATAAACCCACACCCACTCTCCCACTACAATGAAAAGGAAGGCACAGCTACATCCTAAACAAATGACTTTATTTTTGTGGGATTTGATCCAACAAACATCACAGGAAAAAAAAAAAAAAAAAAAAAAAAAAAAAAAGAAAGATGAAGAAGTACAAGTTTGGATTTTATATTAAAAAATCTAGTTTTTTTTATACGAAAAACCTAGCTAAGTTTACCAAAAAACTTAACTAAGTTTACAAAATGTAGTTAAGTTTACAAAAAATCTAGGATGAAGAAGAAAAAGTATAACACTGGATTTTAAATTGAAAATTCTAGATTTTTTTTATATGAAAAACTTAGCTAAGTTTACAAAATAAACCTAGCTAAGTTCACAAAAACCTAGTTAAGTTTACAAAAAAACTAGTTAAGTTTACAAAAACTTTCCAAATCTGTAGATTTCAGCTCTGGCACCATCACAGATCGAGCTGTACCTCCATGAAATGACAAGTTGTTTCTGTTATCTCTCTTTTCATTTTTGAAAACACCATTGATGTCTGATCCGCCAAGTTTCAGATCTACAAAATCAATGGAGAGGGAATCCAAAAAAACCCACATTCTCACCATTGTGTTGCATTTTCATATTGCAGAGAGAGGAGAGAGAAAGATGTTTGGGATGGGTAAATTGCAAAAAGAGATGTGGGTAGAGAGAGAGAGAGAGAGAGAGAGAGGGAGAGAGGAAAAGTAATTTTTTTTTGGGAAGGAGGTGTTGTTCTGTATCAATGAGGTAGGGGGGAGATAGAGAAGAAAGAGAACGAGATGGAGAAAAAGTGGACTAACAAGGAGAAATAAATGTGAGTAGAGAAAGAAGAGAAAGCGGGGACCAAAAAAAGAGCAAAAAGAGGGATTTGGATTTGGTGCAGTTACTGCATGGTGCAGTAAACGTAGAATCAATGAGACATGGCAAGGAGGAGAAATGGAGGGTTGAAATTTGAGAGATGCATTTGACGCCCAACGTCTAACAGCCTTCCATTTCTCCTCCTTGCCCATGTGTCATCGATCCTATATTTACGACACCATGTAGTAAAAGTAGCCAACTGCACCAAATCCAAATCCGCGAGAAGAGAGAGATAAGAAAAAGCAAAGAACACTCACCATTAATGCTTCAGGAGAAAGAAGAGGGAAAAAGTTGACTCATAAGGAGAAATAAATAAGAGAGAGAGAGAGAGAATGTATATGGTGTCAAATATGGATAAAGAGTGAGAGAGAGAGAGAATGGGTATATTTAAAAGTGGGTTGCGTGTTAGAAGAGGTAACGTACCTTTTTAAAGTTGAGTCTTATTACTAAAGTGATATATATTTGTCGGGCTTTTTCTTGGGAAAGGGTGAGTGTATTTTGTAAAGATGTGGACAATTAAGTAAAAATATTGTTTTGGCTAAAGAAGTCGAGTTATACGCTCGGTGTAGGAATCATTTCTCTTTATTTTATGCTTCCCTGTTATAATTGGACCCAATCATCATCATTAAGGGACTGTTTGGGAATCCTAGAATCTAGTTCAGACTGGTTTAAAACCAATTCCATCTGTCAAGTTCATGTTCAAACAAATTCAAATATGAACGGTTTCTGGTTTGTAGGCTGTTTGTCTAACACTAGGTTCTGCCTTGGTTTTTCTTCTGACATTGCTTGGTTCACATCATCTGTAGTTATGGTTTTAGGGCTCATGATTTGGGTATTTCTTTTCTCCACCAACCGCTCTCCCTTATTCACAAACACAACTCTCCCAACCACAGACCCTTCAAACCAACTAAAAAAAATTTGGGGATTTCTCAGAAATATTAGGGCTCGTGATTTGGTCATTTCTCAAAAAAAAAAAAACTAGAGAGAGAGAAAAGAAGAAGAAGAAAGAGGCAGACAAGATCTAGAGCAAAATCAAAAGAAGGTTTGACGAAGAAACGTACCTTCTTCCATGGTGGATTAGAAGAAGAAGAAGAATAAAGAAGAAGAAGGAGAAGGAGAAGGAGAAAAATCAAAAGAGAACTAAAGGAAGAAAAAGGATTGAAAAGGGCACCTTTTTCCATTGTGGATTCTCGCGGTTTTCCCCAAAATACCAGTTGCTTCTTTTGTGAGGAGAGAGATAGAGGGAGAATAGGAGTGAGAAGAGGGAAAAGAAAAAAGATGACGTTTTGTTGGTGACTCCCATATAGTTTTTATGAAAACCAGCTATTACTTGGATTAAAGCTAACCTACTTTTGTACCCCAAATTGAAATAAATAAAAACTAGATAAGTGACTGGAGTGGCCTTACCTAAACACTGGGTTCAGGGAGTTGGACCATCCTCGAACTTAGAAAAACTAGATTTCTAAGTTGCCAAACAGCCCCTAAGAAATATATGAAACCCACCCATCAAATAGTATGTCCCATTAAATGTATTCTGTCTTTTTAAAATGGGAATTTTGGTGATAGCCCCTAAGTATAAGAGTCTTTCTACAATAAGTTCTATGACAGAAACACTTTTATCAAAGCCCCTTTTAACCCCGTACGGATAAAAATGCACCCACTTTTTAATTTGAACAGAATTACAACAGTGCCATTTTTTCTCACATTCTCTCCCTCTCTCCAGTGGTTCCACCGCCTCCTATATTTCCCCACTACCAATTAAGTTGCAAATGCTATTCTAGCAACTATGGTTCCCACTGGAGACTATGGTTCCCATTGGTGACCTCCAACAAAACTCAACCGTTGATCTCTTCTCTCCTTCCTTTCTTCTTATTCTTCTTCTTTTCTCATTTTTTTTTCTTCTTCTTTCCTACCAAATCTGTTGCCATGGCCAAAACACAGCTATGACTCTCTTATGTACTTCCACCATTTATTACTAGTGTACTTTATAAAGGTGTCATTTTATATATACAATAGTAACAGTTTATTACTAGTGTGCTTTATAAAATTTATACAGACAATAGTAACAGTTTACTATAATGTGCTTTCGAAAAATTTATACAAACAATAGTAACAATTTACTATTTTGTATTTTGAAAAAATTATACACCACATAGTAATAGTTTACTGTTGTCTTTGAAAAAATATATAACACAGTAACAATTATTATTTTAAGTTATAAAAAAACACTACAATAGCAACCCTAAAAAATGACCAGATCTGAAATTGCAACCAAAGACACGCACATAAAAAAGAAAAAAAAAAGAGGAGATCAGATTTGGAGTTTGGAGATGAAAAGAAGAAGAAGAAGAAGAATGAAGATAACCATGGCGGGGCAATGGTCGGAGAAGGTCTGGTTTTCTAGATCTGGTCTGCGAGTTCACCTACCATTCTCATTTGGTCATCCCCTCGTCTACATCATTGCAAACTCCATGGTTGATTAAACCATTTCCTTTCTTTACCACATCGCCGAACGAGACATCGCGTTGAAGACAGCCATGGTGGGGCAATGGCAGGAGAAGGTCTGGTTTTTCAAATCTGGTTCTTCTTCTACTATTTCTTCAAATCTAGATCTTCACATCCCTTCTTCATTAGCCGTTATCACTTCTCTCTCTCTTTCCCCCACCCCCCTTTCTTCTTCTTCTTCATGATGTTGTCGATCTGGAAACCCAGATCTAATTCCCCCTTTTGGTATGGTATAAATATAAAATGTTAAAAGAGGTATTTTTTAAAAATCGACTTCCCTATTCTTAAAGAATCTCTTAAAAAAAAAGGGTTCTGGAGTTTTTTAAAAACTCTAATAGTGGGTTTATTGTTAAAGACAGTCCTCTAATAGGGATAATTGCTAATTTCCCTTTTTAAAATTAAGCGTGTGTTATTTATTTATTTATTTATTTTGTTATTCATTTAAAACAAAAAAACCCAACAACAACAAAAAAGGACAAAGCGATACAAGAAACTCCAAATTCCGATATTTTTGTGACGCTGACGTGGCTTTATCAAGGAGGTGTGGAAAGCGGACAATGGACATGCTCATGTGTTTGGACATGGACCTATATGATCTATCCTTTTCTGGAATAAGGTCATTCCCCACCCAAACACCATGTACCCCGAAACCATTATAAACCCACCCCTAGCTCGGGACGACGTTCTGAAACCAGATCAACGCCAGGCCAAGCCAGACCAGACCAGAAGAAGAAGAAGAAGAAGAAGAAAAAACTTCTCAAAACCCTAGACCCCCATGGCATCAGAGAAGCGATGCCTGTACGAGGTCCTCGGCCTCAGCCGAGACTGCACCGCCGACGAAATCCGATCAGCCTACAAGAAGCTAGCTCTCCAGCGCCACCCCGACAAGCTCATCCAATCCGGCGTCGCCCAATCCGACGCCACCGCCTCCTTCCAAGAGCTCGTCAACGCCTACGAGGTCCTCTCCGACCCCAAAGAACGCGCCTGGTACGACTCTCACCGTTCCCAAATCCTCTTCTCCGATCCCACCTCCGCCGCCTCATCCGCCGTCCCCGACCTCTTCTCCTTCTTCTCCAACACCGCCTTCTCCGGCTACTCCGATTCCGGTAAGGGCTTCTACAAAGTCTATTCGGAGCTTTTCAACAAGGTTTATTCGAACGAGTTGAATTTCGCTGAGAAATTAGGGTTAGGGTCCGGGTCGGTTAGGGAGGCTCCGGTTATGGGGAATCTGGATAGTCCGTATTCGCAGGTGACGGCGTTTTATGGCTACTGGTTAGGGTTTTGTACGGTGATGGATTTTGGGTGGGTGGATATGTATGATGCGATGGCTGGGGTGAATCGGAAGTCGAGGCGGGTGATGGAGGATGAGAATAAGAAGTTGAGGAAGAAGGCGAGGAGGGAGTATAACGAGACGGTGAGAGGATTGGCGGAGTTTGTGAAGAAGAGGGATAAGAGGGTGATTGATATGCAGGTGAAGAAAGGGTTGGAGATGGAGAGGAAGAGGGAGGAGGAGAGAGAGAGGAGGAAGGTGTTGGAGAGAGAGAGGTTGGAGAAGGCGAAGGCATATGAGGAGCCTGAGTGGGCGAGAGTTGAGGAGGATGAGGATGAGGATGAGATTGTTGAAGAATTGGAGGATGAGAGGAAGAGGAATGAGGGGAAGGAGTTGTATTGTGTGGTTTGTGGGAAGAAGTTTAAGAGCGAGAAGCAATGGAAGAATCACGAGCAGTCGAAGAAGCATAGGGAGAAAGTTGCGGAGTTGAGGGGCGCATATGAGGATGAACAAGACGTTGAGGAGGAAGAAGAAGGGGAGGAAGAGGGGTTGGGTGGTAATGTGGGTGGTAGTGGTGTGGATAATCTTCATAATGTGGCGGCAGAGGATGGTGTTGATGAGTTAGGTGAGCAATTTAGGGATCATTTTACCATTCGAGAAGAAGAGAACAAAGACGAGAGTGAAGCCGGTGCTGGAGTTGATGATGATGATGATGATGATGATTTTAATCATAATGTTAATGATATGAAAGGGGTTTTTGAGTCTTTAGGTTCAGATGATGAAATGAGTGTTCTTGAAGCTATGGTGTCAGGGCGTAAGAGCAAGAAAAGTGTGGTTTCAATGGGTAAACCTGAGTCTTCCGCTACCGAAGCTCAGATGAACATTGACAATGAGGAGTTGGACTTCATGGAATATGATAAGCGGAAAAGCAACAGAAGGAACCGAGGCAAAAGAGAAAAGGGTAAAAAAATTAATGGAGAAGCTACTAATGGCCAGGCCGAGGAAAATGGTGGACATGATAGTTCACAAACAGAGGATTCCTCCTCCGGTAATTTTGCAGAAAGTGAGATTAATGGTCAAGAGAACCTTAATTTGAAAAGGAATCATAAGATTCCGAACCAACCTGTTGATAGAAAAGGTACCACAAAGAAAGAAACAAACACCAAGTCAAAGAACTCATCCAAAGGAAGAAAATCAAAGGTAATTATGCTTCAATAGTAAGCTTCTGTGCTTCTTCAATTATCATTATTTACATACTTATATTGGTCATGTTATATCGTCTAGTTATAGTTTACCAGTTTGCTGAACCGTCTTAAACTCCTTGAACTTGCTTTTCCCATGCTTAATTTTTCAACATCAACTGCTGTTCTGATGTTGTATTTATAAATCTGAATTTGTACCTTTTGATGGATTTGATAGAAGAATAGTTTTATATCTTTGAATTCGAAAAGTTGGCATATGGCATTTGTGAACCACTATCAAAGTTCTCTATCGGCCACCTCCCCGTGTGAAATTAATAGTACACTACTTCAAAAGACCATCATCAAGTATAGTTTTGCCTTACTTTCACTTTAAGAACAAGACACTGCAGGATAATAAAATTTGGGAGTTAATGTAGTTAGTAGTTAGTTTCTTTTTAGTTTTGAATTCTCAATACTTGATGAAATCTCACTACTCACTAGCTATGCTGCTGGTAATTCGCACTCCATGGAGTCCATGCTGTCTAATTTTCAATGATTGTTTTTACCACAGGCATCAACAAAGAATTCTGGCAATTTATGTGATACATGTGGAGAGGAGTTCGAATCAAGGTATGCTTCACTTTTCTGAGTTGATTTGTAACCTGTGTTTGATTACTGTTATTCTAATTTGATGTTAGATTTTGATTCTTTGGAGTTGTATCCTTCTGTCATGACAGGAATAAATTACATACGCATTTGGGTGTTACGGGTCATGCTTCACTGAAATCTCGATGAGGAATTTAGTCACCAAAAATCTACTCATGTCAGAAGATTATTTGCCCATGAATTGCCTTCCAGATACTGGTCAGGCCCAATTTTTTACTATAATTATTTTCATTTTGTTTACATTCATTGTTATAGATCTAAATTATAGGAAACTGCCGAAGGTACTTCCATCCAAATGAAAAGGAAAAAAAAAAAAGAGAGACTGCCAAAGGTAGAAAGTATAGAGAGCTGCCTCTGTTTTTGTAACTCAACAAGAAGCTATGGGTTCGAGGACTCCCACACGTATTATGATAGTATGGTTTTGGAAGTAGAGCAGGCTTCTGGTTTGACTGATTGCATTTTTCTTTTAAATGGAAGTACGTCTTGGACCACAATAGAAGGGAGTTGAAAAGTAGAAAGAATTCCAGATATGAGATGCAGTTTGTTGTATGTTGAGAAATTTTTGTGACATTAAACATATTTTTCAATTAAATGAGCATTCTTTTCAATTCTTTTGCTTATATGAACCACAAATTTTATGACTTTGGATGGTGTGAGCTTTCTTGGATGTTATGCATTTAATGTAGTTCAATTCTTTACCGTTGACAGTTCATATGGATCCTGTTCTTTTTACAGGAATTCAGAAATCATGTGATTTAACAAATCACGTTATACGGAAACTTGGAATTTCAAATCCTTCCTTTCTTTTGAACTCATGTAGTCGCATACAAATTCAAAGTTCCCTGAACTATAGGAATTAGGGAGAAGCATTTGATTGTAGGGTGTGAATCTAGATTGACACAGGATTATACTTGCAAGATTTTTCTGAAGAGAAGCCCACCAAGATGGTGATGATGTCCATCTTGGATGGAGCACACAAGGAAGCCTCCCAGACTAGGGTGGCTGAAAATCAGGCAAAAAGAACCATATTCATTTTACTTGCTATCAGGATCTTGAGCATATTGAGGTAGAATAAGGTCTAATTATTTTTCCAACCCATCATGTCCTAATTTCTTACATGTAGGAAAATTTGGGGAAAAAAAAGAAGAAGAAAAGAAAAGGTGGTTTAGCTGGACTAAAATTTGAATTAGAATACCATGTAGGGTCACCTACCATGCAAAGTAATAGAACTAAAATACAATCCAAAATGAGAAGATCTAGCCTCCAACCCAACCAAGGGAGAGTAGTGTTTAACTTTCCATAGATGTAATGTTTTAGTTTTTAATGAGCTTGGAGGAAAAACAAACTATAAGAATATAGTTTATTATTAGGGTTAATTACTTTTTTGTAAATTGCCTGGTGCATGTGGGATGGAGGGATTGCATATGCTCGGAAAGATCAGTCAGGTGCAAAGCATTTGAAACCTCTTGACACAAAAAAGAAAAAAAAAAAAGTCATGTATACCCATCTCAAGAAAATCTTCTATCATCTCATTTATAGAGGTAATTCAGACCAAGGCATGACCAAGCTGCAATTCTGATTGTCTAGAGGATGATGATCCTGTTCTTGTATACGGAGCAACGTTCACAGCACCAGCAGTGCCAACTGCGACACAAATAAATGGTGGTGTGGTCATTGGCGACCCCTCAGATCCTTGGTTCGGTCACCCACAGCCTAGGCCAGGATAATACAAATAGTTGGGGGGATTGCATTCAGAAACTAACCAAGGGATGTGGCTACCAGATATCTGATTATGTTTTCAAAAACAAAAACACAAGCGTTCCTTGTTATGGCAAGCTGAAAGGCATGGCCCAACTGTGTAGCAGAGCATTGGCACACCCTTGGTCAAATTGAAAAGTTCAAACCTCTTGCACCACAAATCATCCAAAAGAGTGATGTAGCCTATCAAAAGTGTGTTAAAGTGGCATCATTTGGCTCAAGGGTAGCATCATAAAAAGGCCACAATTAAAAGACCAATAACTTGCATTTGTTGTTTCTACTTGTAATAAGGACTGTTTTATCGAAGAAAATCTCTCTCACAATTTTAATTTGATGATTTATAATGAACTATTTACATTCCTATCTGTTGACCAAAAAAAAAAAAAGAAACTATTTCCATTTTTTTTTTTTTTTTTTTTGAGGCAGAAGCCTCAGAACAGTAGCAGGGGGATCTAAACCCTAAGGCATTTATAAACAAAACATTACAAAGCTCACTAAGGCGTTGTTCAAAAGGCAAAAAATTACAACCCATATTTCTTCCCATAGTAGTTATCATATCTACTTCATTATGTTATCATTTAGTGAGAACAGTGGAGAATACAATTTCTTGAACCAATATTTAAGTTCGAATAAACTCAAGGGCAAGAATATATATTTTCCAACAAACTCAAGGGCAAAAATATGTGCACCCTATTTTATATCAGTTGCCCACTAATAAAGTTCCATTTCCCCTATATATAAATGAGCATTAGAAAGGAAGCAAATAGCACAGCCCTAAACCAACACTAGACATCTAGAAAAGGCCATTTTGATGAATTGAAACTTGTGCCACGACAAACATGCAAAATAGATACAAACCTCAAAAAACTCATCTTTGGGTATATGCAGGAATTTAAAAGGCACCTCGAGGCAATAAAACACCCCGCTACATGCAGAAGAACCATACTTCCGCTTTCACTTCGTTCCTTGCCACAAAGAACTCATTCTTCCGCATATCGTCTCCAAACACCTTGAATTTAATGCTTCAACAACAAATGTGGCTTTTAATATAGGACTGCAATTAAAATGAAGAAATCAAGATTGCAAAATTCCATTACTTTCATTTCCACCTAAGCCATCAAAGAAATACAATCTGGATGTTTATCAATTTCAATATGTCGTTTCCACGTTCTTGATCAGGCCTCCATCAAAGAAATACTTCGTATATCCACGTATCTGTAAATTTCTGATTTGTTTAATATGTCGTTTCCATGTTCCTAGTCGGGTCTCCACCAAAGAAATACAAATGGGTATATCCACAATATCTGTAAATTTCTGATCTGACACAATGCCCCATCTCTATCAGAAACTGGATGGGAAATGGATCCTATTCGTTAGGACCTCCTAAGTCACCTCTTGTAAAGAACCCTTTTTTGTCAATTGACAAACTTGCAACCTCTTGAAGTTTATTTTTGTCCAATCCTTCATTAAAATGGTCTCTAAGGAATTCCACAGCCATGAATGTAAGGGCAGAGGCAGGAACGTACCATATAACCCTGGGAATGCTACCTCTGAACATACCCTTTGTGCCTTCAGTCATCCATACTGTACGAATTGCATCCAACCAGCCATGGTACCTATGAGTGCAATACATTTTTAGGAAATTAAGATTACAAATACCCCTTTTTTTTCAACAATCAGAAACAGAAGTCATTGACCAAATGTAGAAAAAATTAAAATTCAAGGCAAATTGAATAGGCTTCACCCAAAATTCAGGGTCTGTCCTAATAAAGTTGCTTAGAGACTTTTTCTTTTGGGTACACATTAGAGGGACTTTGTTCTACAACACCTCACCCTTTCCCTATACTCGTGAATTTCTAGTTAGTCTGGATATCAAAAATGGTTTGAAATACAGGTCAAACTAATGTAATGGCAACCTTCAGCCAAATCTATCCAAGAATACTAACTCTATTACATTGAGTCCTTAACATTTTTAGTCTACTCAATTACAAGAATACATTAATATGCTTAATGTTGACAAAAGCAAAAGAGTAGGAGAGAAGACATCATTAGTGAATAGCTACAGCAGTACAGCACTACAGATAGCCTCTGGATCTGTTTTGGCAAGAGAATGAAAGAACAAGAGGAATAGATGACTCAGTGCTTCACCTCTATATGAGTTAAAGATAGTGTTAAGCTTTGATTAATTAGCATAATGAATGGATTGACGTGTGAAGAGGAAAGGGAAGCCCTTGGTCAGGATCCACATCACCTTTATTTACCCAATCACTACTGGTACTGGAACAACAATTTTAAATGGCATGGGAGAATAGTTAGTGTACCGCTTATGAAAATTTATGTCCCATATAACACCCATAACTCATGACCAAAAAAAAAGGAAAGAGAAAGTGATACCTTATAGTTGATCCCTGTACTTGCAATCTTGTCTTGATGACATCCAAGGGAGTGGTTAGATATGCACTAAATCCTGTACGATGTTAGAGAAATATGAATTACTGTTCCAGCAAGAGATTAAAAACATTTCCACTAATTGAGTAACAAGCTAAGTCAATGCTGAGTTCAGTAAAAAGTAAACAATATAAGGAGATGGGTGAGAGAATGAGTGAGAGGGAGAGGGAGAGAATAACAACTGCACTATGTAGGATGAAGCATAAGTACAACACATACCACCAGCTAATCCTCCTAATAAGAGTCCCTCAAGAGAACCATTAATGTGGTAATCTGGATTGGGTACCCATTTTTGTTTTCCATGCTCTGTTAAATCTTTTAGGGCTTCATAAAACATAACCTGAAACGTGCCAAAAAATAAAATGACAATTTTGAAACAAGATATAGAAATATTAATTAAAAGCATAAAAGCCTAATGTTAGAATGATTATAATCTGGAACACACACACGAGTCAAGATCACTCATAATCCACTCAATAACCTTTTTGTAGGACCCATATTTTGTCTAACCCACTGTTAACTTACATATCCATCCAATGTAATCCGATCCAAACAAAATGAAAGCAAATTTAGAAAGACTTGAAAGAATGCCAGAAATCGACTCTCCAACAAAATAAAAAAATAAAAAAATGGAAGCCAAGAAACGAACTCTGCAAAAATTTAGTATACCATTAGACCAGCAAATGGCACATCTCTAGCAAGCGTAGACCAGTATCTACAAAAACATCCAAAAAATGAATTTATAATCACTCACAAAAACTAAGAAGAGGAAATAACAAATGTAGTATACACAATCCATATGGATGCAAATTATGTTTGGGCAAACTCCAGAATCTGATAGTTGATAGACATGAATACATTATGTAACCGATTGCATGCATCAATTTTGTTTTAACACCTTTAGACACGTATTAAAGGACAATATATTCCTTCTGGGAAATTCCGCCTCAAAATAGTTTGTTCAAATGATACTTAGCATTTGACCTACAGGCCACAGAAACTCTGAAATGATTGATGAATTGGGAAAAACTAATTTATCTCATTATCTGTATAGAATATTAGAATCATCCAATTCAGCAGAGTTCCAGCGTATAAACTGCCCAACCATCCTTAGGACACGAGTAATGTCTAATGTCCATACAAGCTGAATAAGAGGGGAAGGGGGGGTTGATAAGTAGTTTAAGAAATCAAGTATTATTTGCCTATTATGGTCCTCAAAACAATGGCACTTATTCAGAAGTGGTTAGTGGTGTACAGATTGAGGCATCTTAATATCTATAACTTTTCCTGCTTTATCAAAAAAAAAAAAATCAATAACTTTTCCTGTAGTCTTTAATTCATTACATTGCATATAAAGAAAGCTATCTAGAAAAACTATAGATAAGGGGATTTTCCAAATATACCCTGCATATAATCCCTTTAAGCCCTGTTTCTTCCATATTGAACAGCCAGCCTGAAACATTCCTGAATAGTAACCATACATTTGCGAGCCAGGTTTCATACACACATTGTCTTTCATGACAACAGAACTCCAAGATGTTCTTGTGCCTTGAACTTGCATGCGTTGCTTCATCACTTCACATGGTACATAAACAAAAGAGCCAAGTGTATCTCCTGAAATGCATAGAGGAAAAGACAAAATCCTGAGTCCTCTGAGGCAAGGCACAGCTGATAAATCCACAATCATTCAAATTTCTATTTTTCATACCACTAGGACTTCCCATATCAACACAGCAAAAAAAAATAAATCAACAACCTAACAACTGATAGACAACTAGATATCTAAATGCACAATGCACACATATGTGTCCTTGTGCATAAATTGTAGAGTAATTGAACATCAACTTCTAGCACATTAGCAAACTCAACAAACATACACTAAGGAAAATGTTTGTTTATTTTATGTGCATCAGAGAAGAGGAACATAGGGTACATGAAGGATTCAACCACTCAAGCGCCAAGGATGGTTTACATGCAAACAGAGAATGCAGCTTATACACATCCTAGTCAATAATAGGCAGTAAACACTAGAACAATATAAATTAGAGGCAATGACACTTCATGTGCAATAAACTTCACTTTGATGCAGCAAAGAGGAAATGAGTAGACAAGTAAGATCAGATCAGGGACTTGATATCCTTGATCAAAAAAAATGCCAGAGGGGGTGATAACAACCACTCTATTACACCCAGAAGAATGTGAGTGTTGCTCTGGTGTATATAATAATAGCCACAAGCATATTTCCTAAAAACTAAAAGAACTACATCCAGGGTTCAAAAATATCATATTAAACATGAATGTTGAGAACTTTATAGCTAACCAGAACTCCAATTGCATGCCCCAAGGTTCAGAGACCCAAAAAGGTTGTCCTGCAAACCCATAGCATTAGCACACAAAGATCCTGTGCAATGTTTAATTTTTGGAGCTGAACTTTGTATAATCATTAGATTTTTTTAAAAATATAATTCATTAAAGGGATTGAGCAAAAGAGCTATGGTATCAGTCAGAGGAACTCAGTCTTGGCCAGTATCATCTTTCAACCAATCTACATGGAAGTTTTTAATTTTCTATAATATTTTGAATGCTTTATAGATCCTCACTGCTAGTGAGAAGAGAAAAAAAAAAGGGGGGGGGGTGCACCTGAAGTAAATGTCCACATTATTTTGCTTCTGGCCACCCTTTTGCCAGTATGAAATTATTTGAATTCCTCTTTAAGGAAAGCATATTCAATGTGCAGATAAAGAAAAATGTGAGCTAATTGTACCCCAATGGAGATACTGCAAAATTAAATAGATCAGTTCATCTACTCAGACTAATGCAATAAATAAATACTTGAGATATACATGAATCTATAACTTAAGGCAAATCACTAGTTTAGATTTTCGTTTTTTTTGGGGGGGGGGGGGGGGGGGGGGAAGAGAATTAGAAGATGACTAGTTTAGATTTTTGTGGAAAAAAAATTTACAATATGACCTAATGAAACCTAACAAAATTGTAACACTCTTGAGCATGCAGTATCCTTCAACCCTTTTCCTACATGGTTACGTCTCAGTTTCCTCCACTGGTGTAACTTCTAAGCATATATGCTTCAGTAATCACGAAGCACTTTGAAGTTTGAACAGTAACCTAAGACAATAAATCTTGGAAGTGATTCTGTTTGGCACATACACACACAATATTTGCATGAAACTTGAATGTCACCTATATGAATCAAAAAGCAATGAAAATTTAGGGAGATCCATAACAGCTTACCAACAGCTCCAGCAATGAAATGTGCCCAGTGTCCCCCTAGGTTAGGATGTGATTCTTCAATCCACTTTTTGGTAGACTCTATGACACCAAAATATGTTGCTCCAGTTGCAAGAGATCCAGTGACCCCAGGAGCTATTCCTCTATAAAAGCCTAAAAAAATAGTCAGCTCGATAATCTATGAAAATGGTGAATCTACTGAAAACAAAAGAAAATTTATTATTTAAAAAAAAAAAAAAAAGTATTCCCTGCAAGTCAAATTCCAAAGCATAAGAAGGCATATGTATATTGACTTTGAAAACATAACCATTCCCAAATCTATTTTATATTCAACAGAATAATAACTCCGAAGTGACAGAAACAAAATAAGTGATGAAGTATCAACATAATTAATACAGAAGTATTATACACAGAAATGCAACTGCTAGAAAGGTTAAAAAAAAATATGATGTACCTTTTAATCCATCAGCAACCCAGACTGCTCGGACCATTTGCAATATGCTTTTTTGGTTCTGAACATAATGAGAGAAAAGATCAATAACAATCTAAGTATCAAGATTTAAGGAATTCCCAATCAAACAGATAGACTTTGGCCATACTATAATGTCAAGACATCTTAAGAAAAATTCAATTCATAGAAATACTATAAGAAACATATTAGAAATCTAAATGACCGAACACCATAAAGTACTGTCCTCAATTAATGAAATCTAACTTGGAACTTTGCCCCGTTGGGTAATGCGGGAAGTGCATCATACCTGAGATACACTAAGAACAGCTTGACTTTGAATCCGAGTCTTTACCGTATCAATTGGATGCATCATTCCCTCGCCGAAAGCCCCAGCGATAGCTCCCCATAAGAATTCCCTCCATACTACACCAATTACCACCCAAAAAAAATTGTAATTGATAGTTTTAATCACAGCAATTGAATTGAAATTATATTGTTTAGAACTAAAAAACAAACTACCACATTTTTCATTAAATATCAGGTCTCTGAGCAACTACATGAGAAGCATTAAGACTGTTGCCTTTTCCTATCACAAACTATTAGCAAGTCAAATCAGTGCATAAATACAATCAACACAATGTCAGCATGGTAATAAAGCTCTTGTCTGAACGATAAGAAAAGGAAAGAAAAAGGTAAATAAATTCCTTTTGTGTTTTTGGTTGTCACAGGAAAGTGGTCGATCCCACCACTAAATCTTTCTTGCAGGAAAATAATTCCTGTAAATCACATCATGCATTTTTTTTTTACACAAGAAAAAGTCTGGGAAAGTTAAAAACTTCAATTTTCTCACAACTTCCTTGTGAACTAAACAATTGCAGGAAAAAAAATTACTATTCTTCCAGCATCTTCCTTTTCTTTTACTTTCCTTTTCCTTTACTTGCCTATATTTCACTTTCCTACATAAGTTTCTTGAAACCCAAACACAGCTTAAAGGATTCTTGGTCATTGACACCAAACCCATCCATATTCACATTCTAGACGAAATAAACTAAACTAGTGTGCTAGAATCCAAGTGTCCCACATTAGTTAAGTATAGGATTGACCATGTGTATATGGACTCTTGGTTACCCTTCCCTTGCAAGCCAGTTTTTAAGATGAGTTCTACCCATGGGTTCGTATCATAGTGGTGTATTCCCATTCATTTCCACAATCTAGAATAAATAAATTACAAGTGGTGGTATATTTGTCTGTTTATACACAAATATATATATATATACAGTCCCCTTCCATGAAGCAAGCAATAGAAACACTACTTACTGTTACTTACCCTGTGTTATTTTTGTTTTTCATGTCATAAATAATAAAAAAACCTAAGATTCAAAAATCTTCATTTCCAAAATGATCTCGGAACCGAAACGGAGCCCCAATGAAACGTGCGCGTGTATATGTATGTATACATGTGCACATGTGGCTTCAATAACATGATCTGACCACCTGAAACTATCGACTTCGATTGAAAAACAGCGAAAAAGCTGACAACGGAATCAATTTCGCATTGATACGAGAAGAGGAGATTGAAATGAAACTAGAGAGTGAAGAGCTAAAAAGAAAATAATATTTTGCTGACTGAAAATTTTCTGTTAATTTTGTTTTGCAGGTCATAAATAATCAAAAGACCTAAGTTTCAAAAACTCAGTTTTCTCTTCATTTCCAAAATTATCTCGGAAACCAAACGGAGCCTCAGTGAAACGTGCGCGTGTATACATATACATGTACATATGTGACTTCAAAAGCATGGTCTGATCACCTGAAACTATCAAATTCGATTGCAAAACAGCGAAAAAAGCTGAAAACGGAATCGATTTCGCATTGATACGAGACGAGGAGATTGAGATGAAAGAGAGAAAGAGAGAGAAGCGAAGAAGAGCTTTACCGAAGAAGTGAGTGCGAGTTGCGTTGGTTGAATGAGATATTGAAGCTTGTGTACGGTTCGAACTTGAGCTAGGCTCCGCCATTGAAGTTGCAGAGAAGCTTTCCAGAGCTCTCTCTCGGTCTGGGATTTGGAGGTTAGGGCTGAGAGGATTTTGAAGAGGGCGCGCTTTTTCGTATAGTTTTTCCTTCGTCATTATTTATAGGCGCTACGGTGACGACGTGGAGTGGGGACCTACGAGCCATAGTCCGTTATACGAATGTGCCCTAAATCGTGATGAGTCGGCAAAAGGCCCAATGACCATAACACTTGCCATGTTTTTAGTGGTGCATACATGAAGAGGATGGGACCCACTTCCCATAATTGAAAAAGGAAAAAAAATAATAATAATGTTGACCGAAATGAAGAATACTATGGAGTAATGGGAAGGGTTTTGCTTTTTGTTTTTTGGCTAGCTGGAAATGGGGTGATTTTATCCATAATATGAGTCCTAGTTTATAAGCTTTAACTTCTGACCATAGCACATGTGAGAAGGTCCATTCAATAAAGCAAAAAATGTATTGAAAGATTTTTTTTTTTTTCTTTTGTAATCGATATAAAATATATTTTTAATCATTAACTTTTTAATATCAACAAATGAATATTAATATTTTTATATGAGTTTGAACTTGACTCATTAACTTAAAAAGTAAGACTAATGTAAATTAATAAAAATACAATATATAGACAATGGATGTGCTTTCTTTTTGGTTGGGGATAAAAGAAAAATGGACGATATGTAATTTCTTGAGCGAAGCAAAAGAGATTTTTTTTTTCTTTTTTTATTTGTAATTTTGATTGTTGCAATAGTAAGTTTTGTGTGTGTCGTCAACGATTAATGGTATGTGTATATATATAAAGAGAGAAAGAGAGAATACCAAAACACAAGAACCCAAATCATATGTTACTATTTTGTTTATTAGGCCACTGTAATCAACTCTTGTCAGTATTGTGTGAGATTCGATTGATATTCTAAGAGTTTTTCACTTAAACGATTTGCTACAATGAGTTTTCTTTTTTTTTTTTTCTTTTTTTTTGGGTATTACGATTAGGTGGTATGCTAGGCTAGTTTAAGTACATCACTCTAAGTCTTCTCCTTAGCTCGGTCAAAGGCAAGCTATCCACGTTGAGACTAATGGATTCACAAGGAAAATTCTATGTAGCTTAGCCCAAAGGAGTACAGTTAAAATTTGATTTAAGAATGTTTGGATTTATAGTTCACTCCGAAACCATTTGTATTGGCCTTCTGGGTTATTGCAATGAGTTTGCTGTGCTATATTTAAATAAATAAATATTTTATATTAAAAAAAAAAATGATGACATGTTGTATTTAAGGACATTTGTGTTAATATATATTTTGTTAATGCCATTGAATCGATGGCGCTGTTCTTATAAGAAGTGTCAATGTATTTATCAAAACTATAAAAAAAACATATGATTATAAAAAAGAATGCGAGTGGTAATTTACCCGATATTATTTCGTTTTCAAATTCACGATGAATAAAAGGGAAAAAAGGAGTTGGGTGTCAAAGGACAACGTTATCCCGTGAAATGATCTGAGAAGCTAAAAAAAAAAAAGTTGGAAAAAAATAATCAAACGACGCCGTTACTAACCCAAAACATCAAAACGTCACCGTTTAGATCTCACATTGGCTGTCCAGTTTCCACAACCCCACATGTCATTTTTGTAATTTGGGCTTCAGATGCCACAGGGGAGAGAGAGAGAGAGAGAGAGAGAGAGAGAGAGAGAGTGGTAAAAGCAACAAATGGAGGTACACTAGTAGCTGCTGAAAATCCCTCGAGTTTTATTCCATCCACACCGAAAAGAGAGTAGTCTCTCTCATCGCACTCCTAGGGTTTCGAAGAAGAAGAAGAAGGAGAAGAAGAAGAACAGCAAACAGCGATCACCTCCGTTCGATCAACAATGGCAATGTCCGCGTTGAGGCGAGAGGGAAGGCGTTTCGTCCCTCTCATCTCCCCCTCTCCACTCACCGCCGCCGCTACCCGATCCTCTCTCATCCCTACCGAGTACGATCCTCCTTCTAATATCTTTTTATTGCGTTTTCGCACGATCTATTACCCTGTATTTACTATGTGCTCACACCTCGTTTGGTCACCGAGAAAATGTAGGAAAAGAAAATCAAATCACAGTCGTACTATTTTGCTATTTTTCTTCAAAGGGCTCAACTAAATCAAATATCTGTACCAGGCCGAGCTCCGTGGAATTTATAATTTTTTTCTCGGGTCCGAAGTAATGATAAATTTAAGATTTAATACCTTGATTTAATTTCTCAGCAACCGAACAGAACCTTATTATTTTTGTTGGAATTTTCTAGATATAGATTTTGTGCTTGTTCTGTCACTTCATTATAGTTTGATGACTTATATATTAGTGCTGACGATTACTGCATATCGGGAGTTTTTGGTGATTTGGCGGTAGCGTTTCATTTCGAGCGCCTTTTGGGGTTGTATTTGGACCATAGTAGTGGCCATCTTAAATTTTTTTTATTTTCTAAAATCCCCATTTAATATGAGAAGAATTGTTCATTGTGTGAAAGTATTTCATGAAATGTTCCTCCAAAAACACACAATAACAACAGTGTGCGCTGTGTGGCATGCAGAGAATGCAAGTATATTGCCATTAAGATGTTATTTGTGATAGTTTATTGGAACTACTAGTTGTATCTATTTTAAATTTATTCCTTTATTACTACTAGGTATCTATCCTATGGAAAAAAATATGTCCCCATGTGATGCGCTTGTACAGTTCAGATTGTTTTAGCAGAAGTGCTACTATTTGACGCATAATTAAATCCCATATGATGTGGCTGCACCTTAAATGACTTAAAAACACAATTTGGTATTATTATTTTTTAAATTGGTTTTTTTTTTTTTTTTTTTGGCAGCGCCAAATCAGATGGCATTTTATTATGGGTCAAATAGCATTTTCCTTGTAATGGTGCACTTCAGCTCTATTTTTTCTACTGCGCTTGTTAACTTCCTTTGCAAATTTTTATCATTTTCTTTGCACTTTGAACAACTTAATAAAACTAGCTTGGGTGGGCAGGGAGCAGGCCCCTCTGGGAGTTCGCTCTATTTCTACTCAAATAGGTAAGGGTCATTCTCATTTCATAGTTGCTGCCTTTTACCTTTGTGATGTTAGACTTGAATTCCTGTTGCCGTTCAATAAGTGTACTTTTCCTGTAAATGTTGATCGTTTTTGGTTTCGTATTTTTTGTGCAGTCAGAAACCGAATGAAGAGTGTCAAGAACATTCAGAAAATCACCAAGGCTATGAAAATGGTTGCAGCCTCAAAGTTGAGAGCAATTCAAAGTAAAGCTGAGAATTCTCGTGGCCTATGGCAGCCATTTACTGCACTTCTTGGCGACACTCCTAGTATGTTTTTTCTACAAACCTTCATCATTCATTTATGCTGGTCAATTTACTTTAGTTTATTTTGATTCATTAGCAAATGTTACTTAATTTTTGACGTATCAACCATTGAAATCAATCTTCTCCTTTGTACTCGCGGACATCTAAAGTCAAAACTTTTGATTTCTCTCCTTGCACATTGTATTATGGATGAATTGATTAGACATATTCAGAAGGATGTTCCATGTGTTAGGATACTCTTGTATATATCTTTGTATTTTAGGGGTCTTGTGGATGAGTTTTTCTCCTTTCTCATTTTATGGAATGCAAATTTAGCCAAAATAGGGATAAAATGAGGGCATAGTGGAAATTGGTGACCAAGAAATACCTAAAAGTGATTATTTTAAGAAGTATTTCATAATTAGAAATTATGTCTCACTCCTCGAGGTGCATTTTCTCCCTAATATGAGATAGTAGTCTAGTCTAGATGTTGCATATGGACATGAAGAAATAAAAATGAGAATTTACTGGTCCAAAAGAAAATAAAAATCATTGGAGTTTGTGTGATCTGAAGTTTTATGAAATTAGGATTATAGAGGATTTTAGTTGAGATAGATGCGAATTTACCATGTAATATGTTTATTTGGATTTTTATTGTGATTGTTGCATCCTCCTCTGTGGGGAAATAGTATTAGGGTTCTAGCATTCATTATGGAGAACATAAAAGGATTGAAGGCATATGTTTTCTTTTTATTCCTTTCCTTCTTTTTTATTTTTATATTTTGCATTGAAGTTAACCCTGTGCTCTACCCTTGGAAGACAGGCTTTTTTAAAACTGTGGGGGACTTTAGCCTACTAAAGTAATAATTGGGAGAGGTAGTTGAAGTGGATACTTAAAATATGTTGCTTAACTTTTGTCTAGGTTTTAATAGTCAGGTGGATGGTCTTTCCTTATAATTGATGTTCTGCATAAAATCTGCCATGATGATTGCTTTCTATTCAGTTAGCTGGAGCCTTGGTGGCACTCTAGCTCTGTCCTATTTAGTAAAACTCATCATTCTTTCATAGAAGTATCGCTGTTCTATCATGACGGAGAATAACTTTTGCTTGAGATTCTGAGAAAAATTTGAGCTCTTCAGAGAAGGAAGATATTTAAGTTTTTTCCATACAATACTATAAACTTTATTCCTCAAATTTAAAACTAAGAAAATAGAGTTATTATCTAACTGTTCTTCATACAAATATTATTTATATAATTTTAGATGCATTTCCACCAAATTTTCATGATTATTTTGATGTACTATGAAATTTTTATGTGCGCATCTCTATCTCTCTTCCCCCACCCAAGAAAATTTATAAAAAAAAAAATGTTTGGATTCTTCCCTTGAAATCCAAAATCTTTGAAGAGCAACCCCTTTCTAATTATCGCTCCTGCTCTGGTTTGTGCTATGTATGAAGCATTTGGAACCAGATTAGTGTAGAATCTCGAGGGAGGTATTGATCAATTTTGGCTTCGATGAGCGCTTGTTCATAAATTCTGCTCCTGTCAGAACCCATGAACTCATTGGGGATGAGAGTGGAGCAAATTTAGGTGAATGACTCAATAAGTTGTAGCCATAATTTTGGAGGCATAAATTGAAATTTCCAAACATCACTGCGGACACCCCACAAAGTTTCTGAAATATACCACATTTTTCTTGTTGCTATCCCTTATTGAATTGGGAATGTATTGTGTAAATAGTGCTTGACCTGCTTATTGGTGGAATGCTTGATAATAAGTACCACTGTTGAATTTGGTAACTTTATTGACTATGTAATGTTATATGTGTTTTCTAGTTTTGATTCTTGCTCAGTCATTAGGTCAATTCTTGTTCTATTGATTTATTTATCAAGTCGAAGATGCCCTTATTGTGTGTTTTTTTTTTTTTTTTTTTTTGTTATGGTAGGTGTTGATGTGAAGAAGAATGTTATCATCACTGTTTCTTCAGACAAAGGTCTATGTGGTGGAATCAATTCTACATCAGTCAAGATAAGCAAGGCTGTTTATAAGTTGAATTCTGGTATCTCTTGCAAGCAACTGTAGTTTAGTTTAGTAATTGTTTATTTCTTCCCATCAGCAAACATTGAGTACTACCTGTGAGTAAAATTCTGTGCCACTACCATAGGTCCTGAAAAGGAAAGCAAATATGTTATCTTGGGAGAAAAGGCAAAGGCTCAACTGATACGTGACTCAAAGAAAGACATTGACTTATGCATAACTGAGTTGCAGAAGAATCCTCTGAATTATTCCCAGGTGGGTGTTATGTATTATATGCCCCTTTATGATGTAAGAAAAGAAACGAACCCCCCCCCCCCCCCTTTTTTATTTTAATTTTCTTTTTCTCTTCTTCTTTTGGGGGATGGTGTGTAAGGGCATTTTTTGTTATAACTGTTATATTGAATCCTACTGGTTAAATCTGTTCCCTTTCTCAGCAGAATATTTTTTGGCTTAGTCTTGTGATTCAAGGCCTTATGGCAATTCACATTAAGTGCGGCTGCCGTATTTAAGAATTTATGCTAAAGGCCTTAAGCTCATTTTTGGTAGTCCAATACTGAATTGGTTTGCTATTGATCCCATTAGATGGACAGGAGACAAGTTTGTCAGGTGGAACAATGTATACCTTTTTTTTCTTGATTAGCTCTATTGTGCTTATCTGCTGAAAAAACTGGGAAAAAACCTAAAATCAATAGCAAAAACTTAGTGTTTATTGACTGAATGAAAGAATAGGTTGATTCTTCATTTTGCTGCCTTCTTTTGTTTCCCTTGTATTCCACTCAATTTGTTGTTCTTTTCAGGTTTCTGTTCTTGCGGATGACATCTTAAAGAATGTGGAATATGATGCTTTGAGGATTATTTTCAACAAGTTCCAGTCAGTTGTCTCATTTATTCCGACAATGGCAACTATACTATCTCCTGAGGTGACTAGATTACTTCAGCCTGATGAATTTACTCGCCATTTTCATTTGTGTTGTGATATTATAACTTGAAGCTATGTTGTTGTAGGTTGTGGAAAAAGAGGCTGAAGCTGGGGGAAGGCTTGGTGATCTGGATTCCTATGAAATTGAAGGGGGTGAGACAAAGGCTGAAATACTTCAGAATCTATCCGAGTTTCAGTTTTCTTGTGTAAGTCCCGTCCATAGAGGCTGAAATCTTTCCCCTACTTTCTATATCCTGGCAAGTGGGATGAGTCATCTCTCTGTGAAACAATCACAGTGCGAACTTAAGCACTTCATCAATTGGAAGTACTTTTAGTTTCCCAAGGGTTATATGTAGCACAGTAGCATTCATGCCATTGCCTAGTAGCTATATCTGTAGATAATTAGCCCATGATTACTCCTATTTATGATGTCTGTAATTGCAAGAATTTATGGACTTAATTTTCCTTTCGAGATTTATTCTCGAAAATTTCACATTTCCCTCAGGTTTTGTTCAATGCGGTAATGGAGAATGCTTGCAGTGAGCAAGGAGCAAGGATGTCTGCCATGGATAGCTCCAGCAGAAATGCTGGGGATATGCTTGATCGCCTCACTCTTACATATAACAGGTATCTCTCTCTCCACACACGCATACGGGCACCTTCAGAGCATGTGATGTCCCTTAATTGCAGAAGGGTGATGCAGCAGGGGGTTGAGGCAGCCGACCTTTTCTTTATTATTATTATTATTATTATTATTTATTTTTGGGTCCTTGAGGAGAGCCAGATAGGCCTTTGGGCTATATAATGGCGGTCAGCCTCTCCCTTTCCAAACCCCACCCCCAAGGTTTGAAGACTCAAACCCATGACCTTCACCCCGTAAGAGGGGAGAAATATGCTAGGCCACAACAGTCATTGGATTTTTCTTTTGTCAATAGTTTGTATCTTGGTCACTTGTCAAACATGGATTTAGTACTAAGCATGCATGATTATTTTTGTTGTCTTTTCCTTGATAACTGATCTCGCTTATTTTTGTGATAATTTTTTATAGAACTCGTCAAGCATCAATCACCACAGAGTTGATTGAGATTATTTCTGGAGCATCAGCACTGACGGGCTAATTTCACAAACCTACTGCTAGTACATTCAGACAATGACGAAATAAAAAACTTGGCAGAGGCTTTGTTTGTGCATGTTGTGCCACCTTTTCTGAGAAATTGGTTTTTTTTCTTTGTTGAGCTATTTTAATAATTTCTCCAGGGTCGACTTTGTATCTGGGAATTTTATGGCCTTTTTCATGGTTCAATCAATTATGGGGATTTCATTAACTTGTGGGGTAAAATTTATCCTAAATGTTTATGGTTTGAGGATATGTTAATTCTCATAAAATTTCACAACAGTTTTTGGGTTTAATGTGTATCATGCTGATTGATTTATAGCATATTTTCTTTAGGAAATTGAAGTATCTTCTACCTTATACCCTTGTATCAATTTTCTAAACGGCAAACAGAAGTCGGTATCATTCCCATCCATCAATCTTTCTACCATGTTTCCTACTTTTAGTGTTGGTAAAGCCATTAAAGAGGTCATTAGAAAACCCTACCCCAGGCGTTTGCTTCTAAATTATTATCACGTGGGACTTCTCGTGACTGGTGTTTACCATGCTGGACATCGCAATGTATGCTAGTGTGAGAATCACAGTGCATTGCAATTCTGTTTTGTCACCCTAACCCTAGTGGTGCCTTTGCTTTGTGACAGGGCCTTCTGAAATATTTGTGGCTGCTATCAATAGGTTTCAGAATTGAAAGTGTCTGTATAGGCACATCCCTCTAAGCAAGAGAAAAACATCACATGATGTTTTCAATAATCTCGAAGTCCCCGTGTTGGTTTGTACTGTGTATCTGTAATGCAGGTGTATAATGACTTCCTATCTTCCTGATGGAGCTCAATTAGTTGGGTTTAATGGTGGATATTATTGTTTCTAAACCTAGATCATATATATATATTTTTTTTGTGGCCAATCAAGTTATATTTCAAGTCATTAAACCCAAACTAATCTTTTTGTGATGCACAAATCACACGCATATGATAGTGAGGGTTTCTTGAGTTGCAATTTTTTGTTATCTAAGTTACCTTCACGGGTTAACCTAAATTCTATTAGGTGCCTCAATTTGGGATCAAAATGACTGAGTACTCCAATATGCCAGTTTTGTTATAATTTTAGACTAGACGTTCTTTTTTTTTCCTTCCTATTTTTAATTTGTTGTAATCAAGATATATTATTATTGATCGCAATAATTATAAAAAAAAATTATATACTACTCTGTGCATTCCAGGAATTACTGTTCGTAATAGTATAGATGACATTTATCGGTGAGAACTAGAGTTAGATTATGAAAGCTATACGAGGGCTACAGTACGTTGATTCCTCCAAAATTCGCTTTTGTCTAATTCTCTGTGGAAGAAAGAAAAAAAAGTATCGGCTCACCAACCACATCTATTGATCCCACCAAATGGCGTACAGATAGATAGAGCAAGCAGCCGCCAACTCACCAGCCTTTTTGTTATGTGATTGATTTGGCGGCTGCTTGTTCACCGGCCTTTATGATATGTGATTCATCGTTCACTAGATCTATAAAGAATCTCTCCAAAATCCACTCTTTGTGTGGTGATTCTCGGGTCACTAGATTCTGGGATTCTAGTTCTCACCGATATATATGTCGACCCTTTATTTACTTTATTTATTTATTTTTTTGTTGGCTTGGAATACTGGAGTCGACCCTGCATTGGGGTTATGAGGGAAGTTGCTTTTTTTCCAAAAGAGAATGATCCAAATGGGCTTGCCGACCAGTTGGCAAACAACTATCGAAGTGTGTCAATTTCGGGGCACCGTGACTCTCTCGGCTTCTTCTCTCGTATAATTCCAATCTTTAGCAATCAAATTGGGGCCCCCACCTCCCTAGACGTACTTGTGCACTCTGCACGGAAACAGGGTGATTGACGAAAAAACGAAAAAAGGAGCTCATGGGTGACCTCATCAGTCATCATGCAAGAAACAGGTTGGGAGAAGAATGGGTAAACAACGTATCTCTCACTCACACAGTCTCTCTATGTTATCACATGCGACAGATTATACACTGGCAGCGTGAATCAAATGGCTCAGAGTGGTGCGTGAAAATCATACGTACGTGCGTGAATGACATGCATAGGTCTACTCTGGTTGATCTGTGGAGAACAGTAGGGGACGTTCCACGGGTGATCATTTTATATATCTATGGTTTGGATCATTCGTGCGCCATTACCCATGTTAGGTGGAAGAATTGATCTCTCTCTCGCTCTATATATATATATATACACATGGGTGTAAGAATTGATCTCTCTCTCGCTCTATATATATATATATACACATGGGTGTAAGAATTGATCTCTCTCTCTCTCTCTCTCTCTCTCTCTCTCTATATATATATATATATATATATGTATGTATATGAGTAATGCTACCTCTCCACACTTTCATCCTACACTTTACCCTCCTAACATATATGTATATGGGTAATGCTATCTTCCCACACTTTTATCCTACACTTTACCCTCCTAACATATTTGGAAGGGTAAGAGTTAAATCAAATCAGTGGCTCTCACAATCTTACCCTCCCAAATATACTAATAGGACAAAGTATAGGACAAAAGTGTGAGGCAAGATATCATTACCATTTGTGTGTGTGTGTAATGGAATACATTGGGCTAATGTTCGAGGTACAACCCCTAATACATGTTGCTGATATAATTTATATGAACATGTACTTACCTGATCAGGATTTCATATATGAAAACATAGTTATTTTATTGATGGACTTTGCACAGAATTTATAGAATAATGATAATAAAAAAAAACAATAATATATAGGAGCTCATTGCTCACCTCATAATGCAAGAAATTGATTAGGAGAATAATAGGGTAAACAATCCATCTCTCACTCACTCATCGTCTATGTATGTATATTATGAGATGTGGGATTAAAAATTATTTCATCTGCAATGTCCATAAATAAATGATTGTTATTGATAAAAAAATATAGGTTTTGGATAAAATAGTAATTAATTTTGGAACAATTTTATTTTTGGCATATATCACATACATGATCAAGGTTATCTGATCCAATAGTTGGTTTCGCAAAATATAAGTCGTAGGTAAGAGTTTTAGAGTATACTTGATGCAAGTTGCTTCAGATGACCTCAATCTCATCATACATCTGCTTGAACAGTCAAGATTGATATAACTTAATGACAAATGAATGTTTGAGATTGAGGTCACTTACACCTTATAAACAAATCCACGTAATGAAATCATATGTACACCTTACATATATCAGGTGAGTATGTGCTGATATAGTTGCCTTGTATTAGGATTATATCTCGTGCATTAACACACAATATATCTTATAACTTACTAACGCACGAGATTTAACTCTAAATATAGAAACGTGCTCACTTGATTATCATTCTATATATATATTTGTTTATCCAAGTTAAAAAAAATGTATTTGTTCGAATTTTTTTCATGCAATCCTCTCTGCACTCCACCTGCTCGCTCTACCTTCTCTCCGAATCTTCCACGTCTAACAAAACCCAACCCCCTTCCTTTATATTCCTTTATCTTATTCTCACCAAATCTATTAGTACATTTTTTATAGATCATTCTATTTTCCCTTAAATTTACCCTTCTCGTTTTCTTTACTCCACCACCCATTTTCCTCTCTATTTCCGCTTTACAATCCAATACCATTTGTCTTCTCTAATAGAACCCATTTTACGTCTGCATTTAAAAACAAGCTCTCCCATTTGTATTCTCCAAATAAAGCCCATTTCCCCCTCTCTCTTTCTCTCTATCTTCCTGAGCCACCACCTTTTGAGATTCCACATTTTCTTGAGAAAAAAAGACAATCAGCATTTTCCTGCCGGGAATTATAAGGAAAGAAAATGCTGGACACAGTGGAGACGAAACTAGAGTCCCAAACAGCCCAAGAGTTCTTTCTTTCTGCTCTGTCAACACCATCCTTTTCTTCTTCTTGCAGTGCTAGACTTGTTCCTTCGTTTCTCTCGCCGGGCCCAAACTGTCCAATTCTCGACGATGAAATGTCTCCCGCCGGAAACCGGACAACCGGTCGACGGCGACTGCCGTGAGGTTGCACCGTCGGCGGCCGGGTTGGCAATTGAAGGGCTGAGATTCGTGGAACGTGTGGCGAATGGTGAGATGCAATGGGAGGACATCGAGAAGCGGTTCGACCGGTTGGCGTTGGGCCGAAACGATCTCGAACCGGCCGTCAAGTGGTCGGATTTCGGCTTCTGTATAGGTGAGAAGTAAAAATATAGAATTTGATTGGAAAATGCATTTCCTAAGTTTATAAACAAATATAGGAAAAAAAAAAAATAAAAGGAAAAGCATTTTCCTATAATAAAAATTATACTCTATGTCACAGTGAAAAATCTTTTTTAATGGAAAATATCTTAAAACCCAGTTAGCTTAATTGGTTATGGTACTTACGTTTTAGGAAGTAGAGGGGATTTGTTTTAATTCGTCGTATTCTCAATAAACCATCTACTCATCTGAGTTTTAAGGATGCAAACACCTCGGTGTGATAACCAAAAAATAAATAAATTTTCTAATGATAAAGCATGTACGTACGCATTGTATCTTTTATCTGAATTTCAAATTCTTATAAGATCATCTTTATGACACGGCTCTTTTTATGTTATCTCGAGTAAATTTAGTCATATTTTGTAGTAATTCTGATTATCACAAGATGTGATAAATACCATTTGGGGGCACAATACCTCCGATGGTACCATATGGAAAAGTCCTATATATATAATATGAAAAAAGCAAAGTAAAAGGCTTTTTACAAGGATATGCAGCTTTGTTGCCCAAACACGAGCACAAACTCACATATTAGGCATGTGTTTGCTTGTCTAAGAGATTGGGTTATCTAACTGTGTTTGCTTGTCCAAGAGATTGGGTTATCTAACTGTCATGCTACCTATGGACAGCTAGACATCCACATGTCCTGCATGTGTGTAGAAAAAATAAAATAAAAAATCCAACCAACCAACCAACCTATAGGATTGATATGTCAAACACTGTTTATTAGGCCATCTATCATTGCCTATAATAGTGAAAATTAGCTAGTTGGTCATGCTAGTAGAATTCATAGATCAGCTATCTAAAAATTAATGTAATGGTCACATTGGTATTTAAAAAAAAATATACCTCCCGTTTCTAAATTATTGGCCTTTTTTTTTTTTTTTTTGGAATGTTTTAAAATTATTATCACATTCCAAAAAATCAATAATTATTTTAATTTCATTTATTAAAATACTCTTAAAAAAATATTCTCTTTTTTTTATTTATTAATATTTTGTACATTTGAGGATAAAATTAGAATGTCAAAACATATGTGAAAGCATTTAATAGGGTTTCCTAAAAATACATGTTTTTTCAAAAGGGATGGTTAATTAAGAATGAATGGAGTACCTGGCTTCTTACAATGGAAGAGAAATTCCTCTTATCCCCAATCATATTTTTGCCATATCTCATATTAATTAATTCAATAAAAATAGAGACTCATTGAAGCAGGACACTTTGGTTACGTGAATACAAAGATATAAATACGCATTCATATCCACACGGGTACCCAAAAACATATATATGAACACTAGTATATCACAAACATTACGCAAAGACATGTATCCATGAATAATCACGCACACAAACTTAGATACGCATGCACACAATTAATTCTTATTAAGTATTTTGAATGTACAGTAAAATATGAGCCGAGGTAAAGAGGAGCTCCTATTTTTTTTTTTTTTTTTTTACATTCTTTCATGCTCTCATATTTTCGTTGTTTATTTTTGAAATTCTGAATTATAATATATATTTTTTTGTTTCTTCCCCCATCCTGATAGGGATGCAAGAGACACCGGAATTTGCTAACGAGCTTTTACGGGCATTAAGAGGAAGAAAAGATGATTACACTCTAATCACAAAAACCCAACTTCACACTCACTGGTGTCGCGTAACCGATCCATGCTTCGAATCAAGAATACGGATTTTCTTCGACTTGTAATTAATTATTTTTATTTAAATTCTCCATATAATTTTTGTATCAATTTAAAAATAAATAAATAAATAAATAATCAAAGTCTCATTTATTCGAATCGAACTTAATAATTGATTCAAAATAATTTTCAAATTTTTTTTTTTGCTATATTAATTTTCTTCAGGTGTGACAGAGATATGGATGGAAGAATTACGGAGACCGAAATTAAGCAGGTAAGGTCATGAAAAGTACCATATTGCCAAATATTTCAATTGTAATTTTCGGAAAAAAAAAATATTTAGTTCAATATCTTATAATATAAATTAAATTAGCATTTCTTGACCCCTCAAATTAAAGGTATAATTTAACATTTCTCATGTCTTGGTTTTCATGGTAATTTTGGGTAAATTTTCAGGTCATAATGTTAAGCGCTTCTACAAATAAGCTGTCAGTAACCCAAGAAGAGGCAGAACAATATGCTGATTTAATAATGGAAGAGCTTGACCCTAACGACCAAGGCTACATTGAGGTACCCATTTTAACCTCAACCTTTAACCTAATCTATTGAAATTAATAACAGGTTTTATAGGGTTTAGTTCTCCCACGCAACATCGCGCACTGTCATGTAGGCCGGACCTGTTTATGATCGCACATGAATTTTACACGCCGTAACGTGATTATCATGGACTGCTTGGATCACTAAGCGTGGTGTTTGGCGGGTTGTCCAAAACCATTGGTTAATATTTATGTTGTAGTGCAAAAATATTTTCATAATAGTAGGTGGTTGATTTTGCAATGATTGACATGAGGACACACAAAGTCATTGACACGTACATGTGTCATAAAGGCATAAGAACTTACATGTTGGAGCATGCGTCTAAGTGTTTGTGTGTTGTCTATCATGTTAGTGGAACGATGATTAGGTAAGCACGTATTGACATAACTTATATTAACATTTGCATTGAGAGTTGTATCTTGTGAATTAGTGGGATATGAGGTTCATTGGATCAATGCAAGGGATACAACCCCAATGCATTGTGTTAATATAATTTATATCAACACGTGCTGATAGAAATATAACTGTATGTTAGTTGGACTTCTATATTACAAAACTTAGCATACATGCAAATAACAAATGTGAGTAATAATCCACAGCTATCTCAACTGGAGACCCTCTTCAAATTAAGCTCGTCCAACGGCTCTTTTTCAAATGATCAAATACGGAATATGCTTGCTCCGGATCACAATGACCCATATGATGAAGAGCCATCGATGTCAATGGCCGAGATCTTATTTCGATCCTATTGGCGACGTTCATGGATGGTTTTGTGCTGGTTGATTATTTGTTCTACGCTATTCACGTGGAAATTCATGCAATATCGCCATAGAAAGGCTTTCGAGGTCATGGGCTATTGCCTCTGCACCTGCCAAGGGGGCGGCCGAAGCCCTAAAATTCAACATGGCCCTTGTTCTCCTCCCTGTATGCCGGAATACAATTACATGGCTCCGCAAGAACCGTTGGCTCAACTCGATTATTCCATTTAATGACAATATTAACTTCCACAAGGTAATATATATGGCAGTTTAGTAAATATTCATGCATTATGGTTAAGGGTAAAGTTGGAATTCCGTTTTGCATAATCCATAATGCAACTATAGTCATCACTTAGCATAGCCAAATGCCATGATTGAATTTGGTGCATGGGAGCCAAAATTTGGTGGTTATTTATTTATTTATTTTTTTTATTTTTTTTGATGATTGGTAAACACATATCGGATTAAACACACACGTGAGTGACTTTTTTAGTGAATTATAACTCTTGTATTTTCCAAATTATAAGTCTAAATCATCCAATTTACGGTCAAAATACTAGAGTTTATACACTAAACAGTTGGTTTTTTAATTTAATTTTTTCTTTTAAAGAGGGCCAAATCTGTGATCAATATTAAAAAAAAATAATAATAATAATCTATAGGTGAAGATTTTTCATTAAAAAAAGGTTCAGGGGGCTAGCCGATGGGGTTAGCCGATATGCCACCACCCCTAATTGCAAATGTAAACACTCAAACACAGGAACACGTAGATGCCCAAAATATCATAAGACTTATATGTTGAATATCGTATATCTATTAATGAAAAAATAAAATAAAATAAAAAACACAAACATATATCATAGTAATGATAAACTGTCATGTTAACTGGACTCCTAACTATATTCGATCTCACGCATTTCTTTCTAATGTATGTAGCTGATTGTAGGAGGGATAGTGGTAGGTGTAATCCTGCATGGGGGATCACATCTTGCTTGTGATTTCCCAAGAATCAGTAACTGTAACCAATCCATCTTCCGGGAAACGATCGCCGCCCGTTTCGACAACCATCAACCGTCGTACATTCAGATACTGGAGACGACCGAGGTCGGAACAGGGATCGTCATGGTTATACTAATGGCCATTGCATTTTCGCTGGCAACGCATTGGCCACGCCGCCAGTCATCTTTGCTGCCAAGGTCTGTTCGACAGGTTACCGGATTTAATACCTTTTGGATCTCTCACCACCTCTTCATTCTTGTCTATGCATTGCTCCTTGTTCACTCCATGTTCCTCTTTCTAACCAATAGTCCAGCTGAAAAAACGGTAAGTCAATATATCTAGGTTTTTTTTTTTTTTTTTTTTTTTGAAGTAATAATATGGTGATATTGGCTATTAAGGCATCTCAAGCTTTAATGGCGGAGCCAGGGGGGGTGCTTTGGGGGCACGTGCCCCCATTGGCCTCAAAACAATTTTTTTTGGGGGGATAAGTTATCATTTGATAATCATTTACTAAGATAATGCCAAAAAAAAGAAAAGATAGTCATTTTTAAGTATATATACAGTCCATTTGTAATAAGTTAAGACAAAAATCCTTTTTTTGGTATTACATTAGAAAATGATTACCAAAAAGTAATTTGTTTAAAAAAGATCTGGAGTTTTCCGTTCCCACTTCACAAAATCACAGCACAGTGTCCCATTGGAGATAACTCTTGGCTTCACCTTGATTTCTATTATCTAACAAATTATGCTTACCGAACCAAAGAACCTTGCATTTAGAAGCTAATTAAAGTTTGATTTAGTGCTAATACAATACTCAAATTTTTCTAATTTAATGTGGTCATTGTGTAGACATGGATGTACATTGCCATTCCAGTTTTACTGTATGCCGGAGAGAGGATCTTTCGAGCCATCAGATCAGGGTTTTACGAAGTGGAAATTTTGAAGGTGGTTTATTTATTATTTGAAAAAAAGTGTCATATGAAATTTCATAACTTGGATATATTTTTATAATTTGACTAATTGATTAGGACTACTATCTCCTATTTCCAGGTGTGTACTTATCCAGGGAAAGTGTTATCCTTGAAAATGAGTAAGCCAGAAGGTTTTAGGTACCAGAGTGGGATGTACATGTTCATTCAATGCCCTCAAATTTCTTCATTTGAATGGTTAGTTCAATGTTCCTTAACTTAGGTTGATGTTTTTCACTTAGGTATATACTGAATGGAAATTGAATCATTTCATTGTGTCTAATACAGAAATGCACATACTTCTATTTCATTCAAATTGTCACCTTCATTACTCACCTTGTGGAAAAAAAAAAAAAAAAAGTTGGGGGGGGGGGGGGGGGGGGGGGGGGTCGCCATCATTCGTGATGATGGATTCATGTGTTGTATTGGCCTTATTCTGGGAATTTCATTCAACTTCCATGGGACTGAAAGCATGCTTAATTTCAGGCACCCATTTTCCTTAACTTCAGGACCAGGAGATGATTACCTCAGTGTGCATATTAGAACTCTTGGTGACTGGAGTTATCAAATTTATGGTCTGTTCCAAGAGGTAACATAAAAAAAATAGGAAAACAGAAGGGAAGAAATTCCCATTGTTTCAATTTAAGCAGGCAATTTCTTCAAATTTATGTGACTTCTGTATCTACATTGGCAGGCAATATTGTCAAGGGTAACCAAGTATCCGAAAATATACATAGATGGGCCTTATGGCGCCGCTGCTCAAGACCATGTCAAGTATGATATTGTCGTGCTAATTGGCCTTGGCATAGGAGCCACACCTTTCATTAGCGTCCTCAAAGATATTGCCAATTGTCTCCAAAAAGCACATTTGGATCATGTAAAATCCGCAAAGGGTCCATCGAAAGCCTATCTGTATTGGGTTACAAAAGAACAAGGATCCTTTGATTGGTTCAGAGATGTCATGAAGGATATATCAAAAACAAAGCAGGTAAATGCCAATATGCATTCATAGACTAGCTTAGGTTGATTATGCTAACCCCAATCCAAAAAAAAAAAAAAAGGTTGATTATGCTAGCTAATATTCGATTCTATGCATTTTATGATCATTTTCTGACCATTCTAATTCCCTGGTGATCCTTCAGTCCATGATAGAGATGCACAACTACTTAACCAGCATATATGAGGAAGGGGATGCACGATCGGCTTTAATAAGCGCTATTCAATCCTTGCATCATGCCAAGAATGGCATCGACATCGTCTCCAGGACCCCAGTAAGTTCCATAAATACATGGACAGAACCACACATCAAGCCACTATGCATGTATAGCTAGCATTAGTCCCATTGATATAACATTAGGCCATTTTTCCCCACTGGTGCAAATTCTTGATAGGTGATATCTGGGAAAAACAAAAATGATTTTCCAGATTATTTTTATATTTCTAGACAACTCTTTAGTGAGACACAATACATTTTGTGCCATAGGTTGATGTGGTTTAGGTATTAGTGGAGACTCAGTGAAAATAGTTCTTATGCAAATAATGATTATTATTTATTTATTTTTTAAAGTAAGCAATCTGGTTTTCAGGTATGGACTCATTTCGCTCGTCCGAATTGGTCTAGAATCTTCTCAAATTTGGCTCGCAGACATAGAGGAAAACGGATTGGTGAGATGCAAGCAAACCTGATTAAGCATTTTATTAATTTAATATTATTTTTTGGGTAATTACTCTATTAAGTTAGAGTGCATTACAGTTCAGCGTTTTTAAGTGGGTTTGGGGAAAAACCATTTTTGGAGGTCTGGCCAACAACCCCATTGAAAACTTAGAATAGTGGGTTCAGGTTTAATAGTTAGTTTTAGGTGGGATTAGTCCACAATCTTTACCACCAATTCTTTCTTTTCTTGTCTGTTTATTTTTTCCAAAAAGACAAAAAAACAATTATAATAGGAGTGATAATAATGACCAAATGAGATGTTTTCATTAAAAGATCTAACAAAAATATGGCAGGCAAGCATGACAATATGACAACTTTTAACACTTTCTTACCACCAATTTTAAACACCCCCCCCCCCCCTCTCTCCTCCAAAAAAAAAAAAAAAAAAAAACTGTAGACATGTTTGTGGCCATGTCCAACATATATAAAACCCAAAAGACTTAATTAGAGGATGGCATGGGGTTTTATTATGTTGATCGATATATGCAGTGACATCGTGTTAATTGCCATGGATTATTGCACTGTCGTGGCATCATGTCAACTATCAAGCCAGACAATAGAAAAGAAAATGTAAGATATATTGTTAGACTAAAACATTTCCTTATTTTTTTGGATAAACAGATAGATTAAAATCCAAAAATGTAGAGGTCCATATAGTACACTGGTAGATATTTGAAGTAGGTATTGAGTAGGACTCAAGTAGGAGACCTGTCAAATTTGGCATATTGGAATTTCTGAATCCAATATCAGGCATCCTAGTGTATATTAGGGTTCAAAATTTTTTATGTTGACAACTACTGCTGACTGAAAAATGTGTGTGGTTTCTTGCAGGACTTTTCTATTGTGGTCCATCAGTGTTAGGTAGAGAATTGGAGAGGTTGTGCATCAAAGTCTCCACCAAAAGCACCACTAGATTTGTATTTCACAAGGAGAATTTTTAGGTGTTTGCTAAATGTTTGTACCAATTCCAGAAATGGGAAGAGCACAACCACTCACCTACTAGGGTTTTGTTGTATGTAGGAAAATATATAGTATGTTGTTGGCCTCTCCAGGACAAGCCAACTTGAGCAAGAAAAAATATTTTTAGGTCAAATATATGCTGTACCAAATATAATGCAATAATTGTATCTATTGTCTATTGATGGCTTTCAGTTGGTGGGTGCTAGTTGGTACTAAAATGACAAATTTAGAACCCAGCTGGGGGAATGGACATTATGCCATTTGCTGGAGTTTTAAAAACTTGTAACCAAGTCACTGATGCTTTAGCTAAGTATGCTTTTGTGGTGGTGTATAATGAAGTTTGGTTGGAGATTTTTCCCAAGTTAGTAGAGGATTTTTCCTTTCATGCATGGTGTATTGATTAACTTCTCTTTTAATATAATTCCAATCGTATCTACCTAATTCTTCATACATGTATAAATATAATTCCTACCATGCTGTACCCCCAAAAAGGGAAAAAAAAAATACCTTTATTATAAAAATATTTTTTTATCTCTCATTGAACAATCATCAGGAGCATAATGACTGCACCCCAAAGAAAATTTATTCCATGCACTGGGCATACTATGCCCTCTCACATTCTACCTCTCAGGTGTTGATCACGTAATAGGTGAATGTGAGAGGGCACACACTACGCCCTAGTAATGCCCTACATGTGGAATAATTTCTTGAGACCCCCCCTCCCAAAAAAAAATAAAGACTGAATTTAAGCTCTATAGTAGCCTAGCTTCTTCTTTTTTTCCATTTTGCCTTTTTTTTTTTTTTTGTCATTTTTAATAAAAACCAAGACCTTTATTAAATTATAAATAGCAGAATTATACAGCCGTACAAAGGACAATAAAATAGAACCAAATACAACCCGCAAATGACTTCCTTATCCCTCGTAATCGAACTCATTGTCATGGTGAAGCTCACCATAACGACCAGTCGACCACCCAAAATTTCTCGGATCAATATTCCAAGCAAAGTTTTCGACAATATTTTCTAGAAATTTTCCTCAATCCTCGACAAGGAGAACCTCAAATTTATTTACAAGATCAATATCTTCAGATTCTACCAATGTTGAATCATAATATGCTTGCTTAAGAATAATGCATGAGAACATGTATCATTTGATAAATCTCATTTAATATATCGCTTCGGCTCTCAAAATCAATTTAATCGGATGAGTTTTAGCTATTTAATTTTGTAATTTTTTTTATTCTCAAATAATGTCAAAAATATTTAACAATTCGATTCAATTCGAAGATTTAATAAATTATTTATTTTTACCTGGGTGAGAATGGATTGATTAGACCAGTCGAGGAACATGATTGAAATGGAATGGCCTCGGATAGGGGTCACAATAATTTTTATGCCGACACTGCAAAATTCAAGAAGACCCAATTTACGATTTTAGGGGGGTCTACATGAAAACTTTTTCCACAAGATTAAATGAGTAATTGGCCCTTTAATTTTAAATTTCCTATTCCAATTTTATTTTTTAAAATTGGCTCACGCGATTATATTGCTACGGGGTTGGTAGGAGGTTGGTGGGTAGGACTAATTTTTTTGGCGGCCACTTATTGTGCAGGAATATGTTGTTGGTATAACGTTGACTCTCTTGAAAGAATTATCAAAAACTACTCATCCGAAGACTATAAGTTTATTTGACTTTGTGGGTTGGTTGAACAGTCAGGTCTTGGATGTGTTTTTTAGAGGTCATCGTTTTAATTTTTTGCAGAGATCGTGACTTGCGTGGCTATAAAACATTTCATACGAGCCGTTAGGAGAATAGTCTGGGCTGAAATCTCAGCGGGAGTAAGACCTAGGATACCCCTAATAGTTAATTCAAAAAAAAGGAAAAAAAAAGAAGAGAAGACTATAAGTTCATTTGAATAAGTTTTTATTTACTATTTTTTATTTTTAAGAGAAAAAAAGATTAAAACTTTTGCAATAATAGTTTCGACGTAAATTATGCCATAAAGAGAAATTATGGAACTCATAGGAGGCCAAACCTTTGATTAAAACATATAGATATATTTGAGCTTCAGAGCCAGTATCGAACTTCATACACAAAGTTTTATTAGAGTTTTAATAAAGTTAAGACGATTATCATAAAAATAAAAAAGCAACAATAATAAACAGATGACATTGATGGTTTTATTTTCTTGTAATAAACTTCCCATTTATAAACTTTCTGATACCAAATTTACACGAGTTCTTTTAATCGCATAATTTATTTGAAAGTAATGTTAGTATTTATTTATTTTTTATTTTTTTCAAAAGATTGTTAAGCATAGTTTTTTTATTGGTTGTCAAATGAAAATTTTTTAATCTCTTTAAATTTGACTTTCTTACTTAACCCTCTCTTCATATTTTTTTTTTCCTTTTTTTGGGAGGGGACTTTACCCTCAATACTTAATAAATTATATTTCATTCTCTTCGATTACATGTGGATAAATTATTGCCTCTTAATTTTATCAATGTCTTTCTTGTATTGCCTAAAATGACAAGGCATTTTTAAAAGAGAGGAAAAAAAAATCAATACTCTTAAATAAAAACGGGTTAAACTCAAAATGAATGACAAGGCATCCTAGTGTATATTAGGGTTCAAAATTTTTTATGTTGACAACTACTGCTTACAGAAAAATGTGTGTGGTTTCTTGCAGGACTTTTCTATTGTGGCCCATCAGTGTTAGGTAGAGAATTGGAGAGGTTGTGCATCAAAGTCTCCACCAAAAGCACCACTAGATTTGTATTTCACAAGGAGAATTTTTAGGTCTTTGCTAAATGTTTGTACCAATTCCAGAAATGGGAAGAGCACAGCCACTCACCTACTAGGGTTTTGTTGTATGTAGGAAAATATATAGTATGTTGTTGGCCTCTCCAGGACAAGCCAACTTGAGCAAGAAAAAATATTTTTAGGTCAAATATATGCTGTACCAAATATAATGCAATAATTGTATCTATTGTCTATTGATGGCTTTCAGTTGGTGGGTGCTAGTTGGTACTAAAATGACAAATTTAGAACCCAGCTGGGGGAATGGACATTGCGCCATTTGCTGGAGTTTTAAAAACTTGTAACCAAGTCACTGATGCTTTAGCTAAGTATGCTTTTGTGGTGGTGGATAATGAAGTTTGGTTGGAGATTTTTCCTTTCATGCATGGTGTATTGATTAACTTCTCTTTTAATATAATTCCAATCGTATCTACCTAATTCTTCATACATGTATAAATATAATTCCTACCATGCTGTACCCCCAAAAAGGGGCAAAAAAAAAAAAAAAAAAACCTTTATTATAAAAATATTTTTTTTTCTCTCATTGTACAATCATCAGGAGTATAATGACTGCACCCCGAATAAAATTTATTCCATGCACTTAGGCATTAACAGGGCCGGCTCTGAGGTCAGGCCACTCAGGCAGCCTGCCTAAGGCCCCAAAATTTTGACAAAAAATATGGGCCCCAATTTAGTTGTTACCTTTATAATAAGTCCAAAAAAAAAAAACATTTTTTTTTAATAACTAGATGAGAAAAGACCCTAATCCAAGTTTAAGGGCCCCAAATAATTCCTAACTTTTTAACCCTAAGTCCATAGACAATAACTCAAATGGCCAAATAAATACTCAACTCAAGCTCCCCAAAAAAAACACAAAAAAAAAAAAAAAAAACATTTAACCCAAAATCAAATCAGATCTAACACCTCTGTCAGTTTGCCTCGAGCTTTCAAACTCCAATCTTTTCCTCTCTTCCTCTCTTAGTGCTCTCAACCTCTCAAAGTTTCCATCCTAATCAGATCATATCAGAATTCTATGTGGAATATTAAAAGTATTTGATTACCTCTTAGACAAAGAAGTCAAATAGACCAAACGTCTAAACCATTCTCTCTTTAATTAATTAATTTCTTTACTTTTTCTTATATATATATATATAGAGATATAATATTAGTTTATGCATATAAGGGGTACTCTGATATTATTAGGTCTAATATTATTAGGGGAGATTTATTTTTAGAATTAAAGGTCTTGAAAGAAGTTTTACCAACATATTTAAAAAGGCCAATTGAAATACTTAATTATTTGAAAGAAATGGACAGTTGTTTCCCAAATGCTTGGATTGCTTATAGAATATTGTTGATTATACCAGTTATAGTTGCATTTGCAAAAATAAGTTTTTCAAAGTTGAAATTGATCAAATCTTACCTATATTCCACTATATCACAGGAAAGATTAACCGAATTAGCTATATTATCTATTGAATATGATATGGTAAAAAGACTTGATTATGCTAACTTAATAAGTGATTCTACAGATAAAAATGCGAGAAGAGTAATATTTAAGTGATACTTTGCTATAGTTGGTTCATTTCTTTTTGGTATTATAGCTTTAAATTTTGCATTTTTTTTTTTGCTTCTTCTTGTATATGTGATTTTTTCTAAATTACAAAGTAAGAACATCCAATTTTATTTATTTATAGTTTTTATAAAGATTTATTTTTTATCTTAATTTATATAAGCAAATTTTAGTACTCATATATTTAGGCAAATTTTGTGTGTATAAGGGAAAAAAAAATTGTTGGGTGTAAATTTTGTTATGCATGTATGAATATGTATAAAGGACCCTATTTTAAGAGTTCGCCTAGGGCCCCAAAAAACTTAGGACCGGCCCTGTGGGCATCCTTTGCCCTCTCACATTCTACCTTTCAGGTGTTGATCACGTAATGGATGAATGTGAGAGGACACACACTACGCCCTAGTAATGCCCTACATGTGGAATAATTTCTTGAGACCCCTCCCCCATCCCCAAAAAAAAAAAAATAAAGACTGAATTTAAGCTCTTTAGTAGCCTAGCTTCTTCTTTTTTTCCCTTTTTCCTTTTTTTTGTCATTTTTGATAAAAACCAAGACCTTTATTAAATTATAAATAACAGAATTATACAGCCGTACAAAGGACAATAAAATAGAACCAAATACAACCCACAAATAACCTTCCTTATCCCTCTTCATCGAACTCATTGTCATGGTGAAGCTCACCACAACGACCAGTCGACCACCCAAAATTTCTCGGATCAATATTCCAAGCAAAGTTTTTGACAATATTTTCTAGAAATTTTCCTTGATCCTCGAAAAGGAGGACCTCAAATTTATTTGAAAAGATCAATATCTTCAAATTCTATCAACGTTGAATCATAATATGTTTGCTTAAGAATGATTCATGAGAACACGTATCATTTGATAAAACTCATTTAACATATCATTGGGCTCTCAAAATCAACATAATAAGATGAGTTTTAGTCATTTAATTTAGTAATTTTTTTATTCTCAAATATTATCAAAAATATCTAACGATTCGATTCAAAGATTTAATAAATTATTTATTTTTACTTGGGTGAGAATGGACTGATTAGACGAGTCGAGGAACATGATTGAAATGGAATGGCCTCGGATAGGGGTCACAATAATTTTTATGCCGACACTGCAAAATTCAAGAAGACCCAATTTAGAATTTTAGGGGTGTCTAAATGAAAACTTTTTCCACAAGATTAAATGAGTAATTGGCCCTTTAATTTTAAATTTCTTATTCCAATTTTATTTTTTAAAATTGGCTCACGCGATTATATTGCTACGGGGTTGGTAGGAGGTTGGTGGTAGGACTAAATTTTTTGGCGGCCACTTATTGTGCAGGAATATGTTGTTGGTATAACATTAACTTTCTTGGAAGAATTACCAAAAACTGCTCATCCAAAGACTATAAGTTCATTTGCTTTTGTAGGGTTGGTTGAACGGTGAGGTCTTAAGTGTGTTCTTTAGACGTCATCGTTTTAATTTCTCGTGCAGATCGTTATTTGTGTGGCTATAAGACATCTCACACAGGCCATTAGAGGAATAGTCTGGGCCGAAACCTCGGCGGGAGTAAGACCTAGGATATCCCTAATAATTAATTCAAGAAAAAAAAAATAGAAAACTATAAGTTCATTTGAATAAGTTTTTATTTACTATTTTTTATTTTTAAGAGTAAAAAGATTAAAACTTTTGCAATAATAGTTACGACGTAAATTATGCCATAAAAAGAAATTATGGAACTCATAGGAGGCCAAACCTTTTATTAAAACATATAGATAAATTTGAGCTTCGGAGCCAGTATCGAACTTCCTACTCAAAGTTTTATTAGAGTTTTAATAAAGTTAAGACGATTATCATAAAAATAAAAAAGCAACAATAATAAACAGATGACATTGATGGTTTTATTTTCTTGTAATAAACTTCCCGTTTATAAACTTTCTGATACCAAATTTACACGAGTTCTTTTAATCGCATAATTTATTTGAAAGTAATGTTAGTATTTATTTATTTTTTTTTTTTTTTCAAAAGATTGTTAAGCATAGTTTTTTTATTGGTTGTCAAATGAAAATTTTTTAATCTCTTTAAATTTGACTTTCTTACTTAACCCTCTCTTCATTCTTTTTTTCTTCCTTTTTTTGGGAGGGGACTTTACCCTCAATACTTAATAAATTATATTTCATTCTCTTCGATAACATGTGGATAAATTATTGCCTCTTAATTTTATCAATATCTTTCTTGTATTTCCTAAAATGACAAGGCATTTTTAAAAGAGAGGGAAAAAAAAATCAATACTCTTAAATAAAAACGGGTTAAACTTAAAATAAATAAGGGTCTCCAATCTTAATTTTTAATTTATTTCATTATTTACGTGGGAAGATCGACATCAACATATGAATTCTATATGTAAAATGATATAGAGGCCTAATGAGTAGGCCTACATCCATAAAAAGAATTATTTTATAACTAGTTATCCCCCACATCCTACGATCCTAGGGATTCGTATCAATACAAATTTCATAATTTGCTAAAATTCAAACTTTCTTCCCATTATTGTAGATGTCTCTTTTTTCCACAACCAACCATTCATGTGTTTTATTTTCATTATTGTAGCCTTCTTACCTTCTTCCACAAACCAGCCATTTTGTGTTTATTTTAGAACCAATCAGGTATGTGTGTAGTGTTATGTTTTGCAGGTATTCGACTAGTTTATTTATCATCTTTTTTTTGCAATCATGATGCGCTCTTTTTCGTTTGAATATTAATTAATAATACAACATATATGCATGTTGTTCAGTTTTGAGAATAAGTTATCAAGTGACATAAAATGATATCGAGTTACTATGAAATTATTATGAACAAGTTATTATATAGATGCATGTTATTCAATTTGAGAATAAGTTATCAAGTAACATAAAATGATATCAAGTTATTATGAACAGATGACTATGTGATATCAAGTTATTATACAACTTTATTTGGAGTTATTTAAATTAAATTATTTTTCATTCACACTATGAAGGATGTTATGTGATTCCTAATGTCTTTCTCCTCGAAACAAAAGAGAAACTTAAGTATTATTATAACTTAATAAAACAAATGAGAAACCAGAAAAAGAGGGTTCTCTGTTTTGAGATGAGAATCAAGAGACTCAAAGGTCTCCTAATAACTTGTGTTTGATGGAGGAGAAACCAGCGAACTAAAGGGAGAGGGGGAGTCTACAAATGATCGTTTTCTCCTGAAAGATAATTTGTTTGAGGAAGGAAAAGACATTTGATTCATGATTTTCGCGCTAAAAAACGGTAAAAGGTTATTCAGTGATTGTAGGGACAGATTTTGAGGGATTTATGGATTTTAGCTTATCTTTCCCTTTTTTTAAGAGACCAATAGAAAAACACCATATTAGTAGGTCTGTCTAATAGGTTTATAAAATAATCTCATATAGAAGGACTCATTTATCATTAACCAATAATCATACAAAAAAGGTATTAATATCTATTTATTGATATTATGTTTGTTGGTATTACGAAGAACCAATGGAATGAATAAATTTTATTGATCGTTAAAAAGGAAAAAACAAAAAAAAAAAAAAACAAATCATTAAAAAATTATGATATTACAGCATTTTCCAATGAATTAAAGTGTAATTTATATTTTAACTTTTATTTTTATTGACCTTTTTGGGTTATTGTCAAGCACAAACTGGAAAAAAAAACTTCATAAGCCAAACCCAGATCGAGCACAGATTGCAGAGAACTTCACCAACTATAATCAGATCCAACACAAAGGATTCAGACAGCAATCCCATCAAAATTCGCAAAGGGTACAACAGTAAGTGCCAATCTCTCTCTCCCTCTCTCTGTCTATACCCATATCTGTTTGGTCCATGAGAAAATGTAAGAAAAGAAAGCAAATCAAGCTCTTGAATTTTTAAACTTTCAATTCATAAGAACCTTAAGTAAGAGTACGACCTCTGCCCAACGGAGCATGTAATACATCCATTCGCTTGCTTGAGGTGAATTATTTCTTCTTCTTCCCCCCCCCCCCCCCCCCCCCCTCTCTGTGAAATCAAAACAACATTGAACATGCAAGAGAGTAAGCTTCGTTTACTGTTCATTTCCTTCGTTTTCTCAGCTGACAAACGGAGGTGCACATGTTTCTTTGTCATTCTAACATGGGTTATAGATGTAGATCTCTGTATGATTTATAAATTTTTTATTTTTTGCATATTTTTTGAATTTTCTTCTAAATTTTTCACTATTTTTTTTTAAATTTATAAAAAATTTCTTTAAGTTCCAATCTATATCAACCTACCAGCCAAAATATAGGGACTTCAAAAGTGGGTTATCTGGTATTCACTAATTGGGCCGTTTGATAAAAAAAAAAAATGAAGTGCTGAAATGAGAATGATAAGTCGGGACAGTATATATACGTATTGCATTTATGCTCTTAAATGATTGTTGTTAACAAATGGGTTATTCTGGTTCTGTCAAATTTTTTATTATATTTTTCTCATAGTGAATTATGTGATTATTGTCATTGGGTGTTTTTTTGGTGGGGGAGGGGGGGTGTTGGGCATTTAGATTCTATTGATGTAGATATAATAAAATTCCTAAAAAATTTGTTTGATTTGTTTTAGTTAGGTTATTTGATGGAAGGGTTAATAAGCGCACGAATCACACCCATACGTATGCACTGTAGGCCGCGTCACAACCCTTTGGCTCCTACATTTGCTCTGCGACTAGCGAGGAAATTGTATCTAAGTCCAATTGGGATGATGAAACATCCCAAATCATTCAACTCGGTAGCTGCTTCAGTTCAACCACTTGAAGCTTCAGCATTGGATCTCTTCGATAATACGCTGCCTTCCAAAGGTTATATTTGATAACTAAGAAATTTTCATTAAAATTCATCTGTTTTAATGATTGAAATGTGATTTTATTTTAGAATTTAGTATTGTTTATGAATCCAACAATGTCCAATACGCAATTCAACAACACTAAATAACATGAAAACTTCTGGATAGAAGCAGTATTTGCATGGGACACAACCTGCCTTTGACAGAATGACAGTATACATGTATTTATGTATTGGTGTACCCTAACCTTGTGTGTCCATGTGACATAGCAACAAAGCAATGTCCCAACTCCCAAGTAGTGATAAGTTGGAAATATTTCTAACTAAATTAATAAAACTCTCTTATGAATTTGAGGTTGAAGTTGATGTTTGAAGACTAGATGAACCAGGTTAGCTCATCTGGGCATTGACCTTACAGAATGACTTTTTGAATGCTGAGTTCTACATTATCATTTTGAAAGGTCCTAATGCTTTGGTTTGATGGTTGTTTTCTTAAACTCAGATGTTCTTGAGCTGTGGAGAAATGCCAATGCTGTCTGCTTTGATGTGGATAGCACGGTTTGCCTGGATGAGGGCATTGACGAACTCGCCGAATTTTGTGGAGCTGGAAAGGCAGTTGCAGAGTGGACCACTAGGTTGGATGTCCTTCTTGTTCATTTGAAACACTTAAGTCAGTTCAATGTTTAACAATGTTAATATATGATTTCTCTGTATTGCCTTTTGCCAGAGCAATGAGTGGTTCTGTTCCTTTTGAGGAGGCCTTGGCTGCTAGACTATCACTTTTCAATCCGTCTCTATCCCAAGTCCAGGATTTTCTTGAGAAGAAGCCCCCAAGGTATGAGGGCTCTTTCTGATTATCTTATGCATGTATTAGTTTGTTTTTTGTTTACTTTAGGGGTGTTTGAACTTTGAAGAGCACCATGAGTATTAAATCAGTTCATTGTGTTTTACATAGCATTTAATATACAAGGTGATATTGTACTATGGAGACATCATCATTGTCATAAAAAAATAGAGATGAGGTCATTGGTTGAAATCCTCAAATTTCATTTTCTTCGAGGAAATGTTAATTTAAATAAATAGAGACATCCAAAAAAAAAGACAGAGCCCTCATGAAATTCTATTAAACAGTATACTCATCCAAATTCCCTGAGACATCCATATGCCCTGTTAGTGCATGGAGATATGCATCATTGGAGTAATTTATGCGATATTAAAGTTTATTATGGCTGCATCATATTAGTTCTAATGCTCGATAGACTACCTGAGGGCAGCAAAATAAAGTTTTCATGCTGGCACCATGTTAAGATTGAGTTGGTAAGCCATATTAAGGCAGACTAGCTATTATTTCTGTTAATAACCTTGTTTTTTACAGCTGCCATTGTAGCCATTTGGCAAGGCCCTTTGCTATTTCTAATCCTTTGTGTTTGGCACAACTTAATTTCAATGTTTGGTAGGCTGCCTGATGCTAGTAAAATGTGTGTTTGTGTTTGTGTGTGTGTGTCAACATGTTGTTTAAATTGAGTTAGTAACTCATATTTGGAAACTATTATCAGCACATGTACATGGTTTTTTACTAACAACCATTATAATTATGAAGCATGGCTTTATAATGGTGCAAGGCCTAGTTAGATTATTGCATAGAGCTAGTAATGTAATGACCTTGATTAACCAAAATCTTGAATATGGCAGACACTATTATGTTATCTTAATCCCTAAATAATTTGATTCACAACTGTTTAACTATTTTTAGTTGTGTGGTCAAATACTCAAATCAAATCGACAAATTATTGTTTCTAATAACATATATCATAAATTTGGAATATTTGTAATTGAGTAGACAAATAAACAACTGTTGTAGGCTATAATGGTAAAAAAAACAATGGAGCTTCACTTTATCCATGTTTATTTTCTCTTTTTCTCTCTCTTTTTTTTTTTTTTTTTTTTTTTTTTGGGGGGGGGGGGGGGGGGTGGGAGGGCATGATAACTGCTAAATTTTGCATATATAAGTCTACCTTTGATTATTGTTCATTGTTTCTGCTCTTCAATATGTAGGATTTCTCCTGGCATAGATGAGTTGGTCAAAAAGCTGAAGGCTAATAATATTGATGTCTATCTGGTCTCTGGAGGCTTTCGTCAAATGATCAATGTATGACAGTGATTATGGAATGAGTCTCTCTGGTTTACCGCTTCTTCCTTTGTTTCTTTCAATTATCCATCAGAGAAAAATCCTTTACTTTAATCTTACATAAATTCGGACGAAGTAGCTTGAAGTAACCTAGTAAGATTATGGCTCTCAAGTAACTGAAGTATATGAATTCTGTAAGGCCCCTGAAAAAATAAAATTATAATTATAATTATAAATTATAAATGCACGTATGGTCTTACCTAATAGTGTTAATATACCATATTGAAAAACCTCTCATGACACAGGTGTTTACTCAACATATGTGCTCAAGGCAATGTGCTCAAATTTTTGTGTAGAAAGAGCATTATTATTGTAGACAGTACTTGTTGAAGGAGATAATTGCATGTTACTGAAAAATACATATTTAAGTCTTTATGATACCAAAAAAAAGGTTTGAAAGTCAGTATATTTTATCAAAATGATTGGGTAATTGGCTTACAACATCATAGATTTTATTACATGCATAATGTGAAACTTGCAGTTAACATACCCCATAATTTGACTTCATCTGATGTTCTCTAACATACCAGATGAAATTGGCTTATGCACGAATAATACACACACAAATACAAAAATGCAATCATGAAAAAAAAAAAAAAAGAAAAAGAAAAAATTAATGGTTCAATATTGCCTTCTCTCTTCAAATTGTTAAAAGGTTTATGATACTGTTTCTCTGGGCATTATTACCTGTAATTATCGGTCTCATCACTCATGTAGGGCTTGGTATTATTGGAGACCATGTACAGCATCTATGTTTTATGTTTGAATCGGAGATATAAGTTAGATGAGTGTGTTGTCTTTGAAATTATTAACTTGAGCAACTTCCTTTGAAGCCTGTTGCATCAGTCCTTGGGATTCCACATGAAAACATTTTTGCCAATCAACTGCTGTTTGGAAGTTCTGGAGAATTTTTGGGGTTTGACACGAGTGAGCCTACTTCAAGGAGTGGAGGAAAGGCCACTGCAGTTCAACAGATAAGGAAGGTTGGTTATACAGCTGTTTTTATATTTGTTTGTTAATAATGTGCTTTGAAAGCTGATTAAACTGGTTTTCTAGGCTCATGGCTACAAGGCATTAGTCATGATTGGTGATGGTGCAACTGATCTTGAGGTAAGAAAATTTTTCATCTCAATTTCCTAACTGCGAATCTTCATTTGGTAACTGGTGGAAATCACTGCTGTTTTTTGTTTTACCTTTTTTCCTTTGGTGAATTTTAGCACATACATAAGGAAACGATTTCTATGCTAAATTTGTCATGATTCAACAGATCATGAATTATTTCTTTATGATTGTCATGAACTTAGACTGCCTGATTTGTGGGTGGGTGGGTGGGTGGGAAGTATCAACCTGTAAAGCATAATTATTCTTGGTCTTAGTGAACTGATCCAAGATCCCCTTGGATCGTGGGCTCTTTTTCTTCTTGATCGTGATTCATTGATGTATGGCCTATCCACAAAGTTGACATATTTAAAACTGTCAGTCACATTAGTTGTGTCCTCTAAGATTATCTATAAAAAGAAGTGTCATTATTGTAGTAAGCTTTTGTTTATCTTTGAATATGAAGTGTCCTATCTAATCTGAATTTTTTTTTTCCCCCTGAATGTAGGCTCGTCAACCAGGAGGTGCTGATTTGTTCATTTGCTATGGGGGAGTTCAACTTCGAGAGGGTGTTGCAGCAAAAGCTGATTGGCTGGTTTTCAATTTTAGAGAATTGATCAATTCCTTGGAATAACTTGTACTTTTTAAATCTTCTTGTTTCTGTTTTTTTTCTTCCCATTTGTTTTATTATTATTCGCTGGGGCTGCCTGGGCACCTGCATTATGTAGTTGCATTTCTTCCCATTCGTACAAGGTTATGATTTTTCCTTTATCATAACAGAGAATGTATAAAACTTATATGAGAAGACGAATAAAGATGAAGCTTTGGATGTTGTTTACGTACTTTAAACACCAATTTAATGTTAAATCTTAGGACATAACATCGTTGTTATTTTTCTGCACCGTTTCTTTTTTAATTCTTGATTTCTAGCTTTTTTCCTTTCTGTTATTCTTTCTAGAACTGAGTGGAGTCTTAGGTTCTATTTGGTTTGCAGGATTTTATCAATGAAAAAAAATAAAATATAAGAAATTCTATTTTTCTTTATTTGGTTGCAGTGGAAAATTGAAAGAAGAAGAAGAATTGGAATAATTTTGGTTTGATATGATTTTATATTTTCCCTCCATTTTCTTTCCTCTTCATTTTTTTTCCCTTCTTTTTTTTTTTTATTCCTTGGTAGAATCCATGAACCAAATAGAGGGTTAATGTACCAAATAGAGGGTTAATGTTGTTATGTTAATTGTTTGTTTTTGATTCACGGTTAGCACATTAATTCAGCTCAATTTTTTTATTGAAATGTTTATTTTAATTTTTTCTACAAAGTTGTTCAAAATAGGGTTTTCTAGTAGATCGAGTGGCCATTTTTCATAAAAACTTTTCATATTTTTATGAAACCTTGAAGGAAAAAAAAAAAGAAAAGAAAGAGAAGGTTTACAAATAAAGTTAAAGGGATTGCAATAGCCGCCCTCCTTAGTAATAATCCAAGCCCACTATGGGTTAGTCCTGGAATTCTAATTGGCCTGTTTGGACATTCTTTATTACATCATACCTCTGCCTAAGATGTTCCATGTCCCAATCATGATACATTAAAGAAAAAAATCTAGTTAAAGCTGGAGATTTTATAATTTTCAGAAAATTGGCAGGCCAAGTAGCTCGTAATTAAAAGAGAATCCTGAACAAGCGACCCTCAAGTATCTAATACTATTTTAGTGCGATTTCAGTTGTGCACATGATATCCACAAAAATATTACTAATGCTGTTGCTTTCTTTGATTCCTTCACTTTTCTGTTATGTGACATCCCTCTCAAGTGGGCCTTGCTCAACATTGTTTAATGGGTCCACCCATTCATTGATTTCAATTAGGAAGCCTCTATTGGTCACCCAAAGACTTGCTTTTCATCTCCACTTATTGTATACTTTAAGATTTTATGAAAAATATATAAGATTTTTATAAAAACTGATTGCGCTGTATCTATTAGAAAGCATCATTTTAAATAACTTTTTGAAAGAAAGTTTTTCCAAAATCTATCATTTAAGTGGACTTTTTAGTCATTTATGAAGCGAAAACTATAAATGGCAAAAAAGTCTACTTAAACGATAGATTTTGGAAAAACTTTCTTCTAAAATGTTGCTTAAAATGATGTTTTCTAATAAAATACATAATTAGTTTTTTTATGAAAACCTTCTATATTTTTCATTAAAACTTTAAAGCGTAAAATAAGTAGGGAATAAAAAAACAAGTCTTTGGGTGCCAATAGAGGCCCTTTCAATTACCCTCTTCAATTACTTGGTTTGTGGGCAAAAAATTAGACATAAAACATATTAAGGGTAGACAACTGGACACTAGTGGCCTTTTTGGCAAGGTGGTACCTCTTCCTTCTCTTCCTTTCTTTAGAGAAGAGGTTGGGAATTCGCAATCTTTATCATTTTGAAAGAAACTTAGGAAGAGGGACTCACTTTATAGGGGTAGGGTATAGAATTGTATGATGTTTTTCATTGTACTAAGAACATCTCCTACAGAGCTCTTATTTTATTTTTATTTTTTACGTTGGAGAGAAAGAAAGTACATTTGGTAAAAAGGGTGCTCTTATTACTCCCAGACCCCACATTCCATGTAGACTACTTAATCTCCCTATTTTGTAGCCCTCCACACCTGATTTGAGATTTTGAGGTGTACCATCATTGGCCATGGCCCATTAGGGCCAGCCTTCACAGATGGCCATTTTCAGTTCTCGTGTCATAATTTTCCTCTCATGATGATGAAAATCTCTTTAAGCAAAAGTTAGAAAGAATCCATCTGTCAAAAGGGAACCCCTCACACTCTTTCTTGCCATAGGAGTTTCTCATTCTTTTCAATCATTTTGGCCATGCAATTCAAACACCCCAACCATTTCATTGTACTTCTCAAATCTATTGTCTCATAAATACAAATTCAACCAAAAATATATGAAAAATAAGTCAACATGTGCCGATCTAACAAAATACTATCTGATTGGAGAACATCAAACTCTCACTTTATATGAATAATTAAGTTATATGACATTTTATAATGAAATCTTATATGTGAATATTCTAGAGGGTCCCTGTTGTACCCAAGAAAACACACCCATTGTGACTTTCTCAAAGTTGATACTTACATAGGACCATATATGCACCAAATTTAATTTCATGATCTCACCAACTGCCAAGTAGGTGAGAAAGTTGATGGGTACAGGTGACCCTTCATAGTCTGAGGGACCAAATGTTGTTTTCCCTTGTTGTCAGGGCCAATTATATCCAAGTCTCCAATGAAGTACTGCAGCCTCAAGAGGATCCCTTCTCTAAATGAACCCTTCACATTTTATCTTAGGAATTATAGTCATAATAACTTCAATTAAAATGATTATTATTCCTCACATAAGATACATTTTAATTTGGATTTTTAAAAAAAAATATATCTAAGTTCGAGTGGAAGAAAAGGAAAATCAGCCATCTTCTCATGAGGTCAAGAAAGAATTATTTGGAAGAGGTTGTAGATTTGATAATCCAAAACAATTTTCAGCCTCCCTCTTTTTGTTTAGAAAATTGTTTAGAAAATTTTGAAATTTCACTCTCCAAATATTGCCCCAAATTTAATAATTGGAACCAACATGAGGGAAAACCCACAAATATAAGCTACTAACAAATAGGGATTAAAGGATAGAAATCTAATACAGAATATCTTAAAAGGGCCTAAAGAATATTACAGCGATCTTGACCTACTAATAACTTGTGTTCACTGTGAAATAGATGATGTTAGATGGAATCCATAAAAAATAGTAATTTTTTTTAAAAGCCTAAAATTCACCCTTATGCCTTGCCTTACATTGCAAAATAACTAGTGAAATAAAACCATTGGTTTTCTTTGGCAAAGTGGGTATGTACGATCAAATCAAGTGTTTGCGACTCATCTAATGAAGAAAAAAAAAAAAGAAAGGTTTGAAAACGAGTAATTCACAATTGGGGTTATTAAGACATTAATTTTCTTTTATCAATAAGATTATCCAAATCTCTGATGTAACTAATCACTAATCTTTAAAACACAGATAAGATCATTGTTCACTTTAATCAACCAACTTTTATGATAACTTAGCTAGTTGTTGGTCTTAAGAACGAAGGAAAAGAAGGAAAAGTTGAATCGTAAAACCTTTCACTTAGTTATTGATCCATTTTTTGAGACTTAATTTGATAAAAGTGTATATATTAGGGCACATACGGAGATTTCAAAAATTGATCACCATGGTTCATAAATTAGTTGATTTTTCATTGACCTAAATATTAAAAATGAAAAAATATCCTTGTTGGAACACACTCCTTGACTATTATAAACTTATACCCTCTTAATTTCTCTTCTCACACTACAAAACAATTGAATACCCAAATACAATTGAATACCCAAATGTACAACCATTCTTCTTCGTCTTCTTTTTTTCGTTTTTTTAAAAAATATATATTATTTGGCTAGGGCCCAAATGTATAACCTAATGAATCAATTAAAAAAATATGTAAATTTCTTGTTATTTTTCTTGTTTGCTTTGTTGTCTATGACGTCTGTACAATTGTAATAGCATCGTAGGCTTTATCTCCTGCAGATAACAGAGCAACGGGTGTTATTCTTACGAGGTATCCCATCCCATCAACAAGCACAATCGTCTGGGAAAGCTCGGTCTGTTAGATTTGCCTCTAATACTGGTCCTAAAAGGTGTTCTTTTTGAAGGTCGGGATTCGAACTGTTAGCCATTTTCTTATATATAGACACACACACACACATTCTTCTCGTAGTTCATCAACTGTGGACATAGAGTAGTGGTATTTGATGAATTGGGTTCTGTTCATTGATGGGTATTGCAATAAAGAGGCTGCTTTCAAATGGGTAGAGCCTGGATATATGTTACCTTATTGCACAAATGGGTATGGTGGGCTGTTGCTGTTTTTGAAAATGAGGGAGGTTTTGGGGAAATGGGTTCTGAGCATTGATGGGTTTTGCAGTACATAGATTGCTTTAAATTGGGTAGGGATTAGATTTGTGATATCTTTTCACAAGTGGATTTTGGGATTGATTGTTCGGAGTTTAAAGGAAGTTCTCTATTTGGGACTTTGATCCTGATTTTCTGCTTATTTGTATTTTAGGATTAGATGTTGATATTTCATCCATTGGTTCTTGTGTAATCTTGTGTTCTTGATGGATTGTATATTCTGAGCTTGAGGGTTTTGTTTCTGAAATTGATTATTGGTATAGGGAAACAGAGCATTTTGTCTCTTTTGGGGTTGGGCATTGTTTTTTGTTTTCAGATTCATGGTAATTGTTTTCTTTGGGTTTCTGATGCTGAGAACTGGGACAGAGAAAAATTTGTGTTGAGCAACTGGGGTAGTGTTTTTGTCTGTGTAAGTGGTTTTGCTTCTGTGATTGATTATTGCTCTAGAGAATTAGTTGGTTTTTGGTTATTGGGTTCAGACATTGTTCATCATTTTTTAATTCATGAAAATTGTGGTCTTTGGGTTAATGATTTTGGGAATTGAGGCAAAGAGGAAAATTTGTGTCGTAGAATTCGGGTAGTGTTTTTTGTGTGGAAGGGAGAGTGAAAATGGATATGTGGCTTGTCGCAGCAGCTGCTGGTGCTGGATATGTAGCAAAGCATTGGCAGAATCTTTTGAAGGATAGGGATAGCTTATCGGAGTTATCTTCTGGAGGTTCTACTTTTGAGAAACCCGAATCCCCACCATCAATTCAGCAGCTTAACAACAAAAGCTGTCCCTCCCACAGTTTGGCACAGAGAAAAAAACAAGGCGGAGATGTTTCTACAGAAAGAGAAGAGGTTTCGGACACAAAATTTTCAGAAATGTCCCGGTCAGATGGTGCTTCAGTGCCAGAAGTGGCTTGTACTAGTGGGTTTGATGGTGAAAATCTGATAAATTTAGGGAACAATGAGGATTGCAATTTACTTTCTATATCGAGTTTACCACCTGGGTTATTAAGAAATGAAAATCTTCAAGAAAATGGAGATCAAAGCAGGGTAAATGATGATAGTTCTGGTGATTTATTACCTGAACCTTCCACTGGAGAATTGGGCTCTTTTCATGGTTCTTCTTGGAAGAGAAGCTCTCTTAGATCTAAACTGTCATGTGGGAATATTGTTAAACCTCTTAGTTCCCTAGAAAGTTGCCTCATGGCTCAGCTGTATAAGGAACATGTGGAAATGGAAGAGTATATTCTTAGCTCTCTTCCATCGCCATCTGCACCAACCATGAGGCCATTGTTAGTAACTGATGGAAGTCAAATTATTAGCCGAGCAAGTGGTGATTGTTTCAGTGCGCAGATTGGAATGAAGGAAAAGAAGCTACACAGGGAACCCTATTCAAACGAAAAGGAAGCTGTCCTTGGGGTTCCTCTGCTACCACATATTGGGACTGCAGAGCTCCCAAGCAAAGTGAAACGTAAGACAGGAAAGGATCGAGGTGGAAGATTGGGAAGTTCCACAAAAGTGGTCGGTGGAAATAACTTCCATTCACATGGAGGTAGTGCTCTCATTTTCTTGATCAATTTTCTTTTCACTTATGCTACAATGCTATTTTGATTAAATTCAAAAGTATCATGTTTTATTGAATTCTTCTAGGTTAGATTGTTCTAGGATTCAACTTCTAAGGAGTTGTAATCATTTGTTTTGTTCCCACTTCCCAGTAGTATTAATTGAAAAAATTACTAAAGTTGTGAGAGAAGTGAATGTGGTAACCAACTTGTTTGATTAAGAGGTAAACTATATGTTAGCTTAGTTGTTTAAATAATTTTGAACATTTTTTTACTCACTTCATTTCTCATTCTTATTAAGCGTGCTATATCTTGAAAGAAGAGAAAGATTCATCATTTCTGTGAGAATTTTAAGGTATATATTTACTACTATCAAAATATGGCTACACATTTGCAACCTTCAAAATGAGAGTTGTATATTCTCTGATGCTTCATTTGTTTTTCTTCTCTCCCCCCCCCCCCCCCCCCCCCCCCCCCCTCCTTTCTTTTGTGAAGCCCTAGAGACAACAGGAGAAAAGAAAACGTAGAAGCTTATAACCAGCATTCAAAATTCAAATTGTTGTAATATCTCACCTCACCCCACCAACTAAAAAATAATAAAAATTCCCTCAGTCTTCACAGAAACCAAAGGAAGCATTGTAGATTTCAGCTTCTGCCCTTGTCTTTGCTATAGGGGGTGAAAATTAACTTCTCGGTAGAACTATTACATGGTCCACTCTATGTGACTATGAGAAACTGGTCAATTTAGTGAACCTTTTGGATATACTGCATCCCAGCTCTATCTTTAGCTATTATTGATGTTCTATCAACTCTTTGAAGCATCTTTTTATTTAATAAAATCATAAGAAGAATCCATTGCCCTTGCTTCATTTGTGTTAGCTTCCGTATGGTGCAGCGCTTATTAGAGTAATATTGTTTTTTGAACAACTCTTGGCCTCTTACTAAATAGATGTTAGCCACTAATGTAGAAAGTCAAAATAATATCTGACAAAAACCTTCTACATTTGGAATGGCATTTGTCAACATTTAAGTGAATCAGGTTTCATAAATATCATGTTTGAGATCCTGTGTCCAATGCTCCATTCATTTATTACATGAATGGTTTTTCTCTAACATGCCCTAACACTTTCTCCCTCATCAGGATCAACCGATGGAACACTTCTATTCTACCTTGGATTTTCTATTGGCATAATATCTTCTGTCATGGCAAACAAAAGGGAAGTAGACAAATTGAAAGAGGTGTTGAAGCAGACAGAGAACTTAGTTCAAGATCTACAATGAGGAACTTGAGATGAAAGATTCATTAACCATGAAGGAACTATCTGATGAGAATTATGAATCACAAGACACAAATGAACATTCCTTTCACAACAGGGCATCAAATGACTCTTCCCCTCAACAGGATATGGATAAATCAACAAAATATGATGCTAAAGAACCATATGATTATAAGTCAGAGGAGAATTCAGGATCTATAAGTAAAATTGAAGCAGAGCTTGAAGCTGAACTGGAGAGGTTGGAACTGAGCATGAGTTCATCTAGATTGAAGAGAGAGTATCCGATCTTGTTGAGGTAAGCATGTCTGTTTATTCTAGGATTCTTATGCATAACGTCCTGACTCCTGACATTCAAGTTTCACATTGATGGGTTATGTTTATCTCATGTGATTAATTTTTTTACTGCATCAGTACCCATTGGGCTTGTTTTCTGTTCATTGGATTGCTTTGTATTATTGTGGGAGGACTTATTGAATGAAGAAAAGACAACTAACAAGCCTTTCTGCTTACAAAGCTTTACAACTATCCATTTTGTCCATGAAAAGTGAAGCTTGTTCTTTGGAACTTCATATGCAACTATGGTGGTCTATCATGATGAGATACTGTATGCTCCATTTGAAGAATTTAGTGACCATTTCCTTTTTAAAATCATAGGAAGTAATACGAGTGTTTATGTACATATTTGGTTTCTTTCTTGCATTGGTAGTGTGTTTAGGTATTTATGATAATCTCTTACATATATAATAATATTCATTTGCAAGTTTGTTGAGGATTTAAAATCCTTTAGAATTATCACCCCAAAGTTACCATGCTAGTTAATTTTGTTCAATGTTATTGACACACATTATTAAGATAAAGCATTATTTGTGATATAAAACTTAGGAGCCCCGTTTGAAATTCATTTTATATAATGTGTTTTCAACTTTTCATTGAGTATTAGATTCATTTGTCCTCCAAATCATAGAACATAATTTTTACACCCTTGGATAAAATGAAGTCTCCATATAACATAGAATATTAAACATGGGTACTTAACTTTTTTATGAAACCATTGTGTATTAGAGAAACAAATAAAGAAAGTAAGCATCCTAAGAATTTCTTCGTGATTAGAAATGTGTTTCACTCTTCCTTTTATCGGACACACTTGTTTAGTATCTGTTCAAAAACAGGCATGTCTGAAACATCCATACCGACAGGGGCGGAACTAGAATTTTTGGTTTGGGGTTGCCACTAATGCACTAGTACATATACAAACACAAACATACATACAATGTATGTGTGCAAATATAAAAATGAATTATTTGCAAGTAGGTAATTAAATTCAGGGTACCACTTTATCAAATTAAACAAATTTTAAAGGGGTGTCACATTGTGTCCAAACATAAAAATGTATTATTTGGATGTAAATAATCCAATTTGGGGGTGCCACTTTATCAAATTTAAGGGTGCCACTTGATGGAATTGATCACATTTCAAAGGACTCAAAAAAATTTTGGGGGTGCCACAGCCCCCCCAAGCTTACATGTAGGTCCGCCCCTGCATACCGATACCCATGTGTTTTGTGTCTGAGGCAGGTACATCACATATTCTGAAGTGTCCATGTTACATAGATTGTATATCAAATATGTTGGGAATCGGTTCTCGGGTTGGGTCGATTTATACTCATCAACCCAAGTTTGAAAAAACCATAGGTTGGTTCTGATCTCTCAATGCAAAACGACACCGAGTTTATGTAAAATTCAACCAAACTACCTGAGGTTGAGTTAGGTCAGTTAGCTCCCCCTAATCACATTGCACTCTATCTAAGTGGATTTTGTTTTTATGGATCTGTGTTGTCTGTTAATTTGTTTTTGTGTGCGTTTGTTTTTCATCAATACTCAAATATTTTGAATGCATTTAGTCGCATATGATTGAATAGAAAATTCAGTTGTTTCTTAGTGGCCAGTGGATTTATAATTAATCCCAAAATTATAATAATGTGGAGTGGTTTTAATTTGGAAAGATAATGTTGAATTAGGAAATTGTGAACATGTTGACTGAATGAATTTCGGACTTCAGTGATTTTACATTGTCCAAATACTTATGGAAATAGTTACAAGGAAATGTGGTTGAATTTTAGGTGCTGTATTTATGGCATATATTTAAAGAAACATTCATTTACACATTGAATTTAAATAAACTGACCAACATGAGGATCTTTTTTCGAGATGCTACAAGGTAGTGAACCATGTTAACATTGTGACTCAGGCATCTTTGTTTCTCATGCAATTGATTTCTTATTAATGGATGAATATTCTATTATCACCAGAATGTAGCTATGACCAAATTCTGATTTCTTTAACCATGCATAGTTCATTTTAAAATACATTTTAAAATACAACAATTTTCAAATTTTTATTACTATCCTGAATATTTCCATACACTTCTCATATTATTTGCATATCGTCCAGATCATTCTAAATATTGATTAAGTGGTGATATGTTCTTCTCCTTTTTCCCTGACATGCTTTGATCTCCCAGATTAATTTCATTCATGAATTCCGAATCTTTTTCCAACTTATTCACCATATTTTGTCAATTAATTTTCAAATTCAGTTCTTATCAGAAATTGTTGTGGAATTGTTCATTATGGCCTCACCTATCTGCTACTTCCATGATAAATCCAAGCATACTATTGGTCATCAGTATGAGTGCTCTAAGGCATTTCGATATCATGGATAATTTTCTTTCCTGCTCTCCTCTTCTCTAGGTGGTTCTGTTACATGTATGTTTTCCTTCATATTTGCATAATTCTAGGCAATCTCAATTAGCCACTCATTTTCGTTGAATTGTTTAATAAATAATATAACATTAACAAAGAAAGGTTCACATATTTTCCTAAACTCAGCAGCCACCTGTGCACAAAAAATACATCTGACAAAACATTAGTTTCAAACTCTGCAAAAACCCCAAGTAATCAATTGCACAAATTCTTAAAGGTTAGTCTGTGCATTTTAAGCGCATGTTCGTAGTTTAGTTTTTTTGGCCAGTGTTCTTTCTTTCATATAGCATTCCAAAACAATCAAATCGGTCATTCAGTTAGGAAAATATGGTTATCATGGTTCTCAGGATAAGCTCCATCCACATAATAGACCTGAACCAAATGCTTGTAGGCTTGTAGCTAAGTTAGGGTTGGTAACTTGATATATAAAACTTTCTGTAGTTACTGGCCAGTTTTAATATTTCCTTGCATTATAAATTTCAATATTTGGCACGTGTAGACTCCTTTGATCACCCTCTGTGAAGGCCATTGAAAGAAGCCCAACTGTTATTTGTGTATAATTAGAATAAAATCCCCATGTGTACGAGGCCTTCTCATTGAAATTTTGTTTGCCAGAATGAAAAAGAAACTATTACATGGAATTGTTTGTCTCCTTTCATAAGTTTTAACTGGAGCTTGAAATGTGCAGATTGACCCAGACTTCGAAGCAGAATTCGTTCAGGGAGAGTTGAGAGCCAAAATGGTTGGTGCCCTATCCGACTCAGACCCAGACACAACCAGCACCTCCACAACTCACTCCGCAAATTATGCAGTCTCACCCCGAGAACTGAGCTTGCGTTTACATGAAGTCATTCAATCAAGACTAGAAGAACATATCAAGGTGCTAGAGACTGCTCTTCAAAACAGCCAGCAGAAGGTCCATCTTATGGAGTCAGACCATAATAATTCTTGGAGGGATTTTTCAAACAAGGAATTGGGATCTTCCTCTGCCCATGAAATTCCAACTTGCTATAGAAGAAAGTAATTCCATAACCCAGCCTCTGATTATAAATCTATCAGAGGAAGCTCTAGATGCGTATAATGAGGCTTACGAAGAGCTGATGAAGATTAATGAGGCAGAAGAAGAGGATTTACCATCTGGGGTTGGTCAGAATGGTGAGGAAAACAGTTTCATGCCACATTGTACAATCAGGAAAGATAAAACATCAAGGAAATGCGGTCCCCCGAATGTAAGAACGTGGGAAGAGCACATCTCAAGGGTTCAGAGATTAAATGCTTCCAATGTAAGTGGAGATGAATACAGTGATTGTGATGATGAGATGGAGAAGCTATTGATACAGCAGATTGTGGAGAAAACCAAGAAAGGTTCTCCTGTAGTTTTGAACGCACAAAGGGTGTTGATGTCAAATTATGAAAATGTGCATTAAAATGAAACAAAAGTTTTGCAGTTTATAGAATATATAAAAGATAATTCTTTTCGTTACCACTGGAGATTGTTCCTCCTTTTTTTCTTCTTTTCATCCCCCCCACCCCCCCCCCCACCCCCCCCCCCCCCCCCCCCCCCCCCCCCCTCCTCCTCTTCCTTTCAAAAATAAATAAATACACCGTTTTTGTTCCTCAAACTTATAGCAGCCTTCTTCCTGCTCAACTTTTTCAACATCAAAATGAAGACAACAGTCTTCATCAATGCTGGACCTGTTGATTCTGTCTCTGGAAAAAATCTGCATTTTGGTGTTGAAATTTTCCCTAGATTTCTAGTATAGTAAACCAATAGAATTTTAGGGTTACTTCACTTGTATTCCCAGCAAACCAATAGAGTTTTTCGGTTTTTTTTTTATTTTTCGTCTTTTTTTTTTCTTTTTTTTTTTTTTTTGGGAAACATGGTATCCAAGCCAAAGGCCCAACCAATCCTCTGGACACAAATAAGGTTTCCGTATACTTACACTTGGCATTGAGCAAGATAAATTTAAGCACTGGTGGCGAGCCTCAAGAAGATATGATAAGTAAACTTGGGACCTTATGTTCCGTAAGGCAAAAATCCAACCCCTTGAAGGTCAATTGAGTTTCTCACAAATCCATATTTACGGCCTTCAAGGACAAGTGAAACTCCTTCTGGGTGGGTAAGCATTTTACGACATTATTATTAAGGACCAAAAAATTGAAAATGACAAATCACCCCCAGCTAGTACAATATGAGTCAATATCCTCCTGTGGAATTTCTAGAGGTAGAGACAAGAAGAGGCAGGGTATCAGAGTAAACCCCTAGAACAATTTGGGGGACTGCTTTAGATAACGAATTTATGGACCACTTTAGCTAAACTTCAAAGAAACAACAGCACTTCCAACACACGAAAACAAAGGAAATGATTTCATACACGGAAAACGACTAGGCGGGTCAAATTTGATTCCAACACGAGTCATTCTAACAGGAGTGTCCCATGGAGTAAGTTTGAAACCCTAGTGCCCCTTTGATTAAAAAGACAACAGACACACTCAAAACCTTTTACTGCATTAATAGTTTTTCACGGCAAATCAGCTTTGCTTGATAAGGTAGCCACAAATGAAACATGAAAAATATACTTCCATTCAAATGAAATAGTTGTGTCACCCTAAGTTATTTTCCCAACAAAGCCTTTTTGTCTCTCCTTTGATCAAACACAAGAGTTGTAAATGCATCGAAGTCAATTTCACAAGACCAAATCCAACATTAATGAAATAAACAGTTTTACGACAGAAGAGGGGAGATAGAAAGTAGAAACTATATAATCGAAATGACCTACTAATAAACTGGAGCACAAGCAAGTTCAGTTGCTTCCTGCATTTTGCATCGAGTTCCCAGTCGACCTGGGCAAGTCTTCCTTCTGCAGGTGTCTTTCAGGCCCTTTTGGCATAGTCATCAGGCTCATCATCATCATCCCTATAGTTTCCTTCCGATGGATCGCCCAGGTTACCTTCACCCACACTGCTGCTTTCGATGGTACCAAATTGATCGCCACCACTGTTCCCTGGTCCTCCTGAACTAACATCATATCCTGCGCCGCCAAAGTTGCTAGTGCCACCAGCAGCACCACCAAAATAGTTATTATCGTTGCCACTGCCACCACTGGCAACATTGAAATTATCACTGCCACCGCCATAATTGCCACTGTTCCCACCATCATAAGTATTTCCACTTGCATAACCTCCACTTCCACCGTAGTTGCCACCACCGCCACCACCAGCCAAAACCGCCACCTCTGCTTCCATAGCCATCACCACCACCACCACCACCTCCATACCCACCACCGCCAGAATAGTTGCCACCTTGATAACCATAGTTCCCATATCCTCCACCACCACCACTGTAGGAGGGACGAGCCCTATCCGTTGCATAATTGACCCTTACCTGACGACCATGAAGATCCTGGAAGAAACATTTAAATAAAAACAGTAATTCAAAACCCCCAGAAGTTATTACTTGATCTGCAGAGGCCAAACAATTTCACAGAGCAAATAAGAGCCATGACAATTACCACTCGTATTATATAAAAAAGAATAGATAAGTCAAGTATTTGAATTTGGTTTTCTCATTGACATTCACTTCCATCTCTCTTATCTACGGACAAGCCTATCCTGCCTAGACTAGTTTCTAAACAAATGTCTAATAATAAAAAATGATTCTACTTCTATGTGAGCCATGAGTGGCATTTTTATAATGAGAAAATTACTTAAATAAAAAAAATTAATTCCTAAGAAAAAAGGCCCTGTTAAAATGCAAGAATAACACAAGCCCAAAGAAACAAATGGACTGCAAAAGGTTATTAAAGGAAAAAGGACAGGGTTTTCTACTATTCTTCTGCAAACACATGTGCGCACGTGCACAGACACATGCGCGCACATAAATAAGAAAATTAATAGCATTAATTAAATGATATTCTCATGTTTAACAGTCGTGACCAATGAAATATTTTACCAAATCAATTAAGTGAGCAAGTTATCTTACCAAGAATATCGCTTTTCATCCATTTCTTTTTTCCTTTTTTTAACAGCAAGCAAAATGGATATTATTAATGAAAATAAGAAAAATTACAAATGGGGGATTAGAAGTCCACCAAAGCCAGAATACAAGCAAACAGAAACCAAAAAAACAGCCTACTAAATTAACTACAAAGAGCCCTCCAATCGAATTTCAAAACAAAAAAAAAAAAAAAAAGGGGAAATCACCAAATTCGTTGGAGGAAAGAGCCCAAAAAGTGCACTCAACATTCGCCAGTTGAAAAGGACATTGGTAGCTTTTTTTCCTTCAGTCTCAATAGAATGAATCAAAATCTATGTCACATGGACTCAGGTATGAGTGTTGGGCTGTGGGTATGTGTCTAGGTGTCATTTGTCTAGCCTTTTTCAATGCCCAAAGGAAAAATGAGGTGCATAGGTTACATAAGATGTTAAATATGTGTGCTTACCAATGACATTGTAATATTTATGCAAAATAAAATCAAATTGAGAAATATACAACTGAAGTTGTAGTGAAATAGGAATTCATGTTCCTCCTTTTTTGTTTGGCACTCCTGTTGGGTATGTGTCCAAGACTCCAAGGATAGGCATGTCAGACACATCCAATACCCGAGTCATATCTGCCCAACAAGGATACATCACACACAAGTTGAAATGTCCATGCAACATACATCAAAATTATTTTAAGAAGATGCATACAGGTCATCTTTTTGTGCAAGAAGCTCTATGTTCATAGATAAGTTCATAGTTGACAAAAGTCATTGGGAAAATAAATTTATTCATAAGTATTACTAAAATACTAGTTTTTCATTAATTATTAAAGGGTTAATTGAAATAATGTGGGATTCCCTCCCATCACACATGTTTCTTCAAAAAAACACATAAGATCAAACTAACAACAAGAAGCAAGATGAGCTATTGTGTGTGCAATAGTGCACCATAATACATTCAAGCTACCAATAAATTAACACATTACATCATCATATATTTAAACTCATGCAGATATTACCATTAAAATAAAATGTTAGAATTTGAATGAGTCAATAATTATTTGAGGTCAAACATTTATGAAATATACATATCATTACCAAGTGTCAGTCCAACTAAGTAGGATCCAAGGAGGGGTGAGCTAGATACAGCCCTAACCCCTTTTTTTAATACAAAGTGGCCGCTGTTAAGACTCAAACCTTTAGTTTACCAAACGATTGACCCCATAACCAATGTTCATGCATTATCAGCTTTTTGACCTAGATCTAAGACCAAGACTGAACCAAGGGATCAAAAAATCTCAACCAAAACCAACCCACTGAGGCCAGTGTGGTACAATTCTTTGGTTGACCTGTCCCAACTTGCAACCCTAAGTTGAGGTCATCTAGTTTGGTTCTTGGGTTGATGCTACACAACCCTAGGTGGTGGTAGCAATTGTAGTATCGCAGATGCCCACTCAATAAGTTGAAAGTAGAGGAAGAGACTGTCGCATCAAAGATGGCCTGGTGACAAAAGGCAGAGATAGTGTGATGGTGGTGGCAGTGTTGGCAATGTTACAATGACGATGTATTGGCGATGGCAAGATTGTAGCATGATCCCTAGTGAAGGACTGAAGGTGACTTGGTGGGAGGGAGTGATGCACTTGATGGATGTAGCAATGGCATGTTTGTTGATGGTAGTGGTAACAGGTCGCAATATGGGTGGGTTAAGGTGGAGGTGATACAATGGCAATGATCATGGCAATGGCCTCACTAATGTTATAAGAGTTTTCAACTAAAAGGGAGGGGTTGAAGCACATTAGATGGCAAGATTCATAGGTCATCCTACCTAAAGGTTAAGGCATGAATACCATGGACTTCAAAACATCTTGGCAATAGGAAAGCCATTAATTTTGGTCAGAACCACATTAGATTTCAGTACAATGCATTTTAAACCCATGCCACCAATTCCTAGAAAGAAAAGGGCCTAGCAATTCATATATATATATAGCACATATGAGATAAAAATTCTCTTCAGCATATTTGCATTAATCAACAAGTTTCTAAATTTTATTATTATCATTAACAAACATGTATACAGTAAATGTCTAGTGATCCTTATGTAATATTGTAACAGCAGCAAGCTGCCATTCGTTTCACCAAACATCATGATACTAAATCTTCACATGTGCCAGGCATGGACAACAAGCAAGAAATCAGAAACAGTACCTGTCCATCCAAGGCCTGGATGGCACTGGAGGCCGCCTCAGCAGATAAAAAAGTAACAAAGCCAAATCCTCTTGATCTACCACTCTCGCGATCCATAATGACTCTTGCTGCCAGAAACATCAACTTAGTCAGCATCAATTTCCAAACTCACAACTTGTGACAAGAACAGTCCATTCAGAACATACTTTCTCAAAAAATATTTTGACATAGAAATGTTTTTTCTTATATATATATATATATATATAGAGAGAGAGAGAGAGAGAGAGAGAGAGAGATCCTTCTCAGTCTATGTATTTACCAAGGGAAATGTCGCAATCCCTTCACTCCTAATGTTACAAAGCGGAAATGGAAAAATTGTGATCAAAGAGAACAATGTCCATGCTTAGAATTGTATAATGCTTATTAAACCCACTGAATGTGTACCAGGTACAATATTATTGCCAAAACCTCAATATTCATAGTTGTAACCTAACAAATATGCTTAAAAGTAAAATGAGAGGCTACTCTTAGGAGTATTGAGCATTTAAATTGAACGGTTACATTTCTACAAAGTTACAATTGTAATGTGGTAAAGCAGAATATGTACCTTCAATGACTTCCCCATAATTACTGAAAGATTCTTTCAGACTTTGGTCATCTGTACTATATGATAGACCTGCAATACCAAATGCAGGAAGTCTTTAACACTATTATATAAATGGGTCATAACTGCAACTGCAAGGAAGAACTGGATGCACCTCCAATGAAGAGTTTTGAAGATGACATGCATCTTATAGCTTGCAAGATAGATGGATTGGATGCAGATAATTCTGAATTAATCTGCCTGCTGGTAGTCTGCCTAAGTATATTCCCAACTTTACTAAAGAAAGCCATTGCAGTAGCCTGAAAAGTAGTAGGAAAAATAAAGCTCCTGTCACATAACTTCATACAGGGACAAGTGTTGAGAAAACAAAGCAACAAAAATAATCTGAATCCTTAATCAAATCATTGCATATGACATTCACAAGCTAGATGGCTAGAATCGCATGTTCATCCACAATATCTGTGCATTGATCTTCCAGAAAGGATTATAATTTTTTTTTTTTTTTGGGGGGGGGGGGGGGGGGGGATTAGAACAAGGTACAAAACCCTCAATTACTAGTTTAAAAAAATGCCAGTGAAAGCCACCAAAAAATTTATATGTATTTAATAAATAAATAGAAAAGGAGCAACATGTGCATGCCAAAAAAAAAAAAAACATAACACCGTGACATCCATTTAAATTTACAAAACTAAGCATGGAAATATATGCATTCACATCTACTTGCATCATTACCCTCAACACAGATTTACAAAAGGTTCAAAACATAACAGAAACTCATGAGTCATGGCCACCTATAACCAAAAAAAATTGCAACAACCATCCATATATACACATATCATGTATATGGTACATGACAATGTAGCCATCTATACAATACCCAATTCCTCATAAATGTAGATACGTATAGTCAACATGGGAATAGAATAAACATAAGAAACAGTAAAAACTCATAAAAATATAAAAATAAGCAACAAAAAGGATATGCATCAACGTGCATCCACATGTTCATAAATTGTTACAAAGTTGAATATGAGACTGGTAAGAATATGGTTACCAGCATGCACCCTATCCACATTAAATTAGGTCAATTTTGGGCCATGTTTTTATTTCTTTGAAATTAATCTTTTTATTTTTAACAAAATTAGATTTTAATTGTGAGGTTCTGATGGATCACCAGAAAAATATTAAATAAACCAATCACCTGCATCAACCATACCCAACCCAACTACCCAAGAAGATAAAACAAAGACCTCAACAATTTCAAATCTAGAAGCATGTTCAATGCACTATTCCTTAATAGAAGAAAACCATACAAATCCCAACAACAAAGACACCAATAATTTTCTCCAACAAAAATATTTATGCGTAGGCTTCCTTTAGTCACATTTCTTTATGATATTTATAACACTACCAGTTTATGGATGAGTGCTCTTGGAGTATTAGACCTCGCTCTGATCCTACGTACCTATGATATCATTACCCAGTAAATCCGTGCTGAACAAGATCCTAAATCTGAGACTTTTTACACCAACAATATTCTCTAAAATGAAGGTATTCATGGTTGAATCAAAGCTCAAGATTAGCCTCATGAAAACCTTATATAATCCCCGAGAAGGCTACCCTGTGGAAATTCTCTTTAAGGGAACTTCAGCTTTGGTTGGTCGTGACGAAGAACCCACCATTTCACTTGGTTCGCAGGGATTACCCAACAAATCTACTTATCTGGTAAAATACTTAATAAAGTCTTATCTTTCATAATCTGATGCTGGAGGAAATCCAAACCACCACCCCCAAACCCCACCCCCCCCAACTCCATTCTTTTAAAAGAAAAAAATTTCTGGCTTAGTTGAGGTCGGTTTCATCCTTTGACAGACTTAGTAGAGGTGAGTATTCCATTCTTTGACAACCAAAACAAAATCAAACATGGGGTTCAAAATTTCATTTTTCTGCAACCAAACAGAGAGAAAATACAACCAGCCTAAAATGAATATTGAAATGACAAAAACATTTCACAGAAATAATCAAATCCATTTAGAGCACGATGTGCAATGAGGAGAAAGATTTCGAGAGCAGGACATTTCCATACTCGACCAGACCGTTGCCAAATGAAACCAAAGAGAGAAAACGATAAATGAAAACAAAAACAAAAACAAAAAAGATCGGAAGTAGAATCTGTGGATTCTTAAAAATTTTTGCTTTTTCCTTCGGCTTTCTCGGCGACCAAAAACAGGGAAAATGAAAACATAAACAAATCCATTCCACTGCAATAGTAGAGACCTAAAACGAAGAGAAAAACGATATATATATATATATATACACACACCAAGAAAAGCAGATGCACATGAATACACGATAGGACTGTGAAGCAATCAAAGCATAGAAAAGCAGATGAAATCAGAAACAAGAGGAAAATAAAAACAACAAACAAAATTTCGAAGCAGAATCTGCAGAAACAAGAGGCAAATAAAAACAAAAAAACAAAATTATCGAAGCAGAATCCATAGAGTAGGGTTTGGAGAGATAGGCGTACCTTCGCTGCTCAGCTCTCTCCCACTCTCTCTCTCCTCTCAGAGCTCAGAGACTAAACCCTAAACAGAGGTTTTGAGTGGGGTTTTGCGGGGAATATATGGACTCTTAGAATTGGTGTCATCCGTTGATTTAATTTGGAATAGTGTGAGCCGTTGGATGAAAGATGTGACGGTGTGGTTGAGGAGAAATTTGTAGGGCATGCGCGATGACTCGTGTGGTGATTATATTGGCCTGTTTTCATGTTCTCGGAACGGGAAGGTGACGTTTGAAGTTTGCCATTGAGCTATATATAAATATCCTGGTCATGCTAAATGACTATTGTACCCTTTGAATGACCTACCTCGATGTTGAGAGGGGCACATTTTTCTATCCGCTTACTTGCCCTTTTTGATGGGCCAATAAATCTGCTTACTTGCTTAGGTAAGACCAAAAAGGTCAAAAAACTATAATATGGTTGCATCCTCATGAGTGTATTATAGGCTCCCCCATTTCAAATGTTTTTGGTTTTTATTTTATTGGATCAGGTTCTCAAGACTAAGCCTAAAAATAAAAGCTTTAGATTCGATTGACCTACTTTCTCTTGATCCAAGTCACTAATCGAGATTATCTTGAACATTAACTAATGCACTAACTGAGATTATCTTGGACATTAAGTGATGCACAATGTCCAATAACCTTACTTTTATTCAAGATATTAGTGAGATTGAAGGTATGGATAAGATTGCAAATGAGTTGAGTCGAGCTGAACTTTGAGGTGTTTAAGCTTGGCTCAATTAAAAAATTGATTGTTTAAGTTTGAGTCGAGTTGAACTTTGATTTGCTTAAGTTTGATTATTTAATAAATGAATAAGCTCAAACACGTTATTACCAAGCTTGTTTGTGAGTTACTTGGGAATTGTCTACAAATAGCTTAAAGTCGAGTTTAAAACTCATAAAATATGTATTTAAATTGCAAGTTAATACAAGATTATAATAATAATCATATTTTTATTGAGTCTCTCATTCATAAGCCTATGAAATCAAGCTAAGGGTTTTTTTGGGTTTGGATTGTTTATTAAGCAACCCTAAAATCGAACCCTAGGTTTGACTCACTTACTAAATGAACAACTTTAGACAAGTACTTAGTGAACTTGTTCACTAGCTCTTAACAAACTATTTTGTTCATGTGCAACCCAATTATTATGTGTGTGTGAGCTTATTACTTTTTTTTTTCTTTTTTCCCTTTTTTTTTGGGGGGGGGGGGGGGGGGAAGGGCGTTTAGTAATAAAACAAATTTAGTGTGAAATATGATAATGTGATGTATGTTTTGTACATCATCCCTAAAATGGTTAAGGTTTAGAAAAATATAAAATAAAAAGATAGATGAGGATGCCCTTATAGCAAATTAGGTCAATTGAGACTACTTTAAAAATTAGTAATCAATTGAAATCTTACACAACTACAAGGCCTCTTTAATAAGCTTTGTTTTGTAATTACCTTATACACGTGGGATGAAAATATCACATATGTTCAAGGAATTAGTTGAGTACAAAACATCTGAAATCTCTTGATATAAATACATGAATAAATAAATAAATAAACTACAGGTTACAAGTTGGGTTTAATCTAGCTAAGCATGTGGAGTATTTTACTATTCAAGTAAACGGTTGTTTTAATTTTAATGGATTTATTACTGACTTTGTAGTCCAGGGAAAATCCCTCCCAAAAAAAAAAAAAATTTGTGAGAAAAGTTTCAAGTTCGAATATTTATTATAATTAGGGTTGCAAAAAAACCAAACCATTGTAAATAATTCGTGAACAAGTTTAATAAAGACTCGTTTGGACTTGTTCATTTACTAAACGAGTCAAATCCAACAATTTAAAATTATTATTATAATATTATTTTAACATGCATTTTAAATATATATTTAATAATTCTTAACCTATATAATTGCATTTGTTCATTCCTGAATTAAAATATGATAATACTTAGCTTCTCACTGTGGAGGAGCAGCTACTCCCCCTCCCACTTATATTATGTTACGTGTATAACAAACAAATAAGAATTAATTATGTACATGTCTTTTTATATTATGTTATTATAAACATGTATCTATGTGTCTATATATATATATATATATATATATATGTCCAAATAAATATAATTATATGTTTGTATATTTGTATTCACGTGTTCACGTATGTGTATCCACATATCTATATTTTTTAAAATTAATTATTACACATGGCGTAATATAAATAAGAAGGATGAGAAGTTGCTTTTCACTGTGAAGAGCCAAGTATTGTCTATTAAAATATCAGCGTACACGGGGAGATTCACCGTGTGAAATAATCGTGACCGTTGATCTTCTTAACAGTAACACATAGCTTCCTCCAGATTTGGAACAGTCAGATCAATCAAATCAGACGGTTGACAGTTCTTCCCCCAACATCTGCAATCTACAAGTCAAAAGGAGCTGCAAATCTTCTCGGCTAACCCTTCAAAGCCCGATCAAACTCTCAAACACCCATCAACCAAACCACCACCAAGAACCAAAATTGATCCAACCCTTGAACCCACCATGGACCAAAACTCAAAACCCAGAAGCGTTCTTCAATCCTTAGGGGAAGAAATCATCAGAATCATAGTACCAGTCTCATTATGCATGTTCTTGGTGGTCATTCTCGTCACCGTCCTCAACACCTCATCTTCAACATCTGTTACCAGTATAGCCACCATGGCATACTCTGAGACCGACTCAGACTCATCATGGAACAAATTCAAAGGTGCCCTTTTGAACGCCCTTGTTTTTGTGGCTGTGGTCACTGCTGTTACCTTCATTTTGGTGCTCCTTTTCTACCTCAGATTGACTAAGTTCCTAAAATTGTACATGGGTTTCTCTGCTTGTCTTGTTTTGGGATTCATGGGTGGTGAGATTGCTTTGTTTCTGATTGATAATTTCAGTGTTCCTGTTGATTGTGTTACGTTTGCGGTGGTGTTGTTTAATTTCACTGTTGTGGGTGTTCTGGCTGTGTTCATGTCCAAAATGGCAATTTTGATAACACAAGGGTATTTGGTTATTATTGGGGTGTTGGTTGCTTACTGGTTCACTCTTTTACCTGAATGGACTACTTGGGTGCTATTGGTTGCCATGGCACTGTATGATCTTGCTGCGGTATTGTTGCCCGGTGGGCCTTTAAAGCTATTGGTAGAGCTTGCAATGTCGAGGGATGAAGATATCCCTGCTTTGGTTTATGAGGCGCGGCCCGTGACTTACGATGATTCAGGATTGAGAAGTGGTGTAGCTCAGAGGAGGCTATGGAGAGAGAGGAGAGCCGTTGGTTCTAACTCTGGTGAGAATTTGAATTCTGGGTCAAACACTAATTCAAATGTTGGTTCTGTTTTGGATTCAAATCCGACTCCTGGGACGGTTTTATCTGTTGGAAGTGGCCAACATGCGACAAGCTTGGTTAATGTTGAAGAGGGGCGGGTTGTGGGAGGGGATACTGAGCTTTCTGTGCCATTAATTGATCGAAGACTAAACGTTCAGGTGAATGTAAGGGAAGAAGCTATGTCGAGTGATAGTTTGGCGCTTGAGGGAATTGGATTGGGTTCGTCTGGTGCTATCAAGCTGGGGCTAGGGGACTTTATCTTCTACAGTGTTTTAGTTGGTAGGGCGGCAATGTATGATTTTATGACTGTTTATGCTTGCTATCTTGCTATCATTGCTGGTCTTGGTATCACCCTGATGTTACTTGCACTTTATCAGAAAGCTTTGCCAGCTCTTCCAGTATCTGTTTTGCTAGGTGTGTTGTTTTATTTCTTGACTCGGTTCTTTCTTGAAGTTTTTGTTGTACAATGTTCTTTGAATCTGTTGATGTTCTAGAAATGTAACTTAAATTTATTAAAGTTTGACATTTTGTCTTTGAGTATTTAGGGATGGAATTCACATTTTATTGTTGTAACTTGTATTTCCTCACACTGAGTGGAAAGTTTAATGGAAAAAAGAATCGTAAGCCTGTTAATATATTTTTTGGGCCTCTGGGTTACCAATTTGTGGGCATGGGTTCATCAAATGAAAAAGATAATAAATAATAATAGAATCAAAAGAATCAAAGGTGGGCCAGAAGGAACAATGGAAATGATTAAAAATCAAATAATAGAAAAAGGAAGGGCGCGCCGTGTGGGGAGTTAAACAGTTACCAATTTTGGTGGAAAAGACTTCATGGAAGACAGAAAGGGGAAATAAGACCTTCAAGAATAATTGGAAACTGCATCGAAATTTATCCAGAAACAAAGACAATGTTTTTAAAAATGTATAATAAATCTCAAGATTTGACTTCACAGTTATGGAAACAGGTTTCTTAGACATAGTTTTCTTTGAAGAGGGGTTTCCTATCAGTTTTGAAAGTAGGAAACTTAGGAAGTGGAATTCTCTTAGGGAAGAGAGTTTTTGGTGAGTATGAGTGAGACAATGAATGGATGGAAGAAGAAACAAAATAGAGACCTTAAAGCAGATATGAAATCCAGGGAAGATGACTTATTCCAAGTGGACAAGAAAGTTGTTAGCAATGTACTTTCAGTTTCTTGATGAGATTTTCTTGTACTCGCTTCTATGTTTTGATATATACAATTCACACTGCTACAGTTGAGAAAGTAAATATTTTATAGCATCCTAGTGGTTGCTCAGAACAGATATTCATATGCCCAGTCACAATAATTTTGCTTTTGTACCTACATTAGATGTTTGCCCAGTCGCAATAATTTTGCTTCTGTATCTACAATAGATATTTGCTATACCAGCCAGGTTCAGTTGCATATCAAAAGGTATTGCGCACTCTTCGTCCTTCCTGTTCTTCCATTTTTTAGTATAATCTGCACTGCCTTTGTCAAATAGAAAGATGCCAAGTAATTATAATAGGAGGATATGGAGAGAATTGGATATACCCATAATTCACATTGAGCTTTTTCATATCTATATATATATATAATTGTAATAGGAGGATATGGAGAGAATTGGATATACCCATAATTCACATTGAGCTTTTTCATATATATATATATATATATAGAATTATTTTTATCATATAGTTAACCATAGTGACTAATGACGATGCAAAGAAAAGTATCTCTGGCATCTGTTCAGTTCTATAATTAAACCTTTGAACTTGGAATTTTTTTGTGGCTTCTATTTTATTGCTCATGTGGTTCTGAAATATCATAATCTGGCTTCCTTCTTGAACCTGGCTTCTCATGTAATGAGCTGAGCTGAGAAGCTCACTTTCTTATTTACCTGTTTACAGGGATAATACTCTAGCCAGTCCCTGCTCAAGTTGAAACAGTTTTTGGGAAGAAAGAGAGAGACAAAAATAACCTATTTAGAATAAAACTAAGAAATTTGAATGATTAGAAGAAAGAAGAGATAGTCAGCTTGATAATCATAGTTCGTAGGAAGAAGCAGTATAGCTTTTGTCATATTGTATGTGGTTATGTGGAATGGTGGTTTTGAGCATTGTGAACTGATTTGTGTCTGTTCATGTTGATAACCACTACTTTGTACTAATGCAGAGTTTCTATCTCTGCATATCTAGGAAATTCATTCTCTCGTTTGCCCCATGTTGATTAATTTTATGCTTTGGCCGGTTGGCCCTTTAGGTCCTTTATATAGGACCCATTAAAAGATAGGTCATAATACTGTGAATGCTAAGCAAAGTAATAACATTCCCTTCATATGATTTTCCATATCTACTATTTTATAGGGATTGTGTGCCTAACTTTCTCCCTGTAGGATTTAATTTAATGTTGTATGTTTTTTCCCCCTGATTAAATGTATTGGAATTTTCTCTCTCAAAAGAATTACTCTCTCTCTCTCTCTCTCTCTCTCTCTCTCTCTCTCTATATATATATATATAGGGTCAGGATTTGTGGACAATTTTAACACAATTTTGACACAAGTTTTTGTAACTCCATCTATGAACATATTTTGAGAAACTCACCGTTGAATTAGATAGTCTCCCTATGTAGATCATGCATGCCAAAAATCACGTTGATCTGAGATTAAGAACCGCTTCATCCATAGATGTGAGATTTTTGTTGGTAAGAAATACAATTTTTTGGATTAGATGGCAAATGATATCGGATCAACTTCATTTTTGGTATGCATGGTTTACATAGGGAGACTATCTAATCCAACGGTGGGTTTCTCAAAATATGCTTCACAGATGGAGTTATAAAAACTTGTGTCAAAATTTATGTCAAATCTTGTGTCCACGGATCCTAACCCAAATATATATATATATATATATATTTGGGTGGTTTTTTTTTTTTTTTGGTTGTTGTTGATGTTGGGGAGAGGGGGTGTTAAGATATTTGAAGTAATCTTTTTTGCATAAAGGAACGAGAGCAGAATTAGAGAACTGGTTCTCTATAATTTGAGAGAAACTGTTTTAAAAGTTACCACAATAGCTGTTATCTTAGTACAAGTAATAGGAACCACCAAAAATAGGTTCCACCTAAGAAAAAAAACTAATTATTGTAAACCCTATATTATAAGGCCAAACCAAACCAAATCCAATACATTATTCTCTTTCTATGCATGGATTTCTCATAGATTGGTCGGACAAGCAATTTAGCATTTGAGATTATTGGTCAATTTAGTACTTGTCCTTTTGGGGTTTGGACTTTTACGCTGGTTTCTATGTTTCTGTTTGACTACTTCATGTTAATGTGCCATTGAAGCAATTTGTAAGCAAAGTAATTACCAATTTTGAGGTTGAAACAAGTATTTTGTTGCAGTTATGCCCAAGCACCATAATTCTGACCACCACACTTTCACACATAAAGTAAATAGAGCAACAGTTGGCCATCGAAAATCTTTGTGCCCACTTTTTATTTTTCTTTCCAAAGTTACTTTTGAATGCTATTTTACAATATCATCACACCAATCTCTAAATCATAACAAATTAAGTGACATTGTGTTGAAGTTTTCAAGCTACAAAAACCAAGGAATATTCATTTATCTTATATATGAAATCTGAGAGCAATTAGTCCTCTGTTCTGATAAGCTGTTCATGAAAATGGTAGGCATTCGGTGCTATTTTAAGTTCAGTTGCCATGATAATAGTCAATCCTGGAAATGGTATAAAAGAGAAAAGAACTCTATTTCATATTTGTGCTTCCAGCAACAGGTATATAGGTACTCTATTACAATAAGACCACCTCAAATGGATTGGAAAGTGGCTGTCATTTCTATTTTTGGGATGCAAATTCCCTAGAAACAAGGTAAATGTGCCAGCCTGACTCATCTTATGTTACGCAAATTCTTGAAAAGCTGAGCTTACACATTTTACAGAGCACAAAGATATGCAGCTTCATTGAAGCAGGAACAGAATTTTCCTGATTTCATAGCACACCCAGAATGAAGTTTGCATATGTTCCATCTTTTTCACTTTTTCAGTGTACAACAAACGGAAACGTGGAAGAAATTAAAATAACTGAACAAACAGCAACTCCAGGTCAAGTTAATGAGTATTAGCTCCTCCTTCCCAGCTCAGAAGATTAAACATTGTTCTTCGTATATGTGATCTGATGGGACTCATTCACAGTGAATATGGCTTCTTCAGGTAAACAAATCAAATAAGGTGCAAAAGCATAGAGTAGATACAGACAAAGAAAACCCTAACATTGTGCCTGGGCATCAAATGCAAAATGATGGATCACCCATATATCCCGGATATACACAAAGGGATGGATTCCACCCCCTTGTGTTTATATGGTACAACCTGTAAATGGTTTATCTATCAAAATCCTTTTATACATACAAACCTTGTATTGAGTTGGTTTAGGTCTTTGGTGACTGCATTGGTGTAGCCATGGAAGCTATAGGCCTCTCTCACCAAGTGCTTTTTATTTAATGCCACCACTTTATCACCAGTTTACTTATTATATATAAATGCAGCTGGTGCATGAAGAAACCCCAAGCATGTTGAATTAGGGACATGGGTGATTCTAATTCTTATTCAAGATAAATCCAGGACTCGACCGTTGCTGTGCTTTCCTTGTCTGTTTTCTATTTTCTGTTAAACCGGTGACTTCCCAGAATCCCAGACTAAAGAAAGATTTGAGATCAAGATTTTCATAAATTTTAAATGGTTAACCACAAGAAATAGTAGTCCTCAAAACCATAAGATCTTCAAAAACAATCTGGGCCCTAATATTATGGAAATGATGCAATGTGTTGGATCCTACATCTATTAGGGAAACACAATTAGGCATTCAAATCCACAACCATTTGATCAAGGACAGCATCAGGTTTTTTGATTCCAATCACTTTCCCATTCCCAAATTCAAAGAGAGAGAGAGAGAGAGAGAGAGAGAGAACAATGAAACAGAAAGGACATTAGCATGTAACTTCATCCAAAGTGTACAAAAGGCAAACTTTTAGCCTATAATTCTAATTAATACTATGCCAGAAAGAGGGGGGAAAAAAAAAAATGGGTACAGAGATACAATTATCTGTAGTTACCTGATAAATTACACACATTTATATATAGCACAAAAAAGGATCAAAGCAGCAAGACGGAAATGCAGAAACTTAAAACCATTCACATATCACCTCCTGCGAAAATTACGCAATGATCTTGGTGACCCGTCGAAGAGATCCAAGAGATAATTCCCCAGGTCATCAGCAGTGTACTTAATGTACTTGTCACCAATTTGGTTCGAGACTCTTCCACAAAAAGTTCGGTATGCAGGGATTAGTTTCTGGGAAGTTGAAATTCGTAAATCTTCCCGTAGCTGAGGATCTGGGATCAACCACCCTGTTTGGCTCTTGTATACCTCCTCAAAAGCAACACTGAATCTCCTGCACCTCTCCTTAAGGTTCGTCTTCGACACAGAACCTGAACTCGAACCGGATTTTCCATCATCCATCAGCAAAGACAGAACTGAACTCCAAGTGGGTCTCACATAGCTTGTTGCATGGTGCTGGAATTTCCCAATACATTTTCGAATCCATTCATCTCCGAAAAATACCACAAGTTCAGAGTCCTTAACCTTTTGGACCATGTAATGGAGGTTGTTCATCAGAAAGATTTGTTGTAGAGAACCATCCTTGTACAATTTAGATTTGCAATCAAGGTTGAACTCTAGAATGGAAGTGACTGACCGAAGGCGGCGAGCCATTGGACAAAAAATGACAGAAGAAATATCCTGCTCATTCTCTAGTCCAACAATTGGATCCAAATCCTTCCCATCTTGGTCCTCAAGAAGCAAATTAAGGGTATCGGCATAGTCAGTAAGGGTCTTGATGTAATTCATGACATACCTGGTGAGATGGTGAATTCCACCTCCAGGGAAAGGGTTTGTTGATGCGTTTGATGCAACAGCATTCTCAAATTCCATGAATGTTGCCCTTGCCGAATCACCCAAGCTCCTTAGAAGCTCATGAAATTCAGTCCTAACAAAAGAGCCAGCCTCTTCTGAGAATAAAGTATCAATATCTATGAGAAGATCTGCCAGAACCTCATACATGTCGAGTAAGCGAAACAACTTCTCCGGCTGATGGGGCCCTAATGCTACAGCAATGCCGAAATTCAAGAAGCGCAACATCAAAGCTTTGGAAATTTCAGTGAAGCAAAGTGAATTAACGGACACAGACACCCCCAAAATCTGGTTGCAGAGTCGTTTCTCACCAATGAGGTAGGCCCCAATGATGATCTTCATAGCACGGATCCATTTCCTGATCTCAGAGTTCAAGCTACTCCACTCCAATTTCAGCACATCCTGAATGCTCAGTTTCTCCATTTCGAGAATGACCAAGTACTCATCTAATGCATCTTTCCGGGTGGTAATGAAAGCCTGGCAAAATTCCTGACCATAATTTGAAGCAAACATTACATCTGCAATGGACTTGAGATAAGGAATTACGTCAGGATGGACCAAATCTATGCTGTACTCAGACACATTGCCACTACTATCTCTCTGAGATGTTTCTTCAACTAATTCATCCTGGACTGAAACAAATGACTCTTCATACACAATATCCTCTCTGCAAGAACGGAACGATATGTTTTCAAGCTCAAAGGATTGCTTCTTGTGAACAAGAATGTGGATCAACTCTTCCTCAAGCCTCACCATTGCCATTTGAAGAACAACATTGGCTCGGTGAAGAAGTTCCTTCTGTTTTCCATTTAGTCCCAAAGACGAGCTTCCTACATCTTCTGTCAAACTTCGAATTTCATCAACAACTTGTAGATATTCTGCAGCTTCCCCAGGATCTGAGTCCCATATTATCGACTGATTTGATTCCCAACTCATGACCTTTTTCTCAGCACATTTGAGCCGCTCTTCAAGCTCACTACACTTCTCTCCATCACTTTCACTCAGTATGGTCATAGTGGACAAGTGGGTTTCAAGATCCGCTAGGATTCTCCTCATATCATCAGTCACACTCCTGCTAGCCCCCAACGCCTTTACAATGTGCTGAGCTGCAGCAATCATATGTTGTTCTCCTTCGTAGGTTGGGATAATAGATTTACAATCCCCCATAGCAAAGAAGATGACAGAACAAAGAATTCTCCCTCCCTCTCTCTCTCTCTCTCTCTCTCTCTCTTTTTGTTTTCTTGGGCGGGGTTGAAACAAACCTAAACCTCAAATATTCTTAAGAAATATGCAAGGTAAACTCTTCTATTGAATGTGACCTGAATAACTTGTTTGCTAAACCTGAGCCTAGTATTAGATGAGATCAGATGGGAAAAAAAGAAGGGTTTGACACATCAACTGGAGTACAGTCTAAACCAGACCAAAGAGATCAAAATGCAACTACATGTTATTGCAGAAGCATAATTCTTCTATAGAGCTTGCAAGACAACAAGAGTTGGTAACACTGACCCTATATGAATAATCTAATTTATTCAGTCCTAAAAGAGTGAAAATACATCAGGGACACTGAGATGTATCAGGAAGAAGAAATCAAAGATTTGGTGGCTCTAGACCATCAATAAGACCTAGATATGAAGAAGATGGAGAGACTTAAAAACATTGACAAATACATGATTCAAGACACAATAACTAAAACTTTTCCCAGCCAAACAATTCTATAAATAAAACTCAAATAACTTTAACTTGAATAAGATTAGTGTCATAAAATCTCCCATGATTTTTTTTTTTGTGTGCGCGCACGTGTGCGTGTGTGTGTAAATGATAAATTATATTTTGGTAAATACAAAATCTCCCATAATTACTCAAATCCCTTCACTATTTCTTTCAGCTAATCCCTCTCATGCCCTTCCCCGTGCTCTGATCACTACCCAATGATGAAAAATGAAACTCACACAATTACACAAAAATATCCTCAAAACCCAACAACCCAGATCCAGATTTACTCAGAAAACTCAGGTAATATGTGAAAAATGAAACTAAAACTCACATAATTACACAAAACTATCCCCAAAACTCAAGAACCCAGATCCAGATTTATCCCCAAAAAAAAAAACTCAACGCAATAACACAAAAATATCCCCAAAACTCAAGAACCCAGATCCAGATTTATCCCCAAAAAAAAAACTCGGATGATGTCTGGAAAATAAAACTAAAAATCACACAATTACACAAAAATATCCCCAAAAATCAAGAACCCAGATCCAGCTTCAGCTAAAGAACACAGATAATGTCAACCCAATTCTATCTAACAAGCTTTAGCTCTGTCTGAAACATAACAATGATAACAACCCAAGTAGCATAAAAGAAAACACAGGAAACAGACAGGGAAAATCAGATTACTCGTTTGATCTCGAATAAACAATGGAAATCATCAAAGCACTAACAATATATACCTAGAACCCCAGCTTTCTATGTTTTCTAGAGGTACCGATTCATGAATTTTGCAACAATGGAAGATTTTTCAAGGAAACTGGGATTCTGGACAAAATGGGAAAGAAGGTGAGAGGAAAAAGTATAGGCAATAGATTGTTAAACAAAAAGAGAGAGATGAAATAGTGGGACAAGTTTTGAAAGGAACTTGACCTGAAGCTTCATGGGTGGACTGCTGGGAGGATAATTTCCTCTGCACAGATTTTCTGTGTAGCTTCTGTCTTCAAAAGCGCATGTATGACAAATATTTTTCCCCCCGTATAAATGGGCTTTGTGTCTCTAAGTCTATCTCCCATCAACATCAAAAGATTTGACTTTTGACTGCTGATATTTGTTTGTGTTAATCTTGCACCGCAAGACGAGCTAAGTTATCTGAGCTTGGAGAAGAACCGACACGGCCATAGCCAGAGTAGGATTGTCAAAGTCCAGGAGCTTGCGGCGGATAAGAACTCCGTTCGGTATTTTTAACTTTTACTTCGTTCGAGATTTTATAGGTCCATGTAACCGATAGGCAACTTGTCGCCAAGTCCTTTTTTTCTTTTATTTTATGGTCAACTTAATTTGGCAATTTAGATAAATAACTTAAATAATCGAAGAATGCTAGTCGTAGTTACAATTATTAATAGGTGATTCACGCGTGACATGCATATTTTGTAGACTCCACATTTTCGTGCACTATCATTATAGCGTGATAATCAAGTCAAAATTATAATTTACATATTTATTTCGTGTTATTGTCAAGTCTTTTATTTTATTTTATTTTATGGTCAACTTAATTTGGCAATTTACATAAATAAGTTAGATAATCGAAGAATGTTAGTCCTAGTTGCAATTGTCAATCGGTGATTCACGCGTGACATGCATGTTTTGTAGACTCCACATTTTCGTGCGTTACCAATTACAGCATGATGATCAAGTCAAGATTATAATTTGCACATTTATTCAACGTTATAGTAGTATTATGTTTTTATTCTTAAATATATATATATATATATATATATATATATAAATAAATAAATAAATAAACAGATTAAGACAATCAAAGGTTGCCCAGTTTATATATTTTCTATCCCAACTAAATAAAATAAACCTTTGTCAAGTTATATCGATGCAGTCCACAAAACACTACTTTATTGTGGATGCTTCATCTTGACTTAGTGATAGTTTACAATTATTAATTTATTATGAAGTGAACGATGTAAATTTTGGATCTCATGTTTTGATATTGAAAGGGCAAATACAAATAAACAAACAATATTCCATTCAATGAAATTTCAATATTTTTTAGTATATTTTTTTATTAAAAAAAAATTGTATTTAATTAATTACCATATACCTAGGCCTTGTCATCGGGCCGGACTAGGCCCACACTATTCATCGGACTGGGTCAAGTTATGAAGGAAATTGTGAAGCCTAAACCCAACCCATGGGCTCGGGTTTTTTTTTCAGGCCTTGGCCCTAAGCCATATTAATCTATTGTTAGTGTTGTAATAAAAGAAAAAAACAAAGTAAAAAATTACATTTTGGGGACTTCTTCCCATTGTAATATCAAAACAGATAACATTAATAGTCACTTTGTATTAAGTTGATTATCTATTTGTTGTAAGGTAATAGAAAATATATTTTTATTGGTATTAATCTAGAAAATGATTATCAAAAGATACTTCACCAAAAAAGTAGAAAATATTCATGCCACATTGTCGGGCTCTGGGTTGGGCTCGGACTTCAACTAAAGGTCCAGGTCTAACCCAAGGGTACTCAGGCTCGGGCCTAGCTTTTTCCAATACCACATCAATTGATGTACACAATAACTAAATAAAATTATCATGGCTTAGTCAATTTGACTGTGGGGTTCTCCTACTTTGTAGGATCATCTAAGTTTTTCTTGTCATTAATTCCTTAACATACAAAAGAGTTACTATAATTATGCTTTCGTAGAGTCGCCACGACTGAATTCTAGCTTTGGATCCAAATTCTTCTCATTTTGGTTATTACCATCTTCCAAATAATAATAATCTACAACGAAGTATTTGTTAGAAATAATTTAAGTTTTGTTATCAAAAACAAAAAATCTACTATGATTAAGGATTCGGTGTTAAGTATCATTGGATGGGCTCATGCAAGGTTCGGATTATAAGTTAAAAATGCTATTACCTTTTTTTTTCCTTTTTTTCTCTTTTTTTTTTGAGTAAGTAAAAATGTTACTCTGTATTACTAAAATAACCAAAAGGGGACTTTGACCATAAGTCTATATTATTACACTTATAAAGAAATAAGGACATAAAAATTTCTTATGTGGCCATAAGTCCAATAAAAAACAGGCAAACCAAAATACCCCTTTCTTGCTCCCATTCTTGCTCTCACTCTCTATCTTGTTCTCTCAACGGGGCGGCAATAATGGCAAAAACGAAGCCGTGCAACAATACCATGCATAGATCTGCCAACAGATTACTCTTTAAATTTTTATTTTGGTTAACGGGTTGCGTGGTTACAGAGGTACGGAAGTTACAAATCTATAGGGAAGCAAAGAAGATGGAGAAGGGGAAGCTTAGCTGGGAAGATGGAAGAAGGGGGGTCAAGATAGTTAGTGGAAGATTGATGATGCAGGTGTCACATTAATGGTGACCCTTCCAGTCCTTAATTTTGAACCAATATATGTGGTCATGTTTCAAAATAAACCCAGCCAAACAAAAGAAAAAAAAGAAGGAGGGAATTTGTTAATTGGTTTGCTTAAGAACAGATTAACTCCTCAACAAATGAGTATGATAAGAACATTAAAATATTATTTTTTGGGCAAAAAACAGGAGGGATCTTTTACCTTTATTTGGGCAATTTGAGCTAAATAGCGAAATAGTTAAAGGTAACTATTTTAAAAAAGAGTTACATTTAATCACAAATATTTAACACAAAACATTTTAATTTAATTGTTCTTAGTTTCAAGGGGACTTTGGCTACATGTCCATAAAATAGGACTTATGCAGCCATAAGTCCTTAGAGAAATCTTGTGCAAACATAAGTCCACTTTTATATTCTTTTGGACCAAAACGCCCTTAAAAGATCTATTTTCTCTTTAAGCCAAACAAACTACGAGCTCTGTGTCAGATCTAAAGCAACAACGCTGCTACAAAGACGACACCAGTGGCAAATCTAGCAAAGGCGACTCCATTTACAGCGGCGATGCTTATGAGAGTCAGACGAGTATTGATCGATGGAATGACAGCAGATGGAATTGAATGGGAGTGCTCTTGATCTGAAAATCATTGATGATATAGAGAAATCGAATTCCAACCACTACTTCTTGATGTTTCTAGCCACATTGATGTTCTTTCACTTCGCATTATCAAATTCACGCCATCAAATTCGATTTGAGGAAGAAGGTGATTTGAATATGGAGTTGCAGGTGAATGAGGTGATTGCTACATGGGGATGAGGGAAAGAAAATGGTTTTAAGATTCAAAACCATGGAAGATCAAATTACTTTTTATCTAGTTCGATTGGCAACTTAAGGCGTGGGGTGAGAGCATTTAATACAAGTGAAGGATAATTATTATTTGTCCCAATACAAGATGGTGACCTTATGCTTTTATACATCTTCTTTCTTTTTAGTTTTTTTCTCCGGCAATGTCATAAAACAGGATGGAATCAAGTAGTATTGTCAATAGATTCAACAAGGTGAATAATAATTTATTAAATTTAGTTAGAAAATTTCTTTAGAATAGTTAAACAAAAACACTTAAATTTATTATATTAATTGTGCTGCTTTTTGTTTCTTCTGGTATATTTAGGAAGTGTGAATGTTTCATCATGTGAGTAATTTGTGGAAGTATGGGTGTTTCATATTAATTCCTCGTAATTTTCTTTTCGTTATGCCTTGATTTCTGAAACAATTACATGTAATGGTCTTAGAAAACATTATATTTTTTTTCAATCTTTTGTTACTAATACAAAAATTAATTATTTTATTTAGAATTAACAGTTAAATGTACTCACAAAACAATAATTTAAATTTAAACTATATTAAAATAATTTAATTTCAATTTTTGTGAAACAGTTATGTGTAACCTGTTACATATACTCAATGTAACTTTTTTATTTATTTACAAATATTTATTTATTAATATACATAATTTCATATTTAACATGGATCATGTTTTGAAGATCTTAATGAATAGATTTCAAAAATATAAATTTTATTGAAAACCGATATATAAATTAAAAGTTATGCTATTTTAAATTTTGAAAACAAAAAATAAGAACTTAAAGGTATAATTAACTTTGTATACCTAAGACTCTCACCAAAAACTTACCTTTTCATTTAAAAGGAGACTTATGGATGCATAAGATTTCATTTTGGACTTTATGTTTTTATAAGTTCTAAAAAATGGACTTCTCACTAATTTTCCCAAGGACGGTTTCAATTTTTCATCCAAATGGCCCTCACCACCGAATCCTTCCTCCTCCATTACTACTGCTGACGTTGGATTCCACTTGGCACAATTTCAGTGAATTTTGGTTTCGCAACCACCACGTTGACTCTCCTACATATTTTACCCTCACCATACGCTGTATTTACTGTTCTACCTGCCCCCCAACCTCCCTTCCTCTCTGTTCCCTCATCAGTAGCCCAATTGCAGATCCACACCCCCAAACCCGACCCATCAAATTCTCCACATTTCCTCAAACCCATCTCCACCCTCTAGGGTTCTTTTCCATTCGACCATGGCAACCCTCACCAAAGCAAAGCTCCTCTGCAACTTCGGCGGCGAGTTCACTCACCGACTCGGCAGACTCGCCTATATCGGAGGCAAGACCCGCCTCGTCCTCGTCGACCGCTCACTCAGTTTCGACGGACTCAGATCGAAGATGAGTCAACTCAGCTCTGCTCATCCCTCCTGTATCGAAATCAAGTTCCAGCTTCCGAACGAGACCTTGGACTCCCGCCTCGTGTCGGTCGAGTGTGACGATGATGTCGTCGCGATGATAAGTGAGTTCGAGGCAACTCAGAGGATTCATGTGTATATATTCGATATGAGCATTGCCTCGGTTCAGAGGTTAGATGATTTGATTGCTATTTGCGGTAGTTTGGTTGCTGAGAAAATGCGGGAAAAGGGGAGAAAAGAAAAGGAATATTGAAGCACATATTTCTGGTTGTTTTGGTTTTGCATTATAAAGTCGTATTTAGGGGTTGATTGATTGCTGAGAGAATGTAGGAAAAGTAAATTGAAACACTACATTTTCCATTGTTTTGGTTAGAAGACATAAACACGCAAAATCTAAAAGCTTGTACAATTACTGGGATTAGGTAAGAAGCAGAAAATGAGACACTTAATCTTTCTCCCACTTTCTCTCTTCGTTTTGAAAGTTTCTTGGCAACCAAACAGAGCATTAAGGTTTGTTTGCTGAGAAAATGGACGAAAAGAAATCAAAATTTTGAATGGGAAAAATAATAGAAATCAAAATTTTGATTTCTATTATTTTAATTTTCACAGTTAGCAAACAAATGGTAGGCTCTGTTTGGTGGATGAGGACATGGGAAAAAATAATAGATATTAAAATTTTGAATATTAAGTTATGTTATTCAGGACTTGAGAGACAAAAGACTCCTTTAACTAACCCTAATACTACTGGTTATGGAATAAAATCATTCTTAGGTGCCTTTTAATTGCTGCATAAGTTCAGGAAAAAAGGAATTTAAATTTTCTGTATTTTTTTTTCCCGTTATTTATGACCCAAGAAAACCAGGAACTCGTTACAATGGATTATGAGATTGAATTAACCTTAGGCTCCATTTTGTTGCTTAAAACATGTGAAAAAGATGTCAGAAAAGAAAAGAAATCAAACCTTTTGAATCTTAAACTTTTTTTCATCTGGAGGACCCAAGGAAACAAAAGACTCCACTCAACTAAGAATTAAATCTTTAAACATGTTTTAAAGTTAATTAATCTTAGGCTTTTTTTGGTTACAAAACGCAGCATTCTAAATCTAGAGTTCTGTCATTTTGTAGAATCTGAGAAATGATAGATTCCACTTAACTCAGCTAAATACAACTATTGGGTTTAGTTGAATTGAGTTTTCCACGGAGATCAATACAAGAAAAAACATTAGATTCATAATTTTATCATAAAATTTTACTTCAATTAGCTCAGCAAGACAGCAACAAAACAGAGGGTTACTTTTTGTGTTTTTCTCAATTTGGATTCTATTGGAATTTTGATTTGGTTTTTGGTTGATTTTACTTATTTGTAGACAGAATGCTAGTCCTGTTCTTATTCAAACAGATTTTGATGGTCCGACCTCAATTCACAGGTAGAGAGAACATGACATATGTATATTGATTCCTTTATGAATAATGATGTTGGTCAGCTAATGGATGTTCCTCTTTTTTCCTTTTTTTTTTTTTCTTCTTTTGGGTAATATAAATTTGAAGAGAGAATGCGGCTTCAATCGATCCACAAGAGCTAGAGCTTGCTGTTGGTGAGAATGATCTGATTTCACTTCCTAGGTATGGGATTAACTTAGTTATAGAATTTTCCAAGTTTCAATCAACAATTTTCTGTTTGTACTTGAAAAGTCTTTCTAAACAAAATTTTAATCAGTTCCTTTGTAAGCAGCCATTGATAATTGCACATTCCTAAAAACTCCATTATGCAAATAGAATATACTTTTAATGGATATGTTCAGATCTCATGGATCAAGTTTGTGACAAGGAATTATGAACCCCTGAAATATTTGTACATCATTAGTGTCATCATTGGGATGTGTGACTTTGTGCTTCATGCTTTTGGGGTTGATGGCTTCTTAGCATGGCCTTCAGTTTATAGGATCATCACTCTTATGGTATTAGTGTTTACAATTTGGTTTCAACTCCTTAACAACCATTGCAATTGTCAGCCTGTCAATAATCATATCACTGTATGGAAAAGCTATTGTGTTGCTTTTTATGGGACACTGAAACAGTTGAGTTGCTTGAATCCCCCACTTTTTGGTGAATGGACATCATCACCTATTTTATACCATGATATGGCCAATACAATTGCAAGGATTGTGGGGAACCCATACTATTGGGGTCTACTAACACTATCAAGCTCGTTTGTTGCTAAGATAAGTTCACTGCGATGCAGAATTAGTGATGATATTCCCCAGGCTTCAGTGGATAGCCAAACCAGTCCAGCATTATCAGAATTAGTCAATGGAAGAGAGAGTCACACTCTAACAGTTGGCCAGGAATTCCCTGATGCGCAAGGGTTTCGTGATGCATTAACAGCTAATGCCATTTCCTCAAAGTTTGAGTTAACATTTATCAGATCAGACCGATCTCGAGTAACTGCTACCTGTGCTGCAGATGGTTGTCCATGGCGAATACATGCATCTAAGCTCCCGGATGTTGAAACTTTCCAAATAAAGACTCTGAAGGGAAAGCATTCTTGTGTACGGCCAGAGCGTTCCAGCCATCGACAAGCAAACATGAAATGGATCTTAAGTTGTATCATGGATCGTGTTCGAGAAAATATTAATTACAAGCCCAAGGAAATTATGAGGGATATCGAGCAAGAATACGGGGTTATAATACCTTATTTAAAGGCTCATCGAGCTAAGGAGCGGGCCTTGGAATTGATTTTTGGGATGCCAATTAAGAATATAGTTCTTAATCAGGCTGAAGTTCAGTGTACAGAGAGTACCTCATATAATATACTGGATCAGCAAAGAAGGAAACCTCTGAAAGGGAGTCCAGTTCATTGCAATTTGTGCAAGAAGGTAGGACATAATCGGAGGACTTGCATAAAGTTAAGTAAAAAAGAAAGTGACGCTGCCAGTCTCAAAGAGAAAAATTTTCACTGCATGCTTTGCAAACAAAGTGGACATAACAGGAGGACGTGCCAATGCAAGGTTAGTTTTTGGCTTACAACTAGTATTATTATTATTATTGTTTAAGATATAGGTCCCTCTCTCTCTCTCTCTATATATATATATGTATGCTGAAAAGTGGTTTTCTATTGTTCATCAGGTGGAACAAGTTTGGATGAACTAGTCATGTTGGCTGTATTTATGTAGGTTAGTTATCTCATCTCATTTATGCTATTTTTTGTTTGTTAATAGCATGTTTGCGTCCTTATCCACACATCCATTTATGACTTGTGAATTTCATATTTTCATATATGTAAAACTTGCAACCTTTGTTTATCTTATAGTGCATTACAGTTGAAGAACCATTTCCTTTTTTGTTTGTTATATTCATGTGCAAATGAGTGTTTTTTTTTTTTTTTTTTTTTTTTTTTGGGGGTTGGGGGGGTGGGGGGGGTGTGTGTGTGTGTGTGTGTGTGTGTGTGGGTTGGGTGGGGTGAGAGGAGTCAAAATACATAATTAAAAGTAAATTGTTGTGCTGCATTAAATAGCTTTTGAAACAGATTGGTATTGTTTTTTCAGAGCACTTGAAATCATTCCATTTTATTTCACGTATGTTACCAATTTTTGATACATACAAGCTTGAGTGTTGTTTGATGTCAGGTCCCAGTGGTCCCGCCAAACATTGAATGACTTGAGGATCTTGGCTTGGTGGCTAGGATAAAGGCATGTTAAAGCGGCCAAACACCTTTGATCCATTGACAGCAGTACCTTCCCCTTTTGTTGCTATATCCCTAGGACATATGTCATTCAATGAACGATCCACGCTCGTAGCTCCTAATGGCTCTTCCTTTTTTGGTTACATTGGAGAGACTTGAACCCTAGACTACTCAGATCCCATCCCACCCAGGTACCACTAGGCCATAAGGGCCGGTAGCTCCTAATGGCTCTTCACCTGTGCTTGCAAACCTTTTTTTAGCAGTGAATAAAGTTGTCAACTGGCCAGCTTCTATTTTCAGGGGTCTTTTTGCCCTGATTCACTGCTTGGGGATTACAGCAGGGTAGATCTTGATGTGAAGGGTTTGCTGCTCTGCCTACAACCTCCAGGCTCTCCATTATATTTGCAAGCGTGGGATTTATGACCTAAGGAAAGTGAAAAGAGAAGAATCCCATTAGGGGCTACAAGGGTGGATCATTTATTCAATGACATCTGTCCTAGAGATACATTGAATCCATCAAAGTGTACAAATTGATTAATTCGAATCTGAATGGAATTCAATCATCTATTATCTGTTTGTATCTGTAATACACGAATACCTGCATTGCATTTTTCTGATCCTCTTGGTGGTATGTGCTCAGTCCATGCTTTACAAAACTAGAAGTTATACTGCACCACAGTAGAGATGGGCGCTGCCTGAGCCATCCAGCTAGGAAAGTCATGTTCTCAGAGTCGAGAATTTTGAGTTCGCTATGTCCACCTCCCTCTCTGAATTTCACATTTGTCATTTCTTGAAGTATCCAGCTCTGATAATTCTTAGTAGGATAAAATGCAAAAAACCTCCTCCTATTATTACCTATTATTACCTGTTTTGCAAGTTACCCCTCTCTATTAAAAGACCTACCAAAAAACCCCCATACGAGGGGGTGTTAATGGTTCGGTTTGGTTCGGTTTTAGGGTAGATTTCAAACCAAACCATTATACTTCAGTTTTATTCCTACCAAACCAAAACCAAACCATACCATAAAAAACCAAACCAAACCAAACCAACCCAAAAAATTTCGATTCGGTTCGGTTTCGGTTTTAACCTATCAAGTAGCAACAAATAATTGAAAATGGAAAAAATGATATACCAAACTCCAAATAAAAACATTTTTAATAAAAACATTACATTAGCAACTAAAAAAAACATTAAACATTGTATCAAAATGGAAACATGTTGACATATGTCAATCTAATATCTCACTCAACATTAATAGCTAGTTTAATACATGCCAATCTAAAAAAGGAAAAACAATAAGAAACTTAAAATGAGACAAGATTGAGGCTGAGAGACTTAGGGTTTTGTACTATTTTAAATCTATTTCCTATTATGCCCCTATTAGAATAGGAAATATATAAACTTTAAGTTTGATATATATATATATATATATATAATATATTTTTTGGTTTTTTGGTTTTTCGGTTTGGTTTGGTTTTTTAAAAATGAAAACCAAAACCAAACCAATTTAATTCGGTTTTCTAAAATTAGAACCAAAACCAAACCTAATGACAAAAAAACCAAGTTCTCGGTTTTAACCTAAACCATTAACACCCATACCCCATACTGTATAGGGTTGACAAATTGCCCCCTCCGTCCACATGCCATTAGGGATCTTAACGGCATAGCATCATGTGACTGGCATGTGACGTTAATTATTTGCTTTTAAGATAAAAATAGCCTCTACTGTAATGATTTCTCTCCGTTATTTCACCTTCTCCATAACCAGTTCCAAGCAAGCTCACCGGCGGCATCTCCAAGCAAGCTTGCTGGTGACAATGGTTTGCTTATCAAGGTAAAAAAAAAAAAGGAGGAGAAGCTTGCCTAGGAGATGTTCTTCCCCATAATGATCAAGTCCCAAAAAAGAAAAATATGCAAAGAAATTAAAGGAAGCTTGCTGCCGATAGGAAGCTGATGTTGTTTATATAATGATCAAGCCTTAAAATAAAAAAAATTAAAAAATTTAAAAAACTTAAAAAAAAAAAAAAAAATAAAAAAGGAAGAGAGAAAAGGGTACCCCATTAATGGCGAGACGGTGGCGCCGATGAGCTTACCCATAAGATATACCCAATCAAACCACCACACGAACCCCGTCAAAAACCTACAACCCATATTGTAATTCACTGTAACAATCATTAAACCCCAACAAACACTAAACCAGTTTGGCGAGGCTTACACTGCCGGAGTCGAGAACCCCGTCAAACCTCTCATGAAAAAGGCAAATTTGACCTTCTAGGATAAGTTTTTTTTTGGGTCTTCACCGAATTTAGCAGTTTTGCTTTATTAGAGGTTCAGATTTGGCAGTAGGCTTCTACCTGAGGGTCTATTGGAGGTACGCTTCACCGGATCTGTCGATTTGCTTCACCAGAGGCTCAGGTTTGCTTTTTCGTGGAGAGATAATAGGTCAGATAACGGAAAAATAAAAAATTAAAGCCTTAAGTCAGTCGATGACTGACCTGGCCGAAGATAGGGAAAGGTTAAAGGGGGTCTGGTAAGGTGATTCGAGGGAGAGGTGAATAGGGGACAGGGGGTTAGCTGGTGACTGACCTTGTTGGCGGTGTTGTTTCTCATTGAACTCAATCACTGGTTGCTGGAGAGAGGGAAAGGTGAAGGGGGTTTTGGTAAAGCGGTTCAAGGGAGAGGAGGTTAGGTAATGATTGACCTGGCCGGCGGTGTTGCTTCTCATCGGACTCAAGCACTGGTAGCTGGAGAGATGGAAGGTGAAGGCGGGTCTGGTAAGGCGGTTTGAGAGAGAGGTGAATGGGGGAGAGGGTTGCCAAACGGGTTGATCCGGGATGGAATGAGTAAGTCATTTTGTGGCCGTTGGATTGCTTTATTGAAGATGGATGGTGGAGATTAAATGGGTTATTTTTAATATGTTAAATATCAATATTTTAATTCATTCCATACGAGGGTAAAACAAATTTTTTCTTTTTCCGTCAACGGCATACCCCTTTAACACAATATGGGGGTTTTTTGTTAAGTTTTTTAATAGAGGGGGTAACTTGCAAAATGGGTAATAATAGAAGAGGGTTTTTTGCATTTTACCCTATATGAATGTAGACACCAATTATTCCTTGTAAACCATCAACTGACTGCTGCTCCCTTATAATACCTATTGATATTCTATGGAGGTTTCACCCTCCAGGGTGGCTGACGGTTAACAGCGACGGTTCCCATGATCCCAAATTTTGATCAAGTGCTTTTGGTGTTCAAGACTCTCCATTTAGAAGATGTATCTATTGCAGTTCATGCATGAACCTTGTTGATTGTTTAGGGTTCTTCAGATGAGTAGAATTTATCTGGAGCACTGACCCCCTCGTTTTGGTATCTGTTGGAAAGGATTCAAGCTTTCTCCGAATCATCTCGGTTGTAGCTACTGTTACAAAGATAAAATAAATGGATTTAACTCTTATTTTTTATTTATCTAGTTTAATTTTTTTGGAAACAATGGCATCCAAACCTTTAGATGTCAATTAATGCCGAAAATAAACCTGATTGATGGCTCATGTCAAGGTCTCAAGGAGTTGAACCCAAGACCTTCCAAATTGAGCACTTATATGAACAATGTGATGGCTCTTCAATTCAACTATCTTAGGAATAAATTGGGATTCAGACAATGGTGCAAAAAAATGAATTGGGGCTGTATTCAGATGGGAAATAAATGTGTTTTCCTTTGATTCAAGGAAAAATAAAGATGTTTCTCCATTTCTACTCACTTGTTGAGTGAGCAATTTTGGATTCAAGTTTTTTTTTTGATGAGTAAAAGAAAATATTTCATTGATATAAATTAAAAAATATACAAACACCAATGATCCCAACAACCACACTTTAGCCTACCAAAACCAAGAACCCAAAATAGATATCCAAAACACTCAAAAGTTTCAAAAACCTAACGAAGGTGCTGAGCATGAAAACACCCCTATAATCAACCAAAATGACCCAATTTTGGATTTAAGTTTGATACCCATCTATTGATAATAGGAAGTTAGGATAAGTTAGATTCTGTCTATTTTAAAAGGCCAAAAAAAAAAAAAAGGGAAAAATAAATGGAGAATTCAAGAAGAAAGTTGGGACATTTTTCCTTTTTTAATTTTTTCCCCCTCTAAATTTGAACAAATATTTCACGAAACGGAGTGAAATATATGAAAATGAAATCAAAATTTTAAAAAAGAAAAGAAAAAAAGAATTAACGAACCTCACATAGATGAAGGTCGAAACTCGAAACAAAAACCTGACCCGGTTTTATTGGGTCGGGTCACTGACCGAAAAATGAAAGGGTAGTTATTGATGGCGCCACATGGCGGGTAGAGTTCGTTATTTTTTTCCGAGTGAGAAATGCCGAAAGCTTCGGTTAGCCTTCACAAATTCTCACACTTCTTTCACTCACCCTACTTTCCTCCATCCAATTCTCTCTCTCTCTCTCTCTCTCTCTCTCTCTTCTTTCATATTTTCTTAGTTCCTCCAAAGATCGGTGGAAGAAGGCGAAGAGGGGACTGCTGATTGCCGGCCCATTTTCCAGCACTTTGATCTCTCCGGTCGGGTCGACAGTCTCTTCAGAACATGTGGATTCCTGCAAGTTTTGGTCATATCCCATATGTTTGATGACTGTGATGCTGGCTCTTTCATACCTTTCGCCATAGTTTATTGAGGTATTTATTTATTTTTCTTTCTCAGAGCTTTCTTCTTTTGTGACGTCAATGGAACTAAATCATTTGATTCAAGTTCTTGCTTTTTATTCTGAAATATATGATTTTTTTAAAAAATTTTGTTTCCTTTGAATTGAGATGATAATTGATGAATATTGAAGCTGAAAATTAATTTATGAGAGGCTTGATAAGCCAAATGCCCTGGAAAATCATAAAGGTGTTTCAAAAAAAAAAAAAAAAAAAAAAGCATAGAAATTTAAGCCCTTTTATATCTCGCAGGATTTTGTGACGATTATTGGGCTTAAAGCAGGAGATTAATATTAGCATTGTTCAAAACTCAATTTTAGTTCTCATGAATCTTCTTAATGCTGCTGAGAAAGATGCAAGGTGTATGTGTTAATGTCTATGATAGGCACCCACAATCTTACTATCTCTCACGAACAATAGGAACTTGAAAGCTTGAGAGATGCATATCGGCAATTGGGAGCTGACCCAAAAACAAAAACAGAAATTTCCAAAACTAACTAGGAATGGACCTCTTATAGAACCATAGGTCTAACTACGAAGGATTCAAACAAATAAAGCAAACAATAGAAGCACAGCAAGATTTGTGCGGTTGGTGGTGTGCCCATCTCCATGTTTGAAAGGAAATGAAATTAGCCATATCGAAGAGGAAAGGTTAAGATACTCCCTTACCTCTCTCAAACCCGAATTTTGTTTCCATATATATAACCCTAGTTGATGCTCCCCAAAGAATTTATAAACACATTGCGCAAGTCCCGCCATTACAATAAGGCCTGTAATGGCCTTGGGCTCCACTTTTGGTTGACCTGTTCCATATTTGTTGATTGGTAATTATCCAACTCAGAGTTTATCCTCTGTTGAGCAAATTGGAAAATCGTGTTGTCTTTTCTCCCCATTAATTTTGTTTTGTAAATGATTAATATGTCCAAAAAAAAAATTGGCAGTAAATATCTATCCAATGGTCCAAATTCTACATACCCATAATTTAAGATATCAATCAGAAAAACTATTTTGATAATGCATGCACCCTAGGTTTTTGCTTTTCTGTATTCTTTTCTTCTTCTGTTGACATTGAAAATTGAAGACCTGTCTGTGTTCCATTCTGCAATAGTACCATTAGCTAAAACTTTGGTTGAATTTGGCTTTTGATCTTTGTAAATGCAGTTGGCTAGGAAAGCTTATTTTCTTTTCATTTTCCACAGGAATTCCTGTTAGTATGAGACTGTATAAAACCTTTGAAGCCTGAATTGAATTCGACATTTGCAAATATGGAATCTGAACATGGGAGCAAACCCATTAGTGATTTGAGGACAAATCCCGCCACCACTGTTGATAAAAGCGATCTTTCTACCCCAGGAAAAAAGCTAGGCTTCTCCTCTCCATCATCATTTTCTTTTGCATCTGACACTTCATCAGAAGATCCTTTCCGAGACGATGAAGATGAACCCCGTAAGTCCACCACAAGCACGACTGGACTCCCTATACTTATTGAGGATGCTCAGTTAGCTTCAAACTATAGTGAAAAGGATCTCCCAGGAAGCTCTAGTCCCAATTATGAACAATCCAATCATGATTTACCAGTTTCCACATTACCATCTGCAGTTCCTGATTATAGTCCTGAATCAAGCCCAAACATTAGGCCAGCAACACAGTCGCCTCCAGTCCAGGTGATGGAGCGGCCAGGGGACCCTGCTTCATATAGGATTCCATCTTCTGTTTTTACGAGAACTAAATCTACAACCCCAATGGAATGGAGTGTCGCTTCCAATGAATCGCTGTTTAGCATTCACACGGGGAATATGAGTTTCACCGGGGACCAGATGTTATTTGTGGGTAAATCAGGGGAGCTAGTAAAGCCTGGAGAACCTGTGACATCCAGTTCGTTGATGAACTTCTCTAGTAACCCGCCCCCACCCCCACCCCCGGTTTACATGGCAACTGACATTGGCAGAGAAATGGCTAACTTGGATCAGGGTTTCGGTGTAGCTGAAGTAGCAGCTGAAACCATGAGGGAGGTTTTAAGGGAAAATGAAGAAGAGCGTAGTAAGGAAAAATTGTCTCTTGACGAGCAAGCGACTCATTCCCCAAATATTTCACGCCATTCAAATGAGAGTGGAGCCAGTGTCAAGTCTTTTGCATTTCCAATGTAAGATATACCTCTCTCAATTCTCAAGTCTCAACTTACCCATAGGAAATATGCACGTAAAGCATCTAATTAGTCTATGAATAATTGCATTATTGTTTCGTTTTGGAGCATGACGTACTATTAGAAAAAGATGGATGGAGGCATTATGCATCTTAAATTTGGCACACATATCTTAGTACATTTAGATTTACATAAATTCACGTTTTATGCATTTATGCACACATCTTGTATATATGAATATGTGCATATGTGGAGTTGCAATGACACCTCCCCCCCCCCCCCCCTCCCAACCCGCAACCCCCAACCTTCTTTTCTTCCAAAACATTGTGTTTTCGCCGCCTTTTGGCATGTGATATTTACTTCTTGACAAAGATTTTCTTAAGATATGCATTCTTCATTTGCACTTGTGCGTTACTGTGTGTAGGTTCCCTCAATGAGAGGCATACCCTTTGCATTTCAGAAAGATGAATTCCCAATGCTTTGCCAGAAAAAAAAAAAAAAATAGTCCACTTATTCTCCTGTATAATTCACTTCCCAAAATATTTAAGTCTCTAAAATTATATGAGCAACTGATCTCTCCGAAATATTATAAATGGTCTAAAGCTTGAAATTACTGCAAAATGCATTTAATTAATTAACCAAGTTCACACACGCACTGGCATATATAGAAGCGCATGATGAACTCAAGAAATACATGAAATGGTAGCTAAAAAATTTGATTTAAATTCTTATTATACACATTAGCATTGCAAATATGTAGTGCCACATCAAGCAAACAACTTAATTGTTTTTGGTTAAATGAAGATTGACAGAGGAGGTAGATAATAAAGGTCGTTCATTGAAGGTCAGCTCGCAAAAGCATCAGCAACATCGTCCTCCGAAGCCACAGCCGGAGCCCCAGACCCCTACAGCAAACCCAGTGGCTAAGATCAGATTGTTTTCTTGCTTCTCCTGTTGCCTATTTTGTCGTTGAGACACATTCAGCGGGCAAACGTTTTGGTCTTCTGCAACAAATCCTCAATATGACTCTGTCCCCATTTCAAATGCCCGACTATATATACAGACAGGCTTGTTGCACGGTTTCAAACAGCTCGGATTTCTACCAAATTACGTAAAACCCCTTTCCAGTTTTGCATTCCAGCATGATACACTTTCCATCATTCAGATACACACCACTAGTGTCAATTGCCCCTGATATGGATTTTAGGCATAGCTTCTGATGAAGCTTTATGTTTGTTTCCTTAGTTTGAGATGATAGTGATTGTAGAGTCCTTGACATCATCCTTTTCTCATTGTCTATGGTATATTGATAATGTAATATAGGGTAGTGAAGATTGAAGTTCAATGCACATTAATATTTATTGTAGGATGTGATCTATTGTCCGTTAAGACTCATATGTACATGTACTGTCATGTTTTTTGGTAAATTGTATTTGCATTTAAAGTCTTAGGACAACGATCATAGGCTTTTCTTTAAGGAAATGCTAAAACATCATCTCTTTAACAGCATTTTTATTGTTATATGGCAACAGGTTAGAATGCACATGTATGCATACAGCCCACGTATATGCTCGAGTCGATGCTCTTCAGAACAGAATGACAATTGAAAGTAATAACCAAAAAAAAAAAAGAAAAAAAAAAAGGAGTGTAAATTGTATAGTGGGATGTGGTTTTGCTGAGTTTAAGTTGAGCTGATGCATATATCAAACCTGCAAGAGAAGTGCATACATCAGCCTGCCTCCTGCTACTTGCAACTCTTAGAAAATGTCCCTCTCTACTAAAAAAAATTGCAATAGAAGTACAGAGAACCTAATTAGCTATTGATATTTCGCCGGTAATTAGTCAGGTAGAAAAAGAAACGACCCTTCTGAAAGAAACTGATGGAAGCTCTGAAATTAACAAGTCGACCAGTGCAAGAACCTACTCCCATAAAAATAAATAGCAATGCTAAACAAGCAAGAAAAGCACTTAATTAATTACCAGGAAGAGGCAACTTCCCTTTCTTTTCCGTCTACGGTTCCAGATATGTCTCTATTCCTGGCTCCAGCAAATTCCTTCAAGTTGAACTCTGGCGGCACCTCCAATAGCAAAGATTGTAATTTAGGGTCTTAAGTCTTAACATTTATTATGTGACCCTTTTTTGTTTCTTGCCAGAAGGAGATCCATTCTCTCTCTCTCTAATGGTATGAGAATAGAACTTGAAGAGCTCCATAAGGGTTTTGGGAGTACGATCTGTACCATTGTTCTCATTTGTTTAAATGGGTAACCTTAAGAACAATGCCTGAAGAAATGTTGAGTGCAAAAAATGAGGCATCTTGTGTGGAAACAGACACACACCTCCATGCCAACTAAACCAGCAGGCACTCGCTGGTTTAGGGGTCATGTGACTAGCATATGTCAATTGGTGCACTTTATTTAGAAAAAGTTTTGATCTACACAATTGTATTACTTCAAAAAAAAAAAGAACTAGAGAGTAGGCAAGGCATTTATGATGATGAATGATTGATAACCTTGTTGGGTGAGCGACCTAGACAAGGGACGATGCATATTGAAGCAGACCTCCTGAGTTCGACTCTCCCTTGTGATGGCCAACACCTCACGGGAGTTTCCCAGGTTTATTTGGCATGCTTAACTTGATGGGCAAGATTTCAGTGATTGGAAAATCACTACAATCACAGTGCAGCCAGTTGGTGCCCATGGTTTTATATTTGGATGGCCATGGAGCTGAATTTGCACTTTTTATTGGTTTTGCCAAATCCATAGGAAAAATATGGCCCATGGGTCATTTTCCAATTAACAACAATAATTCTAAGTACAAGAATTCTCCATCTCTTTACTCTCTCAATCAAACTCCACATAACATGAATCACACTTAAATCTACTTGAAAATACAATAAATAAATATGATTAGAGAAATTATCTCAAGAGTGCTGTCCTCAAACCATTATATTGGGCCTTGGGCCCATTGCATGAAGCCTGAAGGAAATAATCCCCTTGCACTATCTCTCAAGTCTTTATGTTTGTTATGAAGGAAATAAGGGAGGAAATGGAATACTGATTCTATTCTCAAAAAAATAAGAAATGTTTGGTTGCACAAGAGAATGGAATGACTATTCTCTTGTCGGGGCTCTATTCCCTTCAACTGAGGGAATAGCCATTCCTTCTATAAAAAAAAAACCAAAAAAAAAAGGTTATTCCCACCCTTCAAAAAGTAAAAAAATCATTAAAAATGGGTTCCACTTATGCTTTTTCATTCTATTTTTACCTCTTACCAAACATTGGGATGAAATGTCCATTCTCATTCTATTTTCTCAAACCAAACGCAGCGGTAAGTATCATTTTTTTCCCAACATGGAAAGAGGTTTTAAGTTCGAATCTTAGGATTGTTATAAATTAATATAATAAATTTCTGATCCATGTTATTAAGTAAAAAAAAAAAAGTGTTAATAAAATGTAGGAAGAAATATATTAGAAAATCATTCATCTAAAAATTTAAATTAGTTTTTTTATCTTTTATAAAAAAAATTTACATTTAAAAACCAGTGGAAGGGAAATCTCCCACCTATGTGTCAAATAAAGAACCACGGCGCTGGCACACCATAAACAATTTTTGGTTAATCGTGGTGCGTTTCAAAGCAATCAAAGGGCAAACTAGGCAATTAACAATCTTCCAGCACACATTACATTGGCGCGGAAAACTGTCAAAACGCCAAGTAATTCCCGCGAAAAAAAGTTAAATTTCCTTCAGAAAATTTTCCAACTACAAAATCTCGCGGAAAAATTATTTAAAACTAACTTCGCGCCAAAACCCTAAATACAAGGCCGCTCCCCATCCTTTTTTTCTCTCCACTTCATTTCTAGACAGAGAGATAGTTTCAGAAAGAGAGAGAGAGAGAGCTTTAGAGAGAGAGAGAGAGAGAGAGAGAGAGAGCTTTTTAGAGAGAGGAACAATGGCGAAAGCTCCAACCCCAGATGCGATTTCGACCATACTCGCAAACCCATCACCAGATTCGTCATCTGAACTCCCAGAAATTGTTGTCCAAGTCCTTGATCTTAAGCCCACTGGAAACAGATTTATGTGAGTTCTCTCTTTCCACCACCATCACATTATGAACATGTATTTCGCCCTCTGTGTGTTTTCATTGATTTGAGGTTTGATGATGAGTTTTTTTGAAAAAATCGAGCTGGTCTAGCATTGCTCCTGCATCTGGGTATTTCTAGATTTTCTGGGTTAAATCCCCCACCGAGTAAGCGCGCACACGCAGAGACACACAGACACACACTTGGGCACTTCTAGATTCATTGTATTAATGATTCTTGCTAAACAATGCATTTTGTGTAAGTCCTGGGTGGTGTATTGGACTCCTTCCATTTTTTTTTTTTTTTTGTTGGTAAATAGCTTTTTCCAATCTAGTTAGCTCTTGTCCTCTGTTTGGTTTCAGAGGAAACTGAGGAAAAAGAAAGAAAACACAGTATTGAATCTTGGATTCTATATTTTTTTTGTTCCTGAGAAAGTAAAAGACAAATGTATTAGGCTTACTTTGGATATTTTAGTTTTCTCCTCCCCAAATGGTTTGAAAATCTCAACATCTCAGTTTCAAAATATTATTTAATTTTCTTTTCCCACTTTTTTCTCATCAACCAAACGGGGTCTGGAATTTTGCTATTTTTGTCATTTTCATTCAAATGATCTCAATTAATCTGACTGTTAGGCTTAATTAGCTGAACTGTGTTAGACTGGGTTTTAGTTCAACTTGTCCTCCTTAGCCTTTGTTTGGATCTCAGAAAATTTGAGGAAAAGGAAAGGGAATAGCTTGAAAATGCTTTAGAAGGAATTCATTTCTAGGTGATTCTTAGCATTTTCCTATCAATTTCCCTCATGACTTCTGGATCCAAACAAAGCCTTAAGCTTTGACTTGAGATTAAGCACCATTAGTCATCTTTAAGCTTTGATTTGTGTACGTCTGGCAAAGTTCAGCCTTGTTCTTCTCCTTTTGAGCCTCACTGAGCTCTTAATTATTGTAATCCTTTTTTGTATCAAAATCTAATAACAAACATTTTCCTTTGGCTGCAGGTTTACAGCTAGTGATGGAAAGCAGAAACTCAGAGCAATTCTCCAATCCATATTTTCATCTGAGGTTAACTCAGGAAATATTCAGAACCTTGGTCTCATTCGCATTCTTGATTATACTCTCAATGACATTCCAAGTAAAAACGAGAAGTAAGAATCACTTCTAGCCCACATTAAACATATGATGTTTCTTGTAAAGTATCAGTTTTATTTTTATATGGATATTATTGTTGTGAATTTAATATGGGTTTTTGTTGTTTCAGATATCTAATTGTAACAAAATGTGAGGTGGTTTCTCCTGCACTTGAAATGGAGATAAAGACTGAGGTGAAAACTGAAGAAACTGGCATTATATTGAAGCCAAAGGAAGAAATGAAGTTCAACAATGAGGTAAAAAGGGAAGGAACTGGCATTATTTTGAAGCCAAAGCATGAAATGGTTACCAAATCAGCTGCTCAGATAATCCATGAAAAGTGAGTATTCATATCATTGTCTGTAGTGACTGACCCAAATCTGTGAATTTGATTGTACTCACATAAGATTGAAATTTACAGAATTCTGTTATGCTAGATAATGTTCTCCTGTTTTGTCAGATTTTGTATTGATACAAGAGTTTATGAGTTTTGACCTATATCTTTTCTGAATTTTAGCATGGCTCCTGCTGCACGAATGGCCATGACTCGAAGGGTTCATCCTCTTGTTTCCTTGAATCCTTATCAAGGCAACTGGACCATAAAGGTTAGGGTCACAAACAAGGGGAATTTGCGTACCTATAAGAATGCAAGAGGAGAAGGCCATGTGTTCAATGTAGAATTAATGGATGAAGATGTAAGTGAGAAAAATATATTTTGAAAAAAAATTGTATCTTTTGTCTCAACAAGTTGTGTAGTTTCTTGGTTGTCTCTGAACCATGTTGAGGTGAATATAAGAACTGAAGCAGTAAATTGATTCCCTATTTCCCTTGGTGCAGGGTACAGAAATACAGGCAACAATGTTTAATGAAGCTGCAAGGAAGTTCTACGACAAGTTCCAGCTTGGGAAGGTGTACTACATATCAAAGGGAACTCTAAGAGTTGCTAACAAGCAGTTTAGGACTGTAAAGAATGACTATGAGATGAACTTAAATGAATATTCTGAGGTGGAAGAGGCCAGCAGTGAGGGAACTTTTATTCCTGAAACAAAATTCAATTTTGTCCCGATTGATCAGTTGGGTTCCTACGTCAATGGGAAGGAGCTTGTAGGTAAAAACCTTCTCTTAAAATCTATTGTAGATTAGTTAAGCTCAGAATTATGGATGTATTCAATACTCCCAAACAAAAAGGGAATTAATCTATGGTCAATTATGAAACAAATAAATGGGAATTTGTAGTTGCACCTCATGAAAAAAAATTTCTTTCTTTTGTGGAATTAATTGTTGCTATAAATTTCAGATGTTATTGGAATTGTTCAAAATGTGTCTCCCACAATGAGCATTCGAAGGAAGATTAACAATGAAACTATTCCGAAGCGTGACATAACTATTGCAGATGAGACGTATGTGTCAACTCTTCTCACTCGTTACCTTTTAGCAATTTTCATTTTTGTTGAATTGAAGATATTGTAATTTTCATTGCAGGAAGAAGACAGTTGTGGTCTCTTTGTGGAATGATCTTGCAACCAATATAGGGCAGGAATTGCTGGACAATGCTGATAAATCTCCCATAGTTGCAATCAAATCCCTTAAAGTTGGAGATTTTCAAGGTATTCTAAAGTTACTTCAAGCTTTAATAGTTTTGAAGGGAGTTGGACTAATTTAACAATGAGGATGAAAGTAAAAGTCTCTTCATAACTTGCTTCTTGTATCCTGTTTCAGGTGTATCTTTGTCAACACTGACCAGAAGCACTGTACTGGTAAATCCAGATATGCCTGAATCAAAGAAGTTGAGATCCTGGTGAGACAAGGTCCAGCAAGCTATTATTTTGTTTGTTCTTTCAAGTATTTTTGACTAAATTGTTTTTTGTTTTTTTGGTGCACAGGTATGACTCTGAAGGGAAAGAAACCTCAATGGCTTCCGTTGGCTCTGGTATGAGCCCTTCATCAAAGGGTGGAATGCAGTCCATGTACTCTGACCGGGTCCGCCTTTCATTTATAACCAGTAACCCATCCTTGGGTGAGGACAAGGTACTGTACAAAGTTCAAACAGCCCTTTCAAGGAAAAGAGAAGCATTTCAAATTATCAGATCTTTCTTCTCTCTTCTATCCATTGGAGGAATTATGGAGATTGAATAAAGATCGGAGGGAAATAGTTTATAGTGATAGTCATGCCTCTGCAGTTTTAGTAGAACCTTCGGTTTAGTTTTGGGTTGTACATAAAAGTCACTAGAGTCTAATTGAGTAATTAGTCACTACATCATTACAGCTAGTTTCAGTTGGTTAAGCTCATTAGTTGAAACTTAATTTCCTGCTCTGACAATCTAGATTTTGTTTTGTTTTGTTCTGTCTGTTCAGCCTGCATTTTTCAGCATCAGAGCATATATAAGCTTTATCAAGCCTGATCAGACAATGTGGTATCGGGCTTGTAAAACATGCAACAAGAAGGTGACAGATGCAATTGGATCTGGGTACTGGTGTGAAGGATGCCAGAAGAATGATGAAGAGTGCAGTTTAAGGTGAGGGACTTGGCAAGTTTGAGACAGTAAGAACACTATGGTGGAAATTCATGAAAGCTGTTTTACAGATGCCTTGTCTTAATTTTCCCTTTTTGTTTTATTTTTTCAGATACATAATGGTAGTAAAGGTTTCTGATGCGAGTGGAGAAGCTTGGGTTTCTGTGTTCAATGAACAAGCAGAACAGATAATTGGCTGCTCTGCCGATGAGCTTGATAAGCTGAAATCACAGGTAAACTATCTATGAAACCCATGTGTTTACTCAAAAACTAAAATCACTTGAAAAAAAATGAAAATTTCTCACTTAAAATTTGGAGGTATTTACTGATATTTTATTTTTTATTTTGTATTTTCAGGAGGGAGACCAGAATTTATACCAACTTAAATTAAAAGAAGCTACATGGGTCCCTTATCTTTTCCGGGTTAGTGTTGTGCAGAATGAGTACATGAACGAGAAAAGGCAGAGGATAACTGCCAAGTCTGTTGCTCCAGTTGATTTTGCTGCTGAATCCAGGCTTTTGCTGGAAGATATATCAAAAATGAAAGTCTCTCAATGAGGTGGTTTTTGTCATTAGGATCATGAATTAGAGGCAATATACCTTGAATTCTCTGCATATCTTAACATATAAGTTTCTTTTGTAACCATGGTAGAAGGGTAGAAGGTTGAATCCAATTTGGAGGGTAGACTATTGGTTCTTGACACCCTTTCTTGTAATATATGTTTTTCAGATCATCAAAGTGGTTTTGTTGCAGTAAATTGAAGCAGTTAAAATCAGCTTTAACATTAAGTCTCCATATGATGTTTGTGCCCTAGAATTGTATGTGAAAAGTCGTTTCCTTCTGTTTGGATGTTGCTATGTCAATATGAGCCATGCAAATATGCAATGAATCCAATGATTGAATGTACTTTTCATCTTTGGATGGGTTGTAGCATGAGTCCCAAAATTAATGCAGGCCATTCATTGAGTTCTTGTGGTTTTTTGCTCTGTAGCTTATTTGAAGAATAACTCATCTGTGTCTTAAGAAGGGAAAAATGAATGTCAAAAAAACCAGAAACTTCGAGTGGTTCAAGTTGATGCACCAATAATGTACTTCCTATAAATAATTTACCCCAAAACAGGTGATTTGCTATTGGTTATAACTTTGGCTAATGTGCTCTCATGCTTAAATGCTTGGACGACTTGTGATCTTGTAGTAGCAACAGTGATTGAGATCAACTGTGAATTTTAGTGCCCTGCGGTCTAAATCTGCTAATTGCTGGTGGCTTGACTATGAAGGTTTGGGACTGTTCATGTGATGTCCTATTTCACTGAGTAAAGCACTCAATTTGGTTAAATGATTTATATATTGGCAGGTTGCATTAATTTATTGCCCCAATCTTCTATTTGCCAGCCACAGATGTCAAAGGGTGCTTAGAAGTGTCAGATTCAGAATTCCTGCAATAACTTGATGGGATAGTGTGGATAGTTCCTTAGTAGGATCTATTATATATAATACATCAATCCTTGGACAATACAAATTCTTCCATGTACGCAAATTGACAATGCTAGTAAGAGATGTAGGAACAAAGGCACTCACAATGTTCAAGGTGCCTGGGTGCAACATGACATGTTGCCTCTGCTATGTGAAGTATTTTGATCAAAGGCAAGGTTTTAGGTAGCAAAAATTTGACCAGAAACAGAAAAATTCAAGAAAGAGTTTGGAAGTAGTCCCTCTCAATATATTATTACCAATCGAGCAAAAATTTAAGGTTTGAGAAAACTTTTGGATAAATTGAACAATCATGCATTCAGGTCAAGACTGATTAGCCTAAACCTAGAAACATGAATTGAAACAGTTGTTACTGCACACTATTTCATGTGTTTTTGATTTATTTTGTTGTTTCCCTCGCTATATTGTAGAAAGTAATGACAACCATAGTTCTGAAGAAGTCCCAGATTTTAATTCTAATGAATACATAAGTAAATAAAAATTATTATAATTATATTTTAAGCGCCATTCAATGGGTTGAGTGCTTGGTTATGACCAACAAGCGGGCAGAATCTGTAAAAGATATTAATTTTATATTGAATGACTCAACAAATAATGCTCTGATATTCTTAAAAGAGAAAACAAAAATCCTGAAACTACTACCTTTTATGAATATATTTCAACAATATTTTGTTCATAGAAGTTGCCTCTAAAAATGCTGATAGAAAATAGCGACACATACAACCACTTCAACCCTTTGTGTAGGCAGAGACCATTGATGCAATCCTATGCAACAATTTAGTTTCACTGCTATTATCATCACTATTACTTGGGGAGGTCCACTGCTGAAAATTATGGAGGCTGCCGGTGAAGTCTGTAAAAAGGCCATCAACTCCTATCTTTTTTATCCAGTACTCATATTCTTCATATGGATCTTGATTGAAGTTGTAGTGTAAGAAGATGTTTTCGTTCCGGTAGGTGTATGGGTGCACCTGAATTGGAATCACCATTACAAGATGCAATTAAGCTCTTGAAGATATCAGTTAAATATCCTACTCAAACAAATCTGAGGAAAAAGTGAAGTCAAATGAACAAAATCTAACACATTCTTTTGGATGGCTATGATCTGTCCAAGTTGAGACATACAAAACATTACAAGTATCTAATGTATCAATGTTTTTTTGAAAAAAATTCAAACAAAATGTGATATAAATATATAATCCTTGTTTTTATCACTATCATGTGTGTGTGTGTATATATATATATATCTTATAATATGAATCTGCCACAATTTCTTACAGAAATACATCAAAGCAGAATATTCCCCTGCAAAGTTCCAGGTCATGGCTTGAACAAATGAAAGGATGAATTTTTTACAAAAATGCAACAAAGTCCATGACCCAAACAATGTATTTATTGAAAGCTACAACCTTAGCGCCTTTAAAACTAGTCATATAAGAGTTAAATAACTCAAGACAGATTCTGAATTAATTTCGGGAGTTATCTGAAATACATTTTCTAGCAAAACAGACCAAGGAAGAATTTCATTTGTCAAACATTAAATAATCAGGAAATTAAGGGCAAATGATTGTGCTTCACATATCCCCAATCTTTGTCCACAATATATAAGATTCATATTTAAAACCCCACATGGCCATTCCTTAGCTCAACTCGCAGTGTGAATCTGTTTTTGTTATATATATTTTCCCTCTTTTCTTGAGATTTATATATATATATATATATATATATATATATATATATATATATATATATATATATATATTTTTTTTTTTTCTGGAATCATAGTAGGGCTCTTTCCAGTTTAAATGGGGGCTTATAACCTACAGAATTATTCAGGAAATATAACATAAAAATTTAATCCTATGTTGCAGCAAACATTGGGATGGCTAACATTGGAGACCATGAATACGAGACTTCTCCTACGTCTTTGTGTGAATGCTTTTCTAATAAGTTATTACTTTGTTATCACTATTTTAAACTCACAACTTAATCAGTAAAAGTGGTCCAATGATCAGATGTTTTCAGTTTGCTCAATCCAAATGCTATCCAAAACAACAAATAGTCACAACATGACAATGCAATCTTAAAGAAAGAGGCTAGCCAATTACAACATAATCATGAGAGAAGACCTATGTTATAAGTTATAACCTTATTAAAACAATACTTCATACAAGTTTTAGACAGAGAATACACACCTGTAGGTCATGGGAGTGAGCTTTGGCAACAAGATCAGTAGGTGTTTGTAGATAATTATTTACTACAGGAACTACCGTATCCTTCCATGGTCCAATTCCCACCACATATTCCTTGATGAAAGCAAAGTAACTATCTGACGTGATTTCCCAATATGACTGCACATAGTTAACAGTAATTTTATTCCCTTAAGAGCTAAACATTTAAATATTTTTGAATAAATTACAGGGGAAGGGCAAATCAACTACAGATCAGAGAAAATGATCGCATATGATTAGTTCATATGTTAAGCAAAATAAGGGACTATATATACAGATTGAGCATGTAACCAAACATTAAGATTACTATTGTTCAGTTTGTCCAACCTAGTGGATCTTTAACAGATCAGATGGCATAATCCATCCTGCCTACAAACTCTTTGTGGACCATTTCAATTTAACAGATGAAATTTACAATTTAAAATGAACTGATAAAGAAATTGTGGCATGGGAAACATGGAGTTCATTGATATTCTTAAATTATACTCGTAACATGTTCTAAAATTCAGATCTAATAATCAGGTCAACTATTAGATATACCAAAAATCCCAGAAAACCTAGGTTTTTATGGATGCAGTTTTTCAGGACTGTCACTGAGCATATTCCATTTGTATCAAACCTTGTAGTTGACTGTGTCAAAATCATGTATCATTAGGGAGGCTACAGAAGTGAAAACCAAACCTGGTTTGTGTCTTGAGTTGGTACAGTCACATCATCAATTAATAGGATTTTGGGCGAATCTGTCAGATTTGAAACATATACAAGTGATGTTGGAGCAAACGACTGGATAAATACTGGTTGTTTCAACCAATCTTTCGACATGTATGAGCCTTTGTATCCATACTTTTTAAGTGTCTCCACAAATTTGTCCTCAAATTTCTTACCATCTGACCATTTCACCTGTTGAAAGTATCTGTGAACATTAGATGTCTGTCTAAAAGAATTCTTTTACAAATAACCCACTGAATAGTTAACCATGATAAGATGCATCCATGCCCCATAGCCAAATTATTTTCACCAAACAAAGTTATTCATAATTTCACACATGGTTTTCTGATGGAAACCAAGATAAAATACAGCAGGAAGTCTCTGCTGTAGTTCTTAGTGAAAAACCCCATCCTTTAAGGTACCTGACAGTATTAAGGTACCTGACAGTATTAACTGTTCTCCAATCCTAGAGTAGTCAGAATTAACAGCCAAGATTCAGCCAAGATTGAAAAAACAGTTTATCGCTCAGAGACCTATAGTTCTATTTATGCTTCAGATAAGGAGAAAAAATTTCTTTCCTAAATTAAAAGGGAAAGAAAAATATCTCAAGGAAGAGGCATAATTACATGAATGATGCTTACACCAGAACCTCAAAGGTGATCAGTCTATAGGAAGCTTCCAGAGATGGTTTTCGACATATTCCCTATATTGAATTATCACAAATATGTCCCAAGGGGGTAGCTTAGTTGGCAAGGGACTATGCCTCAAGAAGCAGACGTCTTGAGTTTGACCCTTGCTAAACCCCTTGGGGCCACTCACACAAGGTTTCATGGTTCTCATGAGCCTTGGACTCACCTTGTCCATATGGGTTATGGGGTCTTATATGAGCCTGTAGTTTGCCCGAAGGGTTTCCACGTTATCCAAAAAAATAAAAAATTATCACAAAGATGTTGGAAGCCAATCATGTCCCTGCCCCCTCCACCCCAATCGTGGGCCAGGTGTGTGCAACCATTCTTTAAAGCAGCTTAAAACTAAAAATTTACTCACATGTTCATTGATAAAAACAGGATTTTTAATCTCTGGATAGATTCCAACAACTCTGGATGCATCCAGTGCAATTGAAATGAACTCTTCAAAAGTAATGATAGAGAATTTTCCTGCATGATGTACCAAAAAGAGAATGCAATAAACTATTGTTATATTCGATAATTGATACAAAAGGCAAAAACTTTCTTTTCCAATCACCAACAGATCACGGAATATAACACAAAAAACAAATATAAGGGTGTTGATATTGCATAAGCAGAAAACACTGCTTCCACAGCATAAACTTTCCAATGGCATTGTAGCCTAGTGGCATTTGCTTCTCTTGTTAAGTGTACTTAGGTTCAAGCTTATGGAGAAGGATTGATACCCACTTGTTGATATTAAGGTGGGTAAGGGATAAGGTCAGGTTCTATCAATTGTCAGAAATCCTACATAAACTTGAAAGAAATTCCTAACTGAATCATTGTTCATAGGCAATGACAATTAGCAGTTATAATTAAAATAAGAAATTCTAATACATATGAAAAGTTTATTGCTTCATAAAAATCTAATAATTTCATCATGGAAGTTGTTTCATGTCACCCTAAATTGATATTATATTCTGCAAAACATGCTCTAAGGAATGATGAAGTAACATTGTGATATAAATATTTGAAAAGGACTGTACACAAGATCTTGCAAGATAGGTAAATAATATAGCTGGATTGTCCTTCAACCCAACCCAACTTACCTAGATTTCCCTCATATCTAGTCTGAAGTCAGAAAAATTTGTGTTTCTTAGTGTAGTAACTGCAAGTTGAGACCTATTTGGCTGTGTTGATAATTCAATTTTCTTGTTTATTCTTGTTCTTATTATTATTATTTTATAGTCAATACCATACTAGAGTGGAGAATTTGTATGGTGTGAAAATCTGCTTATCAGCTATGACAAATTAGATAAGGCAATCATAAATTTTCATTCATTAAGATATTCAACAGATTTTTTTTTTAATCAAGATATTTAACACATTTAGAGTAATCGATGAGTAAATAGAGTATAGAGTACTTTTGAGTTTTGACACAAACGAGTGAAATAAAAATCAGGGAGAACATATATATTCAAATGCATTTATTCTAGGAGAAACTAACCATTATATTGTTGATCCCGGAAACTGTACCTCTGCTTCACCCGTAATGATTTCAGTTCTTTTATCGTGAAATCAACTGCAAGTAATTAAAATAATCTTCAATGTTTCAAGCTAATCAAATCCTTGTATATAGGACTAAAATACAATTTACAGGATGAGAAGTAAGGCATAAATTATAGTAATAATATAGTGAACACACTCCACACAAAAAAAAAAAAAAAAAGAAAAAAAAAGAAAAAGAAAAAAGATTTGTTGGGTCTTATGAGAAAAAATTAAACCTATTACCCAGCAGCAATACATAATCATCATCAGTAATACCATGAATAAAGTATTATCATATCCCAAGACCCAAGCATAAGGTAAAGGCAGTTGAGAGTGGTGTAGCTTACATACCAGTAAACCAGCCAGTGATGTTGGACCCTTGGACCTCATAGGTTCTTCGACGATTTGCAAACTCCTTATGTTCTGCAATATCAGTTGTATCATCAAGATAGACATCATGGAAGCATATAAGAACACCGTCTTTGGAGGCCAGAATATCTGTTTCTATGAAGTCTGCACCCTCTTCGATAGCTCTCTGCAAGAAATTCATTTTTCAGGGCCCCTTTCCATGGAATGGAAAGAAGCTAATCTAATGAAACTAGGACAGAAGACTTCCAAAACTTTTAATTTTTTCCATTCAGTTGTTACAGCAAACAATTTAATTGAGATATATGAAATTAACTGAAGAAAAGGTAGAACACTATGTTACTTTTCAAATAAAGGTAAAACACTATCTTCAAACTATGCAAATTCATAGTTGAACCTTAATTAAACAAGAAAAAAATAAACTAAATTGATTTTTAAATAAAAATATCAGTTGCTTGAAACTCAGCTTCCGAGCGAAATTGGTGAGTCGGGAAAATGATAAGACCAGAGGAATGATGAGATATATTTTTCCTTCTTCTGTCCTCAGTCATCTTTCTCTATCTCTCTTTCTCTCTCTCGATATAAATACATGTTAACTTTGATAGATCTGAGATAAGGCACTAGCATATATGTTAACTCTGACCAACCACCAGTAAAAAGATTCATGAAATGAAGGCTTTGAAAATTTTGAACTGAGTAATTTCCTTCCGCTTCTCACCATTGGACAATTCCAAATAAAACATATGAACAAGAATGTGAAAGAATACATTGATTTGCTAAAGGCACATGCACCACATATACCATGTATGCAGCAGCAGTTTCTTCAGGAAGCTCTCCATTTGAACCTCGATGGGCAATGTTATATGGGCGATAAGTCTGTATAGGCTGCCTTTGACTATCGTCATTTTTGCTTGGCAGTGGATAGAAAGGCCTTGCCGCACACCCAACAATGAGTACTAGGAATATAAAAGGGACAAAGCCTGCCAAGTGCAATACCAGATGAATCTATAAATCATCTTTATCTGAGAAGAGATTATCAAAATTGATTTATCTGACATACACAAATACATACTTCTGGGCACACGAGGAAAACTTACGTCGCCCTATCATATTAATCAGTGTATAAGAAGACACACTATAGATGGTACATAAAATCACCATTACCTGATTATTTTAAACAAGCACCATACAGCAACTCATTATTTTGAAAATCGTCAAACAGTTAGAAAAAATCCAAATTTTGTCCGCACATGGAAAGGTCAATTTATTGCACTAAATTTTTGACATGGGCAATCTCCTAGGCTTCCATCTATATATTGAATGATACAAAGCCCTGCAAATGCACCGTGCAGCATTGCTGATGGCAAGTTTGGTCACTGAAGAACTTAAGATTTCCCTGATCTTTTTTCTTTTGGTTCTTAAATATGACGAACTAATTGATAAGATAAATCCGATTCAAACTCAAACACATACTATGAAATCATTTGTCTCAAACTGAGGATAATATTTACTTGTAAACAGACAAGATATCCACCTTGTCTGTAATTAGAAGGAAATTCAATATTAACTTTAGATTGGTCCAAGGTCTTGGGTGTTCTTATTCCACATATTAGTCTTCTCAACATCATCACACGTTTCAAACTAAAATCTCAAAAACATTTGCCGGAAAATAATAAGAGCAATGCTTTATATCATGAGTCATGACTCATCGTAATTAATGTGGTGCATCATTTTTTACTTTCATTCACAAAAATGACCATAACTGTCCCATTAAATTAAAAACTTCCCTTTCCATAATAGACTGATGGAGAAGTCATGCTAATTGAGTCATAAAGAATAACATTTTACAAATGAATATTGGGTTCTATATGTGAGTGAGTGCATGTGTGCACACGTATCTAGCAACGTATTAAAGGCACCAGAGGGTTGGGATGGGTCTAGTACTCTGTCTAGGGCCAGAAACACTGGTCATATTAAAGGGACACACATATATCGGAAAGTCTCCAAGTTAATATTTCACTATCTGTGCTGCATTACTACTTCCCAAATTTTCAAATTGTCAATGTAAGGCATATACATACAGAGATAAATCTGTTTGCAATGTCAATGACTCAATGCTTAGTTTAACCCCCCAAAAAAATGTCAATGCTTTAATGATATAAATGCATATCTATGAACACATAAATGTGCTGCTTCTCATTTACAATGTATCCCAATCTAGAAAAACCCATTGCCTAATCCAACCCATACTATCTTACCCATAATTGCATACCCAATTAGGCTATAAAACACCTAACAATGTCATCATCATTGGCTAAAAATAAATAGTCCATACTGCTTTCCCACTGAAAAAGCGATTTCCCATATTATGCAAAAGTCACATACTCTCTTCAATCGCCATATTTGCATATCAATCAGTAAATATCACAGCATGCCCGCATCACTGTACCTTTTTAAGTACCTAGTCTATACCCAGAAATCCAGTGGGTCATTTGGTCCAAAGATCAGTAACATGGCTGGCTGACATTGGTCTGGAAAATAAAAATTGCAGAGGATATCTGGGCAGTTTATAATAGATATAATCATATAAATGACCACAGTTTGAAACTCTCACAAACCAATACAATAGAAAAATCAAGGTGGAAAAGCAAATAAAACCCAGATTTCCTCTAAGAAATATCAGTATTAAAAACAAGTCAAACTACCCAAAATAAGGAAAAAAAAAAAAAAAAACAAAAACGCTTCAAACCAAAAGAACCACAAATCCACAAAACTACACACACACACACTATATATCAGCAGAATTAAGCCATTAAGCAGAAAAAGCATAAGGTTAAGGTTTGGAGCTCACAGGGAGAAGTCATGGGATGGTGATGGACTGATGGCCTCCTCTCTCTCTCTTTCTCTGTTTCTGTGTCTCCGTATTTGCTTCCTTTTAGAAGTGTTTCTGTCTCTCTGTATTTGCCTCCTTATTGACTTCTACGTCTTGCCCAGTCATGGGTCGTATATGGGAAAGGTGTGTCAGTATTCCGTGTGGCCGAAGCTGTTTAAAATGGTGGACCTGGCAGATCCGTCGCCTTGGATCCATCTATATTCCCAGAATATTGGTTGGATTGATCCCATTTGGATAATTAAAAAAGAAAAAAAAATAGTAAAAACCAAGAAAGGTCCGTGTCATTGAAGGAAATGGCAGATTGGCAGCGTGACGAGGAATTGAGGACTGTCTGCTTCCTTCACGAGAAAAAATCTGCGTGAAATGGTGAGGTGGACGATTTTCATTGGATGGTTTCTGTAGGATTAATTGGTTGGCAAACTTGCCGTTGAGAAACAAACCAGCTAGGTCAAGATAGGATTGGCTCTCATTAACCTCTCTTCTTGCAAAAATATCGGGTGCGGTGTGATCGTCCGGGATGGGATTGCACGGTTACGTGACAAATACAAATGTACGTAAAAGTCATGCATAACTCTGAACTTGTCCCACACTCAATCATCCCTCTCCTCTATATTAAGTTAAATCTACCAAACTATCAAATAACAACATTTAATCAGTTAGGTGAATCATTTTTTGGAACTTATGTTTTAAGAAGTGGGAGATATTATCCTAAGCATTAATTAACATGAACGGTGAGCAATCTTATCTTTGTTTTGGGAGATTAGTTGAATTAATGGTTTTGATATTTCAAGTTATTTCCAAATTTCCCAATTCATCTTTGTTTTTGTTTTTATTTTTTTTGTTTTTTTTTTTCCTTCTCATGCATGTCAATGGAGCTTGAAATTATTTCCAATGTTATAATTACTACTCCTATTCCAAATATTATAGCTAATTCCCAAATTAAATTTGAAATTTCGGACAATTATATGGTGAGATTTGGGTAGGGTATTAGATGTCGTGTATGAGGGCTCAATCGAGTTAGGACCTCTCTTAGTGAATGGATGATCAGTAGGAATTTAGATTATTCATATCATGCAATAACACATTTTGATTGGCCAAATGGCCCCATTTAGGGATGGCAACGAAGGGGGTTTAATTGGGTGGTTGCAACTCGACCTCAGACCCGATTACATATATATACTCATCCATACCCCACCTTGAATCCGACTCGGGTACAAATAATTTATTTCCGAACCCACCCCCAATCGATTATGTATATTCCAATCCTAAGCCAAAATAAATAAACGGAAAAATAAATAAGCCCAAGCACCTAATTTTGGCTCTTTTTTGTTCTTCTTCTTGTTATCGTTATTATTATTCTTCAAATGACCAAAAAATAAAAATAAAAAAATAAACAAAGCATAAAATAAACAAAGAAACCACACAAAATAATCCCAAGGGAACCGAGAAGCCACCAAAAAGTGTTCTTCATCTCATATGTTTTTTACTTGAGAATATAGTGGTTAACAAACAGGCAGGCATGATCTATACAAAATAGTACTCATTTTATAATGAATGACTCAACAAATAATTCTATGATATTCTCACTAGAGAAAACAAAAATCCTGAAACTCTTACCTTTTATGATTATATTTCAATAATGTTTCATCCAAGGAAGTTGCATCTAAAATTGCTGATAGAAAAAAATAAAATAAAAATGATACCTACAACCATTACCTTTTACACATACATTTCAAAAAAAAAAAATTTTGGTAGAATTGGAAGGGGTTTGAACCCCTAACTTATCCTGATCTTACCCTTCATCCCATCCTATTTCACTATTAAACTAGTCCCAATGGCTTTATAATGTTTCGTCCATAAAAGTTGCATCTAAAATTGCTGATAGGAAATAATATATGATACATATGACCAAGACCAATGATGCAATCTAGTACAACAATTTAGTTTAAGTGCCATTGTCATCAGTCATCACTATGACTTGGGCTATGGGGATGTCCATTGCTGAAAATTATTGAGGCTGCCACTGAAGTCTGTAAAAAGGCCATCAACTCTCATCTTGTTTATCCAGTAGTCATATTCTTCATATGGGTCTTGACTGAAGTTGTAGTGCAAGAACGAATTCTCGTTCCTGTAGGTGTATGGGTGCACCTGGATTGGAATCACATTAAAAGTTGCAAATTAAGCTCTTGAAGATATTTTGGTTAATGGATATGTAACAATCTTAAAGGAAGAAAAAAAAGAAAGATTACTATCATAACCTAGTCAAACAAAGAAATATGAGAGAAAAATGAGGTCAATACACTCGAGTCATGAGAGCAACCGCTTTGTATTTAAAAATAAAAATTAGGACAGTATACAACTCATTCCTCCTAAGAGTAACTCAACTCTTTGCACCACCTTAGGTGGCGCGTGACGAAGTACACGTTTTTTTAATTGGACTGTTGTGACTCTACCACATCATCTGCCACAAGAGTTGGTGTGGAAATTCGGAGCAAATAGCATTTTCCTTTATATAATGGGAAGCACTATTGCCAGAACTAATTAGTTGCTTCCTCTACTTGGTTTGTAGAAAAATCCCATCCAAGAAACAAAATATAGAATCATCTCATATTTCCATCTAAATATTCCTGCTAAAGGAGCTACCAGATAAGAAGAGAAGGAAAATAAAAGGAAAACCTTCATAAACTTGCATTTGAAGGGGTGAGAAAAATATGTGCATCATCCAATGGAAGTTTCCTTTTACCCAAAAAGACAAAAAGGAAGAAAAAAAAAATTTCTTACCCAGTTTGCCTTTTTTTCCTCTTCCTACATTACACAGTCCACAAAAGGGGACCAAAACCATCACCATTTCTATAAGGAAAGAGAAGTAGAGCAGACAGTAATATGCCTCATTGGGTTCGCCACTTCGCCGCCGCCAGCATGCTTAACAAATTCTGCTGGAGAGAGGAAGCTGCCATGGCAAATACACACAATGCTCACTTGACCTTTCATGTAATTATATAGAAACCCTTCTATCGTTCTCCCATTGGGTCCATCTCCTCTAGTTGTCACACTAGGCATCTTTTTCAACACCTCCATCCCAGTTCCCTGCATGATGGTGTCAAAAATTTTAGCCTTCTTGGATGGATTCTCCAGCTTGGTTTCAGCAGGCCTGGCAAATTTTTCATTTGCCACTGTCCCAAAGGAGGCCACAGGTTCCAATTCCCTTTGCTCTGGCAATGACCGAGAATGGGTAAGACCCACAGGTGTGTTCAAGCCTCCTAGTCCTGTAAGGAATTAATGCAACCAACTCTTATATCTCTAACCAAAATGAAAAAAAAAAAAAAAGAAAAGAAAAGAAAGAAAAAGAAAGAAATTGATAAAAGGTAAGCAAGCTAAAACTTTCATAATTAAATTTACATCAAGGCTTAGCAGTGGGGGCCAGAGTTTTACCTAAAAATCCCTCCCTCCTCCTCCCAATGAGCAACATGGGATACTCTATAAAAACCCTTTTACATCTCGAATTTGCATTTTATTTTTCCCAGCCTAAGTACCACTAATGCCTAAAGTTGGTTGCAATTCATTACTATTAATTGATGTTTATGAGATTTTCCTCTAAAAATCACCAAAAAGTACTGTACTCATGGTTGATTCAACTATTAGCCTGAATGTGGGTAAGTAGAGTAGTTTAAATTGCTTATGCAGTCAAAATTATAATGAGCATCTAGGATAGCAGTAGGAAATTTAGTTGAGTCAAGATATTTACTTTCACAATAAATTTGCTTACTAAGGTAATCATCAAGGAATGTCACCACAAAGTGAGTTATAAGTGTGAGTGTGTGTGTATGTGTGCGCGGGCGTGCATTTTACTAAGACAGTCATCAAGGATGTTTCTATGGACTGAATATTATATATATATATATATATATATATATATAATGCTTCTAAATAAAACTTATGTTAAATGAATGCTATAATCTTATATAACACATAGAGAAAGACCATAAATGAGATATTAATATTCATCAATTCAACAGAAATTGAGATTTGCATACCTTTCATTTTAGCTCAGTAGCTGTAAAATCTAGTCTGAACTATACAAAATAAAAAACACAAAAAGAAACAATTTCCAAAAATTTTATAGATGGTGGTTCATGAAGTAAAGAGAAAATAAGATCGAAAGGACTGCGTATCTGAAAATCGGAATTATATTAAAGTACACATACTTTCATTGGAAAGGAGTATTCAAAACCAAATAAACACTACATTTGTTGCACAAAATACCAAAGCACTCCAATCCATGCATGATACATGCCATTTATTAACTTGAAGTTGCTATCTCAACAGCACAAGCGCCTATATATGTGAAAACATTATGGTTAACCTTTTACACATTTCTATTGATTTCTGTTTCTTCCTTCTCAACCTGGGATTGGATTTTGCATTGTTGGGAAGGCTTATTTTGTTGTTTTGTATTTTGTTCATTTGGGGTTGGAATCAAAATTGTACATTAGTCAGGCTGATTAGATTCTCTTGTTGTGTTTGTTCATCTCTCTACCCTTTCTGGTAACTGTACTGGTGGAAGTTCTACCACTCCAAAAAGGGACAGCTCATGCTTTTGAACCCCAAATTCTGACTTTGGTCATGCCCTTAGAGAGGATTGTCTTACCACTGTTACCAAGACAGGATGATGACCATCTTCAAAATCGTTTTATTTTCTAGAGCCATTATCTTTGTTCTGGAAAATACTCACTCATAAATTCAAACTCCAAAAACCCAAGATAGGAAAGGACAAAAAGTCTCAACAAATAAACAAAAAGGAGAGAACGTATAAAATGAAAAATGGAAAAGTATGGCAGAAAAGAGAAATCTCCTAATTAAGCACATACATTTAGCATCGAAGCCGCAAGAGTTTGATAGCATATAACTACTTGCCTCCTCTTATACAGGGTGATTTGAATTCTAGCAATTCTATTATGAAGTTCTACTGCCGTGTTTAATACTTGTGAATTGCCTGTAACTGTATGTTACCAATCTGGTATCTGGGCCATACCATAGTTAATGGTCTCATTTAAGTGCTACCAAATATACGATGACTAATTTCAACTCCTATTAGAAGACAATGGATGAAAGCATTTGTTCAATTCCTTAGGGACATCTAATAGACTCATTTTATTTATGCTCCAACTGTTGCTGAGTTCAACAAGAATTTACCCCCTTTTTTTTTTCTCCCTACAACTTATGGGCAACCAAACAAAGCATTAGTGAATTCATAATTAAAAGAATTAAAGAACTATAAACAAAATCCATAGGAAATTTTCGTGAACAAAGTTGTGCAGTAAAATGATAGGAGCTAGTTCTTCAGATTCGTTTTAAAAAAATTCTAGGTTTTAATCAATTAGTGTAATTGGTTCTTATAATGAAAAGAAACAGCAACTACAGATGAAGAGGCATATTCACTGGATGTCCTTATATCTTATGCTTTAACTTAAACTGTTAGAATACAACACAGAGTCAACCTTTCTATTTCCATTATAGTGAGAATTTAGAAAGTTAGAAGATACATACTTGCATTCAAATAAGTAGTTACTCCAACATAATTAATTAATTATGTCTCAAATTTTATTGGAACTTCATGTTAGCCACTATTTGGCAGAATGTTTGGACCCTAAATTATGTGGATAACACGTAAAAAACGCGTGACCACGTATGTTGGCAGAACTTTAGTATTGTGGGTTTTTGGATTGCACTATGAAGTTAAAGTACCTATTTTGTTTGATACATGGCCGGGTTGAGATTCTATAACACTCTTATCTGTATTGTTTTCTTTTTCTCTGTCAATTTGCTGAATGGATTTGTTATCAAATATTACTCAGACCTGTTTAACTATCATCATTTTGTATGGTTCGGTGTCGGAAAAAGCAGAAAAGGGAGAGCTTTTGTAACCCAAAGAAAAAGAGAGGAAAAAGAGATTGGAATTTCCCCATCAAACAATTTAGAAGATTCCTAAACCATGCAAACAGATCCACTACATCGAATTTCACCAAAAACCATATAAAACAGAAGCAAATACTGCTAAAATTCAACAATGTACAAAGAAATTATGAATTAAATCTGCTAACAGCAAATAAATATAAGCATATGAGTAATGTACTATTGTGATACCTTGGCTTGTTTGGTTTGCGGCTAACATGTTCTGGGCTTTGATTTTAACAATAGCACGGCAAAGCGCGGCGCTATTCGCAGCTGAAGCAGCAGCCCAAGCCGCCACTTCAGCCGGATCCACCGCCTCTCCCACCGGAGACTTGTCTTCTTCAGGGGTTACTCTGCCACTCCTCTGCTTCTCCACCATCCTTCTCTTGGCCTCCATTCTCCTCACTGACTGCAACTCCTTAACCTTCCACCGCTCTTGCTCTCCCTCCGTTGGCAAAGAGCACGACCTCGACAATGAAAGAAACGAAGCCGGCGGCTGCGGCGGAGAAGCGAATTCGCGGGCATTTTCGTTCCGGGTCATAATTCCGGCGACCGAAGATGACCGAATTAGGGGCTTTTCTTTGGGGATTTCTCTGTGAGATCTACCTAAAGAGAGACTAAGATTGAGGTCTAGTTGTTCCGAATCTAAATGCCTTTGGGGGTTGAATCTCTGTAAAGGATTTATTGGGTTTCCATTGGTTTGCAGGGAAGCGTTGATCTTAGCAACCTCATGCCTGTTTGCTTCACCCATTGTGTATAGAATAAAGAGAAAGTGAAGAAGTGAAGCAGAAACGCTTGTTCTATGCTCTTCTGTTTACAAGAAATCAAAGAAGTGAAGAATTGAAGATATTGTAATTTTCATTGCAGGAAGAAGACAGTTGTGGTCTCTTTGTGGAATGATCTTGCAACCAGTATAGGGCAGGAATTGCTGGACAATGCTGATAAATCTCCCATAGTTGCAATCAAATCCCTTAAAGTTGGAGATTTTCAAGGTATTCTAAAGTTACTTCAAGCTTTAATAGTTTTGAAGGGAGTTGGACTAATTTAACAATGAGGATGAAAGTAAAAGTCTCTTCATAACTTGCTTCTTGTATCCTGTTTCAGGTGTATCTTTGTCAACACTGACCAGAAGCACTGTACTGGTAAATACAGATATGCCTGAATCAAAGAAGTTGAGATCCTGGTGAGACAAGGTCCAGCAAGCTATTATTTTGTTTGTTCTTTCAAGTATTTTTGACTAAATTGTTTTTTGTTTTTTGGGTGCACAGGTATGACTCTGAAGGGAAAGAAGCCTCAATGGCTTCTGTTGGCTCTGGTATGAGCCCTTCATCAAAGGGTGGAATGCAGTCCATGTACTCTGACCGGGTCCGCCTTTCATATATAACCAGTAACCCATCCTTGGGTGAGGACAAGGTACTGTACAAAGTTCAAACAGCCCTTTCAAGGAAAAGAGAAGCATTTCAAATTATCAGATCTTTCTTCTCTCTTCTATCCATTGGAGGAATTATGGAGATTGAATAAAGATCGGAGGGAAATAGTTTATAGTGATAGTCATGCCTCTGCAGTTTTAGTAGAACCTTCGGTTTAGTTTTGGGTTGTACATAAAAGTCACTAGAGTCTAATTGAGTAATTAGTCATTACATCATTACAGCTAGTTTCAGTTGGTTAAGCTCATTAGTTGAAACTTAATTTCCTGCTCTGACAATCTAGATTTTGTTTTGTTTTGTTCTGTCTGTTCAGCCTGCATTTTTCAGCATCAGAGCATATATAAGCTTTATCAAGCCTGATCAGACAATGTGGTATCGGGCTTGTAAAACATGCAACAAGAAGGTGACAGATGCAATTGGATCTGGGTACTGGTGTGAAGGATGCCAGAAGAATGATGAAGAGTGCAGTTTAAGGTGAGGGACTTGGCAAGTTTGAGACAGTAAGAACACTATGGTGGAAATTCATGAAAGCTGTTTTACAGATGCCTTGTCTTAATTTTCCCTTTTTGTTTTATTTTTTCAGATACATAATGGTAGTAAAGGTTTCTGATGCGAGTGGAGAAGCTTGGGTTTCTGTGTTCAATGAACAAGCAGAACAGATAATTGGCTGCTCTGCCGATGAGCTTGATAAGCTGGAATCACAGGTAAACTATCTATGAAACCCATGTGTTTACGCAAAAACTAAAATCACTTGAAAAAAAATGAAAATTTCTCACTTAAAATTTTGAGGTATTTACTGATATTTTATTTTTTATTTTGTATTTTCAGGAGGGAGACCAGAATTTATACCAACTTAAATTAAAAGAAGCTACATGGGTCCCTTATCTTTTCCGGGTTAGTGTTGTGCAGAATGAGTACATGAACGAGAAAAGGCAGAGGATAACTGCCAAGTCTGTTGCTCCAGTTGATTTTGCTGCTGAATCCAGGCTTTTGCTGGAAGATATATCAAAAATGAAAGTCTCTCAATGAGGTGGTTTTTGTCATTAGGATCATGAATTAGAGGCAATATACCTTGAATTCTCTGCATATCTTTAACATATAAGTTTCTTTTGTAACCATGGTAGAAGGGTAGAAGGTTGAATCCAATTTGGAGGGTAGACTATTGGTTCTTGACACCCTTTCTTGTAATATATGTTTTTCAGATCATCAAAGTGGTTTTGTTGCAGTAAATTGAAGCAGTTAAAATCAGCTTTAACATTAAGTCTCCATATGATGTTTGTGCCCTAGAATTGTATGTGAAAAGTCGTTTCCTTCTGTTTGGATGTTGCTATGTCAATATGAGCCATGCAAATATGCAATGAATCCAATGATTGAATGTACTTTTCATCTTTGGATGGGTTGTAGCATGAGTCCCAAAATTAATGCAGGCCATTCATTGAGTTCTTGTGGTTTTTTGCTCTGTAGCTTATTTGAAGAATAACTCATCTGTGTCTTAAGAAGGGAAAAATGAATGTCAAAAAAACCAGAAACTTCAAGTGGTTCAAGTTGATGCACCAATAATGTACTTCCTATAAATAATTTACCCCAAAACAGGTGGTTTGCTATTGGTTATAACTTCGGCTAATTTGCTCTCATGCCTAAATTCTTGGACGACTTGTGATCTTGTAGTAGCAACAGTGATTGAGATCAACTGTGAATTTTAGTGCCCTGCGGTCTAAATCTGCTAATTGCTGGTGGCTTGACTATGAAGGTTTGGGACTGTTCATGTGATGTCCTATTTCACTAAGTAAAGCACTCAATTTGGTTAAATGATTTATATACTGGCAGGTTCCATTAATTTATTGCCCCAATCTTCTATTTGCCAGCCACAGATGTCAAAAGGTGCTTAGAAGTGTCAGATTCAGAATTCCTGCAATAACTTGATGGGATAGTGTGGATAGTTCCTTAGTAGGATCTATTATATATAATACATCAATCCTTGGACAATACAAATTCTTCCATGTACGCAAATTGACAATGCTGGTAAGAGATGTAGGAACAAAGGCACTCACAATGTTCAAGGTGCCTGGGTGCAACATGACATGTTGCCTCTGCTATGTGAAGTATTTTGATCAAAGGCAAGGTTTTAGGTAGCAAAAATTTGACCAGAAACAGAAAAATTCAAGAAAGAGTTTGGAAGTAGTCCATTTCAATATATTATTACCAATCGAGCAAAAATTTAAGGTTTGAGGAAACTTTTGGATAAATTGAACAATCATGCATTCAGGTCAAGACTGATTAGCCTAAACCTAGAAACATGAATTGAAACAGTTGTTACTGCACACTATTTCATGTGTTTTTGATTTATTTTGTTGTTTCCGTCACTATATTGTAGAAAGTAATGACAACCATAGTTCTGAAGAAGTCCCAGATTTTAATTCTAATGAATAAATAAGTAAATAAAAATTATTATAATTATATTTTAAGCGCCATTCAATGGGTTGAGTGCTTGGTTATGACCAACAAGCGGGCAGAATCTGTAACAGATATTAATTTTATATTGAATGACTCAACAAATAATGCTCTGATATTCTTAAAAGAGAGAACAAAAATCCTGAAACTACTACCTTTTATGAATATATTTCAATAATATTTTGTTCATAGAAGTTGCCTCTAAAAATGCTGATAGAAAGTAGCGACACATACAACCACTTCAACCCTTTGTGTAGGCAGAGACCATTGATGCAATCCTATGCAACAATTTAGTTTCACTGCTATTATCATCACTATTACTTGGGGAGGTCCACTGCTGAAAATTATGGAGGCTGCCGGTGAAGTCTGTAAAAAGGCCATCAACTCCTATCTTGTTTATCCAGTACTCATATTCTTCATATGGATCTTGATTGAAGTTGTAGTGTAATAACTTGTCGTTCTGGTAGGTGTATGGGTGCACCTGAATTGGAATCACCATTACAAGATGCAATTAAGCTCTTGAAGATATCAGTTAAATATCCTACTCAAACAAATCTGACGAAAAAGTGAAGTCAAATGAACAAAATCTAACACATTCTTTTGGATGGCTATGATCTGTCCAAGTTGAGACATACAAAACATTACAAGTATCTAATGTATCAATGTTTTTTTGAAAAAAATTCAAACAAAATGTGATATAATCCTTGTTTTTATCACTATCATGTGTGTGTGTGTATATATATATATATATTATAATATCAATCTGCCACAATTTCTTACAGAAATACATCAAAGCAGAATATTCCCCTGCAAAGTTCCAGGTCATGGCTTGAACAAATGAAAGGATGAATTTTTTACAAAAATGCAACAAAGTCCATGACCCAAACAATGTATTTATTGAAAGCTACAACCTTAGCGCCTTTAAAACTAGTCATATAAGAGTTAAATAACTCAAGACAGATTCTGAATTAATTTTGGGAGTTATCTGAAATACCTTTTCTAGCAAAACAGACCAAGGAAGAATTTCATTTGTCAAACATTAAATAATCAGGAAATTAAGGGCAAATGATTGTGCTTCACATATCCCCTATCTTTATCCACAATATATAAGATTCATATTTAAAACCCCACATGGCCATTCCTTAGCTCAACTCGCAGTATGAATCTGTTTTCGTTTTTATTTTTATATATATATATATATATATTTTCCCTCTTTTCTTGAGATATATATATATATATATATATATATATATATATATATATATATATATTTATTTTTTTTCTGGAATCATAGTAGGGCTCTTTCCAGTTTAAATGGGGGCTTATAACCTACAGAATTATTCAGGAAATAAAACATAAAAATTTAATCCTATGTTGCAGCAAACATTGGGATGGCCAAGATTGGAGACCATGAATACGAGACTTCTCCTACGTCTTTGTGTGAATGCTTTTCTAATAAGTTATTACTTTGTTATCACTATTTTAAACTCACAACTTAATCAGTAAAAGTAGTCCAACGATCAGATGTTTTCAGTTTGCTCAATCCAAATGCTATCCAAAACAACAAATAGTCACAACATGACAATGCAATCTTTAAGAAAAAGGCTAGCCAATTACAACATAATCATGAGAGAAGACCTATGTTATAAGTTATAACCTTATTAAAACAATACTTCATACAAGTTTTAGACAGAGAATACACACCTGTAGGTCATGGGAATGAGCTTTGGCAACAAGATCAGTAGGTGTTTGTAGATAATTATTTACTACAGGAACTACCGTATCCTTCCATGGTCCAATTCCCACCACATATTCCTTAATGAAAGCAAAGTAACTATCTGACGTGATTTCCCAATATGACTGCACATAGTTAACAGTAATTTTATTCCCTTAAGAGCTAAACATTTAAATATTTTTGAATAAATTACAGGGGAAGGGCAAATCAACTACAGATCAGAGAAAATGATCGCATATGATTAGTTCATATGTTAAGCAAAATAAGGGACTATATATATAGATTGAGCATGTAACCAAACGTTATGATTACTATTGTTCAGTTTGTCCAACCTAGTGGATCTTTAACAGATCAGATGGCATAATCCATCCTGCCTACAAACTCTTTGTGGACCATTTCAATTTAACAGATGAAATTTACAATTTAAAATGAACTGATAAAGAAATTGTGGCATGGGAAACATAGAGTTCATTGATATTCTTAAATTATACTCGTAACATGTTCTAAAATTCAGATCTAATAATCATGTCAACTTTTAGATATACCAAAAATCCCAGAAAACCTAAGTTTTTATGGATGCAGTTTTTCAGGACTGTCACTGAGCATATTCCATTTGTATCAAACCTTGTAGTTGACTGTGTCAGGACTGTCACTGAGCATATTCCATTTGTATCAAACCTTGTAGTTGACTGTGTCAAAATCATGTATCATTAGGGAGGCTACAGAAGTGAAAAACAAACCTGGTTTGTGTCTTGAGTTGGTACAGTCACCTCATCAATTAATAGGATTTTGGGCGAATCTGTCAGATTTGAAACATATACAAGTGATGTTGGAGCAAAGGACTGGATAAATACTGGTTGTTTCAACCAATCTTTCGACATGTATGAGCCTCTGTATCCATACTTTTTAAGTGTCTCCACAAATTTGTCCTCAAATTTCTTACCATCTGACCATTTCACCTGTTGAAAGTATCTGTGAACATTAGATGTCTGTCTAAAAGAATTCTTTTACAAATAACCCACTGAATAGTTAACCATGATATGATGCATCCATGCCCCATAGCCAAATTATTTTCACCAAACAAAGTTATTCATAATTTCACACATGGTTTTCTGATGGAAACCAAGATAAAATACAGCAGGAAGTCTCTGCTGTAGTTCTTAGTGAAAAACCCCATCCTTTAAGGTACCTGACAGTATTAACTGTTCTCCAATCCTAGAGTAGTCGGCATTAACAGCCAAGATTCAGCCAAGATTGAAAAACCAGTTTATCGCTCAGAGACCTATAGTTCTATTTATGCTTCAAATAAGGAGAAAAAATTTCTTTCCTAAATTAAAAGGGAAAGAAAATATTTCAAGGAAGAGGCATAATTACATGAATGATGCTTAAACCAGAACCTCAAAGTTGATCAGTCTATAGGAAGCTTCCAGAGATGGTTTTTGACATATTCCCTATATTGAATTATCACAAATATGTCCCAAGGGTAGCTCAGTTGGCAAGGGACTATGCCTCAAGAAGCGGACGTCCTGAGTTTGACCCTTGCTAAACCCCTTGGGGCCACTCACACAAGGTTTCATGGTTCTCATGAGCCTTGGACTTATCTTGTCCATATGGGTTGTGGGGTCTTATATGAGCTTGTAGTTTGCCCGAAGGGTTTCCTCGTTATCCAAAAAAATAAAAAATTATCACAAAGATGTTGGAAGCCAATCATGTCCCTGCCCCCTCCACCCTAATCGTGGTCCAGGTGTGTGCAACCATTCTTTAAAGCAGCTTAAAACTAAAAATTTACTCACATGTTCATTGATAAAAACAGGATTTTTAATCTCTGGATAGATTCCAACAACTCTGGATGCATCCAGTGCAATTGAAATGTACTCTTCAAAAGTAATGATAGAGAATTTTCCTGCATGATGTACCAAAAAGAGAATGCAATAAACTATTGTTATATTCGATAATTGATAAAAAAGGCAAAAAATTTCTTTTCCAATCACCAACAGATCACGGAATATAACACAAAAAACAAATATAAGGGTGGTGATATTGCATAAGCAGAAAACACTGCTTCCACAGCATAAACTTTCCAATGGCATTGTAGCCTAGTGGCATTTGCTTCTCTTGTTGAGTGTACTTAGGTTCAAGCTTATGGAGAAGGATTGATACCCACTTGTTGATATTAAGGTGGGTAAGGGATAAGGTCACGTTCTATCAATTGTCAGAAATCCTACATAAACTTTAAAGAAATTCCTAACTGAATCATTGTTCATAGGCTATGAAAATTAGCAGTTATAATTAAAATACGAAATTCTAATACATATGAAAAGTTTATTGCTTCATAAAAATCTAATAATTTCATCATGGAAGTTGTTTCATGTCACCCTAAATTGATATTATATTCTGCAAAACATGCTCTAAGGAATGATGAAGTAACATTGTGATATAAATATTTGAAAAGGACTGTACACAAGATCTTGCAAGATAGGTAAATAATATAGCTGGATTGTCCTTCAACCCAACCCAACTTACCTAGATTTCCCTCATATCTAGTCTGAAGTCAGAAAAAATTGTGTTTCTTAGTGTAGTAACTGCAAATTGAGACCTATTTGGCTGTGTTGATAATTCAATTTTCTTGTTTATTCTTATTATTATTATTAATATTTTATAGTCAATACCATACTAGAGTGGAGAATGTGCATGGTGTGAAAATCTGCTTATCAGCTATGATAAATTAGATAAAGCAATCATAAATTTTCATTCATTAAGATATTCAACAGATTTTTTTTTTTTTTTTTTTATCAAGATATTTAACACATTTATAGTAGCGGATGAGTAAATAAAGAGTATAGAGTACTTTTGAGTTTTGACACAAAAGAGTGAAATAAAAATCAGGGAGAACATATATATTCAAACGCATTTATTCTAGGAGAAACTAACCATTATATTGTTGATCCCGGAAAATGAACCTCTGCTTCACCCGTAATGATTTCAGTTCTTTTATCGTGAAATCAACTGCAAGTAATTAAAATAATCTTCAATGTTTCAAGCTAATCAAATCCTTGTATATAGGACTAAAATACAATTTACAGGATGAGAAATAAGGCATAAATTATAGTAATAATATAATGAACACACTCCACAGAAAAAAAAAAAAGAAAAGATTTGTTGGGTCTTATGAGAAAAAATTAAACCTATTACCCAGCAGCAATACATAATCATCATCAGTAATACCATGAATAAAGTATTATCATATCCCAAGACCCAAGCATAAGGTAAAGGCAGTTGAGAGTGGTGTAGCTTACATACCAGTAAACCAGTGAGTGATGTTGGACCCTTGGACCTCATAGGTTCTTCGACGATTTGCAAACTCCTTATGTTCTGCAATATCAGTTGTATTATCAAGATATACATCATGGAAGCATATAAGAACACCGTCTTTGGAGGCTAGAATATCTGTTTCTATGAAGTCTGCACCCTCTTCGATAGCTCTCTGCAAGAAATTCATTTTTCAGGACCCTTTCCATGGAATGGAAAGAAGCTAATCTAATGAAACTAGGACAGAAGACTTCCAAAACTTTTAATTTTTTCCATTCGGTTGTTACAGCAAACAATTTAATTGAGATATATGAAATTAACTGAAGAAAAGGTAGAACACTATGTTACTTTTCAAATAAAGGTAAAACACTATCTTCAAACTATGTAAATTCATAGTTGAACCTTAATTAAACAAGAAAAAATAAACTAAATTGATTTTTAAATAAAAATATCAGTTGCTTGAAACTCAGCTTCCGAGCAAAAATTTGTGAGTCGGGAAAATGATAAGACCAGAGGAATGATGAGATATATTTTTCCTTCTTCTGTCCCCAGTCATCTTTCTCTATCTCTCTTTCTCTCTCTCGATATAAATACATGTTAACTTTGATAGATCTGAGATAAGGCACTAGCATATATGTTAACTCTGACCAACCACCAATAAAAAGATTCATGAAATGAAGGCTTTGAAAATTTTGAACTGAGTAATTTCCTTCCGCTTCTCACCATTGGACAATTCCAAATAAAACATATGAACAAGAATGTGAAAGAATACATTGATTTGCTAAAGGCACATGCCCCACATATACCATGTATGCAGCAGCAGTTTCTTCAGGAAGCTCTCCATTTGAACCTCGATGGGCAATGTTATATGGGCGATAAGTCTGTATAGGCTGCCTTTGACTATCGTCATTTTTGCTTGGCAGTGGATAGAAAGGCCTTGCCGCACACCCAACAATGAGTACTAGGAATATAAAAGGGACAAAGCCTGCCAAGTGCAATACCAGATGAATCTATAAATCATCTTTATCTGAGAAGAGATTATCAAAATTGATTTATCTGACGTACACAAATACATACTTCTGGGCACACAAGAGGAAAACTTACGTCGCCCTATCATATTAATCAGTGTATAAGAAGACACACTATAGATGGTACATAGAATCACCATGACCTGATTATTTTAAACAAGCACCATACAGCAACTCATTATTTTGAAAATTGTCAAACAGTTAGAAAAAATCCAAATTTTGTCCGCACATGGAAAGGTCAATTTATTGCACTAAATTTTTGACATGGGCAATCTCCTAGGCTTCCATCCATATATTGAATGATACAAAGCCCTGCAAATGCACCCTGCAGCATTGCTGATGGCAAGTTTGGTCACTGAAGAACTTAAGATTTCCCTGAACCTTTTTCTTTTGGTTCTTAAATATGATGAACTAATTGATAAGATAAATCTGATTCAAACTCAAACACATACTACGAAATCATTTGTCTCAAACTGAGGATAATATTTACTTGTAAACAGACAAGATATCCCCCTTGTCTGTAATTAGAAGGAAATTCAATATTAGCTTTAGATTGGTCCAAGGTCTTGGGTGTTCTCATTCCACATATTAGTCTTCTCAACATCATCACACGTTTCAAACTAAAATCTCAAAAACATTTGCCGGAAAATAATAAGAGTAATGCTTTATATCATGAGTCATGACTCATCGTAATTAATGCGGTGCATCATTTTTTACTTTCATTCACAAAAATGACCATAACTGTCCCATTAAATTAAAAACTTCCCTTTCCATAATAGACTGATGGAGAAGTCATGCTAATTGAGTCATAAGGAATAACATTTTACAAATGAATATTGGGTTCTATATGTGAGTGAGTGCATGTGTGCACATGTATCTAGCAACGTATTAAAGGCACCAGAGGGTTGGGATGGGTCTAGTACTCTGTCTAGGGCCAGAAACACTGGTCATATTAAAGGGACACACATATATCGGAAAGTCTCCAAGTTAATATTTCACTATCTGTGCTGCATTACTACTTCCCAAATTTGCAAATTGTCAATGTAAGAACACTAAACATATACATACAGAGATAAATCTGTTTGCAATGTCAATGACTCAATTCTTTAGTTTAACCCCCCAAAAAAATGTCAATGCTTTAATGATATAAATGCATATCTATGAACACATAAATGTGCTGCTTCTCATTTACAATGTATCCCAATCTAGAAAAACCCATTGCCTAATCCAACCCATACTATCTTACCCATAATTGCATACCCAATTAGGCTATAAAACACCTAACAATGTCATCATCATTGGCTAAAAATAAATAGTCCATACTGCTTTCCCACTAAAAAAGCGATTTCCCATATTATGCAAAAGTCACATACTCTCTTCAATTGCCATATTTGCATATCAATCAGTAAATATCACAGCATGCCCGCATCACTGTACCTTTTTAAGTACCTAGTCTATACCCAGAAATCCAGTGGGTCATTTGGTCCAAAGATCAGTAACATGGCTGGCTGACATTGGTCTGGAAAATAAAAATTGCAGAGGATATCTGGGCAGTTTATAATAGATATAATCATATAAATGACCACAGTTTGAAACTCTCACAAACCAATACAACAGAAAAATCAAGGTGGAAAAGCAAATAAAACCCAGATTTCCTCCAAGAAATAACAGTATTAAAAACAAGTCAAACTACCCAAAATAAGGAAAAAAAAAAAAAAACAAAAACGCTTCAAACCAAAAGAACCACAAATCCCCAAAACTACACACACACACTATATATATCAGCAGAATTAAGCCATTAAGCAGAAAAAGCATAAGGTTAAGGTTTGGAGCTTACAGGGAGAAGTCATGGTGATGGACTGATGGCCTCCTCTCTCTATCTTTCTCTGTTTCTGTGTCTCTGTATTTGCTTCCTTTTAGAAGTGTTTCTGTCTCTCGGTATTTGCTTCCTTATCTACATATCTACATATATATATATATACTAAAACGGAGGAAATGCCTCCCTTTGTTGCCACGTGACCGTTTGTGAACAGTTGGGGAAAAAGGTAAAATTACCTTTTAGTGACCATTGTTCAATCTAATGTCAAAAAAAAACAATATCTATCAACTTGCGACAAATTACCTGTATACTTACATCAAAATAACTATCAGTTTTCTTTTTTTCGTATTAAGTTGAGAAAGAATCACTAAAAAGTAATTTTCCCAAAAAGATATGACTTTTGGAGAAATTACGTTTTACTGATCAATTTTCAACTTAATGCCAAAGAAAGAATATTCTCTGCCAACTTGCTACACATTGACTATATACATACTTCAAAACGACTACTATTGTTTCATGTTTGGTATTAAGTTGAGAAGTGATCACCAAAAGGTAAATTGTCTAACTTTTCTATTTTTTAGTTTTCACTGCTCCTTTTCATGCTCTTTTTCACGCGGTATAAGTAGGTTGACGCTTGGTGTACCCTGCATATCTTTTGTTTTTATGTAGGAAAATCGAAAAACCTATATTATACAATGTTCAACCCAAACTTAGTAGAATATATCATATTTCTTCGTTTTTTTTATGTCTATTCATCTCATTTCCCAAAAGTTAAACGTATAAAATTATAAATATTTATAATTAGAAAGGGAGCCAAATAAAGGCAATAATGATTTTTAAAAAAAAAATGTGACACATTGGAATATGTATTAACATATCAAATTACTTAGAAAACTATAAAAATGCTTTCAAAATTATGCAAATACACTTTTGCCAAATAAGGAGTATCTCAAACTGTTATATCCAAACTAATTTACATGATACACAAATCATTCTCAAGTCCATGCGTTCGATAGTAGAGGAGCGAAGACACGAACTCAAGATTTATAATTTTGGAGCCGCGGTTCTTTACCATCTGAACTACCACAAGGGTGTGTATTATATATATATATATAGGATGATGATCAGGTAAGCACGTGTTGATATAACTTATATCAAAACCTGCATTAGGAGTTGTACCTTGTGCATTAGTGGGATGTGAGGTGTATTGAATCAATGCAAGGGGTACAACCCCCAATGCATAGTGCTGATGTAACTTATATCAGCACATGCTGATGGGATCAGCTCTGTATATATATATATATAATTTATATTGTTCACAATATTTATATTTACAGACGTCACCCGTACGTTGCACGGGTTATAAAAAATAAATGATATTGTTTGTCAACTTGATACAAATTGACTTGATAAGTGCTTCAAAAGGACTACTAACTTTCTTTGTTTAGTATCAAGTTGGGAAGTGGTCACCAAAAAGATAAATTCCTCACCTTCTTTTTCTTTTCTTTTTTCCTTTTTTTTTTTTTTTTTTGATATTACTTGCTCTTTCTTATATGGTGGAGGTACGTTGACGTTTGGTGTTCACTATATATCTCTTTGTTTTTATGTGAGAGGATTAGAAAACCCACACTATACAATGTTCAACCCAAACTTAATAAACTGTAATATATTTTTCTATTTTCTTTATGCCTATTCATTTCCCCTCCTAAAAATTAAACGTATAAAATTATAAATAGTCATAATTAAAAAGAAAGACAAATAGATAAAAGGAGGATTAAAAAAGAAAACACAATCCGCTAGAATCTTCAGATTCTCCCAATTTGCTTCTAGCATGAATAAAAAAAAAAATCTATTTGAATCAAAATTCTTCCCATATGGTTAATTACATAAAGTTGAAAAGATTTATACTTTCTCTTATTTTCTTTTTCTTCTGGCTTTTTTTCCTATTCTCTTTCTCAGTCTAGACTTTTCTCTTATCTTTTTATGATCTAATTTCAAACATATTTTTGATATTTTTCCCTATGGTTTTTCACTCTTTGTGAAACCCACTCGAAACTTCATGAAAGGTCAAGATTTATCATTGTCATGCATTTTACAATCTCCACCGTCAGATTTCAAGACACCTTCAACGGCTGTATTTGCTTTGGTATATACCAACATGTTAAAACCATGATTGTGGGATAGATTAGGCTTTAGAGAATTTTAATCTTTTTCCACCAAATATCATAACGTATCAGTTCTTTCATTTTTTTTACAAGTTTCCACTATTAAATTAATTGTTTTTCAAAATAATTTATCTTTTCGAGAATATAATTAAATTTTGTGTAATACATTATGCTAACATCACACCAAAGATTATTTTGATTAAATTATTTTCTTTATTTTTGTCTATATCTTTTCAATTTAATTGACATATTATATTAACAAATACATTTTACTATTTTAGAGAATAAGAGTTTTGTTAAAATTTTAATTTGTTAATAATATTATTTTTTATAAATTAATCCGTGCGTCGCACGGGTTCTAAAGCTAGTTAACTCCTACGTCTTCCCCAGTCATGGGTCGTATATGGGAAAGGTGTGTCAGTATTCCGTGTGGCCGAAGCTGTTCAAAATGGTGGACCGGGCAGATCCGTCGCCTTGGATCCATGTATAGCCCCAGAATATTCGTTGGATTGATCCCATTTGGATAATTAAAAAAGAAAAAAAAAAATAGTAAAAACCAAGAAAGGTCCGTGTCATTGAAGGAAATGGCAGATTAGCAGCGTGATGAGGAATTGAGGATTGTCTGCTTCCTTCACGAGAAAAAATCTGCGTGAAATGGTGAGGTGGACGATTTTCATTGGATGGTTTCTGTAGGATTAATTGGTTGGCAAACTTGCCGTTGAGAAACAAACCAGCTAGGTCAAGATAGGATTGGCTCTCATTAACCTCTCTTCTTGCAAAAATATCGGGTGCGGTGTGATCGTCCGGGATGGGATTGCACGGTTTCGTGACAAATACAAATGTACGTAAAAGTCATGCATAACTCTCAACTTGTCCCACACTTGATCATCCCCCTTCTTCATATTAAGTCAAATCCACCAAACTATCAAATAACAACATTTAATCAGTTGGGTGAACCATTGATTTTTTTGGAACTTATGCTTTAAGAAGTGGAGATATTATCCTAAGTATTAATTAACATGAACGGTGAGCAATCTTAACTTTGTTTTGGGAGATTAGTCGAATTAATGGTTTTGATATTTCAAGTTATTTCCAAATTTCCCAATTCATCTTTGTTTTTGTTTTTTTTTTTTTTTTTCCTTCCCATGCATGTCAATGGAGCTTGAAATTATTTCCAATGTTATAATTACTACTCCTATTCCAAATATTATAGCTAATTCCCAAATTAAATTTGAAATTTCGGACAATTATATGGTGAGATTTGGGTAGGGTATTAGATGTCGTGTATGAGGGCTCAATCGAGTTAGGACCTCTCTTAGTGAATGGATGATCAGTAGGAATTTAGATTATTCATATCATGCAAGAACACATTTTGATTGGCCAATTGGCCCCATTTAGGGATGGCTATGAGGGGGGTTTAATTGGGTGGTTCCAACTCGACCTCAGACCCGACTACATATATATACTCGTCCATAACCCACCTTGAATCCAACTCGGGTACAAATAATTTATTTCCGAACCCACCCCTAATCGATTATGTATATTCCAATCCTAAGCCAAAATAAATAAACAAAAAAATAAATAAGCCCAGGCACCTAATTTTGGCTCTTCTTTGTTCTTCTTCTTGTTATCATTATTATTATTCTTCAAATGACCAAAAAAAAAAAAAATAAATAAACAAAGAAACCACACAAAATAATCCCAAGGGAATCGAGAAGCCACCAAAAAGTGTTCTTCATCTCATATGTTTTTTACTTGAGAATATAGTGGTTAACAAACAGGCAGGCATGATCTATACAAAATAGTACTAATTTTATAATGAATGACTCAACAAATAATGCTATGATATTCTCACCAGAGAAAACAAAAATCCTGAAACTCTTACCTTTTATGATTATATTTCAATAATGTTTCATTCAAAGAAGTTGCATCTAAAATTGCTGATAGAAAAAAATAAAATAAAAATGATACGTACAACCATTACCTTCTACACATATATTTCAAATTTTTTTTTTTTTTTTTTTGGGGTAGAATTGGAAGGGGTTCGAACCCCTAATTTATCATAATTCTACCTTTTATCCAATCCTATTTCACTATTATACTTGTCCCAGTGGCTTAATAATGTTTCGTCCATAAAAGTTGCATCTAAAATTGCTGATAGGAAATAATGATACATATGACCAAGACCATTGATGCAATCTATAGTACAACAATTTAGTTGTGCCATTGTCATCAGTCATCACCATGACTTGGGCCATGGGGATGTCCATTGCTGCCACTGAAGTCTGTAAAAAGGCCATCAACTCTCATCTTGTTTATCCAGTAATCATATTCTTCATATGGATCTTGACTGAAGTTGTAGTGTAAGAACGAATTCTCGTTCCTGTAGGTGTATGGGTGCACCTGGATTGGAATCACATTAAAAGTTGCAAATTAAGCTCTTGAAGATATTTTGGTTAATGGATATGTAACAATCTTAAAGGGAAAAAAAAAACAGAAAGATTACTATCATAACCTAGTCAAACAAAGAAACATGAGAGAAAAATGAGGTCAATACACTCGAATCATGATAGTATACAACTCATTCCTCCTAAGAGTAACTCAACTCTTTGCACCACCTTAGGTGGCGCGTGACGAAGTACACGTTTTTTTAATTGGACTGTTGTGACTCTACCACATCATCTGCCACAAGAGTTGGTGTGGAAATTTGGAGCAAATAGCATTTTCCTTTATATAATGGGAAGCACTATTGCCAGAACTAATTAGTTGCTTCCTCTACTTGGTTTGTAGAAAAATCCCATCCAAAAAACAAAATATAGAATCATCTCATATTTCCATCTAAATATTCCTGCTAAAGGAGCTACCAGACTAAGAAGAGAGGGAAAATAAAAGGAAAACCTTCATAAACTTGCATTTGAAGGGGTGAGAAAAATATGTGCATCATTCCAATGGAAGTTTCCTTTTACCCAAAAAGACAAAAAGGAAGAAAAAAAAAATTTCTTACCCAGTTTGCCTTTTTTCCTCTTCCTACATTACACAGTCCACAAAAGGGGACCAAAATCATCACCATTTCTATAAGGAAAGAGAAGTAGAGCAGACAGTAATATGCCTCATTGGGTTTGCCACTTCGCCGCCGCCAGCATGCTTAACAAATTCTGCTGGAGAGAGGAAGCTGCCATGGCAAATACACACAATGCTCACTTGACCTTTCATGTAATTATATAGAAACCCTTCTATCGTTCTCCCATTGGGTCCATCTCCTCTAGTTGTCACACTAGGCATCTTTTTCAACACCTCCATCCCAGTTCCTTGCATGATGGTGTCAAAAATTTTAGCCTTCTTGGATGGATTCTCCAGCTTGGTTTCAGCAGGCCTGGCAAATTTTTCATTTGCCACTGTCCCAAAGGAGGCCACAGGTTCCAATTCCCTTTGCTCTGGCAATGACCGAGAATTGGTAAGACCCACAGGTTTGTTCAAGCCTCCTAGTCCTGTAAGGAATTAATGCAACCAACTCATATATCTCTAACCAAAATGAAAAAAAAAATAAAATAAAATAAAAGAAAGAAAAAGAAAGAAATTGATAAAAGGTAAGCAAGCTAAAACTTTCATAATTAAATTTACATCAAGGCTTAGCAGTGGGGGCCGGAGTTACTTAAAAATCCCTCCTTCCTCCTCCCAATGAGCAACATGGGATACTCTATAAAAACCCTTTTACATCTCGAATTTGCATTTTATTTTTCCCAGCCTAAGTACCACTAATGCCTAAAGTTGGTTGCAATTCATTACCATCAATTGATGTTTATGAGATTTTCCTCTAAAGATGACCAACAAGTACTGTACTCATGGTTGATTCAGCTATTAGCCTGAATGTGGGTAAGTAGAGTAGTTCAAATTGCTTATGCAGTCAAAATTATAATGAGCATCTAGGATAGCAGTAGGAAATTTAGTTGAGTCAAGATATTTACTTTCACAATAAATTTGCTTACTAAGATAATCATCAAGGAATGTCACCACAAAGTGAGTTATAAGTGTGAGTGTGTGTGTGTGTGTGTGCGCGCGGGCGTGCATTTTACTAAGACAGTCATCAAGGATGTTTCTATGGACTGAATTATATAAATATATATATATATATATAATGCTTCTAAATAAAACTTATGTTAAATGAATGATATAATCTTATATAACACATAGAGAAAGACCATAAATGAGATATTAATATTCATCAATTCAATAGAAATTGAGATTTTCATACCTTTCATTTTAGCTCAGTAGCTGTAAAATCTAGTCTGAACTATACAAAGTCAAAAACACAAAAAGAAACAATTTCCAAAAATTTTATAGATGGTGGTTCATGAAGTAAAGAGAAAATAAGATCGAAAGGACTGCATATCTGAAAATCGGAATTATATTAAAGTACACATACTTTCATTGGAAAGGAGTATTCAAAACCAAATAAACACTACATTCGTTGCACAAAATACCAAAGCACTCCAATTCATACATGATACATGCCATTTATTAACTTGAAGTTGCTATCTCAACAGCACAAGCGCCTATATATGTGAAAACATTATGGTTAACCTTTTACACATTTCTATTGATTTCTGTTTCTTCCTTCTCAACCTGGGATTGGATTTTGCATTGTTGGGAAGGCTTATTTTGTTGTTTTGTATTTTGTTCATTTGGGGTTGGAATCAAAATTGTACATTAGTCAGGCTGATTAGATTCTCTTGTTGTGTTTGTTCATCTCTCTACCCTTTCTGGTAACTGTACTGGTGGAAGTTCTACCACTCCAAAAGGGACAGCTCATGCTTTTGAACCCCAAATTCTGACTTTGGTCATGCCCTTAGAGAGGATTGTCTTACCACTGTTACCAAGACAGGATGATGACCATCTTCAAAATCGTTTTATTTTCTAGCGCCATTATCTTTGTTCTGGAAAATACTCACTCATAAATTCAAACTCCAAAAACCCAAGATAGGAAAGGACAAAAAGTCTCAACAAATAAACAAAAAGGAGAGAACGTATAAAATGGAAAATGGAAAAGTATGGCAGAAAAGAGAAATCTCCTAATTAAGCACATACATTTAGCATCGAAGCCGCAAGAGTTTGATAGCATATAACTACTTGCCTCCTCTTATACAGGGTGATTTGAGTTCTAGCAATTCTATTATGAAGTTCTACTGCCATGTTTAATACTTGTGAATTGCCTGTAACTGTATGTTACCAATCTGGTATCTGGGCCATACCATAGTTAATGGTCTCATCTAAGTGCTACCAAATATACGATGACTAATTTTAAATCCTATTAGAAGACAATGGATGAAAGCACTTGTTCAATTCCTTAGGGACATCTAATAGACTCATTTTATTTATGCTCCAACTGTTGCTGAGTTCAACAAGAATTTACCCCCTTTTTTTTTCTCCCTACAACTTATGGGCAACCAAACAAAGCATTAGTGAATTCATAATTAAAAGAATTAAAGAACTATAAACAAAATCCATAGGAAATTTTCGTGAACAAAGTTGTGCAGTAAAATGATAGAAGCTAGTTCTTCAGATTAGTTTTAAAAAAATTCTAGGTTTTAATCAATTAGTGTAATTGGTTCTTATTTATGAAAAGAAACAGAAACTACAGACGAAGAGGCATATTCACTGGATGTCCTTATATCTTATGCTTTAGCTTAAACTGTTAGAATACAACACAGAGTCAACCTTTCTATTTCCATTATAGTGAGAATTTAGAAAGTTAGAAGATACATACTTGCATTCAAATAAGTAGTTACTCCAACATAATTAATTAATTATGTCTCAAATTTTATTGGAACTTCATGTTAGCCAGTATTTGGCAGAATGTTTGGACCCTAAATTATGTGGATAACACGTAAAAAACGCGTGACCACCTATGTTCGCAGAACTTTAGTATTGTGGGTTTTTGGATTGCACTATGAAGTCAAAGTACCTATTTTGTTTGATACACGGCCAGGTTGAGATTCTATACCACTCTTATCTGTATTGTTTTCTTTTTCTCTGTCAATTTGCTGAATGGATTTGTTATCAAATATTACACAGACCTGTTTAACAATCATCATTTTGTATTGTTCGGTGTCGGAAAAAGCAGAAAAGGGAGAGCTTTTGTAACCCAAAGAAAAAAGAGGAAAAAGAGATTGGAATTTCCCCATCAAACAATTTAGAAGATTCCTAAACCATGCAAACAGATCCACTACATCGAATTTCACCAAAAACCATATAAAACAGAAGCAAATACTGCTAAAATTCAACAATGTACAAAAAAATTATGAATTAAATCTGCTAACAGCAAATAAATATAAGCATATGAGTAATGTACTAATGTGATACCTTGGCTTGTTTGGTTTGCGGCTAACATGTTCTGGGCTTTGATTTTAACAATAGCACGGCAAAGCGCGGCGCTATTCGCAGCTGAAGCAGCAGCCCAAGCCGCCACTTCAGCCGGATCCACCGCCTCTCCCACCGGAGACTTGTCTTCTTCAGGGGTTACTCTGCCACTCCTCTGCTTCTCCACCATCCTTCTCTTGGCCTCCATTCTCCTCACTGACTGCAACTCCTTAACCTTCCACCGCTCTTGCTCTCCCTCCGTTGGCAAAGAGCACGACCTCGACAATGAAAGAAACGAAGCCGGCGGCTGCGGCGGAGTAGCGAATTCGCCGGCATTTTCGTTCCGGATCATAATTCCGGCGACCGAAGATGACCGAATTGGGGGCTTTTCTTTGGGGATTTCACTGTGAGATCGACCTAAAGAGAGACTAAGATTGAGGTCTAGTTGTTCCGAATCTAAATGCCTTTGGGGGCTGAATCTCTGTAAAGGATTTATTGGGTTTCCATTGGTTTGCAGGGAAGCGTTGATCTTAGCAACCTCATGCCTGTTTGCTTCACCCATTGTGTAAAGAATAAAGAGAAAGTGAAGAAGTGAAGCAGAAACGCTTGTTCTATGCTCTTCTGTTTACAAGAAATCAAAGAAAGTGAGAAACTTGGTTAGGTGGTAGAATTTGAGCTTGAAATCAAACACACCCAACTGAAAAATCTAGCTCAATAGATATGTGCATGTGTGCTATATATATATATATATAGAGAGAGAGAGAGAGAGAGAGAGAGAGAGAGAGAGAGAGAGTTCTATGTTGTTTTAAGGAACGAAAAACATAGAAATTTGGTTAGAAAGCTGAATTTCAGTACAAAATCACCCTACCCAGGATGCAAACATATACCCATATACACACCTATACTTTCACAGAGAGAGAGAGAGAGAGATAGGGCAAAAGGGAAGAAACCCAGTTAAGCTTACAAGGTGTTATGATTGATTAAAGCAGAAACTGGACGAGAGCTTCACCCATCATGAAGAATCCCGCCGAGACTTCGCCGCCGGAAAAACAGAGTATGAGAGGAAACAAACATGAGAGAGGAGGAGAGAGAACAAAAGGGGAGGGGAGATTCATAGCTTTATAGATGACAACACATATCGAAATCGCCACGTGGTAAGCAGTGGGGATGTCCATATCATGTACGGTTACTCTTTTTCTTGTCAGTCATCCACTTCCTCACTCCTCTGAAACGCTTCAACTCTCCCTACCAGTGTCCCTCTCTGTCTGGTCTGTGTGATAGTTTTGTACTTATGAGAAAGACCAGGGGGTATTTCAGTCAAAAAAGAGTATATCCTAATCGGCGGCTTCTTCAAGCGGTGTCGCCAAGAACGGCGACCGCTTCTAAATTTTGAGAAGCGTGGTTGTTGCCTCCGTTGGTTTTGACGAAGCAAACGTGTCAAGAAGACGCATCACTCATGCTGCTTTAAATTTAGCTGGATAAATTAACTGAGTTTAAAAATAAATTTTGCATTTAAATTCATTTTTTCTGAAAGAATATTTTATTAAACTAGTATGTATAATTTAATTATTTAAATTAATAACGAGCTTATCAAGTTAAATGGGATTTAGTTTAAATTATGTTAATTTATTTCACGTGCGAGGGAAAACCAATTTTTTATTAAGTGTAGATTGTCTCCCTCGTATATATGCGATTCAATGCTATAGTGTATTAGTTTATTACAAATAGTAAGTTCTAGCATTAATCAATTTTTGCCACTTCATCATAAAAGAAATATCATATATTTTTACTCTATTACTTTTGAAAGCAAAAATTACATTGATATTTTAGCTTTTTTTCAAGTTGACCATTAGGAGTATCTAAGGTCTTATTCCAATCGAAATATTTATTTATTCATTTTTTAATTATAGCTCTTTAAACAAGAAAATATTTTCAAAATCCTAAACTTAATGATATTTTTAATTCACTAAAATTTATATTGTATGTTGGTGTGAAACAAAATAGGTTTGTTTAATTGTTTCAAGAAAATCAAACGACTCCTCTGTCTTTCTTTAATTTAGCATTTAAGAAAGTCATAAAAAAAAAGGGTAAAATGCAAAAAAAAAAACCCCTCTATTGTTACCCATTTTGCAGGATACCCCCCTTTAAAAAAAAACCTCCTATATTGTGCTAGGGGGGTACGCCGTTAACAGCAATGTTAAAAGTCCATTGTACCCCTATACGGAAAAATAATAAAATATTAATATTTAACATTTATAAATGGTTTTTAATAATTATATAAGAAACAGTATCGTTTTCCTCCTCCTCTGTAAAAGCTCCGATCATGCCCACACCGCTGCTGCAATGGCACGGCGTGCCCACATCGCACAAGCAACAGCACGGTGTGCCCACACTGCCGCTCCCTCCTCCATTTCGCCGCAGACCCCTTAGCGCCACCACCTCATTGTAAGACGCACCCAAATTCAGATCTGCAAAATTTTTTTGTTTCATTGCTGGAAAAAATAGTGTGCATGGGCAATGAACTCATCGGAATAGAGAAGATCTCTTTCATTCTCCTTTCCACTCGCCTATCACAGATCTCACTGTAAAACCTCCATCTTTGAGAACTCTCACCAGTCGCAACCAACTCCAACCCCCAACCATCGTGGGTTTGTCCCGGCATTGCCATGGAGAGTCGCGATGATGGTGGTTACCACCCTCACCCTCGTCACTCACCCCCCACAATTCAATTTACTTCGTCGGAACCCATTTCATCGCCGTCGCCCTAGCTACAACAACATTCCCATATGGCAAACCAGCAGTACCACTACTACCATCTACCGCGATGCCTCCCTCCAATTTTTCACATCTAGCAATTCTTGCCATTTCCACCAACCAAACTAAGGAAAACCCATCAATATAGAAGAACCCAAAAAGAAAAACCCATTAAATATCAGATTGTACTGAAGCTAGAAAGCACGTCCCTTATGCTTGTCTAGATCTGATGGTGTGGTGATGATAAATAACTTCATCTCTTCTGATTTGAGATTTTCTACAGTTTCGATCTGAGGTATCTCTCTCTCTCTCTTTTTATTTTTTATTTTTTATTTTGTTTTTATTTTTATGTTTTGTTTTGGTTGTGGGGTTGTGCCATGTATCAAATTGATGGCGTTGAGGTGTATGGTGGTATTGACTCACCGACGACATTGTTTTTTGTTTTGGTTGTGGGGTTGTGCCATGGATCAGATCTCCTCTGATCTGAGATCTCGTCGGATCTCGATCCCTTCTTTTTCATCTTTTTTTTTTTGTTTTATTTTTTATTTTTTTTTTTTGGTAAAATGGAGAGCCAAGCCCCTTCTTCATTTCTCTACATTTTTTAAAAAAATTTTTGGGGGCCTTGATTAAGAAGAACAATGGCTTACTGACGGCAATGTTGGTCGTCAACAAGAATGGTGGAAGGGGTAGAGGAAGAGAGAGAAAACAATATAGAAAAGGGTATTTTTGTCATAAAAGTATAATAATTAGTGTCATGTGCCAATCATGTGTCTTTTTTCGTTAGAAAACTAACGTTGACTGGACGGTAGGGGGCAATTTGCCAACCCTAATCAATATGGGGGGTTTTTTGGTTGGTTTTTTACTAGAGGTGGGGTATCCTGCAAAATGGGTAATAATAGGAGGGTTTTTTTTTGCATTTTACCCTTAAAAAAAATGTAGAAGGGTCATCATGATGAGTAGAAGTATAAAGAGTATGTACAATTTTAAACATACCTTGTTTACTAGTTGACATGTCAATAATAGTATTGTAATTAATAAATACATAAACCCAAAAAAAAATTTGAATGCTACATCTTTGTAAATAAGTCGGGGACCAGATTTAACAGCATTATTTTTATAGTTATCTCATTTGTGATAAGAAAAACTGATCCTTTAATTTTTCTTTACTTTTTTCTTCTAATGACATAACTATCAATTTGTCATGCTAGAATACTTGACGTGTTATAAATATTAAACATTGAGTGGACATTGAGTGGATGTCCACACCCCCTCCACTTTGTGATAATGGGAACACCACTTCATAAGTGGGTTAGGTAATCCCATCATGAGGACCAAATGCAAACAAAGATAAAAGGGGAAGGGGAGAAAGAAGAAGAGAAGGTATTCGGAGAGAATGAAGGGAGGAGACTGAGGCAGTGTGTCTCAAAGAGTTTTGCTGATCCTTGTATAATGTTTATACATTCAGATGGAAATCAAAGAAGATGAATGAGAAATTTATTCTCCTCATAACTTGTTCTAAATTCTTGGTTTTACAACACATTATCAGCACGAATTGCTCAAGGAATTTGTGAGCAATATCATACTACCACCATCTTCTTTCTTAACCAATTTGGTTGTGGTAAGTTGGTAAGTTGGTACGTTCTAAACCAATTTGATTGTGGTAAGTTGGTATGCTCTTAACCAATTTGGTTGTGGATTGGTTTTTACTCTAAATTATATACTTGAATGGATGAATCCATCTTCTCTTCCTGAAGTAAGAGAAGATTTAAAAATAAAACTTGAAGTTTTATAAATAAATAAAAGGAGTGATGATTCATTTTCTCTTCTTGAAGTAAGAGAAAGATTTGAAAACTTGAAGTTTTCTATGTGAAAAGTTATTATTTACATGTTATCTTCATGAAGGAAGAAACAAATTTCAATCTCCAAAATTTTCTATAAGAAAAGTTGTTGTTCATATATTCTCTTCTTGAAGCAAGAGATAAATATAAAAACCTGAAGTTTTCTATTATAAGAAAGGGGTTATTATTCATATTTCTCTTCTTGAAGTAAGAGACAAATTTCAAAACCTGAAGTTTTAGAAATAATGAATAAAGTCTCAATTTAATTGAATAAAGTGATGGTCAATGATGACCAAATTAAATTGAGTAATATATTTCTCTATTCTGTGTTATGCAACTTCTTTAAATGCTGGTAAAATTTTGGTGAAAATTCGTGGGTGCGTCTTAACTTTTGCTTTAGTTAGCATAGAAGAACACACAAAAATCTGCTCTTGTTTTACTACGAATTGACTGTCAACGTCACCTCTGTTGTCAGTCAACTTCTCTCAGATTTACTGGTAACTTCACTGTGTCAGCTTAAAGTATGTCATTTTATGATAAAAACCACCAGAAGTGGAATAATGGAATACCAAACCACCAGAAGTAGATTAATGACATATCAAACCATTAGAAGTGGAGCAATGAAATACTAAACCACTAGAAGTGGAATACTAAACCACTAGAAGTGGAGTAATAAAATACCAAACCACTAGAAGTGGATTAATGAAATACCAAACCACTAGAAGTGGAGCAATGAAATATCAAACCACCAGAAGTGGAATGAATATATTTGGTGTGGAAAAATAAAATACCAAACCACTAGAAGTGGAATGACACTGAAGAAATAAGCATCGGTTTATAGAATAAACTTACGAGATAAGTGTTTTAAGTAAATACTTGGTTGAGGTTTTGTGTGTTATACTGTGTTGACAGCACGAACCCATTTTACCATTTAATTCATAACTTTAGTTCTAGTTATGATTTTGAGATGAAACGAATTGGATTTTGTCACTGACTTGTTGGGCTAACATCCTACCAATTTTCGTGTCATTGGGTGACCATTTGGTATTTTTTGCGTAATTATTTCATAGTACACCTGAATCTGGGATTTCTGCTAGATAGCACCAACTCAATATTGAAAAATATTTTTGAATGGGTTTTGCTAGGTATTTCTCTACCAAATTTTGAGGTTACAAAGTACATTTGATATACTTTTAAGTGATATAAACCCCAAAGCCCATTTCTTTTTGGATTGAACATATAAAAATTCATTTATACGCATCACAAATTGTTTTCACTAAAATTTCAGATTTGGTCATTGTACTTGGAGCAGATTACAGATTTTTTGCTACTTATTAGTAGCATTTTGAGAACTAGAGAGACCAACTGGAGATTGTCTCTGCAGCCCATTAAGAATCCTAGCCCCATTTTGGCATGCGTTAGTTTAATTAAAGGCACTCCCAATAGTGCCAATTGCCTAAGCAAACCTTGAAGAATTGATGAACGGCTATCTATTAATTCTATTCTGCCATTGGAGAAGTACTAGTGCTTTGGCAAGATTTGCAGATTGTCATTTTGATGAAACACAGTTCCCGTCGTTAGGAGGAGGAAATCTACTGATAGAAGAACGACGTGAACTTTCTTGGAATGTACCATCTTTGTCCCATCTTGATCCACGTACTGCTCAATGTGAAACTGAAGTACAGAGGATCACTCATCTTCAGAAGATTGCTAATCAAATGCCAGATGCATTTACAGACGCAGCAAAAATAACTAAGTCTTATATACCGGCTGCAAACACACCAGCAAAGATCAATGTACCAATTGGTAAGTCTACTATTATTGCAGCAAATGAATCATCTACTACACGCCTGAAGCGTAGTAGACCCTTGGGTTCAAAAGATTTAGTTCCCCGGAAGAGGAAAATAAAAGGGCAACAAAATATAGAAAATAGTACTCCGGAAGAGGCTATTGAACAAGAAATAAATATTTCCACAAATTCTGATTTAATAACTCCTGAAGAGGAAAATGTCCCTGAAGAGACAGAAAACAATAAAGAGGCATATGTACATGGAAATGAAGAAATTTCCATAAACTATACAAGTACAAAAGAATTGTGGGATCGCTCAGAAGTGGTTATTAATGATGTATTTTCTTTCGCAGTAGCTACTGAAATTTCGAAAGATGATGATGATCTCGAACCACGCACTGTAGACGAATGTCACAGTAGACCTGATTGGTTAAAGTGGAAAGAAGCAATCCAAGCAGAATTGGATTCGCTAGAAAAACGTAAAGTATTTGAACCTGTAGTCCTAACACCCAATGATATGAAACCCGTGGGTTACAAATGGGTGTTTGTAAGAAAGCGTAATGATAAAAATGAGATCGTCAGATATAAAGCTCGTTTAGTAGCACAAGGTTTCCTGCAGAGACTTGGGATTGATTATGAAGAAACATATTCACCTGTAATGGATGCCATTACATTTCGATATTTAATTAGTCTGTCAGTCTCAGAAGGACTTGACATGTGTCTTATGGACGTAGTTACTGCATATTTATATGGAAAGTTAGATGCAGATATATATATGAAGATCCCTGAAGGATTCAAATTGCCTGAAGCAAATACATCACAACCACAAAATATGTACTCAATTAAACTGAGACGATCCTTGTATGGATTAAAACAATCTGGAAGAATGTGGTATAATCGTCTCAGTGAGTACTTAGTTAAAGAAGGATATATTAATAATCCTATATGCCCTTGTGTATTTATAAAGAAATCAGAATCTGGATTCGCCATCATTGCAGTCTATGTTGATGATATAAATTTAATTGGGACTCCTGAAGAGCTCATGAAAGCTGCTGAATATTTGAAAAAAGAATTTGAGATGAAAGATTTAGGGAGAACAAAATATTGTCTCGGCCTGCAGATCGAGCATAAATCAAATGGAATTCTTATCCATCAATCAGCTTATACCGAAAAAGTATTGAAACGTTTTAATATGGATAAAGCGCATCCACTAAGTTCTCCCATGGTGGTTCGATCTCTTGATATTAAGAAAGATCCATTTCGTCCCAAAGAAGATAATGAAATGCTATTTGGTCCTGAAGTACCATATCTTAGTGCAATAGGTGCTTTGTTATATTTAGCACAATGCACTAGGCCTGATATAGCATTTTCAGTCAACTTATTAGCAAGATTCAGTTCTGTTCCAACTCGACAACACTGGAATGGTATTAAACATATTTTACGCTACCTTCGTGGAACTACAAATATGGGTTTGTTTTACTCAAAGGAATTAGCCCGTGGTCCTTGTTTAGAAGGATATGCAGATTCTGGATACCTTTCTGATCCTCACAAAGCTCGCTCACAAACAGGGTATGTATTTACATGTGGCAATACAGCGATCTCTTGGCGATCTACAAAGCAGACTTTAATTGCTACATCTTCTAATCACTCTGAGATACTTGCACTCCATGAAGCAAGTCGTGAATGTGTATGGTTAAGATTTGTAATCCATCACATTCGAGACACATGTGGGTTACCTCTGATTAAAAGTATGCTAACAACAATTTATGAAGATAATGTTGCATGTATTGCACAAATTCAAGAAGGGTACATCAAAGGTGATAGAACCAAACACATTTCACCAAAGTTCTTCTACACTCATGAACTCCAACAGAGGCATGAAATTGATGTGAAGCAAATACGTTCCACTGATAATCTTGCGAATTTATTCACCAAGGCCTTACCATCGTCAACATTCAAGAAATTGATATATGGCATTGGAATGCGTCGGGTTTGCGATTAGTTAAGTTGATACTTATCTTCTTATCAGGGGGAGTATTCATTTTTGGACATATGCACGCTGTACTCTTTTTCCTTCGCTTAGGTTTTGTCCCATTGGGTTTTCCTGGCAAGGTTTTAATGAGGCAGTTTCTTTAGTGCGTCCAACACCACTCTAAGATTTACAAAAATGTTGTACTCTTTTTCCTTCACTAGTTTTTTCCCACTGGGTTTTTCTAGTAAGGTTTTTAACGAGGCACATTATCTTAGTGTGGTGGACATCCAAGGGGGAGTGTTATAAATATTAAACATTGAGTGGACATTGAGTGGATGTCCACACCCCCTCCACTTTGTGATAATGGGAACACCACTTCATAAGTGGGTTAGGTAATCCCATCATGAGGACCAAATGCAAACAAAGATAAAAGGGGAAGGGGAGAAAGAAGAAGAGAAGGTATTCGGAGAGAATGAAAGGAGGAGACTGAGACAGTGTGTCTCAAAGAGTTTTGCTGATCCTTGTATAATGTTTATACATTCAGATGGAAATCAAAGAAGATGAATGAGAAATTTATTCTCCTCATAACTTGTTCTAAATTCTTGGTTTTACAACATGACGTGCTCCATTCATGGTCTTTTATTTATTTATTTATTTATTTACCATTTTTTTAGGTGGCTAAGCATTTGTTCAACTGGGTTACGACTAAGCCGAGCTTGTTAAAGTGCCGCCGTAGTAAAAAGGTTGAAGACGTGGCGAGGAAATGAATAAATCGAACGGAACCAAGTTGGTGAGTGGGGGTGGACCCCACACAGGTCAAGTTGCACTTTCCCATTCGGGACAGGGTACGGACGTTAGGCGAGAGACGCCACGTATTCAAAAGTGGCTAAAGAGGTATACGTGGCGGAAAAGTGATGGAGCCTCTACAGCTCAGCCGTTGGCAACTTGCGAGAGCAACGTGTCGGGTTTGCCTCCTACGCTGACATCACCCAGATATTTCCCCGCACACATGCTGTCACTCAAGGTTGCTTTCCTCGTTATAAATGCTTTTATTTAAAAAAAAAAAAATTCTTATAAGTAATTGTGATATTACAAAATAATGAAAATGAAATGTAATGGGATTATCACAATATACTTTGACCCTCACAGTATCATTTTATTTCTTTTTCATTCACATGTAAATCTATGTAGAGAACTCATTCTACCACTCACAATCAAACTATACTATAAGAAATTTATATTTTAAAGCTTAATATTTAATATTAAATATATTATACTTGATATTATAACATATTATATATAATTTTGTTGTTGTTGTTGTTTTTTTTTTTTTTTTTCCAGTTACATTTGATTTTGTTAACATGAAAATCAAAACCAAAGAAAATTAATTTAGTTTTTTTTTTTTTTTGGGTAAATTGCATTTTAAGATTTAAAGTTTGGGCCAGGTTTCATTTTAGGGTCTAAAATTTAAATTGTATCAATTTAGTATCCGAATTATTAATTGAGTTGCAATTTGAAGTCTGTTATCAAAATTTTATGTATTATACCTACTTTGTTCCTTATATGGGTTTAAAAACCTTATTTTACACATATCAACAACTGATAAAATTTTATATTTTAACAAGATCTAAATCAGTTTTATTTTCTTTTTCTTTCTATATTACCTCTATTAATATCTAATAAATATTTATATTTTTCATTTACAAAATAAAAATATGACGGTTGAGTGATTCAGATTTGATTAAAATATAAAAATTTATTAAATATTGATAGGGGTAAAATAAGGTTTTCAAACCCATAAAAAGGGCAAGGTAGGGTTAATACAAAAAATTCTGAAGACAGACCCCAAATTGCAGCTTAACTAATAATTTGGGTGCTCAATTGACGCAATTTACACTTTGGATTCTAAAGTAAAACTTGACCAAAACTTTATACTCTTAAGTGCAATTTACCCTTTTATAAAAAAAAAAATTAGAACCATAATGAAACCATATAAAAAAAAACCAAACTAAACCAACTAGTTTGATTCGGTTCGATTCTCAACTTAACCCAAAATCACTAACACTCCCAGTATGGGAAGCTCTCCGGAGAATGCATTTAGCGACTGTCCAATTTTATTTATTAATTAATTTTTGTCATTCATAAATTAATGGAAAATATCAATCGCTAAAACAGTGAAAAATGAAAATTAACTACTCACTCATGGTAAGCATTTTGTGCTCCAATTTCAAGGCTCAATTCCTTTGCCACATTCACCCCCACCACCAGACCCCAACCCAACCTAGGGATCAATGTCACCAAACACTGCTGTTCCACCATTTTTCACCATTACCCCAATAGAGGTCAAATCTTGAACACACACACACTTGTTTTTTGTTTTTTCCTTTTAATAATTCAGTTATTAATTAGACACTCAAATTAAAATAATATTGAATGCTTTGCTGATAATAATTAGCTTTTAGCAATGAAAAATGTTGCCAATAACATGCACTTGATGTCATAAATCTGAAGACCGTGATCTCTCCACATCATATTTGTTCATTTGGGTATCAGCTTGAGGGCATCCTTCCAGCCTAACCCATACACTATTATATAGAAGAACCCAATTGTGTGGCTATTGGCCTCACTTTGTCGATCTCTTTGTGGGATGCTAGCAGGAGCCTGCATGATTTTGGAACACGTGTTAATCTTATAGTGGCCATATTCTTTTTGTGTGGGTTCCATTTCCTCGATCATAAGACGGAGTCATACAGGAAAGGGAGACGTGCTATCCATATGGAGAAAGGTGCAAGTGACGGCATTGGCGACTAATACTAGCATTCCTCTATTTAAACTAGAAGTAGTGGTATATGTGATGTATGCGTATGTACAATACTCTAATTATCTCAGTATGATTTAGGAGAGAAAACATGAGCCTAATGAGCTCGACGTTTTTACTTCCTTCAAGATAATGTGTTAATTGGTCATAAAAAGTTATGATTGGTCAAGACAATTATCCACCTATATTTTATGATTTAATTTATTCTCTTTATAAATGGTTGGCTTTAGGAACTTTAGTGAAAACAAAAGGAAAACCCAAACCAAGATTTTTTTAGGTAATTAACTTAGGCCATGTTTGTTTAGTTGGAATGGAATGGATGGAATGGAATCTCATTCCAATTCATTCCAAACAACATGTTTAGATAAGATAATTTGAATGGGAATGGAATCAAATAATATGTTTAAATAGTCATTTCAAATCTACTTTCATTCCATATTACTTAAAGCATGGAATCACATTTCATTTCCATCCATTCCATTCTAACTAAACAAACATGGCCTTATAGAAAAATTTCATGAACTATAAGTCAGATTTCATTTTACAATCTAAACTTTAAAATGGTATGGGCTTATGATGTCGTTAACAGAAAAATATCGAATGACCTTAATTAATAATAAGATGAAAAGAATGTTTATAAATAATGTGCTAAATTTAAGCATGTGAATAAGATACACCTTGAAGTAATACATGCAAACATTTATTATAAAATGATCATTATAAAAAATAAACTAAAGAAGCCAACTAAATTTATTAGAAATGGAAAAAAAAAATATATAATAATTCTCATAAATGTTTATTCAAATTTATGAATTGAGAAAAACCCAAGCACTTCAAAGCACACAATCAACTAATAGTTCTAGACCTTTGGAATTTTAACTACTGAGTCTATTGATTCATGATCATAGACAGTTTATGTTTCACAATTGGAAGTACATCTTTCGCCTTCGCTAGTTTGTTAAGAATTATTGCCACCCCACTACGAATTGAGGAGGCATCAGGTTGTCCATCAGGGGCTTGATCATCCATAGGGACAACAACCATATTCATATTCTTGATAATGGAATCATTTTTGGGTTGTCCATCAATGAGACTCACTTGTGCTGTTGACAAAGGGAGAACAATAGTTGCAATATGGGAGGTTTGTTTTGTGGATTGTCGAGCAAGACGCTTCAGATCTCTGACTGAAATTGACCTCTTTATTCGTTTATGAGCATATGTAATAGGAACTTGTTCTTGCTCTTGTTCTTTTTGGACCTCATCCACAGTTTGAGTAGGAGCCTTGGGTGTTAAACCGAATTTGATTGCTGCGGAGAGAAGAAGAAAAAGTTAGGATAGGCATGCAAGGCCGAGTAATAAGATTAATTAAGAAGGAATATGTATGAAAGCGGGATATATGTACATATCAATCATAGACAGGAAATTCCCTCTGCCCATCACCCAAAAAAAAAAAAAAAAAGAGAGAGGAAGGGCTAGGAAATACCCGAATGACACTAGTGGTCATGAGAGAAAATTTAAATTCTTAATGGCAAAGAGAAATTAAACAGATGGAAAACAACACGTACAAGAAATTAAAAAAAGCCTCCAAACAAAGTTGTTTGGCTTAAAACCTATGTCCATAAATGAAGACGATTAGAGAGAGCTTGTTTTAATAAAGAAATTGGAGTACATTAATAGTTAGGCACACCTAAGTCTCAAAATCCTAACCCTGAATTAACCCAATATCAAGGGTTTTGTGACCACATACTATGTAAGTGAGTCCTAGCCTGCACACAAAACAAGAGGGGCTCAAGGAATACAAATCAACACACAGGTTTAGAATGGTAAGGCATGCAGCTGCACACTGTAGGTCATGCATAGCAGGGAAAAAATCTCTCGATCTTTTGAAAGTAGAGCCACTCAGTAAACTAACTCTTCGTTTCGATTATCACAAGTCAAAAGTGTCATATGTGGTGCATAGATTCAATCTCCAAAATTTTAACTAATGTGAGAAAAAGATTTATCAAAAACAACTATGAAAATTGAAGAACAAATAGGTGGAGGTATATTTATAAGGAATAATAGCTAGGTAAAGAAATTTTTTTGGCCATTTTGTACCCATAATCCTTTTATGATGAGATCCCTTTAAGTAAGGGCTTGTAATTTAGAAGTCAAGAAATATTTTTGGCCATTTTGTACCCATAATCCTCTTATGATGGGGTCCCTTCAAGTAAGGGCTTGTAAGTAAGCCATGCAGGTGGGACAAGTTCTAAATATGCATAACTGAATATTATTAGGTTGATATATATGAGGAAATAATAAATTAATTAATGATATTGTGTAGAATAATCAGGTAAAAATAGCTAGAAAGAACATGATTAATATGTGAATGCAGTTTAATTTCCAATCTAAACGAGCAAACAAAATCTCCTAGGAAAAAAGCCATCAGACACTTAAAACATTTCCTAGCTTCAATAACGCCAACAAAAAAATTTAAAGGCAAATAAGTTGCCAAAACCATTATCAATTATTTTCTCAGTTTGCAGTCAGACTTGGATACTTATATACCTTGCTTGCTTAAGAAAATTTTATTCCTTTTTATTATATTATGATAGGATTTAGGGCTTATATATTATGTATGACTAAGTCTAGCTATAAGTATCACTTTCACTGCAAGAACTTTGACCTTTAGTGAAGGCTAAAAACCATTAACCATCTAGAGAGTTTTTTTTCTTTCATTATCGATCATCATAATCTTCATTGTCGTTTTCGTTTTCTTCTTCTTCTTCTTCTTCTTTTTTTCTTTGGGATAATTAACTATCCATAGAGTTGTACCAATGAAGAAAAGGCCGGCCATCAATTAATAGTAAGTAGATTGCGCTAGGGTTGCTAAAAGTTCTAACTACTTTATGACGGTTAATAACCTTTGTTAACCTAATTTCAATTATAAAAAAAAAAAAAAAAAAACAGAAAAAACAGTGATGGATTAAACTGTCACTATAAAAGTGATATTCCCCTTTTGGGGATCAGAACATAAATTTTTTTAATGTGTGACCTGCATCCTTTTTCAGTCTTGTATATATAAATTGCGACGGTGTATTGCTAATTCCATTCTTGTATATTGTTTAATAAATCATGAAATTATATAATTTAACAAATCAATTAAAATTCTGTAAATATTCCAAAAAGGCAATAATGCATTATCGCTTGTTAAAACAAATAAATGTTACATATATTAATTATCAAAAGTAAACATATGAACCCAAATACAGTTTTGAGAACCTATATTTGTTTTCAATATGTTACATATGATTGGATTAGGACTTATTACACCAAGCCTGCCTTTCTTTCTTTCTTTCTTTCTTCCTTTTTTATTATTTATTTTTTTAAAGGGACAAATTCAAACAACCAAGCCTAGCTATTAATTATCACTTTATTTGCACTCTTTAATGGGACATAATTGAGGTCAGATTTAGTATCCATGTATGACTTATGGGGATTTCTTTGATGGGATATTGTAATTACTATAGCATGGCCTTCACTATACCTAGCTTTCTATTTAAGAATTAATTAGCTATCGTCATTTGATTAATTTCAAAACTCTTCTAACCCCTTTAGTTTGTAGCAATCTGTACAAGAATTTCATTTTGGGAATTCCACCACAAAGGCATTTTCCTTTGTTTGTGTGTGCGCATGTTTCAGGTTTCTCATTTAATTAACTAAGTCTAATTATAACAATTTCAACATCTTGATCTCGAGAAACTAAAAAATTTTAAATCATCTTTAATTACACGTGGACGTTGTCTAAGTTTTTGGATTATATTCATGGATCTTTCTCCATGTGTATTGTATTTAAATTTTTTTTGTAGTTTCATTAGGTGTATCACGAAATACTTTATAATATACTCATATATGGTTATTATTGTGAAAGAAATATTATTACATGAATAATTATTTGAAAAATTAAAATAAAAAATAATGAAGACAATCAATTTTCAATCGAATCATATATATATTATCTCATAAAAATGGTTGGCCTTGGCATTAAGATATGTAAATCACATACACTTTCAAATCAAGTGAACTTAAGCAAAGGTTTAAAGATATCCCTTACAGTTGATATTCTCTCTTGGAATGGCACGAGAGGTAGCACGGCGTTTTGAGTTACCCCAACCTGGTATCCCAAAAGGTGATGGCCTAGAAGAATGATCTAGATGCTTTAAAAGTCCTGTTTGAGGCTGCAACTTCTTTTGCTCCCCCTTAGACCTAGAGTAAGCCCCCTTATGAGAACGACTAAAACCTGGCGTCGGAGAAACTTCACGGCCATCATATTTGTTAAGATCTATAGCATCAGCAACAACCCATTTTCCTCTGCGATTTGTTACATGGCTTCTACCAACAAATTGCCCTTTATTTAGGCCTGCATCTTTGTCATTCGTAGATTTCTCTGGCGGGTTATCTTTGTTCACAAAGTTGTGCGATGGATCTTTAACTCGCCATGACATCTTTGTCTTAGGAGTAACATTGTTGTTAGTTTTAGGCATTGTAAATAAGAAGAGATTGAGAAGAATAGAATTACAATAGTTCTTTTGTAATATTTTGTTGTTGTTAGGGTTTTTGTTTTTGTTTTTTTTTTTTTTTGATCCGTAAAAAGTGAATTTTATCAAATTGAAATAAGAGAACAAGTAGTAGACACCCAAACAACAATACCATCACACCCCACCAAACACACCAACCATCAAGACTACACTGAAAAACAATACAAACCCCAAACCCGCAACATGGCTACTCAAGATAAAACAAAACCCCACACCCAACTGAAGCAAACAACTCCCTAAACCTGAAAATGCTCCCTAAGCAATCGCACACAAAAAACCCAACCCCATCTAACAAGCCAAAACCAATTATTGGAGAAAATCTGCCCAAAAGCTGCCTAGCTCCAACAAAGCAAAAGGAACAATATTAAGCAAACAAATCTCGCAACATCAAGCAAGAGTCAGATCTAGAAATTTAATTGAATGTATGGAAGATGAAATCTTTTACAAAATCAAGAAAGAGAAATATATATATCATCACAAAACCAATATTGTTAGACTAGAAGATAGAGATCAAGAAAAATAGAGGTTATAAACTTACCTGCATTCAATTTCTCAACCAAATATGATTTTTAGATCAATTTGAGCAAAAACTTTGCTAGAACTCCATCCTATTAAAAGATTTCTAATGAAAAACTCGCCGAGAAGTTGAAGTGCAAGGAGAGATATTGAGAAAGCAGTAGAAATGCAAGAAGCCATGCATGGAAGTTTCAAGGTTTTAAAAGCCACGTAGAAGAAGAACCTTGCTAAGAAGCCACGTAGAAGGACTCTTATCTGTTTCACCCATTAAAAATTTCATTTGTTGTAACTCCCAACCTCATCAAGCTTTGTTATTTCACATTTGGACTATTTCGTATTTCCATAAAATGATAGGGGTACTTACGTCCAAAGGAAAAATATAACGTTCAGTACTAACACATGTATATATACACAAAAATACGCAGACACCAATGTATACAAATATGTGGGGCTCACATGTTGGCCACGTGTTCTAGGATCAAGTGTCCGTTACGAGACGATAGACAATATATGATGACCATTGGATTATAGCCTTTGTAATGTTTGAAAGGGAGAATCAACGGTGATAAGAAAAGGGTCATAAAGAAGAAATTGAATTCCACCTATTACAAATTTGAATTTCCATCTTAGGTCTGCACAACTCAAGTTACCAATTTTGGACAGGAGAGGAAGGACGGTGCCAGATTTTGTTTTCAATTTTTGCTGACATCACTAGTTGTGGCTGGCAGTTTTGATAAAGGGGTATCATTTATTTTTTTTACTCTCCGTGTGCCTCCAAAGAAACTGTAGGCCAATTTCGACCTTATTTGGTTATGCACCAATGAGAGGCCTTGCAGGGTTTTGGATATGGATATATGATTTCATCCACAAGATGTGAAACATTTTTCAACTTTGATTACACGGAAAAATTGTTGATATATATTACACCCCTCAATATTTTTTTGTGGGAATAATATTTTACAAATCCAACTGTTGGATTAAGTATTCTATTCTTGCACGTCATACATACCAAATTTTGAGTAAATTAGATCCGGCTAGAATTATATTCGGTGAAGATGGAGCTTAGATTCAACGAAAATGGACGAAATGGAAGAGGAAAGTGAGAGAGATATAGAGAAGATGGAAGAAGAGAGATAGAGAGAGTTTACGGTGAGGATGGAGTGAAAAGCAAAGAAGAGAAAGAAAAAAAAAAGTGAGGGGACAGAGGGGAAAGTCAAATCATAAATTTTTTTTGTTCCAAAATGTTTGTGTACTTTGAAAAGTTAAATCATCAATTTTTTAAATTTCCTTCTCTACCCCTTGTTATTTCAATAATTACTTTCTACATGAAACCTAATACCAAAAAGAAGAATGTATTTTTACAAAAATGGAATTTAATAAATGATAAGTCAATGCAATGATGGTCTTTTTTTAAACTCTGTGTTTTGTCAAATATGGCTTATCTTTGTAAGACAGAGGGAGTAAAAATATATTTTGAGCTGAACTGGGTAGGCCTAATAAAGAAAAGAAAGAAGTTAGGTCCGGATATTGCAATCCCTTTAAATGATCTCCCCACCCCATTAATTTTAATTTTTTAAAGTTTTACAAAAATATAAAAGGTTTTTATGAAAAGTTACTGCATAAACATCATTTTAAACAACTTTGCAAAAGAAAGTTTTTCTAAATTATATAGTTTAAGTTGACTTTTTGGGCAAAAATGAAATAAGGATTATAAATGGCCAAAAAGTTTACCCTTTGTAATGGCCTATCTTTATGAGACGGAGGGAGTATAAAACAAAATTATTCTTTTTTTTTTTTCTTTTTTTTTGTTTTTGTTTTTCTTCTATGTTGTATGTCTTAAATTATTTATATTAAAAAAAAAAAAAAACTTGAAATAGAAGTGGTGTTAGTAACGCCGCTTTTATTATAATGAAAGTGGTTTTAGTAGCGCTGCTTTTAATATACTGAAAGCAGTGTTAATCCTTTTAATACATTGAAAGCAGTTTTAGTAACATTTCCGATATTAAAAGTGGCGTTAATAAAACCGCTTTCATTGTAATAAAAGCGGCGTTTCTAACACCACTTTTATTTTAATTTTTAATTTTAAAATTTTTAAACATTGCACCAATGATTATTTTGATTTAATTATTTAATTAATTTTGTTCATATCTTTTAAATTTAATTGAAATATTATATAAATAAAGACATTTTACTATTTTATAAGTATTTTGTTAAAATTCAAACTAGTCAATGACTCTTAGATCAAATGACATGACCCTTCCTATTAAGGGTATATAATTTACAAAAGTCTTGATTTCGACTCTGCGTGGATATGTGTTTTTTCCTATCATTTGGCAATATATATATATATTTTTTCTTTTTTTCTTTTCTTGGTTCATTTATAACATTGACGATTTGATGAAAGAGAAAATGTGTACGGATTAATATATTATTGAGGGTGCCCTCATTTGTCCATTGATTATTTTTCCTTTGTACATACGGAAAAATAAAATAAAATAAAATAAAATGTATAATTGAATACTTGCATTACCCAAAAAAATAAAATAAAATAAAATGTAGACCTCCGAATAATTAATTATTGATGCTAATTCTACCGTCACAATTAATGCACCTACTCTAATTTTCCGTAGCTTCAGTAAAATACATAGAGTTGCAAATGAACTGACACTACACCAAAAAAGGCCTTTTACAACATTGAAAAAACGTTGTTAAAGACTTTCCACAACATTTGCATATATGTTGTGTCAGCCCCTGTTGTGGTTGATGTTGGACTTTTTACAACGTTCATCAAATGTTGTTGAAAGGAAAAATAAAACGTTGTTAATATCATCTTACCACATTGAATAAACGTTGGGTTAGACGTATTGACAACATTTCCGGCAACGTTGTCTTAGATCAAACACATTAACAACATTTCAGAAATGTTGTCGTAGATACACACATCAACAACATTTCCAAAATGTTGTCTTATATAGACACATTAACAACATTTCAGAAATGTTGTCTTAGATACACACATCAACAACATTTCCAAAATGTTGTCTTAGATTTTCAACAATTTTATGACAACAGTTTATAAACGTTGTCTTTTCCCTTTTCTTTTTTCTTTTTTTTTTCCCTCTTTTTTTTTTTTTTTTTTTGGTTTGTGCTTTCATTTATGGTTGTTTGTACATATTCCCTGTTCATATAAAATGATGACCAAACACACCATTATTAAAAATGTAAAACCACAATTGATTTTATCCCAAACTTCAAACACCTAACAAATCAAATTCATTAAATAAAGTTTAGTATTACATTCAATACATTACAAACAAAATGTGATTTCAAAAGTATCATTAACATCAATTGTCATTAATTGTCATTACATGTCATTAACATCATCCCATAACATTACATGCAAATTTGCTTGTGAAAAAAAAAAAAAAAAAAAAAAAAAAAGCCAAAAAGACAAAAATAGAGAAGTTAGGAGCATGCATCCACTGCACAAAAAACTGGTAAGTCATCAACCATCTACTCCTGCAAAACATTGTAAACAAAGTGTGACTTCAAAAGTGAGCCAACAGTTATTATGTTATACTAACAAAGAACTTAAAAGTATTACCTCCACTACAATAGCCTAATAAATTTGTATAAAAAAATATGTATAAAAAATAAATCCCCTAGTTTTGTTACATCGCTAATTGTTGATGATGTTAGATTTAAAGCTGTTAGGTCTTAGACTTGCTAAGAAATCTATTTAATCTACTCGGGTTTCCCATTCCTGTTGACAGATGAGTATTGGGCTAGTGGCCCAATAACACATGGACGTCCAAGACTTTGGCACATCCAAACTGTTAAGCCCAAACCCGAAAGCCTACTCTCTCTCACCGACAGGGGCAGCATGACCGACAGTTCGCAATATCGAGATCTAGGCAACAGTGCTGTTGCAGACCATTATGGACCCCAAATCGCATCGGATTCCCACAGTGCATTGGTTTTTGCGATCTGTTCTTGGGTTGAGTGAGGGCGGTTTTTCTTTAAAAACCAGAGTTTGATTATAGGTGCTTAAACACTCTTCCCCAACCATTCAACCCTCAGAGAAAACTCTCTTCCTCTAAATCCTTTCTTACGAACTCATGGCCTCTTCCTCCTCTGCCCCACAAAACCGTCCTAATTTAAACACAACGCCAGCAACACAACCAGAGGTTTGGCACCCAAGGTTCCTAAATGTTCAAAACCAACCCCTTACAGTTGACAATTCTGTAATTTACAATCTTGCGAACGCAACGGCAGTAGCGGAGGGACTCATCACTCCTCGTGATGAGAGAATACTGGTTGGACGGTCCGACCTGGACGTAATAAGAGACTCCATGGCTCTCAGCGCTCAGGCCACAACATTTACTGCTAACATGGCTCGGCGTTTGCACACCAGAAATGTGCACATGCAAAGTCTAAGTGACCAGGTCACTCGTCTCCAGGGGTTGCTCGACGGAGCCTATCGAAGGATGAGGGCTTTGAGAGCGGAGAATAGAGAGTTACAAAGAATGGTGGACTCCTATTCTAACAGACTCACACCAAGGGTCGAGGCACTGGAGAGGCTCACTGATCAAATCGTTGATCGAGAAAGGGTTCCGGGCAGCCCACAGAGGCAACCTCCAGCTGATCCCTCCAGTTCTACCCAAGGCCCACAAAGGCAACCCCCAACTGACCCTTCTAGATCTACCCAAAATGCTACTATTGAGTAGCTCTCACTTTTTTTGTTTTTGTTTTTTTTTTTTTTTTTTTGTCTCTTTTTTTTTTTTTAATCTAATGGAAATGACACTCTCTCTTCTTTTTTTCTATTTTTTTTTCAATTGGAGTACGAACAATAGAGTACAATAGAGTACATCTAATTAAAATATGAGATGTCCGACACTGAGAAAGAGGCGACAGTAGCTGGTCATGGATACACAGCTCAAGAATGATAACAAATGGACTAGTTCGCTATTTACATTGTGCACTACTCTATGACCATATAGAAATTAATCTTGTAAAATATATAGTTAACAAAAATGGGCATGAATTTTAGGAGAAAAAGATAACAATTCTAAAATTTTATAATCATAAGAAAGATAGTTTAAATTCTATAACAAATTGTAAATATCTTTAAAAATATATGAATTAGAATATGTTTTTCGGTATACCTGATTAAGCCAAAGTCGCCTAAGACTTTATTTAGATGCACAACAAGCACAGAAAAATAACGCAGTCCCACTTCAAGTTTACATATCAGTTAATCTCTAGCATTTAACAAAGGTTCCATAATCTGCAAAAATAAAATGAAGAAATAAATAAGTGAGTTTCGTGTAGCTGGACCTTTACCCATCTTTACCTGATCCAAACCCTTCATGACAAGCTCTCTCATAGGCCCAATCTTCACCAGTAGAAGCAAGGCAGTGATAATCTGTGCTAAGTTTACTTGAATTGCAACCAAAAGTTAAAGAAGGGTAAATCTGACAACACTTGGACAGCAAAAAAAAGGGAAACAAAAGAGAATATAGATCCATATATCCTCTGCTCTGTTCGTCATAATATGACGAGATGAGAAATCAATGAGGCCTTTTACATTTTTTGTTGCCGCTAGGAACAAGGCCTTTTACTTGCAATAAGTGACATCATGCTAAAGTCTAAAATCCAAATCCTTTGTCACATAGAAATGGACACCCACCTCTAACATAGACACACCCAAGGTAGTTTAAAAAGGAAAAAAGAAAAAAAAAAAAATAGTTCATCTGGAGAGAACAATACAAAAACCCCCAATTCCCCTGCTCACCTTAAGATTCTCTATCTCTCTCTCTCTGGCCCCATCTCGATCATGCATAGCTAAAAGATGGATCGGTGTTTTCAATCGGAGAATATAGATCCGTAAATGGCTTTGTATGGGTTAAGGGTTTGTGGGAATGGGAGTGGGAGGAGAGAGAGAAGAGGGGTAGATCGGAGCTGTGGGAGAACGGGAGCTTGGCTTACCCTCCGGCGAGAGAGAGACCTTCCAGCGAGATATAAAAGCTTCACATCTGGCGAAGATGGAGGCTCAGATTCAACGAAGATAGAGGAAATGAAGAGGAGAGACAGAGAGATGGAGGAAGATGAGAGACAAAGCATCATCTCCTTCTCAAACCGCTGCCATCATCCCACCGACGAGTCACCACCTAGGTAGATCTGAACCAGACACGTGCACACCAAGAAAATAGAGATTGTGTGAGTGCGTGAGAGAGCGTGAGAGAGATTTACTCGCCAATGGCTATAGAGAGGGTGAGATGTACCTCATAATGAGCGGCGACAAAGGCTGCCGACGAGGGCTGCCGACGACGAAAAGGGGTATGGTTGGATCGGTGAGTGGCTGTCACAGAAAGAGAGAGGAGGGAGAAAGGGGGTATGGCAATGAAAGAACAAATAAAATAAAAGGTAGAAGCACCCCGCGCGGGAGCATCCAAAAAAATAGAAAGGGAGCATCCAAAAAAATAGAAAAGAAGGCCCGCTCAGTTTTATCCCTTGGTATTATTATTATTATTATTATTATTATTATTTTTTAACAACGTTTGGGCAATGTTGTCTAAAGCCCCATTTTCAACAATATTTTTGGAAACGTGGTGGAAAATAACAACATTTAAGGAAACGTTGTCATTATGGTTTTTTACCACGTTCATAGCCAAACGTGGTTAAATGAGCACATATAAGGCACATTAACAACATTTTCTAAATAAATGTTGTTGAAAATACCCTTTAACAACATTTTGCCAAAAACGTTGTTAATGTAATGTTGTGAAAGCCCTATATTCTTGTAGTGTGAGCTGTTTGTAAACAACTTGTGAACAAGCTTGATAAAGGCTCGTTCGATCTCGTTCGATTAATAAATAAGCCAAGCCTGAGCTTGAATACTAGGCTCATTTATTAAACAAGCCAAGCTTGAGCAGATCATAACTCGACTCGTTTACATTTGTGAACAAACTTGTTAATAGCTCATGATCGAATAGGCTTGTTAAAAGGCTCATAAAATAGCTTATTAGTAGGCTCATTAAGGGGCTTGTATAAATACCCTAATTTATTTTTGCCTTCTCTTTGCAGAGTGGACCAATTAACATGAAAGAGATAATACTTCCTTAATGGTTATATCTTGTGCTTATCAAAGGAAGATTTTTAAGGTTTGTGAACTTTTATCTTAATGTTTAAAACTCATATTTACGAGATCAAACCAATCTTGAACACGCTTGAGCACGTAAATAAATCAAGCTCATTTAAAGCTCGGCTCGTTTATAAATAAACAAGCTTTTAACTGAGCCAAGCTTGAATACTCCAAAGCTTGACTCAGCTTGACTCGTTTGTAGCCCTGAAAATACATACCGAACAATTAAATGAAATCAAATTATTAATTACTGTTGTCATAAAACCTTGGCGGCCGAAATTAACTTTGGTAAATTTGTGGGATGATTTTTTTAATATTAATTTAATAATATTCTTGTAGACTTGTAGTAACAATATTTGAAAAATAATCTGATATAGTCCCTAAACTCATTTTCATGTGGCATATATATATATATCACAAATGGAAATAAGAATATGAATATGTTTATTTTTCTAATAATACCACCATGACATAAATGCTCATGCAAGGTTGGTTGAGTGGCTTGGGTGTGCTCCCCAAAGGTCGATCATCGTTTCAACTCTTCGCAAAAATCGTTGTCTGTATGGGTATGCCGTTAGGAGAATAATCTGGACTTAAACCTTTGTGGGAGTAAAGTTTAGAATACCCTAATCGTTAATAATAATAATTTAAAAAAAAAGAACTCACCAAATGAGAATCATATCCCAAAAGTTTCATTAAACCCACCATTGCCCACCTATCAATCACCAAGATTTCAATCTTAACATTGATCAAGTCCTTGAAAAAAGTACCATAAATAAAATTCAATCTTAACATTGGTCAACTTTGCTGCTGGCTATGGTGTGTACTGATTTGATGTGTTAATTGGCCATGTTTGATAGGTTGATGTGATTTTTCAAGTTGGTTTTTTTTTTTTTTTTAAATCTTTCTCTAGCGCATTCCAAGCGTTTGTTGTTTGGTGTCTTAAGGTCTTTGTTCTAAGCTGCCTATCAAGTTTGTGGGAGTCTCGTGAAATTGTTTGGTGATGTTTGGGGGTCCCTCACTTTTTTCTGAATCTAACAATATTTTTATTGCCTACCAAAAAACCCCCCAAAGATCCCGGCCATCACATGTTTTCCAAATCAAAAATACTAGCAACCAAAAAAGAAAAAAAAAAAAGACACGTGCACACACACACACAAACAAACCCAAGCGGCATTGATATACGATCCCATCACATGATGTTTTTCCAAATCAAACATGATAGCAGCAAAGGAAAACATATGGTTTCCTGTGGTTTCATGTTTTGGGTGGGAATTTCTTGCTTCTTTTTTTCTTTTTTTTCGAGTGTATTCATCTTTCAACATTAATAAAATTCCAACGATGTATTTATTCACCAACACATGTATGTCATGAGATAAATGTATAAATAATTGTTTCCAAAATAAAAATTACACACAAAAAAGGGGCGTTGTTCATTAATTAAAAGTCATAGAACCAAGAGTCTCAATCAATCTAATGAGTCGGCGCCTGGGTTTCATCAGAATCAAAGGATATATAGGACAGGAAAATTCCACTGCGACGACATCTTGATCATCCTCTGAGATTTCTCCTTGTCAGGGCTCCAAGTTGTTCATATATTTGTTGCAATCAAACAAACTTAATTAATTGCCATGCATGATACCATTCACCTGCACTTCCAATGAAGCCACCTTCTTATTTGGCTCTTCTCTTCTTAGCTCTAGGTGGTGCACATTCATGTGGCTGCGTGCGCCTGCCTTATGGTGCATTTTCAGCTTCCATCGATTGATAACATTTCTGTCTCTCTCATTTTCTGCAATTAGGCATGTACCCACTGATCATCAATCAGACCTTCGTCCGGTGGTACCACAAGATTATCCTCCATTGGTGTTTCAGAATCATACCATGTAAGTTTCAAATAGTCTTTCCAATCTCTCCAACAGCTATTGAAGTTCTCCAAAACCCGCTCCCAAGCACCCTCGTGAGGGATGTCAAACCATTCCTGAAAGACATGCATATACATTTCGCCGAATCAATATGAACAAACAGTACTTTTCTTTGTGTGAGTCCCAAACGCGCTCCTGAAGTGAACATTCCTGCCAACACATGCTGAAACATCTGATACTTTATGCCCATTGGCACATGCCTCCAGTCTGTGTAGTTGATTGGTGAGACGTCGCTCCTGTTCCAATGTGTCACCCAGCCAATGTGGAGTCACCCACTATTGGCTGTTTCAACTCGTTTCCTTTTTGCAAACTCGAGCATTTCGCAAAATACCCTGAAAAATATCTGAGTCTACATAGAAGCAAACAAGGTGAAGCAGCCAATTGGGGATGAATCCACATTGCTTAGGCGACACATTGGGATTTTGACAAGTGCGGGTGAGATCACACCTATCAATTACACAGACTGGAGGCATGTCCCCAATGGCCTTAAAGGATCAGATGTTTCGACTCGTGTTGGCAAGAACGTTTTCTTCACGAGTGTATTAGGACACACACCAAGAAGTACAATTTATTCATATTGATTCGACCAATCGTACCATGCATGTCTTACAGGAATGGTTTG